>CM019064.1:369348806-370548806 GCA_009667805.1 Leptobrachium leishanense
ACCACGGTGCGGGTTGCCCGAAGTGTCTGCTATGCTAGCCGAGGTAGCCCAAAATATGAGTCAACTTGAGGAAGTGTTCCTAACCCACTGTATGTATGCTGCTGAACCTGTACATGTTGTGTAAATTGTATTTAAATATTGTGGAAATGTAATGTAACTGTTGTACCTCCTTGGAGAGACCCAAGAGTTTTAGGAGGGGGAGAGTGTAGCGCTGTGGTAAAATCTTGCTGTGGCAGTACCTATTTTTGGCCACAAGATGGAGACTATCGCGATCAGAGATACTGGATATTGGGACTACAATGCCCGGCATGCTTTGTGAGAAGACAGGAAGTGGGTGGGGACTGGAGCCTTACATCCTCTGCCTCGTGGAGAACGCGGCAGAGCGCGCCAGGGAAGGGAAGAGGGCAGACGCATCGAAGAGATCACGAGAGGGCCTAGGCCAGAGACCAACAGGACCAAGAGAGTCAAGAGAGACCTGTTAGTCCAGAGAGGATCACCCAAGCTTGAGGAGAAGAAGACCCGCCGGATCCAGGCATTGCTGCAGACCGGAGGAATCGAACGGAGAGCAGGCGGTGAGCTGGAAAAGCTGTGTGAGTCAGACAACGGATCGGGCCGCTAGTATCCCCAGTCAAAATCGGGTGGAGAGACGTCCTGGGTCAGCGGAGCCTAAAGAAATCGTCGGATGGGTGAGAGGCCTCCAAGGCTGTTTTATGATTAAAACACTCTGCTGTTTTCTCTTTAAAGTCCACAGGGCCCCAACTGACTAGTCGAAGACCTTCCTTTAATAAACTCACTGGCCAGTTGAACAGTACCCGGTACCACACACACAGATACACTTTTCACATTTTGGGACTTAACCTGTGCAGGACTCATTTCCTTTTACGAATTGGAACGGGGGTTAAAGACAAAGATACGTTCCGAATACATTTTTCTCTTTTCCGCTGCGCGTTTGCCGTAATACGAAGGATTTATTGTTTGGGGTTTTGCTACGTGTCCCTTTTTTCTGAACTATCGGGAAATTGCATTGCTTTTATGTTCGGTTGCGAATATTTTATTTTCCGAAATACGAAGCCTCGTGTTTCGTTTCTTTTCCGCTACGCGTTTACCGGGATACGAAAATACTGTAATAATACTTGTGAATACCGTCTCAACATCTGCTCAAATATTTTAGTAAACTATATATAATATAAAAACTCACAACTGTGTTGGAGTATTTATTCCCTAGTGCGGGGAGACTGACCCGTGGTTTCATTCAGCGGCTCCTCCGGGAGTGAGTCTACATATGATACAAAGTCTTTTCCATAGTTTTGGTTTAAAAGCTCGACCATAGCGGGAGAAAGTAACCGCTGGCTCACTATCAGTAGAATCGATGTCACCTCCAGCATTATCACAAGATGATACACTTATGCTATCCTCAACGTCCTCAGTAGACATTATATCCGTGTCCAGGAATTCCGTACGGTCTTCATTTTGCTCCTTATTTTCCTTGTCGTTTGGTTGCCCCAGTGGAGTATCCGAGGCAGTGTCTGGGCGAAGATGACGTCTGTTTCGTCTGAGTTGAGATCCACACTCACAGGGTTATCCAAAGAGATTCGAAAAGTCACCGCACGTTCGGTGACTTTTCGTTCTCTTCAATTCGGTTCCTTTTGCCGATTGCATTTCGGTGACCCTGCGGTGTATTCAGCAAACACCACAGAGTCCCCGAATTGCAGGGAAAAGCTGCCGCAAACCTGACGAAAACTAACCGAATGCACGCTGAAAACAAGCAAAACATCTGGATTAACCTTCGAAAAAAGCCGAACAGGAGCCGAACAGGAGCCGAACATGAGCCGAATCACACAGAGCCGAAGCAGCTGTGACGTAGAGGAGGCAGTGAATAAATTAGAAAAACCATTTGTATGAATCTGGGAAAAAGAAACGCTGTTTGCAAAGAAACTACTGAGCGAAAATGTCTGAAATTTTCACAGGAGGTCCAGGGAATGATAATAAAGAGGGCTGTTACAAAAAAAAATAGTAAACTGAAAGAAAATCAAAAAAAAAAATCGGACTTTTAAAAAAAAAAAAAAAAAATCAGAAAAATGCTTAAAGTATCCTAAAAAATCTATAAATAAAGAGACTTTTTGCTGCAGAATTTTATAATGAACGGTTTATTAGATATTGAATTAAAACGGGAATATTTTTAACATTGAAGCCTATGGATTCTCCTGAATTAACTTGCCGAATTAAACCACCGAATGGCAGGGCATTAGGGGAACCTTTCACTGCTGGTTTGTGTTTCTGAATAGCCGAAGCAGTGCTTTTTCATGGGGATTTCACTGCCCTCGAACAGGCACCGAACAGGCACCGTATGTTCAGGCAATTCGCCAGGATTTGGCGAATTGCCTGCTCTCTGGATAGCCGAATGGTCAGGAAAGGTAACCGAACACTGATTTTCAGCGTTCGGTTACCTTCTCAAGCAATTCGGATCTCTTTGGATAACCCTGTCAGTTTCAATCACATACGATCTCGGAGAATCGGCTTCACTGACAATGCGAGCAGGTTCCCATGTATCTCCAGTGACTCTGTGCCTCACAGCTTGCCCAGCCCTGAGAGGATGAAGCGACTTGGTATTTTTGTCAAAATACAGTTTTTGTTTTTTTCACGTTACTGTTCCTCTGACCTGCTACCTGCTCCTGTGGAATAGAGTGAGGCTGCAACTTATGTGGCAATAGGTACTGTGGTCCTCAGCGCTCTACCCATTAGCAACTGTGCGGGTAAACATAAACTGTCCATGGGTGTTGCACGATAGTTTAACAGGCCGAGGTACACATCCTGCCCCGATGATTGAGCTTTCCGTATAATAGATTTGGCTATGCCAACATACTTCTCAGCTAACCCATTGGCCTTGGGGTGATATGGACTGGGTATGTGCCGGACACCCAGTCGCGCAAAACACTGGAATTCAGAACACGAAAATTGTGGGCCATTATCAGACACAAGTCTTCGCACACTCCATGTCTTGAAAGTATTGTTTTGAGAGCCCATATGACTGTTGATGCTGTTAGATTTTTCAGCTGCACCAGCTCAAAGTATTTGCTGTAATAATCTACTACTATCAGTGATTGTCCTCGAAATGGAAAATATCTGTGGCCAGTCTCTGCCATGCCGATGGAGAATGCCACGGTGTGAGAGGTTCCTTTGCATTGTTCTTTTGAAATGTTTGGCAGGTTTCACATTTCTTCACAAGTGACTCAATATCAAGGTCCAAATTAGGCCAGTAAATCACCTCCCGTGCTCTGCGCTTACACAGGGTGATGCCCAAATGTCCCTGGTGAATTTGGTCCAGTACTTCTGCCTGCTGTGCCTTAGGAATAAGAATATGGTCTCCCATGAATATGATATCAGTATGAATGGATAGTTCATTTCTCACAGGCCAGAATCCCTGCAGCTCAGGACAAAGTTTCTTTCGTTTTTTCTGGCCAGCCATTGCACATGACACGTATGAGTTTTTCTAGTACTTTATCCTGCTTGGTATCTTGTCTTATCATCTCCAGTCGTACATCAGATATTGGAATATTCACTAGTACCGTATGTACCTGTTCTTCCAAGTCAGGTTCATCTCTGGCTTCATGACCATCTGGAAACACCCTAGACAATGTGTCAGCCCTTGGAATTTCCTTTCCAGGCTTATATTTCACCGTGAGATCGTATCGCTGTAATTTCATAACCATCCTCTGCAAGCGTGGAGGTACAGAAGAGAGCGGCTTCTGCAAGATGTATTCCAATGGCTTGTGGTCTGTTTCCACAACCACAGGTCGCCCATATATGTACTGGTGAAATTTCTCACATCCATTCACAATGGCCAACATCTCCTTCTCAATCTGAGCATAGTTGGCTTGTGTTGTAGTCAGCGCACATGAAGCATATGCCACAGGATGTCCTTGTTGAATCAGTACAGCACCTAACCCAAACTGAGATGCATCCACCTGAAGCGTAGTGTCACAGTTTACGTCAAAATATTTTAGTATTGGCCCTGGATGTTTAGTGATCACTTTTTCAAAAGTCTTCTCCGTGTTTGCATCCCAAGACCACATAGCATCCTTCTGTAGCAAAGCATGTAATGGTGCTGTCTGCTGAGCAAGACCTTGGGAGAATTTGGATAGATAGTTGAAAATGCCCAAAGAAGTCTCCAGTTCCTTCCTGGAAGTTGGGGCCTTCATATTAATAACTGCTGTTATCTTCTTTGGATCAGGCTTTCAACCCTCTTTGGTTAGTATGTAAAATATGTAACTTCATCTACTCCAATTTGCATTTTGTTTGGATTGAGTTTCAGATTTTTCTCACGACATCGTTGGAGTAAAGCAGTGAGGTTTTTATCATGTTCTATACGATACTTTCCATAGACCAACAAATCATCAATTATTACTTCCACGCCATGTAGACCATCAATTCATGTGATTTCTTTTGAAATATCTCCTGTGCAGACGCTATGCCGAAAGGTACCCTTGTGAATCGCCATCGCCCAAAAGGAGAGTTGAAAGTGGACAGATAACTGCTGGCTTCATCAAGACACAATTGCCAGTAACCAGACTGAGCATCCAGTACACTAAACACTGTTGCCCCTACAAGCTTGTGGGCTATGTTTTCAATGGTGGGGAGATTGTAGTGTTCTCTCATTATTACTTTGTTCAAATCACGTGGGTCAATGCAAATACGGATTGCACCTGTGTTTTTCTTTTCCACCACGACCATAGAACTGACCCATTCTGACGGTTCTGTGACCCTTTTTACTACTCCCAGCTTCTCCATCCTAGTTAGTTCTTCTCCAACTTTATTCTCCAGAGTTAGAGGTATTTTCCTTGGTGCATGAATGACAGGCTGTGCACCCTTTTGTATACGTATACGGCTGATCCCGGGAGGCACCCTAGGCCCTGGAATAGATCACAGTACTCACGCTTAATGTCATCCTTTGACAAACCGCTGTGCCCACCATCCACAGTCATTATAATCTGTACAAGACCAATCTCTTTACTTGTTTTTAGACCTAATACTGCTGGGGCTTGTGTGTCGATCACAAATAGTTGTAAAAGTTGTTCAGATCCCTTGTGAGAACATATGACATTACAGCGACCCATTACTTTAAGCTTTTCACCACCATATCCCAACAGTTTCGGTAGGTCCTGAGTTTCCAGAGGGCATTCATTCCTGAGGTATTCCAGGTATACGTGTCTTGGCACACAATTCACTTGTGCTCCTGTGTCTATTTTAAATTTGACTGGAGTTTTGTCAGCCCCTAGCTGTAAGGTTACATTAGCTTCATCTGCACACTGATGTGATTTCTGTACTGCTGCAAGGTATATAGATGTGCAATCAGTGTCTGACCTTGCATTGTCGTCATTATTCTCTATGGCATGTACAGCCCTTTGTGTCTTTGCAGTATGTGAAAACCCATTACATACCCTGGCAAAATGTCCCTTTTTCTTGCATTTATTGCATGTCTGCCACCTTGCAGGACACACAGCTTCTCTATAGTGCATGTTTCCACAATAGTCACAGGTTGCTGGTGTGTTATTTTTCCCAGTGACGTACTTGCTTTTGATCCCTTTGTGTCTTCTTTCTTGCCAGTATCTGCTGCTTTGATTTTCTATAGCATTGATCTGGTGCTGTGTTCCTCCCAGGATCTGCATGTCTTTTCTTGACATTTCATATGCTCTAGCAATCCTTATGGCTTTCTCTAGATTTAAATCTTCTTCCTGCAGCAGCTTTTCCTGAACTTCTTTAAACTTACTGCCCATCACAATACGGTCTTTAATCATATCTGCAGCATCATGAAAAGCACAGTCTTTGGCGAGCAAGCGCAGCTGTGTCACCCATTCATCCACAGATTCACCTCTACACTGATTCCTCTCATAGAACACTTTCCTTTGCACTGTGGAATTTTTCCTGGGGTTGCAATATGCTTCAAACTTTGCAAACAGTACCTCTGTTATTCTCTTGTCCTCTGCAGTGATATCCCCACTTGCTTGCTACGCTCTGCACACATCACGTCCTTTTTGTCCCACACATATCAGGAAATAAGCTGCTTTTTGTTGATCAGTCCATTTGTCTGCATCAGGGCCTGCAAACACAAGTTCTATCAGCTCCCTCCATTTTGACCAATTTTCTGATATGTTCCCTGATTACAAATCCAGGGAAGGAATGCTCTTTGTGTTGCTGTTTGCTGCCATGTCTCTCTGACCTCACTTCTGGTAAAATGTGATGAATCCACTGAAGTATTGGCAGACAACAAGGAGCTTGACAAGAACAGACTTTACTCAGCAGCATCCATCTTACAAAAACTGCCACTCCCCGCCCCCTGATCACATGACTGTTAACTGTTTCCTAACATGCAGAATGAACTAGGCATAACTATAATACACTTAATACATAACATGAAGCATACACATCATTACACACACAATCCCTGCACACACACACACAATCCCTGCACACCCACAAACACACACAATCCCTGCACATCCACACACACAATCCCTGCATGCACGCACACACAAACTCTGCACGCACGCACATTCCTTGTACACACACTACCTGCATACACACACAATTCCTGCACATACACACAATCCCTATACACATAATCAATCCCTGCATACACACGCACACTCACAGGTTTGTGACGTACTTACCCTCACCCTGGAATCCCTTGTTTCCTCCGTGGTCAGCTGGTCTCTCTCCCTCCCTGCATGTGCTGGACACTTCCAGCACATGAGCAGGGGAGGCTCTGCTTGCTGCTGTGAGAGGGGGCGGGGCCAGCATGCCCCATGTGAGCAGGCAGCCTCGTCTCCTTCCTCCCCCCCCCCGCGGGACCTAAACGTCCGGCGCAGCGTGTGAGAGTTTGATCCCACATGCTGCCGAGTGAATGCGAGAAACTTTGCCCGACCCCTGCAAGGCCAATCCGGGCCCCCCCACCCATCGGGGCCCTCGGGCAGTGCCCGTGTTCCCGATGGGTCATGTGAGAAGCGCTGTGAGCGCTGTGCGTGTGAGAGGTGCTGTGTGAGCGCTGTGCATGTGAGAGGCGCTGTGTGAGCGTGGTACATGTGAGAGGCGCCGTGTCAGGGCGGTGCGTGTGAGAGGTACTGTGTCAGGGCGGTGCTTGTGAGAGGTGCTGTGTCAGGGCCGTGTGTGTGAGAGTTGCTGTGTCAGGGCGGTGAGTGTGAAAGGCGGTGCGTGTTAGATCTGTGCGTGTGTGAAGTGCTGTGAGTGCTGTGCGTGCGAGAGGCACTGTGTGAGCGACGTGTTGTGAGAGGAGCTGTGTCAGGGCAGTGTGTGTTAGAGGTGCTGTGTCAGGGTGGTGAGTACGAGAGGCACTGTGAGGGAGGGAGGTGCTGTGATGGTGGTGCATGTGAGAGGCACTGTGAGCATTGTGCGTGTGTGAGGTACTGTGTGAGTGCTGTGCTGTGTGATTCTGATGTATGAGAGGCAGTGTGTGAGTGCTATGCATGTGAGAGGTGCAGTGTGGGTGCTGTGCATGTGAGAGGCGCAGTGTTAGTGCTGTGCATGTGAGAGGTGCGGTGTATGAGAGGCGCTATGTGATTGCGGTGCATGTGACAGGTAGGGCATGAGGGGCCCCATCCTGCGGTTCAGTAAGGGGCCTCATGATTTCTGATGGCTGCCTTGATTATAGTTATAATGTGCAAGTCTGTGCTTTAACATTTTACAAGTATATTTACAGAATAAAGACAAAAAAGAAAAGGGCGCAAGATAGGTGGAAATTGAAAAAATGCCTCTGGAGCACCCCAGATACAGTTAGGGTACTTCTAGGGTTCACAGTAGATTGATTTCTTTAAAGAGCGCTTTTGCTTCTTAGTTGGTTAATATAGCATGCACTGAAAAATCAAAAGAGAATATATATTGCGCAGTATACTTAATTTTTTTTAAAAAAATCACAGTGTTAAAACAAACTCACAAAAATAGAGCACAAATAAATGTGCAAAACAGGATTTGCCACAATGGCCAGAACCTCCCAATTTCTGTACTCCAAACCTCCGGTCTGCAGTCCATCAACATATAGATCGAAGCCCGGAACAGCTCCTGAGGAAGTGGGTGTGCCCCACGAAATGCATTGAACAAAGTTCTGTACGCCAGAAATTAAGCCAGAGACCAAGCCGAACATCCATGCTGAGCAAGTGTTCCATTCTAACGAACTCCAGTTTATGCTGAGCCAGCGTTCCATTCCATTCCATTCCAACGGGCTTCGATCTATATGTTGATGGACTGCAGACCGGAGGTTTGGAGTACAGAAATCGGGAGGTTCTGGCCATTGTGGCAAATGCTGTTTTGCACATTTATTTGTGCTCTATTTTTGTGAGTTTGTTTTAACACTGTGATTTTTTTTTTTAAATTATTAAATATACTGCACAATATATGTTCGCTTTTGATTTTTCAGAGCATGCTATATTAACCAACTAAGAAGCAAAAGCGCTCTTTAAAGAAATCAATCTACTGTGAACCCTAGGAGTACCCTAACTGTATCTGGGGTGCTCCAGAGGTATTTTTTAAATTTCCACCTATCTTGCGCCCTTTTCTTTTTTGTCTTTATTCCTTCAGGCCATGTTCACACTGTGCGATTTATCGCGCGAATTTTGCCGCGACGTTGCAGCAAAATCCGCACGACGTCGCACTATGTAGCTTCTCCAATGCATTTCAATGGAGCTGTTCACATCTTGCCGAGCGATGTCGCAGAAGCATGATATTTGCTATCTGCGATTTTGCGATTTGTATTGGTGGTGCTTCGCAAAAATCGCACAAAACAGCGATGTCACGCGACGTTGCGCGACATTATCGCACCATGTCGCGAATATGAAAATCGCGCGGAAAGTCGCACGTCTTTCAAATCGCACAGTGTGAACGGGGCCTGAGGGTTAACAAGGTACCCTCGTTAAGAGGCTGCAGTGGGAAAGATTCTACCTGTGTATTTTTTGCTACAAGTATATTTACAACCGCACTTCTCTTCTTTTAAAACGTTTACTGTTACAGTAAAATCGCGCATGTCCAGGATTTACATTATGACTCACGTTTCAGGGATTTAAGATTAAAACAAGCAAGCCTGGGATTTACAGTAAGACGATGAAACACGGAAAGTGCATCTGTGAACACGTATTTACACTCTGCTTTTTGGACTGTTTACCTGCCCGATATTTATACTAAACAGGGCCAATTTTCAGAATTCGGCTCAGGACGATTATTTTCTTTCTTGCAATTAAATCAGCTGATATTTTGAACAAAATATCGTCCAGAAGTAATTCCATTCGTATAGCTTGATTTGAATATAAATGGGGAGGATCCTTTCAATATGAAGGGCTCCAGCGTATTCCACCCAAAACAGCGAAGGCGTTGAGTTCTTTGCTTATGTTAACTGAACAGCTCTTTCTACTAGAGTACTATTTGCAAATTCAAAACCAAGAGATAATGCGTTTCACAAGACACTACTGGAGGCTTCACAATACACCGAGTCATTTTCCACATTAGGCCACAACAAAGGGTCTTCAAAAGTGTTTGTTGGTGAAGTTTTCACTCAAACATTATAAGCAGAAGTCTCAGATTACAATGTTCCTTTCAGTAATAAACCAATTATATTAATTCTATCTTTAATAATTAAAAATAACACTGCATCATCTTACCTAGGAAAATGTGCTCAAAACCAGATGAATCCAGAGGACCCCTGCTGCGTGTATAAAGTCCAAACCACATTTCCCGTAGGTCAGACTTAAAGTTAGCCTCCGAGGTGTAGTAACCTGTTTGCAGGAAGATTGTTAAACGGTAATCAAGGCATAGAATTCTCAATTTGCATTTCTAACTCATAATGGTTTGAGTTATTTCATCCTCATTGTTAGACCAATTCAATGGTTCTTCACAGATGTATACTAACACTCATTGCCAGTCCACTGACTTACAGTATCAGTGACAAAAACAATGTGATCATAACAGCATTTAAATTAAAAAATACTCACGATCAGAAGATACAAAATCCTAAAAATGGAATTTATTATGTGATGTAATCTTTAAAAGTGCGCAGTGGAAAAAACATACATTGTTGTGATGATACAGGGATGACAACCTAGTGATATGGTAAAACATTGCCCAGTATACATATGACGTAGGATTGTTGTTTAAAAACACATTGAAGGATTAGAATGATAATGCTCAGATTTCTTTTACACATAACACCTTCATTTATATACAAAAATGTTGATTAAGCACATATACTGTATATCTATTGAAACACACACATATCATATACATAATGACAGATTTTGTACACATACATGGTTATATTTTTAACTACGGATAGAGCTTTACCTTTGGAGATGAAGAAACTGGTCAGCCTGGAAAAGACTGTAGTTCTGAAGATTTCATCTAAGAAAGCAGTTTGTTCTGTTACCTCTGCAGTGGGTACTGACTCTGCTGTCCCTGTAGTCCTGATGTAATTGTCAAGCAGGGCTCTGAATCTTGAAAAGGTTGGGCGGGCGAATAATTTTGCTTCATTTACGTAGGTAAAAAGTCTAAAAATAATGCAGGTTGTTTAGCAGATGAGCTCGTGTCAGCAAAAAGTTGTCAACTGACATCATGAAACGTACGCAGGGCAGAATGATTTCGCTGGTTTCTGAGTCCTGTCTGCAATGTCTCTCTGTTTTCAGAGATAGTCTGGCAGAAGTCTGGAAACTTGCAGAGAAAATAGTATTTTAACTTTTTTCTTTTGTGGCGTCTTTTGGATCAACAGCAGCCATAGGGATATGTGGAAGGTTGAACTTGATGGAATTGGACTTTTTTCCACCTATATTACTATGTAACCACCCTTACCAATTACGAGATGTTGCTCTTTACCCTGGTGCTATTGAAGCATCTTGAATCTTTTCTGTGATACAGGCACATCCCCTTCAATGTTGGAAAAGAGGGTCAGACAGCGCTTTAACCCCTTCGCTGCTGAGCCAGTTCACGTCTGTGTGCTGAGCTAATTTTTACCACTTTTGCTCATGTTTAAACCCGATTTGAAGTCACGTTTTATTATACGACCCAGACATATTATATATCATTTTTTCCAGCAGACTCGGCAGATTTATAATATATCATTATTATATCTATACGTCATGCCCTGCCTGAATATTATAACAAAAAATGCATAAAATTAGAATTTTTCAATCATCTACAGCATGTAAAGTGTTTTTTTTCACATTTTATCATCCGAGTCTTTGCATTTATACTTTCTATGGGGTGTGCTTATTAAAAAAATTAGAAATGGGACTCGTTACTAGGGTTGCACCGATACCGATACTAGTATCAGTATCGGTGCAGTACCGGGTACTGCAGGAGTACTTGGTACTCGTGCAGTGCCCCCGATATTTCCCCCGATACCGGAAGCCAGCATTGAGTCGGCTTGCCAGCATCCGAGGGGCTGGGGTGGCTGTCCGAATGCTCTATCGGCATTTGGACAGGCCCCTGCAGCTCACGGCATTCATACTTACCTTCCATGAGCGGCGCCGGCAAAGTTTCTGCGTGTCCGCTCATTGGAAAGCCCCCAGCCTCGAATCTCGCAAACTCCCACGTGATCGCGGCTGGGGACTTTCCAATGAGCGCATGCGCGAAGACGTTGCTGACGTCGCTTGGGAAGGTAAGTATGAACTCGATGAGCTGCAGGGGCCTGTCCGAGTGCCGATAGAGCATTCGGACAGCGCCCCAAGTCTGGTCTGGGGTCTGTGTGTAATATATAAACATACACACAGAGCTGGGAGTATAATCCAAGAGAACTGGTGGCATATCCATGAGCTGGTGGCATATCCATGGGAGCTGGGGGGACATATCCATGAACTGGGGGCAATATCCATGAGAGCTGGGGGACATATCCATGAGCTGGGGCAATATCCATGAGAGCTGGGGCATATCCATGAGAGCTGGGGGGCATATCCATGAGAGCTGGGCACTATCATGAGAGCTGGGGGACATATCCATGAGCTGGGGACATATCCATGAGAGCTGGTCACATATCCATGAGCTGGGGGCAATATCCACGAGAGCTAGGGGCAATATCCATGAGAGCTGGGGGCATATCCATTAGAGCTGGGGACAATATCCATGAGAGCTGGGGCATATCCATTAGAGCTGGGGACATCCATGAGCTGGGGCAATATCCATGAGAGCTGGGGCATATCATGAAGCTGGGGACATATCCATGAGCTGGGGGCATATCCATGAGAACTGGGGGGCAATATCCATGAGAGCTGGGGGCAATATCCATGAGAGCTGGGGGACATATCCATGAGCTGGGGGAAATATCCATGAGAACTGGGGGCATATCCATGAGAACTGGGGGCATATCCATGAGAGCTGGGGGCAATATCCATGAGCTGGGGGCAATATCCATGAGAGCTGTGGGGCATATCCATGAGAGCTGGGGGCATGTCCATGAGAGCTGGGGGTATATCCATGAGAGCAGGGGACATATCCATGTGAGCTGGGGGCATATCCATGAGAGCTGGGGCATTCTGTATATACTGTATATATTTCGGGGGGATATATACATGTGAGCTGGGGCATTTTTATATGAGGTCTGTTCTTATTGGAACACGTTCACATGACATAAAATAAAAGTAATCGGTACTCGGTATCGGTGACTACTTGAAAAAAGTATCGGTACTCGGTCTTAAAAAAGTGGTATCAGTGCATCCCTACTCGTTACAGTTTTTGGGGGGGAATTAAGTGATTTTTAGCAAACGCCTCCCCCTAGAAAAAAATCATTAGTGCAGCATCATTGTTCACATTATAATTGAAATAGCAACAATATTGCTGCATTAATAAAAATAATACACAAAAAAAAGCACAGATTTTTTTTAAATTTCTTTAAATTATTTTTATTTTTATAATTTTTTTCTTAATTGGAAAGGTCATACTCTGGTCTTTTGAAAAACACCAAACATGACCCTCTAGCTGCCACCGTTCGGGAGATATGGGGGTTCAAAGGAACCCCCTATCTCCACCTTGGGACTTCCTTAGGAAATCCCCATGCAGCTAGGGGTTCCCCGGCTAACTGCCGTCATCGTGCCATGCATGATGATGTCAGGTGACGAGGGAGGAACCAGAGGTGGAGCAGCCATCCAAGATAGTGGCCCCTACCGGAGCTAAGCCGCGATTCGGCACCGAATGGCGCTGGATCGCATACCGGCACCTCAGGGGTTAAAGTCAGTTCTCACCGCTTAAAAGGTGCCTAACGAAGAAATAGCGGGGTGAATACAGGCACTCCACGGGGCTTAACCCAAGGGATAATTAATAAAAAACTATTTGCACAAGAGTGCAACAAGAGTACTGGCAGTATGGTTAACTTTATTGTACACAAAATAATCACAAGACAACCAAATAAGTGAAGAAATAGAAATGGTCAATTATAGATATATGCGGCAATAGGTAGCACCCCAAACGTATCAGCTAGCCTAAACAGGCAACCACAAGGTAAGAAGGTAGTCACTGACTATACCTCAACGGTTCAAGCCGCCTACATACCCAATAGCTAAGGGGAAAAGACTGAGGGGAAAACCCATGCATAATCAGCCATGCATATGACCAATAGAAAAATCAAAACGAGTGTCTGTTAAGAACAGTACGAGGCATAGCTTGACGCGTTTCGCCAGTGCCGGGCTTAATCTGAGCTCTAGATTTTGCGATTCCATTTCGGCGACCCTGCGATGTATTCAGCAAGCACCACAGGACCATCGTAGTGCAGGGAAAAGCCGCCGCAAACCCGCCGAACACTCAGCGCAAAACCTCGCGAACGCACACCCAAACCCGCAAAAACATCTGAATTAACCCCGCCGAACACGCCGGAGGAACCCGAGCAGCCGCAGAGCAGCTGTTGGAAAAAGCCGACACCGCAGACGAATGGAGTGAAAAAAAAAAAACACAGTACACTTGAATGTTTGAAAAGTGAAAAGTTTTTTGCTAAGAAACTACAGAACGAAAATGTCTGAAATTTACATAAAAGATCCAATGAATGATAATAAAAAGGGCTGTTACAGAAAAAAGAAAACGATTTGAAAAAAAAACTATAAAATTAAAATTTGCTGTCTCCTCAACATTTGGCGAACTGCCTGCTCTCTGAATAGCCGAATGGCCAGGAAAGATAACCGTATGCTGAATTTCAGTGTTCGGTTACCTTTCAGCCACAATTTGGATCTCTTTGAATAACCCTGTACAGTGGCAAGAAAAAGTATGTGAACCCTTTGGGATTATGTGGAGTTTTGCAGGAATTGGTCATAAAATGTGCTCTGATCTTCATCTAAGTCACAACAATTTGAAAAACACAGTCTGCTTAAAATAATACAACACAAACATTATATGTTTTCATGTGTTTACTGAACAGAACATGTAAACATTCACAGTGCACGTGTCTCAAAGTGCCAACCCTGTAATTAATCGAATTAGACTCAAACCACGGTACATATGCCTACACACCCCTTTTATATACCTATAAGAGCGCCTCATTTTATAATTTCCAAATTCCTCCACATTTTATTTCATAGTCCCAATTTTATTTCCTTATGTCTCCCTCCAGTTTTATTATTTCCTCACCCCTCTATTATTATTTATTAAGCGCCAACACATTCCCCAGCGCTCAAGTTGTATGAGCGTAATGTAAAAAACGTAATGGGCATCATTACATTGATCACGCTCTAAAACATTTTAGTGCGATATTATGATGCAGGCGCTAAAAAAGCTGCATGCATTGTTATCGGGCGCTTAGCCCCGGGATGTGCCCGGCATCGCTAAGCGCCGCCACGAGCATCCACTCGATGAAGTCCTTAGGACTCCACTGAGGCAGACGGCGTCAGTCACATGACATGCCGGATCTCGCCTCGCAGGATCACATGATGTGCCTGATAATCACTCTCATACTGTGAGTTTAACCCGTGAGGGGCCAAGTTGATGTGATTTCTTTACTGGATTACGCTATGTTTTTTGTATCTGTTTGTATCTAGAATTGATCAAGCCTCACTTTCATTTGTCTATTTTCAAAACGCCAAGAGGAGGAGATGTTTTTATTGAGCAATAAGATACGTATACACCTGTGAATTTTATAGGGGTTATTCAGATATTGTTTGTTTGCTCCCCAAGATCTGGCTGCTTTGGTGCTCCCCAGGATCTGGCTGCTCAGGTGCACCCCAGGATCTGGCTACTCAGGTACCCCAAGATCTGGCTGCTCAGGTGCACCCCAGGATCTGGCTGCTCACCATCAGTGTTGGACGCGTGTGCATCCAGGACAGTGACGGACAAACACTTTTTATATATTTTTTATATTTACACGACACTTGGTCATGCTCTGGCCTTTCCAATGATACCTCCAATGACCTTCTAGCTTCTATGACTGCAGAGATACAGGGATCTCCTCCATAGGGAATTCCTTGCCTGGCTGGGGGGGGCCCCACATCTGAGGTCATCATGCCTGTGTGCGGTAAAGTCAGTGGGCACGGATAGGTCCCACAGGTGGAGCTGAAATCCAACATGTCGACCCCCTGCGGGAGAAGTCTGCGATCGGTGTCAGGTTGGCATCGATAACCGGAACTTCTACCATGGGCTGCAGACGTCCTCCTCATCCTAGTGGAGGAGCGTCTGCTGTGCCAGCGAGTACTGGAAGAAAAAAGCAATGGTATACTTAAGGCTCACGTGCCAGGAAAGAGGGCCTGTTTGTCTAATACTTGGTTGCATATAAGCCAAAGGTTTGTCAGATAGCGATAATTGTCAGTTAGTGCTCATATAGAGCAACCAGACCACAAAACAAAAGTACTGTGCCTGCAAAGAAAGACAATTTTGCATGCCGTTCATCAAGACCGTGTGTATATTGGGGCCCAGCCCTCACATTCTTTGTAAATATTCTATTATATCTTTTCATGTGACAACACTAAAGTAGTGAGTGTACAGCTTGTATAACAGTGTAAATTTGCTGTCCCCTCAAAATAACTCAACACACAGCCATTAATGTCTAAACCGCTGGCAACAAAAGTGAGTACACCCTTAAGTGAAATGTCCAAATTGGGCCCAATGAGCCATTTTCCCTCCCCGGTGTCATGTGACTCGTTAGTGTTACAAGGTCTCAGGTGTGAATGGGGAGAAGGTGTGTTAAATTTGGTGTTATCGCTCTCATTCTCTCATACTGGTCAGTGGAAGTTCAACATTGTACCTCATTGCAAAAAACTCTCAGAGGATCTGAAAAAAAGAATTGTTGCTCTACATAAAGATGGCCTAGGCTATAAAAAGATTGCCAAGACCCTGAAACTGAGCTGTAGAGCTGAGAGCAATAACACCAAATTTAACACACCTGCTGCCCATTCACACCTGAGACCATGTAACACTAATGAGTCACATGACACCGGGGTGGGAAATGGCTAATTGTGCCCAATTTGGACATTTTCACTTAGGGGTGTACTCACTTTTGTTGCAAGCGGTTTAGACATTAATGGCTGTGTTGAGTTATTTTGAGGGGACAGCAAACTTACACTCACTACTTTACATTGTAGCAAAGTGTCATTTCTTCAGTGTTGTCACATGAATAGATCTAATAAAATATTTACAAAAATGTGAGGGGTGTACTCACTTCTGCCAGATACTATCAGGGTTATCCAAAGAGATCCAAATTGCTTGGGAAAGGTAACCGAACGCTGAAAATCAGCGTTCGGTTACCTTTCCTGGTCATTCGGCTATCCAGAAAGCAGGCAATTCGCCAAATCCTGGCGAATTGCCTGCGCATACGGTGCCTGTTCGAGGGCAGTGAATCCCCATAGAGAAGCAATGCTTCGGCTATTCAGAGAACGAAAACCAGCAGTGAAAGGTTCCCGAAATGCCCTGCCATTCGGTGGTTTAATTCGGCAAGTTAATTCAGGAGAATCCCATAGGCTTCAATGTTAAAAATATTCCCATTTTTAATTCAATATCTAATAAACCGTTCATTATAAAATTCTGCAGTAAAGAGTCTCTTTATTTATAGATTTTTTAGGATACTTTAAGCATTTTTTTTTAAGTTTACTTATTTTTTCTGTAACAGCCCTCTTTATTATCATTCCCTTGATCTCATATGCAAATTTCAGACATTTTCGCTCAGTAGTTTCTTTGCAAATAGCTTTTCACTTTCACATTCATACAAACTGGTTTGCTAATTTATTCACCTCCCTCTGTCTGCAGTGTCGGCTTTTTCTCGGCTTTTTCCAGTGGCTTCGCAGCGTGTGATCGGCTCCTGCTCGGGTTTTTCCGGCGTCTTCGAGGGTTAATCCAGATGTTTTTGCGGGTTTTCGGCGTGTATTCGGCAGGTTTTGCGGTTAGTTTTCGTCGGGTTTGCGGTAGCTTTTCCCTGCAATTCGGGGACCCTGTGGTGCTTGCTGAATACGCCGCAGGGTCACCGAAATGGGATCGACAACACGAACCGAATTGAAGAGAACGAAAAGTCACCGAACGTGCGGTGACTTTTCGAATCTCTTTGGATAACCCTGTATATATATATATATATGTGTATATGTATATATATAATATATATATATATATATATTTACAGTAGCAAAATATAATGTTGATTTAAACAATCTCAGTTCCCTATGATCAATCTCCTATTAAAACAAAAGCAAATCTAAATGGAAAAGTCAAAAATTTTAAAAATTGATTACTGTAGATACTCAAGTATACCGCTAGATTTTGGTGACAAAAATTTACCTTAAAATTGGAGGGGTCGCGTTATATTCGAGACATCTGCATTGCGTGTAAAAAAAAAAAACAATTGCCTTGCACTGGATCCCAAGTCTCCCGGAAGTTCCGGTAGTCTCGCTGAAGTGAATGAGGGTTCCCTGATGCTTGCAAGCACTTCAGGAACTCCAGGATTCGGGAGAGGTGGGATCCATCACTGCTAGAGGGCACACTCGGTTTAAGCCAATCTTTCACCTCGCTCGCCTCCTAATCGCCATCTAATCGCTAGTAAAGAAGACGGGTGTCCGACGGCTTCATATTTAGTAACAACTGCAATCATTCTAGAGCAGAGCACCCTGGCCTGAGGGGGAGCCTGACAGTGTTAAGAGATCCTGGAAGGATCTTTAATTGTTTACTGGTACAGTAAAAGTTTGCTCCTCGCGTTATATTCGAGTCTTGAGTATTCTCTTATTTACATGATAAATCTCTATCCATCGCGTTATATTCGGGTCGCGCTATGCTCGAGTATCTAAGGTAGTTGATTTACAGGTAATGTTTCAACAGTGTGTCATGAGTTCATTTAAAGAAACTTAATATACAAAACAGCTTACATAAAAATTATAATTTCAGTATTATTATATAATTCTATCATAGTCTTAAGGTTTATGTTAAAATAATGACACTTAAATGATAATTCAAGAACAGCCACATCATAATTCCCAGTACTTTATTATTGTCATAGTTTTTCTTTTATTTTCTAAATACAGCTCTTTCACATTATTATACATACAAAGAGAATCATTTCACTACTTGTTACTAGGGATGCACCGATACTAGTATTGGTATCGGTGCAGATACTGGGTCCTGCACGAGTACTTGTTACTCGTGCCGATGCCCCGATACATCAACTAATACCAGAAGCCAGTGCTGGCTTTCCGGCTGGTGTCTGAGGGGCAGGCACGGCTGGCAGAGTGCTCTAATGGCACTCTGCCAGGCCCCATCCAGGTGGATTTGTCTCTTCGAGCGGCCGCCAGCCCGACAAGGGTTAAACCCGGTCGCTCGCTTCACTGGGGAAATGCCAGCAGCGATCTCGCGACATCCCAGAGTTCACTTCCCAGTGAACTGCGGGATCTCGTGAAATCGCGGCCAGTGGTTCCCCTGTGAAGCGAGCAGCCGGGCTGCAACCTTTGCCGGGCTGGCGGCCGCTCAAAGAGATGAATCCAGAGGAGGCTGGCAGAGTGTGTACACACACACATACATACACACACACCTGTATATATACACATACCCCCAAAGAGATACATATATATATATATATATATAATGTATGTCTTTGGGGGTATGTGTATATACACAGGTCTATGGGGGTATGTACATGTATAGAAATACTTTTCCGTGGCGCTCAATATCTGACTGGATTCGCTCAAACCCCAAATAGGTGCTTCCCGTCAACCAAAAATTAGAAAGTCCACACTAAAAAGATAAGGGGTAGCGCTTCACAGAAAAACCCATAGGGAACACAGAGGGTAAAATGTCTTACATGAAGGAGAAACTCAACGTGTATACACCCTTGATGGAGATGTCTGGTACAGGTTAGCAGCGTAGGTGGAATAACAGTGTTGTTCTCCTGGAGTAAAAAAGCCTCAAAAAAAGCAGAAACATAGCACGTAGTGCAATACATTTAAACACAATCGATATTAATCGTTAACACAAGGAGTCTTACTCACACTATATGAGAGCTGGCAGCTCTCAAATGTAGGCATTTCAGGTGTTAGAGGGTCACCTGTTCACCCTAAAGCGATCCGCAACAGATTCCTCCTCAAGATATTCTGGTCCACTGGACATCAGGTTAATCTTCCAATAATCAGAGCAGGCGGTACGTAAAATACTTATTTTTTAAGACAAGCAAAGGCCAGACACATTTCGCCTGTAAACAGGTTTTATCAGTGGCACTGAAAATTCTAATTTTATTGATTTTTTTTTGTTCTAATATTCAGGCAGGACATGACGTATACATATAATAATGATATATTCTGAATCTGCCGAGTCTGCCGGAAAGAACGATATATAATTTGTCTGGGTTGTGTAATAAAATGTGACTTCAAATCGCATTTAAACATGAGTGAAACTGGTAAAAAATTTGCTCAGCACACAGGCGTGAAATGACTCAGCAGCGAAAGGGTTAAACATTTTTATTGTTGTATTAAAATATTGCACTATATTATTATCCTTTGATCTGATTGATTCGCAGATGGATTAATATCAACAAGAAATTATGGTGATATACGCAATTGCGCCTGTGCATGTTTTTTTTAAGTATATCTATAGGTCAGGAGGGAGAAGTCTGCAGACTCTTCTTTTAAGTAAGAATAGCTCAGGAAAGATGAGATAAATAATGAATGTAAATTAGAAAAACGATTTTTTTTTATGCTAAAATGATAAAGGTAAGGTTAGATAACTAGAATACCCCTTTAAATGCTCATGATACACTATATTGCCAAAAGTATTCGCTCACCTGCCTTGACTCGCATATGAATTTAAGCGACATCCTATTCCTAATCCATAGGGTTCAATATGACGTCAGTCCACCCTTTGCAGCTATAACAGCTTCAACTCTTCTGGGAAGGCTGTCCACAAGGTTCAGGAGTGTGTTTATGGGAATTTTTGACCATTCTTCCAGAATTGCATTTGTGAGGTCACACACTGATATTGGACGAGAAGGCCTGGCTCTCAGTCTCCGCTCTAATTCATCCCAATGGTGTTCTATCGGGTTGAGGTCAGGACTCTGTGCAGACCAGTCAAGTTCATCCACACCAGACTCTGTCATCCATGTCTTTATGGACCTTGCTTTGTGCACTGGTGCACAGTCATGTTGGAACTTGGAAGAGGAAGGGGCCAGTTCCAAACTGTTCCCACAAAGTTGGGAGCATGGAATTGTCCACAATGTCTTGGTATGCTGAAGCATTCAGAGTTCCTTTCACTGTAACTAAGGGGTCGAGCCCAGCTCCTGAAAAACAACCCCACACCATAATCCCCCTCCAAACGTTACACTTGGCACAATGCAGTCAGACAAGTACCGTTCTCCTGGCAACCGCCAAACCCAGACTCATCCATCAGATTGCCAGATGGAGAAGCACGATTCGTCACTCCAGAGAACGCGTCTCTACTGCTCTAGCGTGCAGTGGCGGTGTGCTTTACACCACTGCATCCGACGCTTTGCATTGCACCTGGTGATGTATGGCTTGGATGCAGCTGCTCGGCCATGGAAACCCATTCCATGAAGCTCTCTGCGCACTGTTCTTGAGCTAATCTGAAGGCCACATGAAGTTTGGAGGTCTGTAGCAATTGACTCTGCAGAAAGTTGGCGACCTCTTCGCACAATGCGCCTCAGCATCCGCTGACCCCGCTCCGTCAGTTTACGTGGCCTACCACTTCGTGGCTGAGTTGCTGTTGTTCCCAAACACTTCCACGTTCTTATGATACAGCTGACAGTTGACTGTGGAATATTTAGGAGCGAGGAAATTTCATGACTGGATTTGTTGCACAGGTGGCATGCTATCACAGTTCCACGCTGGAATTCACTGAGCTCCTGAGAGTGACCCATTCTTTCACAGATGTTTGTAAAAACAGTCTTCATGCCTAGGTGCTTGATTTTATACAAGTTGGGATGGTTTCTACCGGCGCAATATACGTTATAATGGATAATAGGGTATTTGTTCCCAGATTTCAATAGTATACCGTAAAAAACAATACAATTGTGACTCGTCGCAATATAAAGTGCTCTCATGCTGTAGTACCTCAGTAACACAATTGTGCAAGTTCATCGATAAAGTGCATATAGTGCGTATAGTGCAATATAGTGCTGATCAAACTGGAGTGGTAAAGTTCAATGGAATCAACAGGTTTAGTTCAGATTGTCCCGTTTTAGGTGGATTGTGCCTAAAAGGCACTATATGCACTTTATCGATGAACTTGCACAATTGTGTTAATGAGGTACTACAGCACGAGAGCACTTTATATTGCGAGGAGTCACAATTCTATTGTTTTTTACGATATACTTTTGAAATCTGGGAACAAATACCCCATTATCCATTATAACGTACAGTTGTGTTCAAAATTATTCAACCCCCACTGAAATTGAGTGTTTTGGCCAGTTTGACATTGATTTTGATCATTCAGTCATCTTGCTTACAATTAAATCAAAGAGGCACGTGTAGGTCAGACAAATATAACATAACATTTATAATGAAATAACCACAAATGTCTTTTCTGTGCTCACATCATTATCAGTTTTATTCAACCCCCAAGTGACATTCAATCTTAGTACAACATCCTTTTACAGTTATAAGTACTAACAGCTTTTAAACGTGAAGCATAGCTTGACACAAGTGTCTTGCAGCGATCTACGGGTATCTTCGCCCATTCGTCATGGGCAAAAGCCTTCAGTTCAGTCACATTCTTGGGCTTGCGCACTGCAACTGCTTTCTTTAAGTCCCACCAGAGGTTCTCAATCGGATTTAAGTCAGATGACTGCGATGGCCACTCCAAAATGTTCCAGCCTTTAATATGCAACCATGCTCTAGTGGACTTGGAGGTATGCTTGGGATCATTGTCCTGTTGAAAGGTCCAACGTCTCCCAAGCCTCAGGTTTGTGACGGACTGCATCACATTGTCATCCAATATCTCCTGGTACTGAAGAGAATTCATGGTACCTTGCACACGCTGAAGCTTCCCTGTACCTGCAGAAGCAAAACAGCCCCAAAGCATGATTGACCCCCCGCCTTGCTTCACAGTAGGCAAGGTGTTCTTTTCTTCATAGGCCTTGTTCTTCCTCCTCCAAACATAGCGTTGATCCATGGGCCCAAACAGTTCTAATTTTGTTTCATCAGTCCACAGAACACTATCCCAAAACTTCTGTGGTTTGTCCACATGACTTTTGGCATACTGCAGTCGACTCTTCTTATTCTTTGGAGACAGCAAGGGGGTGCGCCTGGGAGTTCTGGCATGGAGGCCTTCATTACGCAGTGTGCGCCGTATTGTCTGAGCTGAAACTTCAGTACCCACATCTGACAAATCTTTTCTCAGTTCCTCAGCAGTCACACGGGGACTTTTCTCCACTCTACGCTTCAGGTAGCGCACAGCAGTCGAAGTCAGCAACTTCTTTCTGCCACGACCAGGTAGCGTTTCAACAGTGCCCTTTGCCTTGAATTTGCGAATGATGCTTCCTATGGTCTCTCTTGGTATGTTTAACATCTTTGCAATCTTCTTATAGCCATTGCCCTTCCTGTGAAGAGTAATCACCTCTTCTCTTGTCTTCCTGGACCATTCTCTTGACTTCACCGTGTTTGTAACCGCACCAGTAAATGTCTAGAAGGAGCTGAGTATCAGTCATTTTAAAGCTGCCTAATTGGTGCTTATTATGCTTAATTGCTGCTCCGTGACATCCACAGGTGTTTTCAATACCTGATTGAAAACACTTGAATGAACCTCTGTTCTTCAGAGTGGTAGTCTTTAAGGGGTTGAATAATTGTGTCAATGAAGAATTCACAAAAGAAACATTTACTACTGTATTACAAAACCAATTGATGTCATTTTAGTTGCATATGGTTCTTTAAAAAGTCCTTGTAGGATTTCATTCTGAATACAATTACAAATGTACACTAAATTCCCTAAAACCCTTTACAGCATTGGGGTTGAATAATTTTGAACACAACTGTATATTGCGCCGGTAGAAACCACCCCAACTTGCAACCATACATCTGCACACCCACTCAAGAGTCTGTGCTTTCTCTCTATCTGGCAGCATCATTTGAACTATAACTATAGAGATCAGAGCGCCCCCACTGAGCCCACTTTTGTTCTGTCAGCTTGATTTTATACACCTGTGGCCATGGAAGTGATTGGAACACCTGATTCTGATTATTTGGAAGGGTGAGCGAATACTTTTGGCAATATAGTGTACTGTCCACCATTACAGAGACTGTCCTGGCATGTCTGTCTCTCTACAAAAGCAGGCATCCTTTACTGTTATGCTAGTGATGTGAAAGAGGCTCCTGAATAGGACCATTAACTTACCTTTGGCTGGCATAGTCTATTCCTGCAGAGGTCTGTGAACTAGATGCCCGGTACTGTAGATTCACGGTTATGTCACTCAGTATAGCCTTGTTTACATCTGCGGAGTACAGCTGCTCAGCGAGAGATGAAATTTCAGCATTGGTAGCCGAAAACACAGAAGCTTCTTTATTTGCCCCAGATGGAAAGAGGACTAAAAAAAAATAATAAATAAGGAAAATTCATAATGAGGCGAAGTACACACGTACATATGACACCAGTCTTTACTTTAAAATCTTGTCTGATCAAGTGTTGCTTAAGATGGATATTTTGCTTCAGATACATTTATAATTGACTATCTTTAACCCCTTCACTAAAACTACTGCCAGAAAAAAAGCAATTCTTTTTGAAAACTGACTTTTCAGCAACACAGAAAAATTCATGTAGAAAATTCCCAATGTTTATTTCATCGTAATAATTCAATTTGACAGGGAGATATCATGTTTATCATTGTTTTAGCACCTCAGGTGTCATGCTTAAGTTATTTAAAGTTTTTGGGGTACAATCAGGAGCCGAGATGCAAACGGACATCGTTTCCAACAAATAAAGCATTGCTCCAGATCATAATAACACTGCGCCCCCCCCCCCGGCTGCTGTGTCTGCAGCTGCTGCTGATTGTGTATACAAGGTCACGGTAGTGAAGGGGTTAATTTAAATAGTTCCAAAGTATCTCTAAGTGATTCACATACCCGTATAAAGTCAATTTCTCATCAAGATTAATAATTTTATATACGATCTTACTTTTACATGCCCTCTCTACTTGAATAGCCTTTCACAGAGTCTAACGAGTGAGAGGTTAGACAGTGAATACCTTTTCACTATCCTAGGAATTCGGCAACAAGGCATCCTAGGAATCAAAAAATATTCTGGACAGAAAACTTTCTTTCTTGTCACAAGTGCCTCATCATCTTAAAAAGTGCATTCTACAATCCACAGACCCGGAAATTGCTACATAACAGGCACAGCTCTTAACGGCGGTTGATTTGCAAGATTTTATCTCCATTCTGCCTTTAAATGGTTAAATTATCATTTAAAAACTAGTTTTTAAATTGCTGTACAGAGTGATATCGACAAGATGAAAAACGAGATCATTAAAATATTTTTACGTAGTTTTAGATTAGTTTTTTTTTTTTAAATATCTTCCCTCTAAAAATTGTGAATTACTGTTTTTTTCTCTAAATGTAAACTGTCGCGAATTGAAAAAGGAAATTATCCAATTCTGGTATTCCAGGCTAGAACGGTAATTCCCCGTTTCAGTTCTGCAGAATTCCTGCTTTACTGACCAAACCCCAAACATTACTTGAAGGGCTTATATAGGTAGAGTTTACAGTAAGACTCCGATTCGTTTGAGATCCTTAATTCCTAATCAATTAAATCTGTACGGTAAATCCAGCAGAGCTAGTAATGCAAAGAGTATCTTACGAGGTACAGGCTCGTCCGCTCCATAAATCACACATGGCAAAAACAACAGGACAATAATTGAGGTCTTCATGATGAAGTGTCTCCAGACAATCAACAATGTCCTGTCTGTAGTCTAGAGGTTTTATATCAGTAACCTGGAGGGGGCGGTACGAATTTCTGTTTTTCAAGTCACGAAGCCTTAGTGAACGTCTGAACTTAGTGAACTGAATACTTTCTCACCACCTTGCTCAATTCACACTTTTTTCCAATGTAAACAGCAAATACATTCTTAATGCAGCAGTCCGTCCGAAAGAGGAAAGAAAGAGGGAAATATAGGTAATGCAAAAGAACAAGAGACGGCGTCTGAAATATAGGATTGTGTCTGGACCGGCAGTAAGACTGGCATAGACTGTTACAGTAACAGGTATTTATAGGTATATGTTATAGAATGTTACTTTATGGGGGGCGTGAGAAGAAGGTGAGTAGCCTTTTTATGCTTTGGTTCTCACGGCGCACTCCTGAGGCGCGTTCAATACCTCAGCCGCTGCAAGTGCTAAGTTAGCAACTTGCCATTGAACGCCGTTCAGCCACTCAGCGCTCAGCACTGCTAACTTAGCACTTGCAGCGACCCGAGGAGATGCTGCGAGTAGCTGAGTGTGACGTATTAAAGATGGCCGCCGTCATGAAGCAAGTAACAATTCCGTACAGCAATGTTAATTTTGAGGTTTTTGTTCACCAAAGCACAAAATATTTATTTATTATTTACCCCTGCACATAGACATATATTACAGTTCAATTTATATTTTGTTTCAGAAGTAAACATAACGTTTATTCAATAAAAACTATCATTTGTGGTGTGTACATACAAAACGGAATTGTGCTGACTGCTTTTCTTTATCATATTTTGTCCGAGTGATACGAAAAATAATCTAAATCTTTAATTAAAAAATCGTTGGCCATTTTGGATTCAAAATTCGCATCCAAAGCATTCAATGACACTGCTGCAGCAAACTGAATTGCTGCGCTGCAGCAATTCAGCAGCTGCTGAGGTATTGAACGGGGCTCCGATACTCTGCGGGAAATAGAAGGCCGAAGAGTCCGCCCCATGGCCAGTGCCACTCTGCAACCAAACAGTCAGGGATCATCAACTTCATCAGGGATAGTGTGTTAGTCCACAATATCGCAATATATACCATACAATATATACCATACTAAAACACCATCCCTGATGAAGTCTTCTTATATTTGAAGACAAAACACGTTGGAGTATGTTCCAATTTCATGTTCATGTTTTATTAAATTTGTTTTTATTTTACCAAGCCCCTTTTTCTGTCATTCTGTGATTTTGGCATTCCGCCCATGGATTATTTTACCATTCTATCTTGGTAACTGGAAGGAGGTCCTGCTGCAGTCTGGGTTGCTGGATTCCAGGAGATGGCCCACCAGTGTGTATGATTCCATCCAGGAGCGGTAAAAAAAATATGTGCCTGCATAACCTATATATCCTATGAGTGTTACTCCAGCGGGGCTTTTGGTTATTTTATTGTTATCTGCACTATGTATATGTAATTTTATTGCAGATAGTACTCCTATATTTTCTTGTTGTATCCTGTCAGCATTGAGGAGACGGTGCTTTATTGGAGGAAGCAGATATGTATTTTATATTGTTCTTTGGCGGTGGTCACGTGTGTTTTTCCTTTGATACATTAAACAATACAGGACTAGAGTGATGGGACAAGCAAAGAACTAAGAAACAGACAGGAACCAGGATATAACAATAGGCTATGCACATAAAGTCTAGACACTGGGAGTCAAAAAGGTCTATAAGGGTCTTTGGACACACAGCGCTAGCAGGGAACAGGCAGACAGGCTTACACCACCAGCAAGAAGCAATGCAGAAGCCATGACGTTAGTCGGGAACTACTTTATGTAGTGGTTCCCATAGGCTTGATGGATGGCACCTATAGTAGAAAGTGGAACAGGTCAAAACCAAAAGTGGAATGCAAACCTGGCCTAGAACACAAGTCTTCCAGGACCCAGGGTTAAGATTTTGCAGAACCATGGCAGGCATGGGGTGGACTGTGACCAGTACACAGAATACAGATGATACAGCCAGATTGCAGGGGAAAAAAAGGGTATGCAAGGCAGGAACAAGGAACAAATGAGGAACAAGTTCACAAGGGGATTCACACAAGGAGGTTTGAGAAACACATCAGACTTGGGTAAGCAGGAACAAGGCAGACTTTAGTAAGAAGGAGAAATTGAATCTGGGTACAATCGTAGCAGGGCTGGGCAACAAACAGCAAAGACCTCAAACCACATCAATAACTAGTATTCAGAAGCATATGAGTTATAAGGTAGTTCCATTAATGGGGTGTATGAAGTGTAACTGTGGCTACATCAGTATGTTGAAAATGCAGAAGACCAGGAGTGACTTGTCCATGACTCCCACAGGCCAGAAGGGAGCTAGCAAGGTTTATCTCTCAGTAAAACCAGCTTGGACAAGGGTCTTTTTTTGACCCCTGTGCTTAGTTCCTGACACTCTCAAGGCAGCATGGAGTGCAAAAAATGGCAGGTAGCTCTTCATCTCCTCACAGGCAATAGAGGCAGATATTGGGGCAAAATGTGGTGCTGACCCAGTGTTCACCAGACAGGCAGATTTGGCAGCAATAAAGTTGACGGAAGGGTGAGGAATTGCTCCAAAATATTCATTCAATTGCTATAAAAGTCATCCAGTACGGAGCTCAAACTCTATGCGTCCTCTCACCACGGCTGCTAGCTGTAACCTCCTCTTCTCAGAAATACTATGTAAAACCTGCCAACTTTGTGAATTGTGATAATTTTATTAATCTAAAAGTAATAATTTACCATTTAAACCTTTTTGTCAGGTGCTCAGAAATAACTAACTTTTTAAACAATTTTTACACAGCTCACTCTAAAGTGTTTTTAAAGATTATCAACATAACAGTCATTGAGTATGTAAAAGAACAGAATTAAATTTAAAAAAACTTTGGAGCAATTGGCAGGAGATAAGAACTTGGATGAGCATTTTACTAGAGTCCTTGTATGGAAAGAGGTGGAAGCGTGCAATGTTTTTATGAGCAGGACAAGATTTGTTTGAGTGAAGAAGAGATCAGAGTCAAAGAGGACACCAAGACAACAAGCCGGTGAAGTAAGAGGTAATGGTGGCACCATTCACCTGAAGGGAGACAGGTGCAAGAGGATTAGATGTAGATAGTTCAGTTTTGTAGAGGTTGTCACCGAAGCAGAGAGAGCAGACAGGCAGGCAGTGTAATGTGCCAACAAGTAGTCCACGGCGACGCCGTAAAAAGAAAGCCAAATCTTGGGTCTGCTGAGTACAACCCTGGTAGCATGCTCATGAATATATAAATGTGTCCTGTTCTCTGTACCGAACCCTTTGTCTGTGCCAAGACTATACAAGATCGCCACCAGCCTCTGACTTCTTTGCTTGTCTCCGGATTATTCTATCTGCTAGTCACCAAGACCTTTATCCAGAGTTCCTCCTTGCTCCATCTCAGAGACTATTATCTTCATCCAGGTTTCCTTTCCAGTTTCCATTTACCCAAAGACTGTGTTTTCAAATATCCTCTATTATTTCCCAAGGACTATTATTATTTATACATATTCCTGCCTTTTAATTGGCATCAGATTATTCAATATATTTTTCTGCCATTTTTACACCAATCTTTTGTGTTGCATTGATTTTATTCACTACAAGTGGATTCTCATCCTGTTCGCCGGTACTCACCGGACCTCGCACATGACAGGCGGTGATATAATCTAACACAGATCTGGGTGTCCTCAACATAGCGGTAATACTGGAAAACATAGGAAGAAATTAAATCTCCAGGAGATGTGGTATAGATTGAGTAGAAAAGGGGACCCAGAACAGAATCTTAAGTTAGAGCTCCTGGAGGAAAGTGGAGCCATAAAGGACACACTAAAAGACTGGTGAGAGAGATTGGAAGAGAACCAAGAGATCAGCAGGTTTACCACTGTGCCAAAACTGACATGACAAAAAATAATACTGTAGAAAAAAAAATGTCAACATAAAAAAGTCACATAAATAATGTATTAATGGCACAGCCATTGTAGAAGTGAAACAACAGCACTGAAGTCTTTTTAAGCAATGGCAACAATGGTGTTCACTTAACCCCTGCATGTTTCCCTGTGGTGTCCCCATTTTTGCTTGAGATTATGGGACAGGCACTATTTCGGCAGCCTGCCCTGGAACCAAGCGATACCCTTAATGATATTTGCGGCAGCGCTTCCGCGAGTATCACCCCCTGGAATCCATAGGACTCCATGGAGGGTCCTGTTTCCAGGCTGCAAGCCCTGCACTAACGCGCAAGATCATGCAGAGCCGAGGAGTGATCGGACTTTATATCCCCAGTCTCACTCTGCTCTCGACAGCCAGAAGCAGCAGATCGGGCTACTGTTCTTGCCACTGGATGAGAGGCGAGTATCTGATTTATTTGGGGGGTTTTAGCTGGTGCTAACAGATTCTGCTAAAGCAGAATCAGTTAGCACCAGCTTTTAGGTGACAGAAAAAATCAGCCATGAGGAAGATTATAACCGTAGCATTGACAAAATGGTCAATGATTTTATAGCTCATGGGTATTCCCCTGACGTCCTTTTGGGATTTCAACAGAGAGCACGTGGATACAAACAAGAAGACTTGCTTAAACCTAAAACACGGACGGTACAATCTAGGTTACCTTGTGTTACTACTTTTTTGCTCGGCACCTCCTACGATCAGACATATTCTTAACAAGCATTGGCACATTTTGCAAACTGATCGCAAGATCTCTGATCTATTTCAGGATAAACCAATGATGGCTTTCAAACGCTCTTGGAACCTGGGTGAGTATCTGACCAAAAACGTGGACATGGGGCCACAGACTATTATTTCAATGGAACATGTTTTTTTGAAACCACAAGCAGGTATGCATAAGTGTGGACATTACACGCATTGAAATGGAGTAATTGTGGGATCCAGCTTTTCACACCCACGCACAGGTAGGAAATATTGCATACAAACACGGATGAATTTCCAGACGGATCATGTAATATACCTTCTCAAATGCCCTTGTGGTTTTGGCTATGTGGGTCAAACACAGAGGTCTCTAACGGTGTGTATTAGGGAGCATAAGAGCAATATACGCACACACAGACAACAATCCCCGGTGCAAAACACTTTAATGAGGCAGGCCACACGGTGGCACAATTACGTTATATGGCTATCGAATGGATTCCAACTCCCAAGAGGGGTGGCAACAGGGAGAATAGGTTGAGAAGATGGGAATTACATTGGATCTACGAATTACAGAGTTTGGCACCGTTGGGGCTTAACGAAGGCAAGGATCTATCCCCTTTTTTTTGTAAATGATGTTGTTTCCTTTTGCTTGTGTTATTGATTTTATTTGTGTTTGGTTTATATGTTTTTTAGGGCTGCAGTTGTGTTATCCCAGCTGGACATTCACTGCATGTGGAACTTGCCTCTCTTCGGGGTTGGAAGATACAGATTGACATCGGGATGGGACCTTTCTTCATTTGTGATTGTTTTGGACCTTTATTTATGCCAGAAGAACTGAATATGAATACATCGCTAATGCTTAATACAGAAGATTACGAGGGGCTAATTTACTTTGATATGAGTGTGTTTAATTTATTGATGTAAGATGGCCATAGAATATTGGGGCCTTATGTTAAAATATTGTCATATTGATGGATATATTGTACTATTTATTTTATATATTTTATCTCTTTTTTTGAGTCTATTTATTTTTGGTTATTATTTTTATTTTTTTACATAATAACGGAGTTTTTTCAATAACCCAACTTCATAATTTTGTTCTTAAATATTTGCATGGGCTTTTTTGATGTAGTTTGATTTGTGTTATACTGCCGGATGAGGGTCTACCGTTTATGGATAGTACGGATATGTCCCTTTTTTCTGGTGCATTTACCAAAACTTCCCCCCCCCCTTTCCTTTTCCTTCCAGCAATGTCTCTCTTATTTTTGTGGCCCTTACCAAATGGGAGAGTGGAGTCCAAAGGACCCCACCCTTCCCTTCAGGCACTCTCCCGGCTCTGCCAGGGGGTGGCACATGAAAATGATGTCAACGTATGCTGGGCTAATGTCCTGAGTGTCCGCATCCATAGAACATTTCATCACAAACTAAAATTAATCAATTTTAAAAGTAACTAGTAATTTTAAAGTCTCTTCCTAAGAAGAGTTAGGACTCTTTACACACTCCCTCTTTCAAGGACCAGAGGGGGTGATTACACCAACAGATAGATACTTAGGTGTCTTAAATGTTGCCACTCATGCCACTGCCCATTCACAGTGCTCAAACCCTTCTCAAGGTGCCTAGAGAGGTATTAGCTATACTCTCCTGATGGGTTGCTGTATCTGTCGTGTAAAGGAGACTTCCTCAAAATTCCAGTAGGCTTGTGCACCGATTTTTTTTCGGTTCGATTCGGGTTCGATTTTTCGGATTTTTTAACTTTTCGACTCGGCTCGTTTCGACCGATTTCTGTTTCGATTCGGTTCGGCTCGATTCGTTTTTCGTGTACTCTTTTTTTTCGGAATATCGACCATTTTTCGGATTTTCGTGTCACTTAGCTCGTTTTTTGTATCGACTTTTCGTGATTTCGGAAATTTTAGTTTTTCGGAATTGTGCATGTTTTCGGAATTTCGACCATTTTTCGTATTTTCGTGTCACTTAGCTCGTTTTTTGTATCGACTTTTCGTAAGTTCGGAAATTTTCGTTTTTCGGAAAGTCTGTTCTCCTCGTTTCAAAGCAATAAATTTCGATTTGACACATTTCAAGTCCATTCGAAAATTCCGAAAATATTTTGTTTCGGCTCGGAAAACTTTTCGGATCTGCCATTTTCGGATCTAAAAATTTTCGGAACTTCGGCCGCATCCGAAGACACGAATCGGGAAATTTTGTGAAAATTCCGAAATTCCGAAACCCGAAACGCACATCCCTAAATTCCAGTTCTAGCCACCTTTTGGGCCATATTACAAAGTTGGTGCTAACATAACCAGAGCTGTTGTAAACTTCCCAGAGCCATTATAGCCTATGGAGGTTTTCAGTTTACAACAACTCTGGTTAAGTTAGCACCAACATTGTAATACTGCCCTTTATGGGCAATAGCAGTGTCGCTTGCATATTGTTTAGACTTCTCTGTAATGGCACAATAGAGCTACAACCTTGTCAGATTTTAGCAGAGAATCACCGTATCGCAGGCAACTTATACCATTCTTCTCAATTCTCAGGGCTTTCATAGACTTGAAGGATTATTCACAAACCTTCGACTTGGCAATGACTTGCACTGAACGGTGAATTTCTTTGTTCGGTGCAATTCTGGGGCAATTTGTCTATTCACAAAGCTGTCAATTTGCCAAACGCAGGAGAATTGACGGCGCAATATGGTTCAGTTGGACGGCGCCGAAATTGTCCCATTAAACCTATAAACAATTTGTCTATTCGCAGACCACCGAATTGCACCAAAATTTTGGCAAAATTACCTGATTTTCCGTGTTTCAATGCGACAGGTTTAACAGGTGAATTCAATAGGTTTCAATGTAATTGATGTTTTATTTTTTTTTAACAAAAAATCTTAAAGCTCATCTATTCTTTTTATTTTTTGCAAAAACTCTTACGACCCTATTACAATCTTTGCGCAAACGTTTGCGCCGGCGCAAAAACGCATTAACGCGAGGGGCAAAACCCTTTGCGCTGAACATCATTTTACAATGTCAGCGCAACAAACGTGCGTATACGTCTACCGCGGGTGAACCTGCACGAGCGTACTTTACTGAGCGCGTCCTATACTTAACATTGTGAGCGCAAATGCGTTGGTATTACAATTAGGGATGAACTGTTCGGTTCGATGTGTTCGGAGTTCGATTCGAACATCGCCAGTTTGTATGTTCGCGAACTTCGAACATTTCCGCGTGTTCGCAGCATGTTCGCCCACAATGCACCACAATGGACCACAATGCACTTTTCCACTGGCCTGAAGCTTGTAATTGGCTACAGCCTGCACCTGACCACAGTTTAGGTGCAAGACAGGTGCAAGATAGGGATGAGCCGAACACCCGAGTTCGGTTCGCATTCGAACTCGAACTTTTCAAAAGTTCGAATTCGAACTCAATGCAAGTCAATGGGACTCAAAAGTTTGATTTTTAGAGTGCCCTCCAAGAGGGCATATATGCTAGATATTTGCCATTAAAGGTGTATGGGGGTCCGGGTAGTGCCCTGGGGGACAGGAAACAAGGACAAAAAGTAAAAAAAAAAGTTTTTAAAGGGATACTGAGTTTTCCATGAAATAAGGGTTAAAAATGAAAAATTCCTTCAAATATCGTGCCTAGGAGGTCCCCATAACCTGCCTGTGAAGTGGCGGATTTCTAGGATGTATAGAAACATTTAAAAACAATGTCCGGGTCCGGGTAGTGCCCTGGGGGACAGGAAACAAGGACAAAAAGTTTAAAAAAGATGTTTTTAACCCCTTCACTGCTGACACATCATCAGCTTTGCGGGACTCCCGGCAGACATACTCCCCTCTCTGTCTGGGGTCCCGCAGCGTTGTGACTTCAGCATCTGAGGACGCTGAAGTCAAGCTCCTCCCGACATAAATGACATCATCGCGCCATGAGCGATGACATCATTTCCAGGCGACCCCCGGCAATGCCGGGAGATCGCCTGGAAGGGAGGGGGGGATCCGTTCGGATCCCTCTCCCTCACGATCGGGAGGTCCCACAAAAAAAAGCCAGGCACCGCTTAGAAGGAGAGAGTTTCCCTTTTAAGCGGTGCCTGGCTTTAACCCCTGAGGCACCGGGTCGCACTTCGGCGCCGAAGTGCGGCCTAGCTCCAGTGGGGGCCGCCATCTTGGATGGTGGCTCCACCCCGGGTCCCCCCTCACTGCCTGACGTCCTCACGCATAGCGTGAGGACGTCAGATAGCCAGGGAACCCCTAGCTGGCCGGAATCCCCTGGTGGAGATAGGTGGTTCATTTGAGGGTTCACAGAGATGCTGTGAGGTTGTGTATAGAGATGCTGTGAGGCTGTGTATAGAGATGCTGTGAGGCTGTGTATAGATATGCTGATGGGGTTGTGTATAGAGATGCTGATGGGGTTGTGTATAGAGATGCTGATGGGGTTGTGTACAGAGATGCTGTGAGGCTGTGTATAGAGATGCTGTGAGGTTGTGTATAGAGATGCTGATGGGGTTGTGTATAGAGATGCTGATGGGGTTGTGTATAGAGATGCTGATGGGGTTGTGTACAGAGATGCTGTGAGGCTGTGTATAGAGATGCTGTGAGGTTGTGTATAGAGATGCTGTGAGGCTGTGTATAGAGATGCTGATGGGGTTGTGTATAGAGATGCTGATGGGGTTGTGTATAGAGATGCTGATGGGGTTGTGTACAGAGATGCTGTGAGGCTGTGTATAGAGATGCTGTGAGGTTGTGTATAGAGATGCTGTGAGGCTGTGTATAGAGATGCTGTTTGTGTATAGAGATGCTGATGGGGTTGTGTATAGAGATGTTGTGAGGCTGTGTATAGAGATGCTGGGAGGCTGTGTATAGAGATGCTGATGGGGTTGTGTATAGAGATGCTGTTTATATATAGAGATGCTGATGGGGTTGTGTATAGAGATGCTGTTTGTGTATAGAGATGCTGATGGGGTTGTGTATAAACATGCTGTGTATAGAGATGCTGTGAGGCTGTGTATAGAGATGCTGATGGGGTTGTGTATAGAGATGCTGTGAGGCTGTGTATAGAGATGCTGTGAGGTTGTGTCTAGAGATGCTAATGGGGTTGTGTATAGAGATGCTGTGTATAGAGATGCTGTGATGCTGTGTACAGAGATGCTGATGGGGTTGTGTATAGAGATGCTGTGAGGTTGTGTATAGAGATGCTGTGAGACTGTGTATAGAGATGCTGTGTATAGAGATGCTGATGGGGTTGTGTATAGAGATGCTGTTTGTGTATAGAGATGCTGATGGGGTTGTGTATAGAGATGCTGTTTGTGTATAGAGATACTGATGGGGTTGTGTATAGAGATGCTGTGTATAGAGATGCTGATGGGGAGATGCTGATGGGGTTGTGTATAGAGATGCTGTGAGGCTGTGTTTAGAGATGCTGATGGGGTTGTGTATAGAGATGCTGTTTGTGTATAGAGATACTGATGGGGTTGTGTATAGAGATGCTGTGTATAGAGATGCTGATGGGGAGATGCTGATGGGGTTGTGTATAGAGATGCTGTGAGGCTGTGTTTAGAGATGCTGATGGGGTTGTGTATAGAGATGCTGTGTATAGAGATGCTGTGTATAGAGATGCTGTGAGGTTGTGTATAGAGATGCTGTGAGGCTGTGTATAGAGATGCTGATGGGGCTGTGTATAGAGATGCCTTGCGGCGCCGAAGTGCGGCCTAGCTCCGGTGGGGGCCGTCATCTTGGATGGCGGCTCCACCCCCGGGTCCCCCTCACTGCCTGACGTCCTCACGCATAGCGTGTTCACATTTCAATTATAATGTGAACAATGATGCTGCACTAATGATTTTTTTATATGGGGTGCGATTGCTATAAGTCACGTAATTCCCCCCACAAAATGTAACAAGTCCCCATTTCTAATTTTTGTACAAGCGCACCCCATAGAAAACATAACCGCAAATGCTCATGTGCTAAAATGTGAAAAAAAAACACTTTACACTCTGCAGATGATTAAAAATTCAATTTCTATTGCATTTTTTCTCATAATATACAGGCAGGACGTGACGTATACATATAAAAATTATATATTATGAATCTGCGGAGTCTGACGGAAAGACTGATATCTAATATGTCTGGGTCATTTAATAAAATGTGGCTTCAAATCGCTTTTAAACATGATGAGCGAAAACGGTAAAAATGAGCTAAGGGGTAAAAACAGCATATCAGAGGAAGATTTAGTAGAGAAATTAACTCTTCTCAGAAGCACAGGTGTTGTTTGATACATGTTCAGATCAGGAGACACCACACCCTCACCAGACAATGTATCAAATTCATCAGATCAGATTAATTAAAAGCACATGTTATTTCCAAACACTAATTAAACACCTGTTTACGCCGTTTGAGAACACAGGTCATTTAGAGGTGAGAATCTTTGCACGTAGACATTATTTGTTAATTCAATATCTAATAAACTGTTGCTTATAATATTTTGCAGTAAAGAGTCTCTTTATTTCTAGATTTTGTAGTATTTTTTAAGCATTTTTTATACTTTTTTCAAAATATATATTTTTTCTAACTCGAACCGAACACGCCAAAAAGTTAGAAGTTCGCGAACTTGCGAACGGCCAAAGTTCGAATCGAACTCCGAACTGATCGAACCGAACAGCTCATCCCTAGTGCAAGACTATGCCAATCACAGCTCAGAGTCCTGATTGGGCAAATTTTGACCAATCATGGGCTCACAGAGCTAAGTCCCGCAGCACACTATATAAGGCTTCACACAGCCTTCAGCACGTGTTTTTTGAGAGGAGATTGTTGTGTTAGTGTGTGTTCTCACTGCCAGTCTGCCACCAGCTTTGGGGGGGTCTCACTTCTACAAAATATCTGGGAATTGTTGTAATCTTTGTGTTCTCACTGCCACCAGCAATTGTGGGGGTCTCATTTCTATAAAATAGCTGGGAATTGTTCTAATCTTTGTGTTCTCACTGCCACCAACTATTTTGGGGGTCTCATTTCTACAAAATATCTGGGAATTGTTCTAATCTTTGTGTTCTCATTGCCACCAACTATTTTGGGGGTCTCATTTCTACAGAATATCTGGGAATTGTTGTAATCTTTGTGTTCTCACTGCCACCAACTATTTTGGGGGTCTCATTTCTACAGAATATCTGGGAATTGTTGTAATCTGTGTGTTCTCACTGCCACCCATCAGGGGGTCTCACTGATTTATAGGAGGTTTCTGGGAATTGTAATCTGTGTCTTCTCACTGCCAGCTATCAGGGGGTCCTACATACTTCTAGACGATTTCTGAGAATTGTAATCTGTGTCTTGTCACTGTTGCCAGCTATCAGGGGGTCCTATCAGGGGGTCTCACTGACTTATAGGTGGTTTCTGGGAATTGTAATTTGTGTCTTGTCACTGTCACCCATCAGGGGGTCTCACTGAGTTATAGGAGGTTTCTGTGAATTTTAATCTGTGTCTTGTCACTGGCTGCCAGCTATCAGGGTGTCTCACTGAGTTATACCAGAGTTCTGGAAATCTTTAATATTTATACCAGAGTTGAATCAGAGTTCTGTATATCTTTAATCTATATATCACTCACCATGTCAGAAAGACCAAAAAGGACAGCCAGACGCTCCCAGACACAGATAAGAGGGCAAGCAGCCTCTGTGTTGGAAGGCTGTGCCTCTGATCATCGTGGACGTAGTGCATCCTCTGCAGGGGCACGCTTGTCCCTTCTAACTGGTGCTGGCTGTCTTAAGCAGCAGCAACATACAGAGGATTTGGTGGATTGGCTAACCAGGCCATCCTCATCCTCCGAGTCCTCTGCCAGCCAGGCTTGTAGTGCTTTACAGTTCACCTCAGCTGTCAAAGCATCTAATGCAGCCTCCATGTCCACAGCTACTCCTGCCGTAGCCTCACTATCACACACGGAAGAGTCAGCTGAATTGTTTGACTACAATGACAGTGACATGCTGCTTGAGGATGCGCAGCAACTGCAGAGCTCTGATTCAATCTCTGAGGTTGAAGAAGGGAGTATAATCAACCTAGATGACACAAATAACTGGCACTCATGTTGCCCCAGCAGCTGCAGCATACTGCCAAGTTTGCTTCAGTAACGAGGAGATAGGGGGTGATGACAATGATGATGAGGTCACTGACTCCACCTGGGTGCCTGATCGAATAGCGGAGTCAAGTGAGGAGGAGGAGGCAAAACAAACATGAGGCACAACATCCTCTGACCAACCGTAGCACTAGCCAGTCCAAGGCATCAGATGTCAGAGCTGCTCAGGTGCAGAGCGCTGTTGTCTCAAAGCACACATCCAGGAACTCTGCTGTCTGGGAGTTCTTTAAGAAATATGCAGCAGACCGCACCGTTGCTATTTGTAATCTATGTCAGTTGAGGATCAAGCGTGGGAAAGACACCGAACGCTTGGGTATCACGTGCTTGAGGCGACATATGACCACCTGCCACGCATCCCGTTGGCGCAACACTTTGCGTAGGTCCTCCTCCTCACCTGTCTCTACCCCCACTATATGTCCTGCCATGTCATTGACTCCAACCTCCACTGACAGGGATGATGCTACAGTAATGGATGTACCAGGTCCTTCCTCACAATGTGACAGCATCCCATCAGCTGAAGATTTACGCAGTCAGATTACGTTGTCCCAGCTGCTGCAGCGTAATAAAAAATATAGTCCCAACCATCCCCAAGCACAGCGTCTAAATGCCAGTTTAGCAAAATTACTCGCATTGCAGCTGCTGCCTTTCCAGCTAGTGGACTCTGCTTCCTTCCGTGAATTTGCTGAATGTGCTGTACCACAGTGACAGGTTCCAAAATGCCATTTCTTTTCACGGAAGGCCATTGCAGCACTATACCAGCACATGGAAGACAATGTCATGGAGTCATTGGGAAAGGCAGTCAGCAGCAAGGTGCACGTGACTTTAGACAAGTGGTCCAGCAAGCATGGACAGGGCCGTTACATTTCCTTCACGGCACACTGGGTAACTCTGATTGCAGCTGGGAGGGATCCAAGATGGGGCTCTGTGCTGGAGCTTGTTCATCCACCACGCCTTCAGAAAGCTGCTTGTATGAGGTCTGTCTGTTCCACCACCACCTTGCCCTCTTCCTCCTTCTCCTCCTCCTCCTTCTCTGTCTCTGGCGAAGTGGCAGTTAAACTGAGTTTAAGTGTCAGGGGCTACGCAATGGCTCAAGCAAAAAGATGCCATACTGTGCTTGAGCTGGTTTGTTTAGGGGACAGGAGCCACAGCAGGCCAGAAATTCTGTCAGCTCTGCAGGGGCAGGTGCAGAGATGGTTAACACCACACCAGCTTCAGCTGGGAATGGTCGTCTGTGATAATGGTAGCAACCGTCTCTCCGCCCTACACCAGGGTAAGTTGACGCATGTACCATGCCTAACACACGTCCTAAATCTGGTGGTACAACGTTTCCTAACCAGGTACCCAGGGCTGGCAGAGCTTCTCAGCCAGGCCAGAAAAGTCTGCAGCCACTTCAGACGGTCATTCCCAGCAAGTGTTCGCCTGGCAGAAATTCAAAGAGAATTCCACCTTCCCACAAATCGTCTGATCTGTGACATGCCCACCAGGTGGAACTCGACATTAGCAATGCTGCAGCATCTGCACAAGCAGCAGAGAGCCATCAACGAGTACCTGTGCATGCATCAGTGACACAATTCCTTTAGTGATCCTGCTGGAGCACACTCTGCGGGGAATTATAGATGTGGCTCTAGAGGCAGAGCAGCGGGAGGAAGAAGAGGCATTCCCTAGCTCTCAAGGCCCAAGTCTTTCCTCAGACAGCATTCCTGCGGGTCCTCCTCAGATCAGACAGGAGGAGGATGAGGAGGAGGAGGAATATTTAAGTAGTGGGGGCATTGAAGGTGGGGATTCCTCAAGGGAGGGTTTTGTGTGCCCAGAAACCCAAGGACTGGTACGTGGCTGGGAGGAGGAAGTGCACGATGGGGTCATCCTCATTGACCAGGAAGACTCAGAAGCTAATGCCACCTCCAACCTATGCTGCATGGGCTCCCTTATCCTGCAAAGCCTGGTAAAGGACCCCAGGATGCGTGCTATTACTGGTTGGCAACCCTTCTTGATCCACGATACAAGGGTAAAGTTGCAGAGCTCATCCTGCCCGCACAGAGGGAGGACAGGACGAAGAAAATTGAGGACACTCTAAAGCGACACTTGTGTAACACCTTTCCAGGCACTGGTAGGTTACCAAGTGATGACACAGGTGCTTCTGAGGCTGCGGATGATCAGAGGAAGAGCGGTGAAGGCCGGGGCCGCTTGACTGATGCCTTTTTAAATTTTTTTAGTCCACAACACCCAGGGACGTCAAATGTAGGCACCCATTGCCAGCGTCTTCACCGTATGGTGCAGGACTACTTAGGGGCAAGGGCAGACCTGGATACCTTTCCAGCAGATGATCCACTGGCTTACTGGGTGTTGAGATTGGATCACTGGCCAGAACTTAGCCAATATGCTATGCAGCTACTAGGTTGCCCTTCATCCAGCGTGCTTTCTGAAAGGACGTTCAGTGCCGCTGGAGGTTTTGTCACAGACAAAAGAGTGCGTCTGTCCACCGACTGTAGACCGGCTGACATTTATATAAATGAATCAGTCCTGGATCAGCAGCTATCAATCCCCTGATGCTGACGTAACGGAATAGATCGGGGATCTCTTCTGCGTTCACAAAACCTCCACCACTGCACTCTTCCACAATACCTCAGAGGGGTTACGTCGTGAAGGCACTAGCTGGCACCAAAGGCAAAATATTTGGGTGCACTGACAATGACGAATATATTACCAGATTTATATCATTTAAATTTTTTGGACCGCAGGGTCCAACCCTGCACTCTACCACAGGGGGGTTACAGTGTGACGGCACTGTTGCAGACGCTAGAGGCCCAATTTGAAAGCACCTATTGTTAATTTCATCCAAAGCCTGCATAAGTTTCACCATAATTTAGCCAAAAAATCACTAAACTTGTTCTGCGTGTCCTAAAATGTCTCCTCTTTTAATACAGACTGTCGCCCCAAATGATTGTTTATAAATAAATTAAAGGAAAACCGTTTACCGTCATTTGAAACGTCATTTTTTTGTTTTTAAATGTTTCTAAACATCCTACAAATCCGCCACTTCACGGGCAGGTTATGGGGACCTCCTAGGCACGATATTTTAAGGAATTTTTCTTTTTTATTTTTAACCCTGGTTTCATGGAAAACTCACTGTTCCTTTTAAAAAAGTTTTTTTTAAAACTTTTTGTACTTGTTTCCTGTCCCCCAGGGCACTACCAGGACCCCCATACACCTTTATGGCAAATATCTTGCAGGGCACTCTGAAAATCGAACTTTTGAGTCCCATTGACTTGCATGGAGTTCGGTTCGTGTTCGCGTTCGAACTCGAACTTTTTAAATTGTTCAAGTTCGAATGCGAACTGAACACGGGGGTTTTCGGCTCATCCTTAATTACAATCTATGCGTAGGAAATAACGCATAGACGTTGCTCGCATAATTTTAGCAACTCCTAAAAGCTGGTGTTAATGGTAAATTCTATCAACCTGGCCGAAACGAAATACACCAGCCCAAAAAAAAAAATGCAGCAATGTATAGTTACACATTCTACTCATACCAAACCAATAAAATAAGAAGTTGTGCGTGCATTTATTATTGCTGCAGCATATATGCTCAGTTTGACTTTGACAGGTGCAAAAACGTAACGTGAGATAATTGTGGTTCTTAATTCTGACTGGCTGAATCACGTGAAAAAAACAGTCCGCACACTGATTTCTGCACGCAATGTAACTGCACGAGCATTTGTGCGCGTCCGTTTAACGCGCGTTACTGCTCGACGGATGAAAAAAAATGCGCAAGGATTGTAATTCCAGCGTTGATTTACACGCGTCAACGTTTAACGCTTAGGACACAAATTCACACGTTGTGCAAGCGTTTTAACGTGAAGATAGTAATGGGGCCCTTATTTTTTAAAAGACTTTGGGCCCTATTACAATCTTCGCGCAAACGTCAGCGCAAAAACACATTAACGCGAGGGGCCCTTTGCGCAGAACGTCGTATTACAATGTCAGCGCAACAAACGCACGTATACGTCTACCGTGGGTGAACCTGCGCGAGCGCTGCGCCAGCTTACTGTACTTCGCACGTCCTATACTTAACATTGTGAGCGCAAATGCGTTTGTGCGCTTGTACGCGGATGGTATCACAATCTATGCGCAGTTTGTATCGCACAGCCTTTGCGCGCATAGTTTTAGCAACTCCTAAAAGCTGGTGTTAAAGGCAAATTCTATCAACCTGGCCGAAACCAAATACACCAGCCAACAAAAAAAATACGCAGTAAAGTATAGTTACACATTCTACACATACTAAACCAATAAATTTGAGAAGTTGTCTGTGTTTTATTATTGATGCAGCATATATGCGCAGATTGACTTTGACAGGCGCTAATACTTAACGTGAGACAATTGTGGTTCTTAATTCTGATTGGCTGAATTGCATGAAAAAAACAATCCGCACACTGATTTCTGCGCGCAACGTTGCTGCGCACGCGTTTGTGCGTGTCCGTTTCACGCGTGCTATTTTTTGACGGTTGAAGAAATGCGCGAGGATTGTAATACCAGTGTTGTTTTACACGCTTTAAAGTTCATCGCTTCGCACAAACATTCATGCGTTGCGCGTGCGTTTTTGCATGAAGAATGTAATAGGGCCCTTTATTTGTATTTCATAATGGACCTTTTTACCACATTTTTGATTTTAGCTCCTATTAGGAGAATAGGAAACGTCCTTTTTTATTTTTCAATTGGGTGAAATTTGCTGATGTCAATTTGGCAGTTATCAGTGCAATTCTGCGGTTTTCAAAGATTGCCAATAACTTTTTTGACTCCAATTTCTGCAAAATACAATGACCATTCGATAAATAGTGAATTTCACCAAATGTTTGGCAAAATGTAGTTGCCAAAGTGAGACAAATTGGGCTGAACTGCAAAGCACAGAAATTGCGTTCAGTTTCGGTTGTTTGGGAATAGACCCCTTGGTTTTGTTCTCTATGAGCCTAGACGATAATTTGGACGTGAACCCCTGCTCAAGGTGCATAGAGTGGTATCTGGTATATCCTCCTGAAACTTAAGTAGACTGAGAACTCAAGGTTGTCAAAGCAGGGTATACAATTCATAGTTTTAGAAAACGAAAAAATATTGTCCCCTATTACATTCTTCGCGCATTTGTTTTGTACGCGCGCAAATGCGCATTTGCGCGAGTGCAAAACCATTTGCGCAGAACTTCGTATTTCAACATTCGCGTAAGCGATGCGCGTTATCATCTAACGCAGATGGACCTGCGCGAGCATGATGAACTGTGCGCATCCTGTACTTAACATTGTGAGTGCAAATTCGTTTGTGCGCTGGTATGCGGATGGTATTTCAATCGATGCGCATCTTTTTACGAACGACATTTGCGTGCATAATTTTAACGTCTTAAAAAGCTGGTGGTAACTGCAAATCGGAACGTTCTGGCCGAAACGAAAAACACGAGCACCAAAAAAAAAAAAAAAACACAGCACAGTATAGTTACATTCTACACATAACCAAACAATAAAATTGTGAATTCGTGCATATTTTTTTTATTGCTGCAGCATGTATACTCAGATTTACTTTGACAGGCGCAAAAACTTAAGTGAGTCAATTCAGGTAAATTGATGATGTCAATTAAGGTTCTTAATTCTGATTGGCTGGATCCCGTGAAAAAAACAGTCCGCACACTGATTTACGTGCGCTACGTTACTGCGCGCGTATTACACTTCGTTTTGCGCATAGTTTTTACGAATGTTATTTTTTGGCGGATGAGAAAATGCGTTCAGATCGGAATGTCGTGTTAATTTTTGAGCGATAACGCTGGACGATGCGCGCAAGACAATTGCGCACGCAGATAATGTAATAGAGCCCATTGTGTCTGGTGTGGTGTGAATTCTAACAGGATTATTCAGAGAAAGGTGAAAAACAGGAGAACTGGCAGGAGAAGATAACAATCTGGACCAAATAGCCAATTTGGAAAGTGAGATGAGATTATTTTTCTGGTTTGGCTATTTTGACCTAGAATTTTCCCTTCTCCAGTCATTCTCCTGAGTTTCACCTTTCTTTGAATAGACCTATAAGTATTTCCTGGAATTTCAGCCTCATTTGCACATGTTCATTATACTTGAAGGCCTTCATTTATTAAAGTGATAGATAATGCTGTCAGAGACACCTGCCAGCGATCAGTAATTTCAGGGCCTCAGATAATTCTGTATATAAATACTGCATACATAGATTGTGTTCAGTGAAACCTATTTACCTTTTCCATTTAATCGCTTTGTTCTATACTATAGGGTACAGTGATAGATGTATCATACATGAAGGGCTCTATTAAATTCATTACTCAAAAGCGCACGCTATTGTTTTTGCGCGCAGTGTTAAACGTTAACGCGCAAAAAATAACGGTGATATTACAATTCGTGTGCATTTTTTAATAATAACGCACGTAAAAAAGACGCGCAAAAATGCGCGCACATTAACGTTGCATGCAGAAATCAGTGTTCGCACTGTTTTTTCACACGATTCAGCCCATCAGAATTAAGACCCACAATTGTCTCCAGTTCAGTTTTTGCGCCTGTCAAAACCAATCTGAGTATATATGCTGTACAGCTGCAGCAATAATAAAAACACGCACAACTTCTCCATTTTATTGTTTGGGTATGCGTAGAATGTAGGGATGCACCGATACCACTTTTTTAAGACCGAGTACGAGTACCGATACTTTTAAAAAGTACTCACCGATACTTTTCTTTAATGTCATGTGACGCTTTCCAATAAGAACAGACCATATAAAAATGCCCCCAGCTCACATGTATATCCCCCGATTATATATATATATATATATATATATATATTATAATTATATATATATATATATATTCATACTGCCCCAGCTCATGGATTTGCCCCAGCTCACACATGGATTTGCCCCAGCTCATGGATATACCCCAGCTCACACATGGATATTGCCCCCCAGCTTATGGATTTGCCCCCCCAGCTCACACATGGTTATGCCCCCCAGCTCACACATGGATATGCCCCCCAGCTCATGGATATACCCCCCAGCGCATGGATATGCCCCCCAGCTCATGGATATGCCCCCAGCTCTCTCATGGATATGCCCCCCAGCTCATGGATATGCCCCCCAGCTCACACATGGTTATGCCCCCCAGCTCACACATGGTTATGCCCCCCAGCTCACGGGTATGCCCCCCAGCTCACACATGGGTATGCCCCCCAGCTCACACATGGGTATGCCCCCCAGCTCATGGACCCCCCCTGCAATGATACTTACCTTCCTGGGCACCGCCGGGAATGTCTCCACGCGTGCGCTCTTTGGAAGGACCCCAGCCGTGATCACATGGTCCCACGTGGTCGCGGCTGGGGTTCTTCCAACGAGCGCAAGCGTGGAGACATTCCCGGCGGCGCCCAGGAAGGTAAGTATGCCGCACAGAGCTCCAGGGGCGGCTGTCCGAATGCCGATAGAGCATTCGGACAGCCGCCGCAGCCCCTCGGATGCCGGCAAGCCGGCTCAATGCCGGCTTCCGGTATCGGAAAAAATATCGGGTACCAAGTACTCCTGCAGTACCCAGTATCGACCCCGATACCGATACTAGTATCGGTATCGGTGCAACCCTAGTAGAATGTGTAACTATACTTTGCTGTAATTTTTTTCGGGCTGGTGTATTTGGTTTCGGCCAGGTCGTTCAGATTTCCCATTAACACCAGATTTTAAAAGACATTAAAATTATGCGCACAAACGTTGTCCGTTAAAATTTGCGCTAAGATTGTAATACCATCCGCGTACCAGCGCACAAACGCATTTGCGCTCACAATGTTAAGTATAGGACGCGCAACGTACATTACGCTCGCAAAGGGTTCGCGCATGATCACCAGCGGTAGACTTTAACTCGCATTTTTTGCGCGGACATTGTAATACAACGTTCTGCGCAAAGGGTTTTTCCCCTCGTGTTTTTGCGCACGCGTTAACAGTTGTGCGAAGAAGTTAATAGAGCCCGAAATGTTTCATCTTTACATATATTTGTTAAATCATTAATCTAGACTAGTTCTAAGGTGCAATATGTTAATCGTATAAAATAAGGTAATTTATCCTCCTCCTGTGTGGGGCTGTGTTGTTTTGCACAGTACTTGCACAGGTACAGTACTTGCACAGGTAATACCATGTGTGCTGAGTCACAACCCGGGACTGTGTTAAATCACGGCTGCATTTGTTGGACCCGTGCTGCGTCATGTGGTCCTCCTTTGGTTAATTGTGTGCTTTCTGTTAAATAAACTCAAAACACGAAACAGCGCTGTCCTAGGAGTGGATTTGACCAGTCGCATAAAACTTATCTCTGCTAAAAAGTCATCTAGTATGGCATGGAATTGATATAAGCGTTCTATGTAATAACAGACTCAGGATGCATAAAAGTGAGACAGATGTCAATTGCATATCCTACCCAGAATTCCTTGCTGCATATAGGAGAGTGGCACAGGAGCTCTGGGATGCAGTTCTTTGAATTGCTGTGATGTGCAAGTGGCTTCTGCAATAATAAACATATATAAATATATAGATACATGTGCCTGAGGTTTGGTGTGGGTTTACATGTATCGGAGGTCTGGTGTGTGTGTGTGTAAATATATACCACACATACAGACAACAAAGATATATATATATATATATATTATATATATATATTGTAGTGCTACTCCCTCGAGGGCTGCTGTATTTGACGGGCCTTCTGTCTCACTCCAGTGATTACCCACTCCCCCTTCGGCGCAAGTAATACCAGGACAAGATTGCTTTTAAACCCCTTAAGGACCGAGGACGTACCATGTACGTCATTGCAGCGGGTCTCTCTTAGACCCGCTGACGTACATGGTACGTCCTGCCGTTTTTGAGCTGCTGGAAGCGATCGGATCGCTTCCAGCAGCTCAAACGCCATTGCAGGATGCCTGGGAGTCCAGGCATCCGTGCAATGGCCGTTAGAAGTGCCGGGGCACCATGTGATCGCTCCCCGGGAGCGATCTACATCCGGTTGCACCGGAGAGGTGCCCGGCACTTCTACAGAGCGCTGGAAGCGATCGGATCGCTTCCAGCTGCTCTGAGCATATTACAAGGATGCCTCGACATCGAGGCATCCTTGTAATATACTTACCTGCCGCCGGTCCGTCCGTGATCGCTCCCCCCGAGCGATCACTTCCGGTAGCGGCAGGAAGTACTGAGTGCCACGAGGTATCGTGGCACTCAGTACAAAATCGATCACTTCAGTGATCAGGTGCTCTGCTGGGTGCCTCGAGGGATCAAGGCACCCAGCAGAGTAAAAAAAAGTGAAAAAAAAGTAAAAAAAAAGTAAAAAAAAGTGTGTAAAAAAGTGTAAAAAAAGAAAAATAAATAAAATAAACTGACAGTTAGGGGTAGGGTTAGGGTTAGGGTTAGGGTTAGGGTTAGGGGTAGGGTTAGGGGTAGGGTTAGGGGTAGGGTTAGGGTTAGGGTTAGGGGTAGGGGTAGGGTTGGGGTAGGGTTAGGGTTAGGGGTAGGGTTAGGGTTAGGGTTAGGGTTAGGGTTAGGGTTAGGGGTAGGGTTAGGGGTAGGGTTAGGGTTAGGGTTAGGGTTAGGGGTAGGGTTAGGGTTAGGGGTAGGGTTAGGGGTAGGGGTAGGGTTAGGGGTAGGGTTAGGGTTAGGGTTAGGGTTGGGGTAGGGTTAGGGTTAGGGGTAGGGTTAGGGGTAGGGGTAGGGTTAGGGTTAGGGGTAGGGTTAGGGGTAGGGATAGGGGTAGGGTTAGGGGTAGGGTTAGGGTTAGGGTTCTAAGGGCAGGGTCAGGGGTAGGGTTAGGGTTCTAAGGGCAGGGTCATCTTGGGGCTGAGTGGGATGTTCCTAGCCTGCCTCATCAGAGAGGCAGGCTAGCAACATCCAATCAGAAGTTAGAAAAAATCAAAATAAAATTTCTAATTTGTCAGGTCAGGCCAATATTTTGTAAATATTGGCTCTGACCTCTGTGATTCTCCCTCCCTCTCCTCACTTGTGTTTTGGTGAGCGAGAGAGAGAGATCAGATTTGACAGGTTAGAGATTTTAGTGAGATTTAGTGAGATTAGAAAAATTGAGGCAGATTTAGAGAGATTTTAGGGAGATTTAGAAGAATTGAGGCAGGTTTAGAGGGATTTAGAGAGATTTAGGTGTTTATTTGTATTTTCTTGTGAAACCCAACGGTTCTTCTAAGAACCAACAATCCGCTTATATATATATAATAATTATAAAATTTTATAATCTATTATATATAATGTCTGAGAGGGTGTACAGCGCCGAGGAGGCATATGCCATCCTGGCGTCAGAATCTGAGGCATCTGCGTCAGACTCAGACCCTCATTTCGACCCCGCTAACTGCTCAGAGGCGTCGCTAGATACATTATCTATGCTGGCTGATGTATCTAGTGATGTTTCTGATGCAGATCCTGGGTCACCACCTGCCAGCAGGAGACGCACAGCTCCAGCTGAGGAGTGGGTAGTGCCTCATCGCCAGAGGCCAGATATCCCTCCTTTCACGGCAAATCCTGGCATCATATTGATGTTGCAGGATTTACCGCCACACAGTTTTTGCAGGTGTTTATGGGGGATGATTTGTTGGGCCACATCGTGGCCCAATCAAATCTGTATGCCCATCAGCATTGTGCTGCGAAGCCAGACTCCTACTTGGCAAGGCAGCAATGGACCCCGCTAGATGTGCCAGAATTTCTGAAATTCTGGGCACTTACTATGCTGAGGGCATCATAAAGAAGCCCTCAATTCGCTCCTGCTGGAGCAGTAGCCCCATCTGCTCTACCCCCCCATTTACCTCCAATCAATGTCACGTAGAAGGTATGAAAACATTTTGCGTTTCATGCACTTCAGTGACAACAGCCTGTGCTCCCCTAGAGAGCATCCCCAGTTTGACAGGCACCAGACTTTTACATTTTATTCGTACATTTTTATGTTCTACAATTGGTGCTGTATTTTTGCAAAATCTTTGCACACCTATGCATGGGGGGCATGGGTGTACTCAGGAGATCTTGCAGAAAACAACCTGGAGAGTTGTTCATGCAGTAACAAACAACAGTGTCTGCTAAGGCTAGGGTCAGACGAGCGTGATTTCTACGGACTGTACGTCCGTGCAGTACGGACATCGTCAGTACGGAAGACGCAGTAGTGGTCACACAGTCCGTTTTTTCACTGACATTTATTTTTTGACAGATGTAGGAGGGACAATAAATTCAATTGCAAAACCATTTTGTCCGTGAAAAATGCAGGACGTATAAATGCAGTCCGTCTGACCACGTTCCATCACTCACACACAAAGCTATGCAGACGTTGCGGACGCAGCGCACTTTGTGCGGCCGTTCTAGCGGTTCTACGTTCTTGCCTGCCTTGCGTCCGTGGGCCGCGGCCGTTGTGCGTCCGCAGTTCAGTGCGGACGTACTTCGTGTGTCGGGCTCCATTGGACTTTATGTCATGCTATCACGGACGTACTTTTAGGCGCGATCACGGACGTGAACACTACGCTCGTCTGACCCTAGCCTAAATCACAGTCCAAAACTACTGTGGGCGTAAAAATCTGAAATTTGAAAAATTACCGCCACACACCTTGTTGCCAATGTTTTGGGCTAAAACCGTTGCAATCCATGGCATCAAAGCACTCCATATGCAATACCTTGGGGTGTCAACATAACAAATATAAACAATTTTCTGGCAATAATTCAAACTGGGGTATGCGGTAGACCCAAAACCAAAGATAGGCCTAGCTGAAGAAATAATCTCAATTTCAACTCTAATGACAAAGTCATAAAAATTGTATTTGAACCTTCCCAAAATCCTGGCAAACCTAGGCATGGGGGGCATGGGTGTACTCAGGAGATCTTGCAGAAAACAACCTGGAGAGTTTTCATGCAGTAACAAACAACAGTGTCTGCTAAATCACAGTCCAAAACTACTGTGGGCGTAAAAATCTGAAAATTGAAAAATTACCGCCACACACCTTCTCAAATGTTTTGGGCTAAAACCGTTGCATCCATGGCATCAAAGCACTCCATATGCAATACCTGGGGTGTCAACATAACAAATATAAACAATTTTCTGGCAATAATTCAAACTGGGGTATGCGGTAGACCCAAAACCAAAGCTAGGCCTAGCTGAAGAAATAATCTCAATTTCAACTCCAATGACAAAGTCATAAAAATTGTATTTGAACCTTCCCAAAATCCTGGCAAACCTATGCATGGGGGGCATGGGTGTACTCAGGAGACCTTGCAGAAAACAACCTGGAGAGTTTTCATGCAGTAAAAAACAACAGTGTCTCCTAAATCACAGTCCAAAACTGATGTGGGTGTGAAAATGAAAAATGACCACCAAACAGTATCTAATTTGTTTGGAGCAAACGGATGCATCCATAGCATAAAAACACTCCATTTACAATACTTTGGGGTGTTAGCTTACCAAATATATGCACGTTCATAAAACTGGGGTATGTAAAAAGGCCCCTAAAAAGAAGATAGCAAAGAAGATACTGTATGTCAAATTAGAAAATTGACAAGCACATGTCAAAGATTGGCGTAGCACCCCAAAAACAACAGAACAAATCTATATATGGGTGGTATCAATTTACTCAGAAGATGTTGCTGAACATATTTTGGGGTGTTTTTTGGCAGTAACCCATAACTGGATTTGACAATTCATGCCTAAAGTACAATGTGTGTGAAAAAATAACACAAAAAGTGACTACCTGAAAGTTTGACAAAGAGCTAGTGCATGGAAAGTGTTAAAATACAACTCTTTGAAGCACCCTAGGGTGTGCCCTTTCTAAAAATATATGGTTTGATGGGGGTAAATTACTTTGGCCGGCTTCAAAAATGTCCCAAATAGGACATGGGTGCATGATGACGAAATGTGAAAATTCCAAGTTGGAAAACTGAAATGCGCACCCCCCAAATAAGGCCTTTTAGCCCCCAAATGACCCGACATACCTATACATGGGTGGTATCAATTTACTCAGAAGATGTTGCTGAACATATTTTGGGGTGTTTTTTGGCAGTAACCCATAACTGGATTTGACAATTCATGCCTAAAGTACAATGTGTGTGAAAAAATAAACAAAAAAGTGACTACCTGAAAGATTGACAAAGAGCTAGTGCATGGAAAGTGTTAAAATACAACTCTTTGAAGCACCCTAGGGTGTGCCCTTTCTAAAAATATATGGTTTGATGGGGTAAATTACTTTGGCCGGCTTCAAAAATGTCCCAAATAGGACATGGGTGCATGATGACGAAATGTGAAAATTCCAAGTTGGAAAACTGAAATGCGCACCCCCCAAATAAGGCCTTTTAGCCCCCAAATGACCCGACATACCTATACATGGGTGGTATCAATTTACTCAGAAGATGTTGCTGAACATATTTTGGGGTGTTTTTTTGGCAGTAACCCATAACTGGATTTGACAATTCATGCCTAAAGTACAATGTGTGTGAAAAAATAACACAAAAAGTGACTACCTGAAAGTTTGACAAAGAGCTAGTGCATGGAAAGTGTTAAAATACAACTCTTTGAAGCACCCTAGGGTGTGCCCTTTCTAAAAATATATGGTTTGATGGGGGTAAATTACTTTGGCCGGCTTCAAAAATGTCCCAAATAGGACATGGGTGCATGATGACGAAATGTGAAAATTCCAAGTTGGAAAACTGAAATGCGCACCCCCCAAATAAGGCCTTTTAGCCCCCAAATGACCCGACATACCTATACATGGGTGGTATCAATTTACTCAGAAGATGTTGCTGAACATATTTTGGGGTGTTTTTTTGGCAGTAACCCATAACTGGATTTGACAATTCATGCCTAAAGTACAATGTGTGTGAAAATAAACACAAAAAGTGACTACCTGAAAGATTGACAAAGAGCTAGTGCATGGAAAGTGTTAAAATACAACTCTTTGAAGCACCCTAGGGTGTGCCCTTTCTAAAAATATATGGTTTGATGGGGGTAAATTACTTTGGCCGGCTTCAAAAATGTCCCAAATAGGACATGGGTGCATGATGACGAAATGTGAAAATTCCAAGTTGGAAAACTGAAATGCGCAACCCCCAAATAAGGCCTTTTAGCCCCCAATGACCCGACATACCTATACATGGGTGGTATCAATTTACTCAGAAGATGTTGCTGAACATATTTTGGGGTGTTTTTTGGCAGTAACCCATAACTGGATTTGACAATTCATGCCTAAAGTACAATGTGTGTGAAAAAATAACACAAAAAGTGACTACCTGAAAGATTGACAAAGAGCTAGTGCATGGAAAGTGTTAAAATACAACTCTTTGAAGCACCCTAGGGTGTGCCCTTTCTAAAAATATATGGTTTGATGGGGGTAAATTACTTTGGCCGGCTTCAAAAATGTCCCAAATAGGACATGGGTGCATGATGACGAAATGTGAAAATTCCAAGTTGGAAAACTGAAATGCGCACCCCCCAAATAAGGCCTTTTAGCCCCCAAATGACCCGACATACCTATACATGGGTGGTATCAATTTACTCAAAGAAGATGTTGCTGAACATATTTTGGGGTGTTTTTTGGCAGTAACCCATAACTGGATTTGACAATTCATGCCTAAAGTACAATGTGTGTGAAAAAATAACACAAAAAGTGACTACCTGAAAGATTGACAAAGAGCTAGTGCATGGAAAGTGTTAAAATACAACTCTTTGAAGCACCCTAGGGTGTGCCCTTTCTAAAAATATATGGTTTGATGGGGGTAAATTACTTTGGCCGGCTTCAAAAATGTCCCAAATAGGACATGGGTGCATGATGACGAAATGTGAAAATTCCAAGTTGGAAAACTGAAATGCGCACCCCCCAAATAAGGCCTTTTAGCCCCCAAATGACCCGACATACCTATACATGGGTGGTATCAATTTACTCAGAAGATGTTGCTGAACATATTTTGGGGTGTTTTTTGGCAGTAACCCATAACTGGATTTGACAATTCATGCCTAAAGTACAATGTGTGTGAAAAAATAACACAAAAAGTGACTACCTGAAAGATTGACAAAGAGCTAGTGCATGGAAAGTGTTAAAATACAACTCTTTGAAGCACCCTAGGGTGTGCCCTTTCTAAAAATATATGGTTTGATGGGGTAAATTACTTTGGCCGGCTTCAAAAATGTCCCAAATAGGACATGGGTGCATGATGACGAAATGTGAAAATTCCAAGTTGGAAAACTGAAATGCGCACCCCCCAAATAAGGCCTTTTAGCCCCCAAATGACCCGACATACCTATACTTGGGTGGTATCAATTTACTCAGAAGATGTTGCTGAACATATTTTGGGGTGCTTTTTGGCAGTAAACCTTAAAGTTCACAGTACATGTATTCTTAAATTACGTTCAAAAAAAAAAAATCACCAAAAATTTTTTTTTTTTCAAACTTTGGCATAGATTTGTGGTAAAATGGTTTGCATGGAAAGAGTCAAAATACCCCAAGTTTAATACCTTGATTTGTGTACTTTAAAAAAAATATGTATATGTGGAGGGTTATTCAGGAATTAGTGACAGATATCAGTGTTACAATGTCACTATCACTAGTTTTGAAAATAAACTCTTTGGAAATGGCAAAGTGCTACTTGCACTTATTGTTGCATAAAATAAGGAAAAAAGCGAGGAATATGTAAACATTGGGTATTGCTAAACTCAGTACTAAATTTAGAAACTACTAAGGAATAAAAAAATTTTGACGGTTGTTGATACATAAGAAATTTTGGGGGTCAAAGTTCGAAAAAGTGGTGTTTTTTCAATTTTTGTGTCATATTTCACAATATTTTTTATAGTAAATTATATGAAATGATGAAAAAAATGGTATCTTTATAAAGTCCATTTAGTGACGAGAAAAACAGTGTAAAATATGTGTGGGTTACATAAACGAGTAAGAGGAAAATTTGACGTAAACACTAAGAGCGCAGAAACGTAAAAACAGCTGCGGTCACGAACGGACGGATTTGTGTAAAACCGCCCGGTCACTAAGGGGTTAAATAAAAAGGGGTTTATTAGGACTAACGAGCAAACCCTCTGTAGGACAAAGTAATCAACAGTATAACAGTATTGAAAGAGTTAATTCAGTATCACTATTCAACACAATGATGAATGAACGAGACGGCAATCTTTACCATACTTCAATGCAGTTAGATTATCGACAATAATCAACGTAACCAATATCAATAACCTATCTAAACCTTGTACATATCTAACCACTGGCCAGTGGAAATTACACAAGCTCTCAAGTCTGCTAGCGTTGGGGCCCTTTGAACTCTGCCATTGGGTACCATTAACATGAAACCATATTGTATTCCACAAGTGAGAAATAAATCTTCGCAAAGTGTCACATGGCAACAAGATTCGTAACTGCAGTGATCTCCCTTTTTTAGCTGAAGCTGTGCAGGCAGTAGAACTAGGCCGGACAGCAAAGTTAGCAATAACAACTCACGCAGGATGGCCGAATACTTCCCTCCGGTAGATACACTCACTCCTTCCCTGGAGAACGGTAGCCGGATAACTATCTCTGTTACTGGAACACACAGGAAGGCAGCTGGATCTCTTACCGCTGGACGCATGAGGACAGCCGGATTCCTTCCCCGCTGATTATACTCGATCGCTCCCTCTGTTACTGAAACACACACGAAGGCAGCTGGACCCCTTCTCCGCTGGATGCACGAGGACAGCCGGATGCACGATCCACTGGTACTGGGAACACGCGAGGGCAACCGGATCACTCCTTCGATGGATACACCAGAGCAGCCGCATGCACGATCCACACCACAGGACCGTTCACACTGCTCGTCTCGCCCTCTCTGCCTGCTCTCTCTCCTGCACATGCTCTTCCTCCCCTGGAAAATGCGGGCTCCCCCCGGGCACTGCTGGGAGGCGTAGTCTTTCTCCTGGCAAATTGTATAAGGCTCTCTGCATTCTGAACTACACATTCCAGAATCTTTTGCATTATTTTCATTCCTCCTGTATCAAACAACTTCCTCCTCCTATGCAATAGGCTGAGAAAGGAGGGAGGGGGAATTCTCCCACAGCGGTGACAGGCTGCATGTCTCTGTCCAAGCCTGGGCTATAGCACAAAGCACAATAGTACACACATAGTCCAAGTAGCCTCCGCTACATATATATATATATAGTTTGTTGTCTGTGTGTGGTCAGGGTGTGTGCTAGCCTGTGCAGGGGGTAAATGGGGTGTCTGGCCATACATTTTAATATTTCCATAAATTGGACAGGCTTTCAGCAAAATCCTACATTATTTATTGGAAGGTGGTCACATGACATTAAATAAAAGTATTGATAATCCATATCAGTGAATACCTGAAAAAAATGATCATAAAAAGAAATAAGGCTTGGGCACCATCTGTGGTCAGTAATTGGATGGGGGTCCTTGCTCCACGGCCCCAAGGGACAGCAATATCAATAAGGCTTCCAATAGACAAGTGTAACAAATCAAGTGGATTTATTCCATCACCAGCAGAAGGATGACAACGTTTCGACCGAAAGGTCTTTGTCAAGTCTAAATCATACGTGTGCATACCTTAATTAAATAGCATCATCAATTTGATAATTAATCAATCATCAATTAACAATCAAGGAGGTAACCTACACGTATTTAACCCTGTGATTAAAACCAATAGAAGGCATGGCTGCATGCTAGTCCTTGGCGGTGCGTTCCACGACGGCCCCTCAGTTGGATAACTTCCGGAAGGAGGTGGAGTCAAGAAAGAGATGCATGTTTCAACGCGATCGAGGACTATACACAAGGTCACGTGTACAATTGGCAGAAACGTAATCGACCTACGTCAGCAACAACGTGACGAGGAGCTGGCTGAAAACAAACCTGGAAAACGCTGAGATTCACAGATGATTCAATGTCGGGTACTAGTACAGATATGGATGAAGAATATGGACCAAGTACATCTCATGAAATGGCACCATTTTAGGAGTACGAGAAAGCAAACCACCACCTGGGGGAATCAACGAGAGAGAGTGCAGAAGAGCTTCATGAAGAAACCCCCGGTGATGAACAACCAATCCCTGTACAAGAGACGTTAGTTTGCAATCTGATGCCCAGCTAACACCGTATGAGGTAAAATTGTTGTCCAGAGGACTATCATATTGTCCCAGTGAATGAATAGATCCGTTTGTTATACAAGTCAACCTGTTTAAATTTTTCCGGACTATCAGGTTGAAATGGGTTTTTTCTGGCCAAGTTAACACAAATCCAACCTCAGTATCTTTCAGCTCCAGAACCTTGGGTCTACACAAAAGAAGTAGTTTGGAACCTAAAAATACCGAACATGCTGTGGAGACATTTGTAGCAATTATTGAGGACGAAATGTCTAAAGTATATTCTGGCAAGCACTTTACCAGAGCTTTCCCCAACTTGTCGGCAATTTAAATTGAAGCATTGAATATTCTGCGTAGTAATTCATTGATTCTTATTAAACCAGCGGACAAGGGAGTTGATGGAATAAATCCACTTGATTTAATACTCTCAGGGTTATTCAAAGAGATCCGAATGGCTGCCGAAAGGAAACCAAACGCTGAGAATTAGCGTTCGGTTACCTTTCTTGGTCATTTGGCTATCCAGAGTACAGGCAATTTGCCTGCACATACGGTGCCTGTTTGGTGCCTGTTCGAGGGCAGTGAAATTCCCATAGCTTCGTCTATTCAGAGAACAAACCCAGCAGTGAAAAGTTGTCGAATTGCCCTGCCATTCGGTGGCTTCATTCGACAGATTTATTCAGGCAAATTCCATAGGCTTCAACGTTAAAAATATTCCCGTTTTAATTCAATATATAATAAACCGTTTATAATAATATTCTGCAGTAAAAAGTGTAGATTTTTTTAGGATCTTAAACATTTTTCGGTATTTTTTTACAAAAAAAATCCTTTTTTTTTAAGTTTTTTCTTTTTTCTGTAACAGCCCTTTTTATTATCATTCATTGGACCTCATATGTAAATTTCAGACATTTTCACTCAGTAGTTTCTTTGCAAACAGCGTTTCACTTTTCAAACATTCAAGCATACTGGGTTTTTTTTGTACTCCATTCGTCTGCGGTGTTGGGTTTTTCCGGCGGCTGCTCTGCGCTCTGATCGGCTCCTGCTCGGGTTTCTCCAGTGTTTTTCGCGTAGTTAATCCCGATGTTTTTGCAGGTTTCGGTGTGCGTTCGCCCTGGTTTTGCGGTGAGTTTTCGGCGGGTTTGCGGTGACTTTTCCCTGTATTACGGCGGCCCTGTGGTGCTTGCTGAATACACCGCAGGGTCGCCGAAATGTGATCGCCAAATCGCACCGAATTGGAGAGAACGAAAAGTCACCGAACGTGCGGTGACTTTTCGATGCTCTTTGAATAACCCTATCTATTAAGGTCTATTGGAAGCCTTAATGAAAAAAGTATCAATACATCCCTAACTAATATCAAATCTGAAACAAATGCTGTTTATTTACATCACATTGCATGCCGCATGCTGCCATCTGCTGAAAATAGTGCTTATTGCAAGCAACATTGATATAAACTATGAGCTATAAAAAGGAGAAAAGAGTTTTTCAGATAGAGATCATATCAGGCCCTATTCCAAGGTTGGTGATAAGATAACTTCTTCAGACGTCATACATCACGCCCTGAGGTTATCTTTATTGTCGGGAATCGCTATTCCACTCTTGCCATACACTGGACTTGCGTCTCGAGTGTAGTGTTTCCCTGCATTTGCTTACTGTAAATTAAAATCTCTAATTTGTATACTTTGTATATGTGGCATTAATTTGTGCCTGGTATATATCCTGGTTACTGTCTGTTTCCTAGTTCTTTTCCATTCCCGTCGTTCTAGCACTGTATTGTTTGATTGCAAGCCCTGCTGCAATAAAGTGACGACGATGTGTCCCACACGTCGTCTGCAGCAAAAGAGTTACAGGGTTATTCAAAGAGAATTGAAAAGTCACCTCACGTTCGGTGACTTTTCGTTCTCTTCAATTCAGTTCGATTTAGCAATCCCATTTCGGCGACCCTGCGGTGTATTCAGCAAGCACCACAGGGTCCCTGAATTGCAGGGAAAAGTCACCGTAAACTCGCCAAAAACTCACTGCAAAACCTGGCGAAGGCACACGGAAACCCGCAAAAACATCTGGATTAACCACGCCGAAAAATGCAGGAAACCCGAGCAGGAGCCGATCACATGCAGCGCAGCCAGAAAAACCCGACACCGCAGACGAATGGAGTAAATAAATTAAAAAAACAGTACGTTTGAAAAGTGAAACGCTGTTTGCAAAGAAACTACTGAGCGAAAATGTCTGAAATTTACATACGAGGTCCAATGAATGATAATAAAAAGGGCTGCTACAGAAAAAATAAGTAAAGTTTAAAAAAATAAATAAACAGATTTTTTTTTTAAAAAAAATCCCGAGAAATGCTTAAAATATCCTAAACAATCTATAAATAAAGAGACTTTTTACTGCAGAATATTATAATGAACGGTTTATTAGATATTGGATTAAAATGGGAATATTTTTAACATTGAAGCCTATGGGATTCGCCTGAGTAAACCTGTCGAATGAAACCACCGAATGGCAGGGCATTTCGGGAACCTTTCACTGCTGGTTTTTGTTCTCTGAATAGCCGAGGCATTGCTTCTCTATGTGGAATTCACTGCCCTCGAACAGGCACCGAACAGGCACCGTATGTGCAGGCAATTCGACAGGATTTGGCGAATTGCCTGTTCTCTGGATAGTCGAATGGCCAGGAAAGTTAACAGTACGCTGAATTTCAGCGTTCGGTTCCCTTTCGGCAGCCATTCGATCTCTTTGTATAGCCCTGTTAATGTATCACCTGCCCTGCTGTTGTTCCTTTTTGTATCGTAATTAGGGATGAGCTGTTCGGTTCGATCAGTTCGGAGTTCGACTCGAACATTGGCAGTTCGAAAGTTCGCGAACTTCGAACTTTTTGGCGTGTTCGGTTCGAGTTCGAAAAAAAATAATTGAAAAAAGTATAAAAAAATACTAAAAAAAAAATCGAGAAATAGAGACTCTTTACAGCAGGATATTATAAGCAACGGTTTATTAGATATTGAATTAAAAAAACTACACAGGGCAAGAAGGCACGCATGTGGGCGATGATTTTGCAATGGACGGACTGTGTACGTCGTCAAGAAGCGGTATGTATAATAGCATAAACATGTTACATACACATAACACACATTACATACATCTACCAACATATGTCAACACATGCTGCAGCGTAATGTATTATCTGTTTGTCAGACAAATGTGACTGTCATAAAATTATTCTGGCTTTATTTAAAATATTTGCACACGTGTACATTTTTCTGAAACTTTCACACCTCAAAATTACATGTGCTTAGAGTGCATGAGGCTTGCATAGGATTTTTTGCGCCACCTGTGTGTTTCATCTTTAACCCCTTAACGCCGCAGGACGTTCCATGCCGTCCTGCATTTGGCGGGCTTTAACGCCGCAGGACGGTATGGAACGTCTTCGGCGTTAGGAGCCCAGCCGGAGGTTCTACTCACCTCCCCGGCAGCTCCCACGCAGATCTGGCTTCAATGAAGTCTGATCTGCGTTTCTTACAGCCTCCCGGCGCACTGACATCATCGCGCTGGCGCGATGATGTCAGTTTCAGGCGCACCCCCCGCCGGAGCATGGGGAACGCGTGGATGGGCGGGATCCTTCGGATCCCTCTAGCTCCCCGTCGCCGGGGGATAGAAGACTGTGGCCAGCATCGCTGGAATGGTCACAGCCTGACGTTTCCAGCGATGTATGGGGGTTAACCCCTTAGCTGCCAGGTCGCGACCGGGCACTAATACGTGCCCGATCGCGGCCTATTTCCGGTGGGAGCCGCCATCTTGGATGGCAGCCCCCACCTCTGGGTCCCCCCTCGCATCAACTGACTCATCGCGCCATGCGCGATGATGTCAGTTAACTGGGGAAGCCCCTGGCTGCAAAGGGATTTTCTAAGGAAATCCCATGCAGGAGATAAAGGGGTTCAAAGAACCCCCCTATCTCCTGATCGGTGGCAGCTAGGGGGTCATGCCTGATATCGTTGGAAAGGTCTGAGCATGACCTTTCCAACGATTTCAAACATGACCATGTTATAAGTAAAATTAAATTGTTTAAAAATAAAAATATTTAAAAAATTAATTAAAAAATAAAAACGTGCTTTTTTTTTGAATGCAGCATTATTGTTCACATTTCAATTATAAATGTGAACAATGATACTTCAATGATTTTTTTGGGGGGGGTTTAGCTAAAATCACGTAATTTCCCCCCCCCCCCAAAAAAAAAATGGGTTCCCAAGTCTACCCCATAGAATATAACTGCAAAGGATCGGATAATAAAATGCGAAAAAAAAAAATACTTTACACACTGTGGATGATTGAAATTTTATTGAAAATTCACTTTTTTTTACATTTATTGTTATAGCATTCTGGCAGAAAATGACGTATATATAATTATGATATATTATTAATCTGCCGAGTCTGCCGGAAAGAACGATATATAATTTGTCTGGGTGGTATAATAATACGTGACTTAAAACCGCGTTTAAACATGATGAGCAAAAACTTCAGCAAACTTCACTTCCGAAAGAGCGCCGAAGTTGTAAAATTACTCCCATCCTTAAGGAGTTAAAATGCTGCAATGGGTGATGTGGATTTTCTAGCTTACAAGGAAAGCATGCTTTACAGTCTGCCTAATGTCTAGGTGCAAAGATTCTCACCTCTAAATGACATGTGCTCTCAGCAGGGCTCTCAAACTCTGGTGCCCCTGATGTTTTTGAACTACAACTCCCAGGATTCCATCGCCATGTATTGCATTGAAATCATCCTGGGACTTGTAGTCCAAATCATGTTGGGGGGCCGTGAGTTTGAGACCCCTGGCATACTGTGCATGAGGCTTGCATAGGATTTTTTGCGCCGCCTGTGTGTTTCATCTTTAAAATGCTGCAATGGGTGATGTGGATTTTCTAGCTTACAAGGAAAGCATGCTTTACAGTCTGCCTCATGTCTAGGTGCAAAGATTCTCACCTCTAAATGACATGTGCTTGCAGCAGGGCTCTCAAACGACGTAAACAACAGGTGTTAATTAGTATTTAGAAATAGCATGTGCTTCTAATTCGTCTGGTCTCATGATTTTGATACATTGCCTGCAGACTGGATGTGGATCCTACACATGTATGAACACTGTGCTTCTGAATTCTAAGAAGTGTTCATTTCTACTACATGTTCCTCTGATATGCTGTTTAACCCTTTAAGGACCAGGGCTCTGTAAAGCCAATCATTAATGATGTAGATGTTACGTCATTTGTCATCAAGGGCTTAATAAAATCTTTATCACACTCCTTAGATTTAAACATAGTATTCCAGTATTTGTATGTCATGTACCTCTCCCGAAGGGCCTATGTGAGCATGCAATTATTATTGTGTTAGATCTATAGTTTTGGTGCAAGCGTGGTGGAAGGGCTTGCTGCTTCTGCATTAGTAACACAACAAAACGTGAAAATGTCTATCATAAAGCGTACAAGCTGAGTCCCTAGAGTCTCTGACTATCCATTGTCATATATACTTTGCTTTATACATATAATACATTCCCTCATCTAACAGGATAGTAGCCAGTCCCTGTGCATTTTAGGCTGGGGTCAGACCAGCGCATTTTCTACGGACTGTGCGTCCGTGCAGTACGGACGTACTTACTGACTGACAAGGTAGTGGCCACACAGTCCGTTTTTTTCACTGACGTATTTTTTGACTGATGTAGCAGGGAAAATAAATTACAATGATAAAACATTCTGTCCGTCATAAATGCTGGACGTATAAATGCAGTCCGTCTGACCACGCTCCATCACTCACACACAAAGCTATGTGGACGTTGTGGACGTGGCGCACTCCGCACGTCCGTTCTAGCAGTATTACGTTCTTGCCTAACCTGCGTCCGTTTTCAGCGTCCGTCAGCCCCCGCACTTCTGTGCGCACGTACTTCGTGTGTGGGGCTCCATTTAACACAATTGTATGCTATCACGGACGTACTTATGTGCGGGCAACACGGACGTTAACACTGCGCTCGTCTGACCCCAGCCTTAACCCCTTAAGGGTGGCTAGGTGTCGTGTGTGGGTCTCTGATGGTGATATTTCTATACATCCTACAAATCCGCCACTTCACGGGCAGGTTATGGGGACCTCCTAGGCACGATATTTAAAGGAATTTTTCGTTTTTATTTTTAACCCTTATTTTATGAAAAACTCACTGTTCCTTTAAAAACGTCTTTTTTTAAACTTTTTGTCCTTGTTTCCTGTCCCCAGGGCACTACCCGGACCCCCATACACCTTTTATGGCAAATATCTTGCATATATGCCCTCTTGGAGGGCACTCTAAAAATCGAACTTTTGAGTCCCATTGACTTGCATTGAGTTCGGTTCGTGTTCGCGTTCGAACTCAAACGTTTGAAATTGTTCGAGTTCGAATGCGAACCGAACACGGGGGTGTTCGGCTCATCACTAAATCGTAATAAACCTCTGTTTCTACTTTTATACCAGGTCTTGGGCATTAATTTAATTCAGCCAGAGAAACAAAATCAGAACCTTGTAGGCCATTTTTTAATTCAGGAGATTCAAATGCAGATTTACTGGCATTTCGGTTCCTGTAAAGAAAAAAAATAAAGAAAAATAACCTTTTGTTACACTGTGTGTGGGAGCTGCTCATTGTAGCTTCTTTATAGGGGAACAGGAATGAGTTCAGTTAATTTTCTTTCTTCCTTTGGAGCAAATTAACCCACTTGTAGACTGACCACAGTTCACCTTGAAGTTCTTGTGGGGCTGTGTAATGGAAAAAATCAGTTTCAAAATAAAGGTAACACCAGCCGATAGCGTAAGATTGAGTAGCGAGGGACGACACAAACACAGTGGGCTAAATTACAATCTTCATGCAAACGTTTGCACCGTCGCAAAAAGACATTAACGCGAGGGTAAAACCATTTGCGCCGAATCCCGTATTACATAGTCAGCGCAACAACAACCGCTCGCAATCGTCTACCGCGAGTGAACCTGCGCGAACCATGAGTGAGCTTACTGTACTTCGCGCGTCCTATACTTAACATTGTGAGCACAAATTATTATGATTATTATTCTTTATTTATAAAGCGCCAGCATATTCCGCAGCGCTGATGCAAATGCAAATGTGTTCTATTACGAGGATGGTATTACAATCTGTTCGCGGTAATTACCGCATAGCCTTTGCGCGCATAATATTAGCAACTGCAAAAAGCTGGTGTTAATGGCAAATTTGAACAACCTGGCTAACCCCGAAAAATCCAAGCCCATAAAAAGGAATGCACCAAAACACAGTTGCCCATTCAACTCATACCACACCAATACAATGGATGTATTTGTGTGTGCATGTATTATTGCTGCAGCATACAGTTGTGTTCAAAATTATTCAACCACCACTGAAATTGAGTGTTTTGGCCAGTTTGACATTGATTTTGATCATTCAGTCATCTTGCTTACAATTAAATCAAAGAGGCACGTGTAGGTCAGACAAATATAACATAACATTTATAATGAAATAACCACAAATGTCTTTTCTGTGCTCACATCATTATCAGTTTTATTCAACCCCAAGTGACATTCAATCTTAGTACTTAGTACAACATCCTTTTACAGTTATAACAGCTTTTAAACGTGAAGCATAGCTTGACACAAGTGTCTTGCAGCGATCTACGGGTATCTTCGCCCATTCGTCATGGGCAAAAGCCTCCAGTTCAGTCACATTCTTAGGCTTGCGCACTGCAACTGCTTTCTTTAAGTCCCACCAGAGGTTCTCAATTGGATTTAAGTCAGGTGACTGCGATGGCCACTCCAAAATGTTCCAGCCTTTAATCTGCAACCATGCTCTAGTGGACTTGGAGGTATGCTTGGGATCATTGTCCTGTTGAAAGGTCCAACGTCTCCCAAGCCTCAGATTTGTGACGGACTGCATCACATTGTCATCCAATATCTCCTGGTACTGAAGAGAATTCATGGTACCTTGCACACGCTGAAGCTTCCCTGTACCTGCAGAAGCAAAACAGCCCCAAAGCATGATTGACCCCCCCCCCCCCCGCCATGCTTCACAGTAGGCAAGGTGTTCTTTTCTTCATAGGCCTTGTTCTTCCTCCTCCAAACATAGCGTTGATCCATGGCCCAAACAGTTCTAATTTTGTTTCATCAGTCCACAGAATACTATCCCAAAACTTCTGTGGTTTGTCCACATGACTTTTGGCATACTGCAGTCGACTCTTCTTATTCTTTGGAGACAGCAAGGGGGTGCGCCTGGGAGTTCTGGCATGGAGGCCTTCATTACGCAGTGTGCGCCGTATTGTCTGAGCTGAAACTTCAGTACCCACATCTGACAAATCTTTTCTCAGTTCCTCAGCAGTCACACGGGGACTTTTCTCCACTCTACGCTTCAGTTAGCGCACAGCAGTCGAAGTCAGCATCTTCTTTCTGCCACGACCAGGTAGCGTTTCAACAGTGCCCTTTGCCTTGAATTTGCAAGTGATGCTTCCTATGGTCTCTCTTGGTATGTTTAACATCTTTGCAATCTTCTTATAGCCATTGCCCTTCCTGTGAAGAGTAATTACCGCTTCTCTTGTCTTCCTGGACCATTCTCTTGACTTCATCATGTTTGTAACCACACCAGTAAATGTCTAGAAGGAGCTGAGTATCAGTCATTTTAAAGCTGCCTAATTGGTGCTTATTATGCTTTATTGCTGCTCCGTGACATCCACAGGTGTTTTCAATACCTGATTGAAAACACTTGAATGAACCTCTGTTCTTCAGAGTGGTAGTCTTTAAGGGGTTGAATAATTGTGCCAATGAAGAATTCACAAAAGAAACATTTACTACTGTATTACAAAACCAATTGATGTCATTTTAGTTGCATATGGTTCTTTAAAAAGTCCTTGTAGGATTTCATTCTGAATACAATTACAAATGTACACTAAATTCCCTAAAACCTTTAGCAGCATTGGGGGTTGAATAATTTTGAACACAACTGTATATGCTCATTGACTTTGGCAGACACAATTTGTTAACGAGAGATAGGTGTGTTTCTTAGTTCTGATTGGCTGAATTGCAGAAAAAAACAGCACGCGCAAAGATTTTTGCGCGAGACGGTACTGCGCGTGCATTTGGGCGAGTCCTGTTTGTGCGCGCAATTGATCGGCGGATGAAAAAAGGAGCGAGGGTTGTAATTCCAGCAGCGATTTGCACGCCTAAAACTTTAACGCTTCGCGCAAAGATTTTCGCTTTGTGCGAGGATTTTTGCGTGAAGAATGTAACATAGCCCAGTGATGGGTATAAATGATTTACTTTAAAATAAAAAGGATAAACAGAAAGATAAAACATTAAAACATTATTAAACTAAACCCTGGACATGGCAATAACACAAAAACTCAGCATAGCTAAAGTGATATACAAAGAGATCAAGAAGAGCAACAATCATTTACCAAATCCAGAGATGCACAGCACATGGCAAGCCATGTGCTTTCAGGTCCAAACCAAATCACAAAAAGCTGATCTCTTCCTGGGACTAGGGATGTGCGTTTCGGGTTTCGGAATTTTCACGAAATTTCCCGATTCGTGCATTCGGATTCGGCCGATTTTCAGAAAATTTTCGGATCCGAAAACGGCAGATCCGAACTGAAACGGAAACTTTTCGGAATTTTCGAATGGACTAGAAATATGTAAAATCGAAATTCATTTTCGTTCCATTCGTGATTTCGGCTCCATTCCTGATTTCGGTTCCATTTCAGTAATTTCGGACATCGTATTTTTCGGTTATATCGCTGATTCTGTAATTTTGTATCATTCCCATCTCAATGTATCCTTCCTGAAAAACCAGATAACTCTCAATGTATCCTTCCTGGAAAACCAGAGAAATCTCAATGTATCCTTCCCGGGAAACCAGAGAAATCTCAATGTATCCTTCTTGTAAAACATGGGAATTCTCAATGTATCCTTCTTGTAAAACATGGGAAATCTCAATGTATCCTTCTTGTAAAACATGAGAAATCTCAATGTATCCTTCTTGTAAAACATGGGAATTCTCAATGTATCCTTCCCGGGAAACCAGAGAAATCTCAATGTATTCTTCTTGTAAAACATGGGAAATCTCAATGTATCCTTCTTGTAAACCATGAGAAATCTCAATGTATCCTTCCCGGGAAACAAGAGAAATCTCAATGTATCCTTCTTGTAAAACATGAGAAATCTCAATGGATTCTTCCCGGGAAACCAGAGAAATCTCAATGTATCCGTCCCGGGAAACCAGAGAAATCACAATGTATGCTTCTTGTAAAACATGGGAAATCTTAATGTATCCTTCTTATAAAACATAAGAAATCTCAATGGCAGAATTATCGTATCGACAGAAATATCGGATCCGAAAAAACATTAGTTTACGTCAAAACGAATAGACACTTTGAAACGAGAACAGATATTCCGAAACACACGAAAATTTCTGAAATCACGAAAAAAAAGTCGATACGAAAAACGAACCGGAAATCGTCCGAAACGAGCCGAAAAGAAAATTTACAAAATCCGAACGAACCGAGAAAAAAATCGGTGCACAAGTCTACCTGGGACTCCAGGTTGAATCAAAACAAGGTTGGACTAGAGTCTTGTCTCCCCCACCAGAGTGGCATCCCTCCCACCAACAATGTCCAGTATATACCTTTTTCCCAGTGGGAGTCACCATGAGGTAACCACTCTAGAGTAGGCTGGCTTAATGATGTCAGCTAGCCACACAGGGTGCTCTATCGGCATTCGGACAGCTGCCCCTGGAGCTGCTCACCGCGTTCATACATACCTTCCTGGGCGACGCCGGGAAAGTTTCTGCGCATTCGCTCGTTGGAAGGCCCCCAGCCGCGATCACGTGGGACCATGTGATTGCGGCTGGGGGCCTTCCAACGAGCGCATGCGCAGAATCTTTCCCGGCGTCGCTCAGGAAGGTAAGTATGAACGCGGTGAGCAGCTGTAGGACCTGTCCGAATGCCGATAGAGCATTCGGACAGGCACCTGGAGCTCTCCGCGATCATACTTACCTTCCTGAGCGACACCGGGAAAGTTTCCACGCATGCGCTCGTTGGAAGGCCCCCAGCCGCGATCACATGGTCCCACGTGATCGCGGCTGGGGGCATTCCAATGAGCGCACGCGCAAAGACTTTCCCGGCGTCGCCCAGGAAGGTAAGTATGAATGCGGAGAGTGCCAGGTGAGCTGGGGGGGGAAAATCCATGAGCTGGGGGGGCAAATCCATGAGCTGGAGCATATCTCATGAGCTGGGGCAGTATCCATGAGTTGGGGCATATCCCATGAGCTGGGGCATATCCCATGAGCTGGGGCAAATCCATGAGCTGGGGGGCAGTATCCATGAGCTGGGGGCAGTATCCATGAGCTGGGGGGCATAATCCATTAGCTGGGGGGCATAATCCATGAGCTGGGGGGCATAATCCATGAGCTGGGGGGCATATCCATGAGCTGGGGGCATATCCATGAGAGCTGGGGCATAATCCATGAAAGCTGGGGGGCATATCCATGAGCTGGGGGCATTTTTATATGAGGTCTGTTCTTATTGGAAAGCGGTCACTTGACATAAAAAAAGTATCGGTACTCGTACTCGGTCTTAAAAAAGTGGTATCGGTGCATCCCTAGAATTTAATGCTATGGTAATAATATAATAGGGATACTAGGCAATAGGTTATAGTATTATTACCAGGGCAATTCAAAGAGATCCGAATGGCTGGAGAAAGGTAACCGAACACTGAAAATCAGCGTTCGGTTACCTTTCTTGGTCATTCGGCTATCCAGAGAGCAGGCAATTCGCCAAATCCTGGCGAACTGCCTGCACATTCGGTGCCTGTTCGAGGGCAGTGAAATCCCCATAAAAAAGCACTGCTTCGGCTATTCAGAGAACACAAACCCGCAGTGAAAGGTTCCCGAAATGCCCTGCCATTCAGTGGTTTAATTCGGCAGGTTTATTCAAGCGAATACCATAGGCTTCAATGTTAAAAATATTCTCGTTTTAATTCAATATCTAATAAACCATTCATTATAAAATTCTGCAGTAAAAAGTCTCTTTATTTATAGATTTTTTTGGATATTTTAAGCATTTTTCCGGATTTTTTTTTAAAAAGTCCGATTTTTTAAGTAGGTTTACTTATTTTTTCTGTAACAGCCCTTTTTATTATCATTCATTGGATCTCATGTAAATTTCAGACATTTTTGCTCAGTAGTTTCTTTGCAAACAGCATTTCACTTTTCAAACATTCAAGGAAACTGTTTTCCTAATTTATTCACTTCACTCGTCTGCGGTCTCGACTTTTTCCGGAGGCTGCGCTGCGTGTGATTGGCTTCTGCTCGGGTTTTTACAGCGTCTTCAGTGGGTTAATCCAGATGTTTTTGCGGGTTTTGGCGTGCATTCGCCGGGTTTTTGCGGTGACTTTTCGTCGGGTTTGCGGCAGCTTTTCCCTGCGCTTCGATGGCCCTGTGGTGCTTGAATACACCGCAGGGTCGCCGAAATGGGATTGCCGAATCGGCCCGAATTAAAGAGAACGAAAAGTCACCGAACATGCGGTGACTTTTCGATCCTCTTTGAATAACCCTGTAGGTTTTAAAACCAGCAACTTTCGGAAAGTGCAGGTGACATGTATACAGGTATTTTTAGCACTCTTAAAATGGTTATACAATTTGGAAGTATTTTTAAAGAACGGGTTATGGGTATTCATAGATTTGTATTGTGTTATGTTACCTCATCTAGTGTGTCACCTCCTCCTCTTAGATTGTAAGCTCTTGAGCAGGGTCCTTCCTCCTTCTGTTCAGTGTGTGTAACATGTATATATATTTGTTATTCTGTCTCTCCCATTGTACAGCACTAAGGAATGTTGGCGCTTTATAAATGTTTGTAACTGTAACTGTTATAAGGTGGAGTATTAATTAAGATCTAGTTTAATGGCCCTCTCCCCCTTAATGAAGTTTTTCTATTATGGAGTTTTCACAAAATGTTTTTAGTAAGAATGCAAAACTTTTTCTCCATTTAACTGAATAGATTAATAAGCTGACCAGACAATGCAATGAGACACCAGGAAGTGTCAGACTCATGATGGATAGCCAGACAAAAGATAACAAGGCCTCTGCTGCCTAATTAACCCTTAAGGAGGAATTACAAAACTTTGTCATAAATGCAATGACTTTAAAGACCCTAGGTCCTAAAAGGGTTAACAATCCACTCCTGCCTGGGCCCCCCTCCAGTGCTGGAATGCCAGGGCCCAGTCTCAAGTGTGACCTCTGCGACCCTGGTAGTTACGGCACTGACTTCCATTGATTTTCAGTAACAGTAACTGGGCATTCTCTGTACAATTCACTCAGCTCATCAGTGCCCATAATCAGATCACCTTTTTTTGTCTTTTAAAATAAAAAGGATAAACAGAAAGATAAAACAGTAAAACATTATTAAACTAAACCCTGGACACTGCAATAACACAAAAACTCAGCAGAGGTAAAGTGATGTACAAAGAGATCGAGAAGAGCAACAATCATTTACCCAATCCAGAAATGCACAGTGCATGGCAAGCCATGTGCTCTCACGTCCAAGCCAAATCACAAAAGCTGATCTCTTCCTGGAACTTCAGGTTGAATCAAAACAAGGTTGGACTAGAGTCTTGTCTCCCCCCACCAGAGTGGCATCCCTCCCACCAACAATATATGTACCTTTTTTCCGAGTGGGAGTCACCATGAGGTAACCACTCTAGAGTAGGCTAGCTTAATGATGTCAGCTAGCCACACAGGGCAACAAGCCTCACACTGCCCCTAGTGTTCCCTCTTTGATATAACACTCAATATAATTAAATATGATGATTTTCGACACAATTCATCCACAATCACTATAGGCTGTTTTCTCTATATAAACTGGTTCTTCTTTGGTTTGCTCAGATCACTCGAATTGGATTGGTTTTAAACATTTGACTATTTTCTTTTTGTCACTTTTGTTTACTAACACCAATTTCATATCGCATAGGCATTAATATTTTCACAAAAAAGGCAAAATTAAATATTATTATGATACACAATGATTTAAAAGAATACTCACATGTTCTCAAAATGCATGCTGTAATGATAGACTGTGAAGTAATAATTCAGCTGCATATTATTGTGAAGTTACTTCCTGATTATGCCTGTGTCAAGGAATGCGACAACGCTGAAGAAACGCTGTCAACTCATTTTGCGGGGTTACAGGTTTGAGCCCAAAGTGCAGTTAACAAAGTGGAGTGAGACAGATATATAGGGGTTCAAGAAATAAAGGTTTATTATACGAGAACAAAAGGAGTCAACCAAAAGGGGACACTGAATAATAATGGAAGTATAGGAGGTTGCTGGGCGAGACAGGGATAGGACAGATTAGATACACACAATACACAGAACAGGACACACCAAGCAGACTGGACAGGAAAGAGTTTGACAATAGATAGGTGGACAAAACAGGAACTGAACTGAACAGAAGATACACCGAATTCTGAACATCAGACAAAGAGGGCAGGACAGGAAAAGGGCTGACTACAAATAGAAATTAGAAGACAGATAAACTAAAGAGCACAAGGAAATTTACTGGAATAGATTGACAGGACAAGGAGAGGGCTGAGGATCACAGAGGGCAGAAGTTCAGACACAATATGGGAATCCAGGTGAGGTCTCAGAAAGGGGCAATCAGGTAGAATGGTTAATGTCCTTAGCATGGGTCAGGGCAGGCAGCTGGCAGAAGAAGTCAAACACAAGTAATCAGTGGCATTTGTGGTTCGGCAGGATTAGATAGTACAGTAACATAAAAGGTGGGTAGCAATGGAGGGTCACAGTGGGAGTCGAGGAACATGGATGGAACGTAGCAATGGACGGTTACAGTAGGAGTCCAGGAACATGGATGGAAGGTAGAAATGGAGGGTCACGTTGGGAATCCAGGAACACGAATGGAGGGTCACAATGGGAAGCCAGGAACACGAATGGAGGGTCACGATGGGAAGCCAGAAACATGAATGGAGGGTCACAGTGGGAATCCAAAAACACAAATGGAGGGTCATGATGGGAAGCCAGGAACATGTAAGGAGGGTCATGGTGGGATATCCAGACAGAGTAGACTAGATGTAATCTGACGATCGACGTGGTCGTCAGACTACGGACAATTTAGGTCATCCACTGTAATCGACTATGGACGACCCTGGGAGACTGCCGAAGACCGTTAGGCTGCAGGAAGAAAAACAAAAAATGTAACTCTGCTATTCCTGTAACGGGTGTTTAACCCCTTCACTGCTTTCTACATTTCACCTCTGTGTGCTGAGCTCATTTTTACCGATTTTGCGCATCATGTTTAAACACGATTTGAAGTCATGTTTTATAATACGACCCAGACATATTATATATCCTTTTTTACGGCAAACTCTGCAGATTCATAATATATCATTATTATTATTATTATATGTATACGTCATGTCCTGTCAGAATGCTATAACGAAAAATGTAAAAAAATAATAATTTCCATTACAATTTCAATCATCTACAGCGTGTAAAATTACTTTTCACATTTTATTATCCAAGCCTTTGCGATTAAATATTCTATGTGATACGCTTGTTAAAAAAATTAAAAATGGGAACCCGTTACTTTATTTTTCTGTGAAAATAACCGATTTTAGCTGAAAGCGCAACAACAAATTTTTTCGTTAGTACAGCATCATTGTTCGCATTATATTTCAACAGTGAACAGTAGTGCTGCACTAATACATTTTAAAAAGAGAAAAATAAATTTCTATTTTTATTTTTTAATTTATTAATTTTTAAAAAAAAATATTTTACACTGAACCTGGTCATGTTTGGTATCATTGGAAAGGCCTCTAGCTGCCGCAGATCGGGAGATACGAGGGTCCTTTGGACCCCCTATCTCCACATTAGGTGGCAGCTAGGTGTTAACTCCTTAACTGAGGTCATCGTGTCCATGTGCGATGACATAAGTGGGCAGGGGAGATCCCGGAGGCTTGACTGACATCCAAGATGTCAGCCAGCTCCAGGTGAGGACCGCAATCCAGGGCCGATTGGCCTTCCACTATCTTTGTCCTGTCTGTGTCAGCTCTATTCCTGCTCCTTTGCTCTCACTTCATCTGCATTCCCATATACAGTTGTGTTCAAAATTATTCAACCCCCAATGCTGTAAAGGGTTTTAGGGAATTTAGTGTACATTTGTAATTGTATTCAGAATGAAATCCTACAAGGACTTTTTAAATAACCATATGCAACTAAAATGACATCAATTGGTTTTGTAATACAGTAGTAAATGTTTCTTTTGTGAATTCTTCATTGACACAATTATTCAACCCCTTAAAGACTACCACTCTGAAGAACAGAGGTTCATTCAAGTGTTTGGCTTGGGAGACGTTGGACTTTTCAACAGGACAACGATCCCAAGCATACCTCCAAGTCCACTAGAGCATGGTTGCAGATTAAAGGCTGGAACATTTTGGAGTGGCCATCGCAGTCACCTGACTTAAATCCGATTGAGAACCTCTGGTGGGACTTAAAGAAAGCAGTTGCAGTGCGCAAGCCTAAGAATGTGACTGAACTGGAGGCTTTTGCCCATGACGAATGGGCGAAGATACCCGTCGATCGCTGCAAGACACTTGTGTCAAGCTATGCTTCACGTTTAAAAGCTGTTATAACTGTAAAAGGATGTTGTACTAAGTACTAAGATTGAATGTCACTTGGGGTTGAATAAAACTGATAATGATGTGAGCACAGAAAAGACATTTGTGGTTATTTCATTATAAATGTTATGTTAAATTTGTCTGACCTACACGTGCCTCTTTGATTTAATTGTAAGCAAGATGACTGAATGATCAAAATCAATGTCAAACTGGCCAAAACACTCAATTTCAGTGGGGGTTGAATAATTTTGAACACAACTGTATATGGAGTTGTTTTCTGTTACTCAATAAAGCCTCTGTTATACCTCAGCTAAGGTCTCTGCCCCTTTGTATTACTGCTTCCTGGGCTCATACCCTCACTCCCTGGTAAAGATCCCTGACAGGCTACAGCTCCACATTGGGACCAATGAGTTTACAGAACATATGCCCCTTTAGGCCGCGGTCACACGAGCACATTGAGTGCATCCGTGCGACCCCTCCTCCCTGTGTCCATCGCAGCTTTCTGACAACTCAACCGGGAGGGCCACATGGTGTAATGTGAGTTAGTATCACGGCTTACACCGGATGTGCTGAAACCCTCTCCGTCAAAAAGCTACGACGGACCTACAAAGACAGGAGGCTAACGTTTTGTAGGGCTGAGCGCACTAAAGCTTCAGTCACCCGAGTGCACACAAGCACGGGGGAATGTCTGTGAGAATGAGCGTTCTCTCCGCTCGGACGCCCATGTGGCCACCTCGCTGATCGCATGTTAGTGTGCTTACTCTTACAAAGCGTGAGCCTCCTATGGAGGATCGCGCTTTGTAGGTCCATCGAACATCAGTCTTAGCTTTTCGACGGAGAGAGTTTCAGCACATCCGGCGTAACGTGCGCTACTAGTATGCATGTTACACCATGTGGCCCTCCCCATTGAGCCATCATAAAGCTGCGTCGGATGCAGGGAGGAGGGGTCACACGGATGCACTCACTGAATAGAGCTGAGATGTTGAAACAAGCATGCTTGGTTATTGTTACTTGTGCACTATCTTAATTGTACGGCTTTAGAACCCTGCGCTGGTGTATATTGTACATTGCTGTGGAGACCAGGTATAAATCCTGTAAACTATGATTAATGCTGTCTCGCCATTGCATACATCCTGTATCTATGTGTATTGCTGTGTAGCCCTGGTACACTTCTTGTATATTAGTATATAAATGTTATGGTTTCATGGCCTAGACTTACAGACTTACATCCTCTACATAATGTTTACTGCTGTGGTGCCTTGATATATATCCTGTATATTATGGCTACTGCTATGTGGTCTCTGTATACATACTGCTATTTATTTATTTATAAAGTATTTTACCAGGAAGGATACATTGAGATTTCACTCGTTTTCATGTATGTACTGGGTTCAAGAACATTGAAATGTTGTTGTTACAGAAATACAAAATAATAAAATGCAAGATATAAGAAATAAAACACAAATATAAAGATTAACAGAAAATAAATATGTAGGAAATATAGTCACTATGTTACATGTTTACAGGTGCATTCTGTATCCAGGTATGTTAATAGAGATCTCTTAAGTGACTTAAGACTGGGGGAAGATTTGATGGCGTCTGGGAGGTTATTCCATAATTGTGGTGCTCTGTAGGAAAATGAGGATTGAGCCACTTGCTTTTTGTATTGTGGTGCTGCAAGTAAGGTGCTGGTCCTGGATCGGAGGCTTTAGGATGAGGAAACAGCTAGGGACCCGGGTATACACCATGTACATGATTGTTGCAGAGCCCCCACTATTCAGCCTGCATAATACTGTTATTGCGGTGTGGTCCTGGTGCACACAAATAATAAACATAGATAAAATCCTCTGAACAGTGAAAACATAAATCAAAATAAAGTTGCTAAAATTAGGATACTTCCCCTATAAACCAGGCATTTGTATTATTCTCTGCACGATGTGGGACACTTTTCAGCCCAACACTCAATTTTATTGACTTTAATATTTTTTTTATTTAGACCTTATGTTCACTCCCCAAATCCAGACAGTCACCAGATGTTATTTTCATCTTAATACCATTGCACGGACCTGCCCTTTACTGGCGAAAGATAGAGTCCAGGTGCTTATTATACCACGTCTTGATTACTGTAATTCACTACTTATTGTATTCCCTAATGCCGGCATCGCCACCTTGCAATCAGTAATGAATGTTGCTGCCAGGCTTATATCTCTTACCTGCTGCTCCTCACATACCATCTCCCTCCACCAATACCGCCGAACGCACCCCGTATTTTGAAATATACGATTTTAAAATACTTGACCTTCACTGGCTGGAGAAAGTCCTGCACTCTGGCTGACTTCCTGCACTACAAATGCATGCTCCGTTCCTACAGCCACTTCAAGAAACTTATTTCTCATCCCTTATCTCAACCTGTTCTCATGATTCCAAACGTCTGTTTCATACTTTCAATCTGTTAATGTGCGCCACTTCCACCCAACCTTCCACAGACCACACTGGTGCCAGCTGTGGTGACTACTTCACCAACAAGATGAACTAACTCAGACTGGAAATCTCTTCACTGCCCTCCTCCATCAACCTTTCAAGCTCCCTCGCTCCCTGACCCTTCTACTATGTCCGCCTTTTCTCTGGTCTCAGAGGAGGATGTCGTGGCACTTCTCATGTCCTCCTGCCCGACCACCTGTCCGCTCGATCCTATCCCCTCGCACCATATTCGATCTGTTCTGCCAGTTAGTGCCCCTCCTTTGACTCACATTTTCAACTTCTCCCTTCCTCTGGAGTCTTTGCCTTCAAAATCTTAGAACGCTTGGTCTATAACCAGCTCACCAGTTTTCTCGCTGCTAACTCCCTACTTGATCTGCACCAATCCGCCTTTCGCTCCCAGCACTCTACTGAGACTGCACTGACCAACGTGACCAATGATTTAGTTGCTGCTAAAAGCAAAGGTCACTTCTCCCTCCTCATTCTTCTTGACCTTTCTGCTGCATTTGACATTTCCTCTCCCGATCTCTCTCCTCCACTGCAGGAACAAGTTACCTGCCTGTCTATCAGCTGTCTCCAACTGGATGACGTCCCGCTTCCGTTCCTACCTCTCTAAAACTGAACTTCTAGTTGTCCCCCCAAAGCCAATATTCCTGCACCCATTTCCCTTTCAGGTGAATGATGCCACCATTACTTCTACATCACAGGCTCGTTGCCTCTGCATCCTCTTATACTCTGATCTCTCCTTCACTCTTCACATTCAGTCATTAACCAAATCTTGCTACGTCCACCTAAAAAACGTTGCACGCATCTGTCCCTTTCTTTATCAAGACTCTGCTGAAATGTTTATCCAAGTTCTTAATATCTCCCGCCTTGATTACTGTAACCTCCTTCTTGCTGGCCTTAAGAAATCCCAGACTTTCCCTCTGCAGTTTGTAATGAACACCTGTGCCAGGCTCATCCACTTCACCTCCTGCACCTCTCACACATCGCCCCTTTGTCAATCTCTATAATCCACTCTTGATAAAGCCACAATTTGTGGCGAAATGCGTTGAGTCGTTATGCTGTAACTTTTAAAAGTTTAATCTCCTTCTTGAACTATCTTTATTCCCAAAATTTACTAATCTATCCAGAACAGTGGTGTATCGTAGGTGGCATGAACTCGCCTAGGTTTAGATAGTACTCATCTAACTTCTTCTTCCTTGGTAATCAATTGTTTCCACCCTATATATGTTAACTCTGTTTAGGAGATATTTTGGAGAGATTGATACCAGCTAAGGAATTTTTTAGGACTAGCCCTCTATGCAGCTTCAGTATATCCCGTACTTTGGGTACAATGGACAATTAATATTAAAAATATCTAATAGGTGTCTACTATGATTGTAGTCTATCAGTATAAGAACCATACAGGTAGACCTGCTTCCTCTTTTCTACAGCTGTTTGTATCCTACCACTGACTAATTGTGCCTTAATGGTGATTTCCTAATTTTGTGGGCATTTAAATTCCTTTCTGATTCAAGTTTTGTATGGGAATAGGCAGTCTAACGTTTTTCAACATTACATGGTTTTTATTTTTACCAGTATATGTTCTAACTAATTAAGTATTGTAATTGTTTGTCAGATCACAGCCTGGCTAGGTTATTTTTAATATTCTTTACAGGGCGAGTTCCTTGGGGTTATATCTGTAACGTTGGGAGCTTCCAGCCCTACCTGTGTGCTTGAGGGCAGCATGTCTGATGCTGCTCGCTGACCAATGCCCGGTTTAAATGGAGACAGGCAGGGAGGTGGTTGCATGAGGCGTGGCTTGAGTGGGGGGCGTGGCCTGGTGAAAGTCTTTAAAAACCCTCAGTGTATTCTCAGCAGTTGCCAGATCGTAGTTATCCATACCTGAGCTCCTTGTACCCGACTGCTATATTGAATTAACCCGTTATTGACCTCTGCTTGTTTCTGACTATTCTGCCTTCTGTTGCCCTAGACCATTTTCTTGTACTACGCCACTGCTCTGATATCGACCCGGCTATTCCATTTGACCATTCTGAACTCTGTATTCCTGATTCTGGCTCGGCTGACTACTCCCCGTGTTGTTAACCCTTTCTGTCTAGCTAGTTTACCTGGCCAATTCTAAGGATGAGACAGTTAGAGATCTGTTACGGCTACTCTGTTGGTAGCTTCTGGGCTCTGTGGAGTGTGGGGTGTTAAGTACTGCGTGGTGGGATCTGGGAATCGTGACATTACGATCTGGCACTATGGATCCCGCAGACTTAACATAGCACTTGGCTAACTTTGTATCCAGACAGGATGAGCAGGATTATAGGATGGATCAGTTTGATATTGCCTTACAAACTATCCTGACTCGTACGGCTCACCTGGAACCAGCTGGGGTTGCACCCCCGCTTGATATACCTGTGTCCCCTATCGTTCAGACATCCCAGGTACACATGACCGCTCCTATGAGGTTTGACGGTACTCCCTCAGAGTGCCGGGGATTTTTGGTCCATGTGGATATTCATTTTAAATTAAATCCACAGATGTTTTTCTCTGACATTGCCAAAGTGGGGTTCATTATTAATCATCTGTCTGGCAGAGCATTGACATGGGCGACTCCGTTATGGGAGGCAGAGAAGCCTATCATACGGGATTATAAAGAATTCATAGCCGAGTTACAACGTACATTTAATCCTACCAGAAAGGCCACGGTAGCTGGCAAATCCTTTTTCCGCATACGTCAAGGGAACAGGACTGTTTCTGATTATGCCGTAGAATTTAAAACCTTGATCTCTGATGTGAACTGGACAAATGAGACACTGGTTCTGGCTTTTATGGAGGGGTTATCAGAGTCATTGATGCATGAATTGGCTCCACGTAAACTACCTGAGGTATTGTGTGAACTCATTGATTATTGTATAGATCTGGATAATCAGATAAGGGACAGAAGGACTCCAAGAGAGAAGCCCAAGAGACCGTTACCTAGGTTGGCCCCTGTCTTTCAGGCACCACCAAGAGAGTTATCTCCTCCCTCTGAGCCTATGCAACTAGGCCGTACTAGGCTTACAGAGGAAGAGAGAACAAGGCGTTTTCGTGAGGGATTGTGCCTGTATTGTGGTTTGGGGGGACATGTATGATTTCAATGTCCTACTCGTCCTAAGATGCTTGATAAGCCGGAAAACTACCGCACCTAAGGCAGCTGAGGAGACAGGCCTTGGGTGTGACGTGCATGTCTCCTGTCAAAGACACTAAACTTATGTTACCAGTATCCTTGGCTTGGGAGACCAAGACCACACATACTACCGCTTTTTTGGATTCTGGGGCTGCTGGCAACTTTATCGATGTTAACTACGCTTCTTCCATTTCTCTACCTCTGGTTGTAAGAGAGACACCCTTAGCCGTCGAAGCCATAGACGGCAGACCGTTATCCTGCCCTAGGATTACTCACGATACGGTTACAGTGGTTCTTACCACTGGTCTCTTGCATAAAGAAGAAATCATATTTCAAGTTATCCATTCACCTTCCAATCCTGTTGTACTTGGTTTCCCTTGGTTGGTGGAACATAATCCTGTTATTGATTGGGCTAAGGGAGAGATACTGTCTTGGAGTCCTGCTTGTTTTGGGACTTGTTTAATACCCATTCAGCTTGTCGGTGCCCTGAACACACCCACAGCTCCTCCATTGTCTACAGAGGTTCCTGACCAATATGCCGACCTCAGGGCTGTATTTGATAAAAGAGAGGCAGAGAAACTGCCTCCACATAGACCATATGATTGTGCCATAGATATTCATCCTGGTACCATGCCTCCTCGAGGCAAAAGTATATCCTCTTTCCATAAAGGAGAACCAAATTATGGAAGAGTACATAAAGGAGAATTTGGAGAGAGGTTTTATCCGACGTTCCTCTTCTCCAGCAGGGGCTGGGTTCTTTTTTGTGTCTAAAAAAGAGGGAGATTTACGCCCGTGTATCGATTATAGGGGGCTTAACAAGATCACCATTAAGAACGTGTACCCTATCCCTCTCATATCAGAACTGTTCGACAGGTTAAGGGGGTCAGCAGTATACACAAAACTTGATTTAAGAGGAGCTTACAACCTGATACGTATAAAAGAGGGGCATGAGTGGAGAACAGCATTTAACACCAGGAGTGGGCATTATGAACACTTGGTCATGCCTTTCGGTCTTTGTAATGCTCCAGCGGTATTCCAGGATTTTATTAATGATGTGCTCAGAGATTTCTTACAAACCTTTGTTATAGTATACCTAGACGATATATTGATTTACTCTCCCGATCTGAAAACCCACCATGCACATGTCAGACAGGTATTAGCAAAATTACTGGACAATGGTCTTTATTGCAAACTAGAGAAGTGTTTATTCGACATTACTACTGTGAAATTCCTTGGGTATATTATCACTCCAGAAGGTTTTGAGATGGATCCTTCTAAACTCACGGCCATCTCAGAATGGCCTCTCCCTCAAGGTCTCAAGGCCATACAGAGGTTTCTGGGGTTTTCCAACTATTATAGGAGATTTATCAAGAATTATTCCGCTGTAGCCTCCCCTATCATTAATATGACACGTAAAGGTCTGAAGAACCAGATCTGGTCTTCTCAATCCAAACAAGCATTCAGAGCCCTCAAACAAGCTTTCACTTCCGCTCCCGTGTTACGGCATCCTGATCCCAGGATTCCGTTTGTTCTTGAGGTTGATGCTTCCGAGATAGGCATTGGGGCTGTCCTGTCTCAAAGAGAGTCTCCAGGAAAACCTCTACATCCTTGTGGGTTCTTTTCAAGAAAATTATCACCAGCAGAATGCAATTATGATATCGGTAACAGAGAATTGCTTGCTATTGTGTCTGCCCTATCAGAGTGGAGACATTTGTTGGAAGGTACTCTTGACCCTTTATTGATAATTACTGATCATAAGAACCTTACGTACATCGGGGATGCTAAACGTTTGAACGCGAGACAGGCCAGGTGGTCATTGCTACTGTCTCGGTTTAATTTTGTATTGACTTACAGACCAGGTGACCGCAATGTAAAGGCTGATGCCTTATCTCGTCAATATGACCCGTATGAATCTAATACACAAGACCACAATCCTATAGTTCCTCCTGAACGTATTGTGGCTTCCACAGTCTTGTCTGTCTCCTCGCCTTTCCAGGAACGTCTCCAGGCAGTTCAAGTGGGGGCTCCACCTGACAAGCCTCCAGATATTATTATTATTATTATTCTTTATTTATAAAGCGCCAGCATATTCCGCAGCGCTGTACAATAAGCACAGTGTAGACAGGGTTACAATACATTGAACAACATTTGACAAACAGTACAGGAGGAGATGAGGGCCCTATTCCCGTAGGAACTCACAATCTGGGAGGGTTGGGGTTGGAAACAGGAGGAGAGGACTGTAAGGTGAGAGTGATTGATGGTTGCGTCAGTGAGTTGGGTGGTAGGCTTCCCTAAATAGGAACGTTTTAAGGGAGCGTTTGAAGGAAGAGAAGTTAGGGGAAAGTCTGACAGTACGAGGGAGAGCGTTCCAGAGAGTGGGGGCTGCGCGTGAGAAATCCTGCAGTCTATCATGGGAAGAGGTGATGCGGGGAGAAGCTAGTTGCAGGTCACTGTTTGACCTTAGGGAGCGGGCTGGGGTGTATTTGGTGATTAGTGAGGACAGGTAGTGGGGAGCTGAGTTAGTGAGGGTTTTGTAGGTAAGGATAAGGATTTTGAACTTAATTCTGCAGTGGATGGGGAGCCAGTGAAGGGACTCGCAAAGGGGAGTGGCAGAGACAGAGCTGCGGATGAGGTAAATTAGCCTGGCAGAGGCGTTCAGGATGGATTGTAGGGGGGAGAGGCGGGACAGAGGGAGGCCAGATAAGAGATTATTGCAGTAGTCGAGTCGGGAGATTACCAGGGCGTGTATGAGTTGTTTTGTGGTGACAGCGGTAAGAAATGGCCGAATTCTGTAAATATTACGCAGTTGGTATCGGCAGGAGGAGGAAAGAGACTTGATGTGGGGGATGAAGGAAAGAGCAGAGTCAAGTGTAACTCCAAGACAGCGAACTTGGTTTGATGGGGAAATGGTGATACCCTCCACCGTGATAGAGAAGTCAGGAGGTGGGGAGGCATTGGAGGGAGGAATAAGTAGGAGTTCAGTCTTTGACATGTTGATCTTTAGGTAGTGGGAGGCCATCCAGGAGGAGATGCCAGATAAACAGTCACTGACTTTTGAAAGGACAGGGGGAGAGAGATCAGGGGTAGAGAGGTAGATCTGAGTGTCATCAGCGTAGAGGTGGTAATTGAAGCCAAAGCTGTTGATGATTTTGCCCAGGGAGGAGGTGTAGATGGAAAAGAGCAGAGGACCAAGGACAGAGCCTTGAGGTACACCAACAGATAGAGGCAATGAGGAGGAGGAGTTACCAGCAAAGGACACACAGAAGGACCTGTTGGATAAATAGGATTCGACCCAAGCGAGTGCAGTGTCACCGAGACCCAGAGAGTTGAGGGTCTGTAGAAGGAGGGGGTGGTCAACAGTGTCAAAAGCAGCCGAGAGGTCGAGCAGGATGAGAATAGAATAGTGGCCGTGTTTTTTAGCAGTTAGGAGGTCGTTGGTGACTTTGGTGAGGGCAGTTTCAGTTGAGTGTAGGGGACGGAAGCCAGATTGCAGGGGGTCAAGTAGTGAATTGGAGGACAGGAAGGACAGATATGTTGTTTGTACCTGAAAAGGAAAGACAAGAATTACTCATAATGTTTCATGATTCTAAACCAGCAGGTCATCCTGGTATTACTAAGACTCTTACCAGTATCTCCAGACAGTTCTGGTGGCCCACCATGCGACAGGACGTACGTCTGTTTGTTTTGGCTTGTCAAGTCTGTGCCAGAAGCAAAACCAGTAAATCCTTGCCTGTCGGTCTATTGCAGCCTTTACCCATGCCTAAGAGGCCTTGGTCTCATCTATCTATGGATTTTATTGTGGACTTGCCGAAGTCCAAGGGTCATACTGTGGTTCTGACAGTTGTAGACCGCTTCTCCAAAATGGCTCATTTTGTCCCTCTACCTAAGCTTCCTACAGCCAAAGAACTGGCGGTTGTATTTTCTAGAGAGATTGTACGAATACATGGGGTTCTGTCTGAAATAGTCTCTGACAGAGGAGCCCAGTTCGTCTCTCGTTTCTGGAGGGTATTCTGTGCAGAGATGGGGGTGCGATTGGCCTTCTCTTCAGCATATCATCCACAAACCAATGGGGCAGCAGAGAGGGCAAATCAGGGTCTCGAGCAGTACATACGTTGCTTTACCACACAACAACAAGACAATTGGTCGGAGTTGTTGCCCTGGGCTGAGTATGCACGTAATAACGCCGTTAACGAGACCACTGGCCACTCTCCTTTTTCTGCCATCTATGGTTTTTTCCCTCCGGCTCTACCGCTTCAGTTTACTGAACAGGTCATCCCGGCTCTCAATGACCATCTCACTCAACTGCAAGAGATTTGGAGACAGATTCGAGAAAATATGGAGCGCAATGTTGCTGTCCAGAAACGCAAGGCTGACAGGCATAGGTTACAAGCTCCCTCCTACAACGTGGGGGATAGAGTTTGGTTGTCCACTAGGAACGTTAAGTTGCGGGTGCCTTCTATGAAAATGGCACCTCGGTTTATAGGTCCATATAGGATCATTCGCCGCGTTAATCCTGTGGCTTATGCTCTTGCCCTTCATAAACATCTTCGCATGCACAACGTCTTCCACACCTCCCTACTGAAGCCATTGTTGTGTAACAGGTACACGCGGGTCGTTCCTCCTCCTCCACCTATTCAGGTTGATGGTGAATCTGAGTATGAGGTTAGGAGGGTTTTGGATTCTAGGCTCTGCAGGGGCGCTCTGCAGTACTTGGTCGATTGGGTGGGTTATGGTCCAGAAGACCGGTCCTGGATTCCAGCTTCCGACATGTCTGCCTCTAGGTTGGTCAGGGCGTTCCATGCCTCACACCCCGATCGCCCTGGTGGTCGTCCTGCCGCTCGTCCTGTTGGTCGTCCGGTGGCCTCCCGTGGAGAGGGGGATACTATAACGTTGGGAGCTTCGAGCCCTACCTGTATGCTTGAGGGCAGCATGTCTGATGCTGCTCGCTGACCAATGCCCGGTTTAAATGGAGACAGGCAGGGAGGTGGTTGCAGGAGGCGCGGCTTGAGTGGGGGGCGTGGCCTGGTGAAGGTCTTTAAAAACCCTCAGTGTATTCTCAGCAGTTGCCAGATCGTGGTTATCCATACCTGAGCTCCTTGTACCTGACTGCTATATTGAATTAACCCGTTATTGACCTCTGCTTGTTTCTGACTATTCTGCCTTCTGTTGCCCTAGACCATTTTCTTGTACTACGCCACTGCTCTGATATCGACCCGGCTATTCCATTTGACCATTCTGAACTCTGTATTCCTGATTCTGGCTCGGCTGACTACTCCCCGTGTTGTTAACCCTTTCTGTCTAGCTAGTTTACCTGGCCAATTCTAAGGACCAGACAGTTAGAGATCTTTCACGGCTACTCTGTTGGTAGCTTCTGGGCTCTGTGGAGTGTGGGGTGTTAAGTACTGCATGGTGGGATCTGGGAATCGTGACAATGTCCCCCTTCTTCTGGCAATCTAAATACCTGCTTCTTTAGGTTACTTTTAGTACCTATCTTTTTCTACACTGGTTCCCTTTCTCCTATAGAATCCAATTCAAAATACTGGTGCTCACATACAAAGCTCTCTATAACCGCGCCCCTGCCTACATCTCCTCCCTTATTAACAGGTACATTCTGTCCCGACCACTTCACTCTGCCAATGATCTGATGTTATCGTCTCCCCGTACCCACACCCCCAACTCTCACCTTCAGGTCTTCCCTCGAACTGCCCCTTCTTGTGAAACTCTGCAACATTAGAATCTCCCCATATCTCCAGTCCTTCAAGAAGTCTCAGAAAACACATTACTTTAGAGAAGCCTATCGGCTCACTCCATAAACCATTGTACACTTCTTGCCCCCACTTGCACCCCAGTACTTCAAATATTCTGCCACTTACCCTCACCTAGCGTGAGAGGAGCCTCTCCTCTTAGATTGTAAGCTCTTGAACAGGGTCCTCTTTCCTACTGTTCTGTGTGTTTAACTTGCATGTATATTTGTTATTCTGTCTCTCCCATTGCACAGGGCTATGGAACTTGTTGGTGCTTTATAAATACCTGTAACTTCAAACCTCTCAATAACTCTACCCCTTCTTACATGTCTTCCATACTCCACAAGTAGACCTGTTCTTGATCACTCTGGTCTGCTGGCGAGTGGCGACCTCAGTGTGTCCTCTTTTTCCAACTGCACCTCATACCTCTGCCTTCTCTAGGGCAGCACCGGACCAGATGTTTGCATACCTTGTGTATGAAAAGTACGCGCTTTACACAAGATACATACATTGTATATGTACGTGCAAACGGTGGCGTCGCAAGGTGGGGGCGGGGGGTGCCGCCCGCACCAGGTGACACCGGCCATTAGTGCAGGAGGGGTGGGGTCGCGCCTATTCCCCGAAGGGTTGGCTGCAACCACCAAATGCATCCAGCCCAACAACATGTGTAGAACATAACAAAGAAAAAAGCATGAGCAGGTATGGTTTGCTATGTAGCAGCCTGTGGTTTCATATTGGTTAGGACTCGCCCTTATAGAGGTGCCGTGACGTTGGCGGGCGAGCTAGTCTTATAATGGCCATTAATAAGACACCGGCCATTAGGGTGACACCGTCACCTAAGGGCAGGTGTCTCACCCTGCGACGCAGTGTTCGGCTCCCTGCGAGCGTCCGAAGCTATGGAGCTTCGGCGCTCGCCTGGGGGAACCACATCACCAGCAGAGTTCTCGCGAGATCGCGGCTGGTCACGTGGCTCCCCCAGGCGAGCGCCCAAGCTCCATGCCACCGGACGCTCAGAGGGAGCAGAACACGCGGCGGCGGCAGGAGGTGAGCTGGGGCCTGGTGGCAGTATCCATGAGAGCAGCTGGGGCATATCCATGAGAGCTACTGGGGCAATATCCATGAGAGGAGCTGGGGCATATCCATGAGAGCTGCTGGGGCATATCCATGAGAGCTGCTGGGGCATATCCATGAGAGGAGCTGGGGCATATCCATGAGAGCAGCTGGGGCATATCCATGAGAGGAGCTGGGGCATAACCATGAGAGCTGCTGGGGAAATATCCATGAGAGCTGCTGGGGCATATCCATGAGAGCTGCTGGGGCAATATCCATGAGAGGAGCTGGGGCATATCCATGAGAGGAGCTGGGGCATATCCATGAGAGGAGCTGGGGCATATCCATGAGAGGAGCTGGGGCAATAGCCATGAGAGCTGCTGGGGCATATCCATGAGAGCTGCTGGGGCATATCCATGAGAGCTGCTGGGGCAATATCCATGAGAGGAGCAGGGGCATATCCATGAGAGGAGCTGGGGCATATCCATGAGAGGAGCTGGGGCAATAGCCATGAGAGCTGCTGGGGCATATCCATGAGAGCTGCTGGGGCAATATCCATGAGAGGAGCAGGGGCATATCCATGAGAGGAGCTGGTCTTGGGGCAATATATTATGTGTGAGCTGGTCTGGGGTAATATATCCATATGTGAGCTGAGGCGCAATATATCCATATGTGAGCTGGGGCAATATATATCCATGGGTGAGCTGCTGGGGGCAATATATCCAGAGATGCTGGGGGCAATATATATCCATGTTTTTTTTTACTGCCTTCGAACAGGCGCCATACTTGCTGGCAGTTGGCAAAAATTTGTGTGAGCATATGAGAGAGCTCCACAGCAATAAACCTCACAGTAATGTGCGCTGTGTGTATGAGCATTCAGTGTTATATGGGAGTACTGATTTAGGAGTAAGAGTAGTTAAAAAAAAATCCATAAAACTGGGGGGGTGACACCACAGGTTACCGCACCGGGTGACACCAACCCTAGTGATGCCACTGCGTGCAAAAGTTATGAAAACTACGCATATTGCAAAACAATTTTTTTTATTATCCGATGAATCGATTAATCTAAAAAATAATCGGCCAACTAATCGATCATGAAAATTATCATTTATTGCAGCCCTAATATTGTTTTGTAATGTTTTCAATTGGATTGATTCAGATGTATCATAATAATGTGTTTTTACTTATGTATTGTTGTCCTTTGGGTTTTTCACGTCACAGCCCTAATTTCTTCCCCTGAATACTTTACTATGCCAGAAGAATCTAGGAATGACAAGAGGCTCGGGCGTGGCCGGAAAAAGAAAGATGGCCGACTTCTATCACAGCGCTGACGTCACTTCGCCAAGCCTCGATCCTGCGCCTGCGCCTTGGAGACAGGTACAGGTTCCTGCGGCCGCAGCGCATGCGCTCGTAATTTTTGCTGACCGACCAATGACGGTGGGTCTCTGACGTCATCAGCTAGCGGGCCCCGAAGGAAGAGGAGGCGAAGTGGTTCCTGCGCTTTAAAGAGGACAATCCGGGTTGCTGAGCCGGTACCGGAGCTGGAACGCCGGCCGGGGAGGGGAGGCGCAGGAAGGAAAGTATCAAGAGGCCAGAAGAAGATGGGGTGCGGCGGCTTCACCTGCTATAAGAATGCGCTGTGCGCGCTTAACGTGGTGTACATGGTGAGTGCTCCCGGGCCCGACTCCCTGCTGCATGGACGCATTGTACAGGCATTCCCAGCTCACACCCTATAGCTGACTACAACTCCCGTCATGCTCAGCCAGCGGCGCCCAAGCTGTGGAATCTGGCAGCCAGTGATTCCCATTCTGCCCGCTCCCCTGTGATTGGCAGTGAATGACAAGTCCCATCATGCGCGGGCAGTATGTCTTGGCTGTGGAACTCCGAGCGTGTTAGTCTTGTGACCGGAGTTTATTATTCTCTCCCTCTGACCCTTGACCTCTGAGCGCTGTGTGATTGCAGGAGCGCCCTGACTTGTCATTGCTTGTTTTATACGTCCCTTTGTGTGTTTTTGTGATGACCTGACATGTGGGCTCAGGACTCAGTGGCGAAGGTGTAAGCCAAGAGGGACATCATGTGCTCTTGCAGGACTAAAATTCCTTGCCACTTAGCCAGTGTTGGGTTTGCTGGTGCATTATGGGAGCTGTAGTCCTGCATTTTGGAACGTTATAACACCTTCCATGCAGAATGTGTAAGAGGTATTTCCTGTCGGTTCTGGGGTTGGCAGGTCGGCTATGCTTTCCTGCAGTCAGTGGTATTCATACAATACAGGTATCCTCTGTGTCCAATTGCTGTTTGGAAACACATTTTCCTCCTGAAGCATATTAGTTTTATACATGTTACAGGGCAGCTTTTTCCTGTGTCCTGGCCGATCTGGGTACCCTAGTTGTAACTAATCTGACGCTTTTTGTTGTGGCGTGGAAAGCAGTGGCAATTCTCTTTATCCCTCCATTAATATTATTGTGGCAGAACCTAAAACAAAAAGTCGTATAGACGGACGTATACCATGATTGACTTTGTTTCTGCTGCTCAGTTTTACTTTTAAAGGTCCAGTCAGTGTCCACTGCTCTCACCTCTGGTTACATCACCTTTTCATTGACATCACAGGCTGTTCCTGCAGGTTTTTGCTCTTGCGATGGATCTCAAGGTTGTTCAGGAAATCTTTATCTTGCTGATCCGCGGCATGAGAATAATAATAATCTGCACAGTTCAGAACTGAACCCACGTACATTATTTTTTTTTTTGGGCCAAAAATAACACCATCCCCCCCTGTATGTTGGGTACTTTTAATATGTAGCGGATATTCGCACAGTGTGTGCTGTGACACATGTTCTAGTCGCTTTGGCAATATCGCACCTTTTTGTGTTTTGTAACACATTCTGCTACATGGATCAGCGCCGTGCTTTATCACACTCCTGGGTTCAGAACATTAATGGAGTGGCAACAATCTGTTCTCTCAGGGGGTCATGAGGACCAGGATCATGAAACCCTAACAGGTCGGGTTTTAAGGGTTACTTTGGGGAAATGCAGACTGAATCCTGCAATCACTGAGCAGCAAATCATATCCCCTGTGCTTCACATATCTGGAAAACCTGGCCTTGGTAGTGGTTCCCAATCCTGGTCACTCACCAGGTACTCCTGATTTATAGTGCACCACCAGTTTACGCAGCACTTTACAATAAAAAATTAACTATTACAAACCTACACACACGTCATGGGAATTTTTATGTAATTTTCTTTCAAAGTTTCACTTCCACTTCCAGTGGCATGATCACGCGCTGACTAATGTGCCATCACCACTGCTGAGGGCCAATCAAGGAGCACTGTGTGATGGGCCTCTGACTCCTCCATGCATAAGCAGGGGAGCGCTGGAAAAGGGAGCGTGCAGGATGTGAGGTTTTCATGAGCTACGACCGTGTTTCTCAACTCCTGTCCTCTATTTCCACTAACAGGCCAGATTTTGCAGATCACCTTGGAGAAATGCAGACTGAATCCTGCAATCACTGAGCAGCAAATCGTATCACCTGTGCTGGGCTTCAGAGTCAGATATCTGGCAAACCTGGCCTGTTAGGGGGAGCTTGTCTTTTTGATTCTCCTCTCATTACTCTTAATGCATGGCTGGAGGATTTAACCCCCAGCTTGCCAAGAGCCAGGCATTGAGATGGCAGTCGATAATGGAGCGGCTGATCTGATGGGTGTTCATATAATGTAAAAGGAAGAGTTTCTGTGATTTCACCCGATTCACCTGCTATGACTCTTAAGTGCTGACCCGTGAGACGTAATAACTTCCTGCCGCTTCTCTTCGACATTCCCCATCGCATGCCATGACTGCACCGTCTGGATACATGGGAAATAGCCAGCATTTTTTTACTAGAAGCCCATAGTTCCCGTTGTTGAGGATGTTGCAGCTGATCTGTCTGGCAGTGTTTTAAGACATTACAAACCTAAATCAAACTTGGGAGCCAGATGACATTTTTTAAATCTAAACACATGCTTTGTGTACCGGCTACATTCCTACACTGTGCGCTGCTATCTGGACCTCGTATCTGAATCTGAGCAGGGACCTGGCTGCTAAAATAAAGTACCTGTGTTTAGGTCTGGAGGGAGAGGTTCGCAAACTGTTTGTTTTTTCTGAACAGCTCCTGTAGGTAGGAGATGATAGTCATTTGACATGCTTTATGAATTTAGGAAACGGAAAGAAAGATTCCAAGTTAGGTGTAAAATACCAAAGAGCAGTGTTTCCCAAATCTGGTCCTCGAGTCCCCCCCCCCCCCCAGGGCAGAATTTAAGGGTTACCTTGTGGAAATGCAGACTGAATCCTGCACTCACTGAGCAGCAAATCATATCACCTGTGCTGTGCTTCACATATCTGCAAACCTGGCCTGTTAGGGGACTTGAGGACCAGATATGGGAAGCACTGGCATAGAGCCATAAATTCTCTGGCATTGGTCAGGTGGTAACCAGAGCTCTCATTACATTTACACCCATTGTGGAATCCATCCCTGGTTTGTGCCATGACCATTTGGGCACCAACTCCTGCGATCATTGTGCTTTCTGAGTTCCTCATACATGCAGCTTGTTTTCATGTGTGTAATTCAGGGCTTGACAAATTTGTTTTGAATCTAGGAGCCAGCTACAAAAGTTAGGAGCCAACGTTTCGGCGAGGATTCGCCTTTATCAAGGAATCCTCGCCGAAACGTTGGGACTCATGCCTCTGCATCTGGTTTATACAGACCCAAATTATGATTTTAGCTGCTTCCATTTTTTTTATCACTTTGTTACCTGGTGCTTTTTGCTGTTAGGTATTTTTTGTGCATGTGGTCTTTTTGAGTGTTGAAGTATAGAGCGTTGCTTCTAAGATCAGTTTGGCCGCTCTGATAGATATATACTTATTATATTTTTTTGTGTTAAAATCTGTACAATGTGACGTGATATTGTTATATTCTTCGCTGTGTTGTCATTGGACAACCTATTTACCCCCCCCCCCCACACACAATAGACCTCATATTTAACTACATACACAAGGGCTGGAAATATTTACATTAAATGTAGGAGACATGAAGAAAACATTGACACCAACTAGATGCTTTTAGATTGGTGTAAAATAAACTGTAAATTTAGGAGCCCGGAGTAAAATTCTAGGAGCCAGTGGCTACCTGGCTTTGTCAAGCCCTGGTGTAATCCGTGGTGTGCGGTAGGTGCTAATCTAGTGGATCAGGAAAACTGAAAATAATGGGCTCCATACAAACTGGAACACCTCATACTATAACGTTTATGGATACAGAATTTATTCTCGTTTAGATTTCTAATTCCCAGGTTTTTTTTTTTTTTTTTCATACTTTTTCAAATAATGTTTTAGGTGCTTTTACCATATCACGGATTACGCCCGTTTGCTTTTATTTGACCTTCATCCTGGGTTTGTTTACAAAGACATCCATTGATTTATTGTCCCGTGAACGAGCTAACGCCAGCACATATTTGGATGCACATAACCTTGGCTACGGTTTATTGTGACATGTAATGCACGTGCGAGTGTTCCTTCCAATAAGGACGACTTCCTGCTATCTGCATCTTTACTTTCTTTTTTTTATTCACATATCTTGCACTAAAGTCAATATATATGCAGACATACAGAGTAGGGATGCACCGATACTACTTTAAGACTGGGTACAAGTACTTCTTTTCAGGTACTCACCGATACTTTTATTCAATGTCATGTGACCACTTTCCAATAAGAAAATAATATATCTCTGGGGGGCATATATACAGTATATGTAGGTCTGTGGGAGTGTATATTTATAAAGGATTTTACCAGGAAGGATACATTGAGATTTCGCTCGTTTTCAAGTACGTCCTGGGTTCAAGAACATTAAAATGTTACAGAAATACAATCTGTCTGTGGGGGTGTGTGTGTGTGTGTATATATATATATATATATATATATCTCTATCTATCCCCCCACAGACCTCTGAGCACTCTGCCAGATAAAGAAAAAATGCAATCTGCACATACATGGTCAGTATAGTATTTCCCCGAACCTGCAGGTTTCCATGCCTCCACTAACACTGTTGGGATCATCGTCGCTGATGGTGAATCTGGATCGAGCCCCAGTCTGGCCAGCCTCCACATCTAACAGGCCCCATCCAAGTGGATTTGTTGCTTCGAGCACGAAATCTCGTGAACTCGCAGGATCGCGCCTGGCGGTTCCCATGTGATGCGAGCGGCCTGGCTGAAACCTTTGCCTGTGGCTGCACAAGGCCACCCATCCAAGTGGATTTGTTGATTTGAGCAGCCGCCGGCAAAGGTTGTAGCCAGGCTGCTTGCATCACATGGGAACCGCCAGCCGCGAGATCCCGTGAACTTCCGGGAACTCGCAAGATCTCGCCTGGCGGTTCCCATGTGATGCGAGCTGAAACCTTTGCCTGCGGCTGCACAAGGCAACAAATCCACCTGGATGAGGCCTGGCAGTGTGCCGTTAGAGCACTCTGCCAGCTGCGCCTGCCCCCTCGGACACCGGCCGGAAAGCCAGCGATGGCTTCTGGTATCGGGGGCATCTGCACGAGTACCAAGTACTCATGCAGAACCCAGTATCTGCACCGATACTAGTATCGGTGCATCCCTAATACAGAATACATACTCCTTTCTTTAAGACCATTGGGATATACGGTACCGAGCCTCCTTCTGAAGTTCGGGATCGCTGCTGGGTGGGGCGGTGGCAACGAGCGGCTGCTTGTTAGAACCTGGCCAACCGCAGCGGCCTGTCAGAATTCCCATTAGTGCGTTCTGACTGCTGCCCCAGCCCCTCGGATGCCAGCTTAGTGTTGGTTTCCAGTATCGGGGCATCTGCAGGAGTACTCGTGCAAACGCTGGTATCGGTGCATCCCTACCTATAATTAAGTGATGATTGGTTCAGGGGTCTGATGTCAAAATGTAGGTAAAGGAACACACTACGCATCTTGAGCACTAATATTGAAAATGGTCAGGATGTGAGGAGTGCCCCCCTCTCAGCTGCCATTTTTGCCTTAAATGCTGGGTGGAGGAGTTTGCCCCCACCCAGCCTCACCAGCAGCCTGGGAATATAACTTTTCCTGCTGCCGGTCACTACTTGGTTACTAGTGATGTCGACGTGCAGGGAGTTAGCGTGATCAGTCTGAGACACTATGGAAGGAGTGCAGAAGAGCCTCAGGGGCTTATGGTTTTGGGAGTCCCTGAGCTGCAAGGGACAAAAGGTGAGCAAAATAAAATCTGCTGTTAGCCTCTGTCCTATTATTTAAGGGCAAAAAAGGGGCATTCTACTTTTCAGTAGTATTCCTTTTTAATACTGCTGAGCCACCACCCCCTTTCTTCATTTGGGGCTGGGGGGGGACAATACCTTTTTTCATTTGCTGTGATGTGACACATTCTGGCTAGGCACCCATCTGAAGACCACTCCTCCAGCAAAGGGCTTCAGATTGGACCTAAGAGAGGCTGTACAAGTGAACCAGCTGAAGTCCAGCTAGCCAACCCCCTCCTCAAATATAATGTTCTTTTTATGGTATGGACACAAGCCCCAGATGACTTTTACTTAAGCCGCTTATTGACAGACTTCAGGAATCTCTAATTGGAATTTGTTGCTGGGATAGCCAGGGTGAATGCAGGATGGAAAGACTCCTCCAGCCACATTGACTGCGCTTATGGAGTAGTTGGTCCATTTTTTTTTTTTTTTTACACCTTCACTACCACAATAGAGTTGGCTGTCTTCATCGAGTGCCCGAGATCACATTAACCTGGTTCCAGAATATGTTGCTATAGTTACAGTGCACAGGACAGCCATTCTACCTCACTAACACTGCCTATAAAAATCCTCTCGGAAACCATGGCAGCTTTATTGCTATCCTGAGATTGACCACCAGAGGGAGCCCTCTATTTGTCAACTACTGCAGTATTTAGTGATGCACAGAAATTAAAATTTCAGGCCAAAAATACAACCTGAACTCGGCCGAAAACCGAGAGAACGAAAATCCGGCATCTGGGCCTGGACGCCAAGGTGGGGGGGTCGGCCGGGCCTTCGGGGCTCAAGTTCGGATGACTGATTTTGGGGGTGAGATCGCTTTACCTTACCTGCCTAAATTCACCATTTTCTGCCAGTCCTGGATCGTTGCTGCTCTGAGGACTATCTTTTTGAGGCCGGCCCTTGTCCCGTGGTTGCCGCTACGGCTGCCTTTGTTTGCCAGTGCCCTCGCTGTTGCAGGGGGTCGCTCAATCCCGCATGCGTCTGCCCTAATCTCCGGGTGCGGCGGCCTAGTCCGGGCCGCGAGCCCTGCACTTTCCTGAGGCTTTCCACCCGGCGAGGACTCGTTGGGCCACGGACAACACGTGCTCCAGTCCTCCAGGCCCAGGTTTGGGTGACTGATTTACTTTTCTTTTTAAGATAGTTTTTATTTTATTTTTTCTTCTGGCAGAATTCCAGGGGCATCCCCTAACAGCGGGGGTTTCAAACTCTGGCCCCCCTGATGTTTCTGAAATACAACTCCCATGATTCCCTGGCCATCTATTACATTCAATGCATTCTGGGACTTGTAGGCAAAAACATCTGGGGGGCCGTGCGTTTGTGATCCCTGCCTAACAGTATTTATACTTTAAAGCGGTGTTTCCCCAAACCTCTCCGGACCCTCAGCCATGCCAGATTTTGCAGATCACCTTGGAGAAAAGCAGACTGAATCCTGCAATCACTGAGAAGCAAATCCTATCAACTGTGCTGTGCTTCAGATATCCTGCAAACCTGGCCTGTTAGGGGGACCTGAGGACAGGTTTGGGAAACACTGCTTTAAAGGGACGCTCTAATCATCCTGATCACTTTATACCAGTGACTTAAGACGCGCACTGGCTATGAGTAATGCAAAGGATATATACATATTTTTTAACTTTTTTTTTATTTTAGGCACAAATAAGGCCAAAACAATACGTAAAGTCCTTCAGAGCCAGTATATTGGGGCATATGACAACCCCACAATGTAACAAAACAGGTTTCATAGACAATATAAACCACGGCAAAATATTTCCTAGGGAACAATGTCTTGTTTATACTTTGCATATGTAGTGCAAAATTCCAATTTTTAACAAGCCCAACTTCCTGCGGGCAAAGCAGTGGCACATTTTGAATCAGCATCACATTATAGCCTTCGTTTTATTAGTAAAAGGGCGTAGTTGACTGCAAAGCGTTTGACAATATAAGCCTCTAAACCAGGACTGTCAAACGCCCCCCCCCCCCCCACGAGAATTCTCATGCATTCTTTCTTATGTGCTTTAATCTCTAATTCTTGTCATTTCAGCTGGTCGGCTTACTATTGATTGGCGTTGCAGCATGGGGCAAAGGCTTTGGCATAGTCTCCAGCATCCATATAATTGGCGGAGTCATCGCGATCGGAGTTTTTCTTCTGTTCATTGCAGTCATTGGGCTGATCGGTGCTGTTAGTCACCATCAAGTGATGCTCTTTATCGTATCCTTTAATATATAAGAATATGCAGAACCGAGCTTCATGGCTGAAAGAAAACACAAAATACTCATTAGGATTTTTTTGTTTGTCTTTTTATTGTATCTATCCATAGTATTTTTAATCCCTACTACTTAAATGACTGTTTAACACATTCACTTTTTATAAAGTGTTTAATCAAAGGTACACACAATAGCTGTTTTTATACATATTTATACAAAGGGACATTCTGAAGGCTTTGGAACATCTCCTGTTTCTATGATTCATTTAGGCAGGAGTTAGAGGGACTTGAACAAGTTTATTACTCTAAACATTTTGTCAGAATTACTATCACATGTGGACGATGCAATTCTTTATCAAACAAGCACATGTTGTTTTGCGCATAACAGGCTCACTTAAGCTGCTTTGAACAAAGGTGTTTACATTACGCTACTATGTGTTCGATGATTGCCAATCACATCATCCACATGGTTGCTGTGACTCTAATCAGCCACGCTGACCTGCAAAACAGTCAATACGTGGCCCTGTTCCAGTTGCACTTTTTGTTGTCATATCCTCCTGAATGCTATAACAAAAAATGTAAAAAAAAAAGTGATTTCCAATCATCTATAGCATGTAAAATTTATTTTTCTTCATTTTTATCATCCAAGCCTTTACGGTTATATATTCTACGGGGGGTACACTTGTTAAATTAGAAATGGAAACCAGTTACTTTATTTTTCTGAGGAAAGATGCAATTTTTAGCTTAAACAGAGTTAAAAGAAGAAAATTTAGTGCAGCATCATTGTTCACACAATTGAAATGTCAACAATAGTGCTGCATTCATTTAAAATACCTTTTTAATTTTGTTTACAAATAAGTTTGCAAGGTTTGGTATCATTGGAAACGCCATGCTCTGGCCTTTCCAATGATACCAAACATGACCCTCTAGCTGCCACTGTTCGTGAGATGGGTCCAAATGGCCCTCACCCCCATATCCACCTTGGTGATTTCCATAGGAAAATTCCTTGGCAGCTAGGAAGTTAACGTCATTGCGTCCATGCTCTATGGCATCAGTAGGTGAGGGAGGCCCTGGAGGCTTGGGAAAGGGGTTAAACCTTTTTTTCCTTAAAGGGCGGAGGGATTGTGTTTGTGTTTTTTTGTTTTGTTTTTTTTTGTATCTCCTTAACTGCAGTTTTAGTACATGGTGGTTTTGATTCTGGTCTTCATATTCCAGCTTGTCGTGTCCTGCTCATGCCTGGCAATTAATAAAACCCAACTGGTAAGTGCCATTTCTCCACTCATTCTGTATGTTCAAAGCTCAGGGAATCCTCCAGTTACGTGCATCTGTTACATTACCTGCTAAGCCATTGTGTGTCTCCTATATGCCAGCCCATCTGATGGTCACCTTGCAGGTAAACCTCTGCACCGATAGCACATCAGCTTATGAGTGTGCCAAAGCTATATACCCCTGTTGAGACAGATGCACTCTATGGCCAATCTCTGTATTGTATAGTTCAACGTCATCTCTAGAGAGCTACAAATAACAAACTCAAGCTTGAGAATATTTGTGGAACACACGAAGAGATGTGTAAAAGGCAACATGGTATTGGAGGGAGGGGGGGGGGTACAAAGTGTATAGGTCCAATGGATTGTGGTTGGTGAGACCCCAAACGCTCTGGAAGGAGCTAACGTAATATTTACACTAAATATGGGGGGGGGGGGAGAACCTTTGACCTGTATTATGGAAAGAATTTCTCAGTTTTGAACAAAAACATAGAAACCTAGAAAAATGTCGGCAGATAAGAACCTTTCGGCCCATCTAGTCTGCCCAATTACATGGATACTTTACCTGGATTTATCTTTTGTTTAGGATAGCCTTATGCCTATCCCATGCCTGCTTAAATTCAATTACGGTTTTGGCCTCTACCACTTCTACTGGAAGGCTGTTCCACGTATCCACCACCCTCTCAGTAAAATAATGCTTCCTGATGTTACTTTTAAACCTTTGCCCCTCTAATCTAAGACTATGTCCTCTTGTTTTGCTACTTTGTTTCCTTTTAAATATATTCCCTTCCTCTACCTTGTGGATTCCCTTTACGTATTTAAATGTTTCTATCATATTTCCTCTGTCTCGTCTTTTTTCCAAGCTGTACATGTTAAGATCATTAACCCTTTCCTGGTAACTTTTCTCCTTCAAGCCGTACACCATTTTAGTAGCCCTTCTCTGAACTCTCTCTAAGATGTCTATATCCTTCTGGAGATACAGTACTCCAAGTGAGGTCTCACCAGTGCTCTGTACAGTGGCATGAGCACCTCCCTTTTCCTACTGCTAATACCTCTCCCTACACAACCAAGCATTCTGCTAGCATTTCCTGCTGCTCTATTACATTGACTACTTACCCTTAGATCCTCTGAAATAATAACCCCTAAATCCCAACCCTCAGATGTTGAGGTTAGGACTGTATCAAATATTCTATATTCAGCCCTTGGGTTTTTACGTCCCAGGTGCATTATCTTGCACTTATCCACATTAAAACTCAATTGCCACAACTCCGACCATTTTTTTAGTTTACCTAAATCATTTGTCATTTCTAAATCATTTCTACATTTAAGTTGCTGCACTGGCATAGCAGGTGTTTAAATATCCCATTTCACATTTTTTTTAAATGACAGGACTAGCTCTACCACATTTCAGGTTTTGCACCTCCACGTACAGTGCTGTTGGACAATGCATTTAAATACATTAAAGCTCTGCAGTAAGCACATGTATTTGCAGGTTGCAGCTGGTGCTGAGCCACTTTAATTTGGAATATTAGAAAAGCACACACAGGTTCTAAGCAGTGTATTTGCATCCAGCCCACTGTCTGTTTTCACGTGCAGGGGCAGTTTTTTAATGCAACATGGACTCGCATGAGTAACGAAACCAGGATGGATTTGGAGAACTCCTTAAACTGCTGTGGACTGCTCAACACAACAGAGAGCAGCGCCCAATTTACTTTGGATTACTCTCTGTGCAAAGCGGTGAGTGCCCCCCCCCCATTTTAACCATGCTTTCATGATTAACAGAGATCCAAACTTAGTGTCCCTTTAACACCTACAATGTAACAACTTTAAAGTGGTCAGACTGTGAGGAGTGCCCCCCCTCTCCCTGCAACCCTGTTCTGCAAAAGTAAGTTCACCCCCTCTCCAAAAAAAAAATGGCAGAGGCTGTCAGCAGCCTGTGCCCAATTATTTAAGGGCAAAATAAAGGGAACTCTATTTTTTAGTAGTATTCCTTTTTAATAATGCCTAGCACAGCTGGGTGATTTTCATGATTAAAAATTGTTTAACCCATTTCCGTCTGCTGATGTACCATGTACGTCACGCCCACGGGTCTCCCTTAGACCCGCGGACGTACTTGGCTCCCGTGGCGTTCTGGAAACCTGCCGCGCTGTTTCCGGGGGGCCGGCATGCTAGAAGATCATGTTTGACATCATTGGAAAGGCCTGATCATGGCCTGTCCAATGATACCAAACATGACTAGGTTTGTTGTAAAAAAACTAATTAAAAAATTTATGGGGGAGGGGGGGTATTAAATAGGACCTAGGCTGGTATCTAAAAATTGAGCATAAAACGGTCATAATGAGCTCAGCGCACATAGGTGAACTGGCTCAGCAGTGAAGGGGTTAAAAAGCAAAAACATGTAAAAAATTTGGTTTTTCTAATCTTGAGACAAAATGTTGAGATTTAGCTGGGGTCGTTTTGGTGGTTGTAGCTTTTGGTGGTTAAATTATGCAAAAGTGCTTTTAATTTACCATCATATTTCCTTTTAATTTTTTTTTTTTTTAAAATAGTAAATTATACAATGTGATGGAAATAATGTTATCTTTTTTAGAAAGTCCAGTTAATGGCGGTAAAAGGTGTGTGTGTGTGTCTTGCATAAACGAGTAAGAGGAAAATTTGACTTAATAGCGCAGAAACGTAAAAACTGCAGCGGGCACTTTCGGGCAGACTTTTGTAAAACTGTCCTGTCACTAAGGGATTAAGGTCCACATCGATTTGTTTTTTTTGTTCTACAAAAATGTAGCAGACAGTCCATCTGAGCATTGACAGAGCAAATCTGGCTTGTTTATCAGATGCCTGTCGGGAATGCTCTGCCAATGTTTGGATGGGTGCTCTGCAGATAAATAAAAATCTAGGAATTGGTATTTTTTTTTTAAAAAAAAAGTTTTTTATCCTAAAATCGAGGTTGACCTTTCAACTTGATTTTAAAAATTGAAATCACGCAGCCCTAGAACCTAAGGGTGCATTTACCTGCTAAATAGTTTTGACCTGTCTGTCTTTCTTTTATCAACATTGTTTGTTTTTTGGGGTTTTTTTTCTCCACAAGGTAAAATCCCAAGTAAATTCCTTTTTAATACATTCTAACCCTACAGACGTATCCAGCAAGGTACAACAAGGGGATTGTTTCTCACCTTGTGTTTGCTGACCTTGTTTCCCTTTTGTTACAGGAATGCATAAAACAAAAGTGTCAGACCTGTGGCGTTAAAATGCTGAAGCATGCAGACGAAGCACTAAAAATCCTCGGTGGCGTTGGACTTTTCTTTAGTTTCACAGAGGTAATGCGGCGTTTGTAAAATTCTAGATGCGTTAGGAGTATAGAAGGAAATCTATGCGTGCTTTTTCTTTTCACATTTTATCTTCGTGTGGTTCCCCCCCTCCCCATTTGTCACCATAATTGGTTTTAAAGTTCTATAAACGACGGCAACCCCATTAAAAAGTATCCAAAAGCGCACCCTGACTGTAGGTTTATTGAAGAAATATGTACTAATGCTTCTTCCAGAATTTAAGATCTCGATCTCTCGATCTCGATCTCTCTCGATAATTGGGCAGATATTTTCACCGCCGGCTCCTTCTCCCAGTACAATGTGGAGTTTCCTCGTCTCTTCTATAGAGGTGAAGTCCGGGATGAGAGCGGAGAGTCTCTGGAAGTGAGTTTCCCTCAGTGCTGAGTACTTGGGGCACTGTAGGAGGAAGTGGGCCTCATCTTCCAGGGCCCCTGGTCACAACGCTGGCACAGTCTACTCTCTCTGGGCTTGTAGGTCTGTCTATGCCGCCCTGATTCGATTTCCAGGCTGTGGGTGCTCAGTCTGTAGTAGCTCAGGATTCATCTGTCCTTGGTCTTGTGCATCCAGGTATGGGGTCAGTTTGTATTCCCTCTGTAATGATTGGTAAATGAGGTTCTGGGAGTTTGCTATATCATGTCTCCATTCTCTGATATGGTTTTCCCTGGAATCCTTAATTAGGGTCTTTATTTGATATTTTGTCAGGTTGCATTCATGGGGGCTTTGGATGAACCGGGTGGATATGAGTTGTTGCAGCCCACATGTTTTGGGGGTGGTCCATTGATGTAAATGTTAAAGAGGGTTGGACTTAAGCTACAGCCTTGCCTATGTTCTCTTCCCATTCACCTTTATGCTGCAGAAGTTCTCATATGAGCTCTTGATGACGTCCTATGTTTTCCCTCCTATTCCACTCTCCAGTAGTTTGAGGAACAGGCCTGGGTGCCACACTGAGTCAAAAGCCTTCTTAAAGTCCACAAAGCAGGCAAATGTTTTCCCATGTTTTGTATTGTGGACCTGGTTCTTGATAAGACTGTGCAGGGTGTAGATGTGATCTGTAGTGCGATGGTTTGGCATGAACCCCACTTGGCTTCTGTTGAGGACGTTATGCTGTGTCAGGAAGCTGAGGATCCTTTTGTTCTGGATGCTGTTGAACAGTTTTCCCAGCGTGCTGCTGACACATAATCCCTCTAGTTGGCTGGATCATACTGGTCTCCACTCTTATGGATGGGTGTTATGAGGCCTTGGTTCCATACTTGCGGGTAGAACCCAAAGCTCAGGACCAGGTTGAAAACCTTACATATTGCGGCGTGTACTTCTGGACAGCCGTGTTTAATCATCTCTGGAAGAATTCCATCCATCCCGCTTGCTTTTTTAGTTAGCAGAGAAAATTCAAGATCTGCGAACGGGTTTTGGAAATCCTTGATATTTATTTATTTATTTATTCCTCCAGTTCATGTAGTCTTCTGATGTGTTCCTGTTCCCCAGTTAGCTCCTGTTTGGGAATGTCTTTGTACAGGCTCGAAGTAGTTGAGCCAGATGTTGCCATTTTGGATGTGGAGGTTGTTTTTCTTGGATCCTGAGCCGATTTGATTTCAGGTTTCCCAGAAAGAGTTTTCCTGAAGAGCCTCTTCCAGTTGTTGAAGGTTTTTGGAGATTAAATTTTTTGTTTTTTCGTTGATTTGTTTATAGTTTTTCTGCAGGACACCATGAGTGATCCTCAGGTAGATGTTGTTGGGGTTTTTATTTGAGACTGTTCGTTTGTTATTTCTTGGTGTTCTGCATTCTTTGTCAAACCATTTATTGGGTTGTTTATTGGATGATTTCTTGAAGTTGACTTTTTTATTGTTGGAGGTCTCTGCGATGGTGTGTAGTATGCTGTGGAGTTCCTTTGCTGCTCTGTTCACCGCCTGGGGAGTTTCTCTCTCTCTCTTCCACCGCTCTCCTCCCTCTCTCCTCCACCTCGCTCTTTCTCTCTCTCCACCAATAGCTGTTGTTTATCATGTCGTGAATAGTGGCATAGATTGCCATTACTCCAATCCTATTAAAGTTTGATCCAGCAGGGGAATATTGAAACCGTGTCGGGCACTTTCTCGGTATATTTTTTTCTTCATGTTTTACGATAGTTGTTTTGAAGTTCAAACTTATTGAAAAAGTGATTGTCCATGTTTTCACTGTATCCCCATGAATTTCACCATCAAAGTGTTCCAAAAATTTAATTGTCACAAATTTTACACTTTTTTTTTTTTTTCCTTTCAGATTCTTGGTGTTTGGCTCGCATTCCGCTATCGCAACCAGAAAGACCCTCGAGCGAACCCCAGTGCATTTCTATAGGATGGCTGAACCTCCTGTCACAATCTCTCAATCGTGTATTTTATTTTACATTGGCTCCCTTCTTTTAGCTGCTGGGCCTCATCTTGCGGATGACGAGCTATACTTGCATAGAAGGGTCGTGTAACATACGTTGAAGTCTGAGGCTGACTGGAGGAGCTTCTTATACAATCAATACATATTTAGGATACTATAGTGTAGAAAAAAAAGGTTAAATAGAAATTTGACACCTGTCAGATCACTGGACATTCCACAGTGTTTTATGAAAGTGTTGGGGTTGCTTTGAGATGGTGTGTGTGTGTGTGTGTGTGTGGTACGATGTTTTAATTTTTGCATTTGGATGTAGCCTGATTGGAAAATGAACCCCCACCTCTTGCCATGCATTTTAAAGAGCGGATTGGATGATGGCTGTGGTAACCTGTACATAATATATATAAAAAGCAATTGCCAGGCATTCTTGATGACGTTTTTTTGGTTCATGGCAAAAGGGAGGAGTACTCTAGGTCTAATAAGTTCTTCTATGGTCTTAAAGACACAAATATTAGGCATGTAAAGCTCCTGCATTGACAATTTCCTTTTTGATGAACATCTTTAGCTTTGATTGGTCCAGATGGAATGTTTTGTTTGTTTGTTTTTTTTTAAAGCTTTACACCCCAGGTGAAAAATGTCCCTTTTTATTGATGAATAAGTTTCCCTTTGAAATCAGACTGACTAAGCCACTGGCATCATTCTTGACATGTGATGATTAAAATAGGCATGTTTTTAGATGCAAATGGATATCGATTTGACATTTTAATGTTTAGGGCATCATTCTGGTATTTAATCATGTTCATTTGGCGCCAATCGTGACATTGGTGACCAAAGCTCTGATTTCCTGGATAATTGGACTTCTATCCTTTTTAAATCAGTGGTTCCCAACAGCGGTCCTCAAGTTCCCCCAACAGGCCAGGTTTTAAGGATTCCCTTGGGAAATGCAGACTGAATCCTGCAATCTCTGAGCAGCAAATCATATCACCTGTGCTGTGCTTCACATATCTGGCAAACCTGACCTGTTGGGGGTACTTGAGGACTGCGGTTGGTGACTTTTCCATTGCCCACCTGTTAGTAAATACTTTGGTCACACCTAAGCACAATCAGACATGTCCGGAGATTGACCCAGTTCATGGTTTGCAAACATGTTGCATTCTCCCAAAGAAAAAAGATGTTTCAGAAGTATTTCTTTTCATTGATAGAATCCAGAGCCTGCAGAAATCGAATATTTGATTACCCGCATCCAAAAACTCTTTACTCTTGAGTCTGTAAATGTAATGTTAAATCTCATCTTTGAAGATGAATCATGTTTCATTTAAAACACGTTGGTGTTACTTTTCCAATGTTTTGTTCAGCCAAGAGAGGCTGACATTGTTGCTGCACTTGTGTATGTGCAGAGTGCTGAGATGTTTGGCATTCGGACAGTGCATGGTGTCTCGTCATGAAGATCATTGGGGCGCGTGAAATCATAAAATTTGACCACGCTCGTGGTCTGATAATGCACAAGATGATCAAACCAGTTTAGGTATTGCTTCAAGCGCATGTAGCCGGGGTATTACAGGACATGTACATACCAATTTGTGTCCGACCGTTCCTCTGGTTTGATCCACTGAAGTAAAGTAAGGCTTTAATTGGCAATGTTTTGAGGGGAAATCCTAAATTATGCAAACTTGCTTGTACATTTGACACGTGTTTTGACTTTTTAAATATAAATGTAATCCTTACCTTTTTTGTCTTTATTTCTCCCTGCATTGTTGGTGTTTGTCCTCCTGGTGGCAGCTAACGTGCCAGTGGGAAATCCAGGACCTTGGGACCAGTGGCAGCTGACCTTTTAAGTTGGGGCACAAGACTGGAAACATGAATGGCTTTCTAATTGAGTAAGAATGTGTATACGGCGCTACTACCTCCAAAATATAGAGATTAAACTTTTTATAGACAAATTCCTTTTTAATGAGGCAAAGAAAATGGCCATAAATTCAATGATTAAAAGTGGTATTCAGAAATTGGCCACTGGACGTATACATAAAACATTCCGTATACAAAAAACAACACTAATCCTACCCATTTCATTGAGATTACAAAAGATCAGTGTATGAAAGGGGGAAAAAATCCTGTTTACTGTTGCGATGTAGCATGTTAACCCTTTCAATGCGGTGGACGCGCTCAGCGCGTCCAACCGCATTGGTACTTGGCTGCGGAGGACGCGCTGAGCGCGTCCTCCCTTTGCAGCCCGCGATCAGCCGGTATTCCGGCTGATCGCTCTGCCCCCCCGGTGTGGGCTGACATCGATGTCAGCCCAACCTCCGGGACCCCTTGCTGTCACCTATAGTGGAGATAGGGGGTTCAATGAACCCCCTATCTCCCGATCCGTGACAGCTAGGGGTTAATGTTTACTATCATTGGAACGTGATAGCGTGGCCTTTCCAATGATACCAAACATGACCATGTAAAAAGTAAAAAAAAAAAATAAAAAAAATTAAATAAAAATAAAAATTTTTTTTATTTATTAGTGCAACATTATTGTTCCCATTTCAATTATAATGTGAACAATGATGCTGCACTAACGATTCTTTCTATGGGGGGGCGTTTGCTAAAAAACACATTTTCCCCAAAAAAAGGAACGATTCCTCATTTCTAATTTTTTTAACAAGCGCACCCCATAGAAAATATAACCGCAAACGATCGCATTTTAAAATGTGAAAAAAAACCACTTTACACATTGTAAATTATTGAAAATTCAAATTTTATTGCATTTTTTTGTTAGAATATACAGACATGACATAACGTATACATATAATAATGACATATTATGAATCTGCACAGTCTGCCGGAAAGAACGATATATAATATGTCTGGGTCATATATTAAAATAAGGCTTCAAAACGCGTTTAAACATGATGAGCGAAAACCGGTAAAAATGAGCTCAGCACAGGGGTGGGAAAAGGCTCAGCAGCGAAAGGGTTAAGGTAAAAATACGGCGATGCATTTTTCCATCAAGACAGGCATCTGGTTTGTGTGTTTGTGTGTGTGTGTGGCAATAATGTCTACATTCAAGCCTCAGACTGAGCTTGCTTTGGTCGGGTTTGTGTGACACCCATCAAAGTGCAAATAGCCAGCAGCAAGGGGGCTTGATACCAGTTGCTGTCCATGATTGATTATTTGTCTTTGGGAAGTCTTGGCAAACTGCTGTAATTCCATTTGGCCAGTAGATAGTGACATCCACCTGCCACATAGGTTTTTACAGTACGAAAATACACTGAATATTCCCAAATATTTACAATTGGTTTTCAAAAACCACTGGTTCCTAACCACGATTATTTTGGAAAATCACTTGGTAGTGAAGGGGTTAAAAGGACACAGCGCATCTTAATTTTTTTTTATTTTTTATTTTTTTTATGCTTTGGAACAAAAAAGGTAGGTTTCTGCCCTATGGACGAGCCACTACTTCTTGGGACAAACCTAATTGGAGTATTTATGCTTAAATGCACTTGTACTAGCCATGTACACTTTGTGCCCCATCAGAGAATGGATATGGCCCTAAAGATAAGTGTGATGGCTCATCCACCCCCTGTGTGTCATCATGCAGCGCTACATGACTGCACCTCGGGCCTGTAGGGCTGCCCTTTCACTCTCAGCTGGCACGCCAACAAAGTGAGTGAGAGGAACTTTTTATTTTTTCCCTAACAAAACTGTGCTTTAATGTAGAAATTTGAAAAATCACAATGATTTGTAAAAGTGGCCAAACTATATACAGTTCTATCAACTTGTTAGTTTTTTGGTCTAAAATCTTGCAGTATATCTTTTCTAAAACTGGTTTATTTAGTTTTTGAGCATTTCCATATCCTAGTCTGAACGGCAGTATACCCTGATTTCTTTATTAGTGGTTTGCTTTTTTTTTTGTTTTTTTTTTAGACTTTGTGTTGAAATTATTGCATATTATGTACCTGCTCTTTGAGCTCTCTCCTACGTCAAAAATATTTTGGGACGGTAAACAAGTTTCCCTTGAAACACCTTTTTTATGTCATGTTTTCTTTTGAAGATAGAAGGCTGTATGATTTATTTCACTGGTATTTCCCCCTTGTGGCATGCCTAAAAATAATTCCAATCAGGATGTAGTTCATGGCACTCTGCCATAGGGCTGCTCTGGCTAAAACAGAGTCTCTGCGGGATTTAAAAAAAATTATCTTCAAATCTATAACAACCTCTTAAAGTATATTTCTCCCAAACAATCAGCTTGCATAAATTACTATAAAGTAATAAGCTAGAAACTGGAGAACGGAAAAGAGGTTATTGCTAATATTAATGTTTTGTAACCTAAAGTCCCCTACTCGTGACACTGTGCATACATTCACATGGGACTACAAGGTAATCGTTTCTCTTGGTTTCCCCCTTGCAAGGCGTTGCAGTGGAGATGCACATATCCAAAATTCTGAAATGCTCAATTACATAACTGTGTGTTCAGTATATTAATAAGTAAAAATGAAATCTGGAGGACTCAATGTCTCCCAGACCCTCTGGACACAGGTCCATCAAGGGATACACTGGGAGACTGTGCAGCTTCAGTATGCGATACAATGCGTCTCCTAGACCTCTTTCTAGGGATACTAGTATCGGTGCCGATACCGGGATCTGCACGAGTACTCAGTACTCGTGCAGATGACCCCGATACCCGAAGCCAGTGCAAAGCCACAAAGCCTGGCCTGGCCTCATTAACAAGCCAAAGTGGTCATGATGTGTAGTGTGTCCCTTTTGAAATAATTTCACAAACGGAGTGGGGGTAGTGTTTGGGCAAGAGGGCGTACCAGAGTGGGGGAGGGAATTTGGGGGAAGGGACTTTTCAGAACTGAGATTTAATATTTTTCCTGTCACAAAATGCTTTGGGAACAATCTTCGCAATGGCACAAGCTATCAATTATCTGTACTATATTTAGTCCTAATAGGAGTCCTGGTTGCTTCAAATGTCCTCAATTTAAGCAGTAAAGGCCACTGTGGTCTTAACTACTCTTGACTGGGTTGTGTGTTGTCCCCCCCCCCCCTTATTCCCTCTAATAGATAACAATATATTTTGCCTCAGCCGGGTTAGCTGCCCCCCTCCCCCTCATATCAACATTTATGAACAAATCTCATGTGTTCGTTGGAAGAAATATTATTTTCGGGGGGCTAACCTGTCATCAGTGCCCCCCCCCATCAAAACATTTACGTATTTTGGAAGCCTTTCTTTAGAACAGGTATGATCAGCTAGGTGTTTAGTTAAGCCTGTAGTTATGGGAGGTCTATTGAGTGAATAAAGGTGGGCTAACGGCCCCCTCCCCCTTACATTTTGTGGCAGAAAAACCAAACATTCAGGCTAATAGATCTTTGTTAGATCAGGTAAGATAAAGTGGTTTTAACGTTGGATCGCATATGGGTACAAAGAAAATTCCCATAAAAAACAGACATTCTAGGTATTACATGGGGTGGCTAGTTTTTATGTGATCTGAGTTTTGTTCATTATGTGGGGGCTTACCCAGGGGTCTATTTGCCACAAGGCGAAGTGAGGTGGCACTAACTGATTTCTCACAAATTTAGCGAGCAGCAGATGATGTGTTGGTGATGCGCTAGACTCATTTAATCTATCGCTTACGCATAAAAACGTGAACGTTGGCTCACACCAGGTGATGGTGACTTAAAGGGGTTATTAGGAGCACCAAACTTGCCAACCAATTGTACTGAATGGTGAATTTCCCCATACGTTGCAATTTCATGACAGTTCATCTATTCAGAAAGCTGTCAATTTGACAAATACTGGAGGAATACAGTGCAGTTTGTGCCACATCGCTGCAATTTGGTGGCAGTGAAATTGTCCCATAGAGAATAGTTACTTCGTTGTTCTGTTAATAGATTATCAGTGAAATGCCCTGATTTTCGGTGGTTCAGTTTGACCTGTTTAATCAGGTGAATTCCATAGGATTCAACGTTAAACATTTTTTTTAACTTCAACAGTTAAAGCTTTTTGCTGAAGGTGTGTATGAGATATTTATGTGTTTTTATTATTGAAGAAGCCACTTGCACATCACCGCATCTCGATGATTTGCATCCCAGAGCTCCTGTGCCACATTCTCCAAATGCAGCAAGGAATTCTGGGTAGGATATGCAAATGACATCTGTCTCACTTTTATGCATCCTGGGTCTGTTATTACACAGAACCCTAAAATCAATGCTATGCCACACTCTGGCTTTGTAGCAGAGATAAGGTTTATGCAACTGGTCAAAGCCACTCCTAGGACAGTGCTGTTTCGGGTTTATTGGACCCTCCTCAGCTAGGAGCTAGGCATGACCAGATGCTTGGACCTGTAGAGATGTGTAATAACAGACCCAGGATGCATAAAAGTGAGACCATGTCATTTTCATATCCTACCCAGAATTCCTTGCTGCATATGGGGAATGTGGCACAGGAGCTCTGGAATGCAATTCTTTGAATTGCTGTGATATGCAGGTGGCTTCTGCAATAATAAACATAATTATAGCGTGGAGGCTTTTTATCTCACTTTTTGTCTTCGACCACAACATATATTTGTGGTGGTTTTTTTTGTTTGTTTTTTTTGGTCCCCGAGTGTGGCTCGGGGTTAAAAATTCCTATGCTGGAAGTGGTAACCCTGAGCAACACTCGGGATGCCGCTAGATACATCCTCTGTCTCTGTGTGCCCTCATTCTCCCCGCCATCTCCTCCTCTGAGCACGACCCTCATACTTCCTGGGACCCTCCTCGCGAGAAGGGAATCCAGGAAGTAAAACTCTGCGATCGCCGGAGGAGACTGCGGGGATCAGCGAGGGAGCGTAGGGACAGGTGATGTATGCAGCTGGAGTGTGGCTTGGGTTTACTACTTTCAGTGGTGAAATTTAACCCCGAGCCACACTTGGAGTAACCGTCGGGAGTTGAAGGCTTAAAACAATAATTTTTTTTGAACTACAAAAAAAATTTTTTTTTTTTTTTTAGAGGTCAGATCGGCGTTCCTCAGCAGATTTTGGGGCCTCTGGAGCATCTCGAAGTGCCTTCAAACATGGATGGAATGGAAAGCCGTGCTCGTTGCTATGTGAGGGATCATGTAGCTTTGCTTTGTTGGCACCCCGGCCCTGTTATCCTGGTCATCCGTGAGGCCTCTGTGTCCGACTCACTGACTTGAGTGGCTGTTGGCACTGGTGTCAGTGTGTGAGCTCAGGCAGCTGCTTGTGCAAAGAATCGTTCGTCTGGAGAACCACCAGTGCCAAGATTTGGGCAGACGTCCAGTGCACCCTCTGATGTCATCAGAGGGGGGCTGCTGGGTGCCATCTTGGATTCTAGGCAGCCGGGCCTTAAAAAAAAAAATTTAAACCACAGCTGCCACTGGCTGGAGTAGTTAACACAGGCACTGGTTGCAGCACGTAACAATTTATCGTGCTACCTGCGCGTGAATGGTGCAAGTGAGAGGCCATAGGAGGCTGTCTAATTTAAACAGCCGCCACTGTGTGACTGATCTGTAATGCCGGGGTTTGGTTAATGAGCCACACGTGACACTGCTCCCAATTTTTCGTTGATGCAACCACAGTAACAGGGATATTGTTGTGTGATCAGGAAAAGTTCCTAAGGCCCCGTTCACACCTGGGCGTTTTACAGCGTGTTCCTGTGCGCTGTAAAACGCCTAAACATGGAAGTCCCATAAATTCCTATGGGACCCGTTCACACATGGGCGTTTTACAGCACGTAGGCTTCTTTGGGGGTGTATTGCAGTGCGTTCGCAGCCATAGACTGCAGCGTGAACGTGCCGCAATGCGCGTTCGAGTTTTGTGACGCACGTATCGTGCAAACTTAAACGTATTACGCACGTCAAACGCACAGGTGCGAGCCCAGCCTTAAATGTGTCTGATTTGGGTCACCTCACCTATCTACTTTAGCCCATTTCCCCCCCCCCCTTTAAACTCCTTGCTGGAACCTAGATTTTCACTGTAATTCAGATTCTCTACGAAGCATTGGTGTTTTCTGAATTGCATATAGATCTGCTGGCATTGCAGTGCTGAGAAACTCGGGCACTTCTCATTTATAATCCCAAGAGCAAAAGGAGACATTTTACTTCAGAACTTTCTGGATTATACTTTTGAAAAATGCTGGCGTTTCTTGGCCAAACAGCTGCTATTGCACTGCCAAGTATTTGCAACACTGGTGCTTTTAGTGAAAATCCCCCCCCCCCAAGTATTTATAAAGCACCAACAGACAAAATAACAAATACAAGTTAAACATGTAAGAGGGAGGACCCTGCTCGAGAACCTACAATGTATGGGGGTGTTTTAATAATGTCCTGTCAATATCCTAATGTATTAATTCACATGTCATGGTCTGCAAGCATCGTTGACTTTGGAATAATACATTTTTTTAATTTATTTTTTCCCGCCCTGTTTAATGTCTAGGTGAGTTGCGGGTACATGTAGTAAAAAACAAAGTCTAAGAGGGTAATTCAGAGAGCACCAAACAGTGAATTTCCCCATACCGTTCAATTTCGTGGCCATTTGACAAGCAGGCGACTCACCAAATATTAGTGCATTGCCAGCGAAATACGGTGACCTTCGGCGGCAGTGAAAATTCCGTACAGAGACGTAACGGTTGATCTATTCACACGAAGCCAAGCTGCACTGAAATGTCAGTGAAACGTCCTGATTTTCTTAAATATTCAACTATTTATTGTTTTCATTTGCAGCAAAAAGTCTCTAAATTTTTAGGAATTTTTTTTGAGATGTATATCTCTCCACACACCCCTTGGCTGCAGAAGACGTGTGGGGATTCCCTGCTATATGCGGAGGACGTTCCCCACACGTCATCTGCTAAGGGGGCTCTGCCGCGCTATACTCACCTTTCCCTCTGGGGTCCAGCGGTGGTCTGACTTCCTTGAAGTCAGACCCCGCATTTATACCCTCTCCTGGTGCACTGATGTCATAGTGACAGGTGCCCCCCTGAAGAGCGCCTGAAAGGAAGGGGTCCTTTAAATCGCCTCCCGATTGGGAGAAAGGGGTCCAAAGTTAAAGAGGCAGCGCTGGAAAGATCAGTGTGACCTTTCCAGCTCTGCCTCTTTAACCCCTGAGGTGCTGGTCTGAAATCCGGCGTCAGATTGCAGACCTCACACTGGAGGTGGCTGATCTCTTGGATGTCAGCCAAGCCCCCGGGGGGCCTCTCCCTGCCCACTGATGTCATGGTTGGTTGGAGAATTAACCCCTAGCTGCCAAGGTGTTAACCTAATGAAACCCTATGGTGGAGATAGGCAGGTGCAAATGACCCGCCTATCTATCTCCCGATTGGTGGCAGTTAGAGGGGCATGTCATGTTTGGTATCCTTGTAACGTGGTCATGCTCTGGCTTTTCCAAGTAAAAATAAAAACCAAAACCATTTTTATTTATGCACTACTATTGTTCAAGTTTCAGTTATGTGAACAATGATGCTTCACTAACAATTTTTTTTCTTCCGGTTTTTGCCAAAATCCCTTTAACGGATTCCCAGTTCTAAATTTTTTTTTTTTTTAACAAGCGTACCCCATAGACTATATAACCGCAAAGGCTCAGATGATAAAATATGAAGAAAATAATTTCACAATTCAAGCTAGTGTCAGACGAGTGTCTTTGTAAGAGTGGACGTTCCTTCTACTCAACGCCCGTCTGGCCACCTCGCTGACATCTAATGATACATTGTGAATCTGCCAGAAAAAATGTTAGAGAATTTGGGAACCTACAATAAAACGTGACATTAAAGCTCGGGTCAGATGAGCGCAGTGTTAACGTCCATGTTGCTGCAAATTTTAACGTCTGTGGTAGCATACAATTATGATCAATAGAGACCCACACACGAAGTACGTCCGCACAGAACTGCGGACGCACAACGGACGCGAGCTAGGTAAGAACGTAAAACCGCTAGAACAGACGTGCAGAGTGCGCCACGTCCGCATAGCTTTGTGTGTGAGTGATGGAACGTGGTCAGACGGACTGCATTTTTAACAATGTTTTTTTTCATTTTATTTCCCATCTACATCAGTCAACAAAAACAGTCACAAAAACGGACCGTGTGGCCACTACCTTGTCATGAGTGAGAAAGTTCGTCCGCTGTGCACGGACGCACAGTTCGCACAGAATGCGTTAGTCTGATCCTAGCCTCAATCGCGTTTAAGCATGATGAGCAAATATGGTAAAAATGAGCTTCACACACACAGGTGAAATGGACCAGCAGGGAATGGGTTGAGTTCACCACAAGGTCAGCGCTTAATACGCTGAAGTACAGCGAACGGGAGAGCGCCGAACTGTCAGTGACCTCTCGAATAACCCCTTAAGTAGCCACTATAGTTGAGCAAAATTGCAGCTGCACTGGAGTAGTGACTTAACATATTAATGTTTATAGATGCAGCATTATTTAACATCAGTGGTTCCAAACCCTGATCCTAGAGCACCCTTAACATGCCAGATTTTAAGGATTAACTTGGGGCAATCAAGAATGAATCCTAAATCACTGAGCAGCAAATCATATCACCTGTGCTGTGCTTCAGATATCTGGCAAACCTGGCCTGTTACTGCCACCCTGAGGGAAGATTTGGAAAACCCTATTCTACATTATTCAAGCGGCTGCATTGAAAGAGGGCTCTGGAAGTTTCCATGTGGCACACTGCACCCAAGTCATGCACACTCTAGATCAGTGGTCCCCAACCCTGGTCCTCAGGACCTGCTAACAGGCCAGATTTTAAGAATTGCCTTATGGAAATGCAAACTGAATCCTGCAATCACTGAGCAGCAAATCATATCACCTGTGCTGTGCTTCAGATATTTGCAAACCTGGCCTGTTAGTGGGCCCTGGGGACCACTGCCCTAGATAACCTTTAATCCACTATCACGGACCATGGGAAAGACAGTTGTGTGGAGGAGTTCAATAAATGTGTTTATTGCAGCTTATCCACTTGAGAGTGGCTGTACTGGGACAATACATTCATTATGAAGTGTGCACGATCCTTGTGAAGGATCCTTTCAGCAAGGTGCCACATGGACCAGGGCAGCCAAACTCTCCAACTCCCTAAAACAGTCTTTCCCAATCCTGTCTTCAAGTCCCCATTACAGCTTTTAAAGGGACACTACCACTTACATAAGCTGACACTAGATTACTTGTACGTTCCAAATAAGACCATATTATACAACACACGCTGCTGTTTTCTTTGAGGTAATCGCATGTAAAGAGGAAAAAATAAAATTAGGATTTTCATCTCCTGGTTAAACCCTTCCTGACCGTTAATGTACAGTACGTCCAAACAGAAAGTCCCCTTAATGACTGCTGACATACATAGTACGTTAGGGTCTCCTAACCTCTCTCCCTCCCTCTACCCACCTCTCTCGCTGGGCTCCTATGGTGGTCTGGCAGGCTGGAAACCTGCCCTGCCTTTTCAGGGGGTGTGATTAAGTCATCGCCAGGCGCCTCCCGTAGCGTGCAGTAAAAAAAATGAGAAAGGGGAGGGGGGCTCCTTTGGAGCACTCTATCTCCCCAACCGTTAACGATACACAAAAACAAATGGTACCACTGGAAAGAGGAGTCTCCCCTTTTCAGCAATGGGTAACCTTAACCCTTTTGTTGCTGAATCGAGATTCAAACCCAGAAGTGGCTGATATCTTGGATGTCAACCAAGCCTCAGAGTCATCCCCCCCCACCCACTGACATCCTCACCATATGTGTGAGGACGTCAGTGAGCAAGTTAAGCCCCTAGCTGCCAAGTGGAGATAAGGAGATCGTTTGGATCCCCCGTATCTCCCCATCCGTGGCAGCTAGAGGATAATGTTTTATATCATTGGGGTGGCCTGATCATGGCCTTTACAATAGTGGCAAACATGTTTATTGTAAAAAGATAAAATTAAAACAAATTGGGGTTTTAAAAATAAAAAAAAAATTCTGGGGGTTTAATAAAAATAGGACTTTAGCTGGCATCTAAAAATGATGACCATAAAACGGTCAAAATGAGCTCAGTACGCAGAGGTGAACTGGCTCAGCAGTGAATGGGTTAAAAAGCAAAAACATGTAGAAATTGGGTATTTCTAATCTCAGGACAACATTTCAAAACTATTTAGCCAGGGTCCTTTTTGGCGGTTGTAGGTTTTGGGAATTCAATTTTGAAAAAGTGTGTTTTTACCATTTTTTTGTTACATCATATTTCATATTTTTTTTTTTATAGTAAATTATTCGATATGATGGAAATAATGGTATTTTTAGAAAGTTCATTTAATGGCGGGAAAAACGGTGTATAATATGTGTGGGTTGAATAAACGAGTAAGTGTTTAGGTCAAATTTTCCTCTAACAGCGCAGAAACGTAAAAACAGCAGCGGTCACTAAAGGACGGATTTGTGTAAAACCGCCCGGTCACTAAGAGGTTAATGGCGGGAGAAAACGTATATAATATGTGTGGGTTGCATCAACGAATAAGGGGAAAATTTGACCTAAACACAAACAGCGCAGAAACATAAAAACAGCAGCGGGCACTAAAGCACGGACTTTTGTAAAACCGTCCGTTACTATGGGGTTAAATTTTGTTAAATAAAATGTTGCATCATGGGAAAATTAATAGTCATTGGGGTGGAGGAGAGAATGTTTAGATAAGGCTGCAAAGGGCTAATGTGTTCGGTATGCTATCACAGGGAGCTTAGAAGACTTCTAATCTACCCCCTTGGTGATGTCCGTTGCATAAAAATGAGGAACAAGTACTGTGTGGGGGGCAATTTACAACACAATATCACAGAATGGATGCCCCAGTGACAGAGTAAAATATCTTCATATCTTACATATACATTTTGTATTTTTTAGTTATCAGCAACATAAACAAAAGAATATTTAAATTTTTTGGTGGTAGTGGCCCTTTAAGGATTACCTTGGGGAAATAAACACTGAATACTGCAAAAAACAGAATGTTGTTTCCTTGGATATCTGACAAACCTGGTCTGGTCGGGGTACTTAAGTACAGGTTTGGGAACCGCTCCTCAAAAGTAACAGCAGAATGACACCCAAGTATTGGAACGGTTTAAGAGCTTTTATTTAGCAACTACAGTTGTGTTCAAAATTATTCAACCCCCAATGCTGTGAAGGGTTTTAGGGAATTTAGTGTACATTTGTAATTGTATTCAGAATGAAATCCTACAAGGACTTTTTAAAGAACCATATGCAACTAAAATGACATCAATTGGTTTTGTAATACAGTAGTAAATGTTTCTTTTGTGAATTCTTCATTGACACAATTATTCAACCCCTTAAAGACTACCACTCTGAAGAACAGAGGTTCATTCAAGTGTTTTCAGTCAGGTATTGAAAACACCTGTGGATGTCACGGAGCAGCAATAAAGCATAATAAGCACCAATTAGGCAGTTTTAAAATGACTGTGATACTCAGCTCCTTCTAGACATTTACTGGTGTGGTTACAAACATGGTGAAGTCAAGAGAATGGTCCAGGAAGACCAGAGAAGAGGTGATTACTCTTCACAGGAAGGGCAATGGCTATAAGAAGATTGCAAAGATGTTAAACATACCAAGAGAGACCATAGGAAGCATCATTCGCAAATTCAAGGCAAAGGGCACTGTTGAAACGCTACCTGGTCGTGGCAGAAAGAAGATGCTGACTTCGACTGCTGTGCGCTACCTGAAGCATAGAGTGGAGAAAAGTCCCCGTGAGACTGCTGAGGAACTGAGAAAAGATTTATCCGATGTGGGTACTGAAGTTTCAGCTCAGACAATACAGCGCACACTGCGTAATGAAGGCCTCCATGCCAGAACTCCCAGGCGCACCCCCTTGCTGTCTCCAAAGAATAAGAAGAGTCGACTGCAGTATGCCAAAAGTCATGTGGACAAACCACAGAAGTTTTGGGATAGTGTTCTGTGGACTGATGAAACAAAATTAGAACTGTTTGGGCCCATGGATCAACGCTATGTTTGGAGGAGGAAGAACAAGGCCTATGAAGAAAAGAACACCTTGCCTACTGTAAAGCATGGCGGGGGGTCTATCATGCTTTGGGGCTGTTTTGCTTCTGCAGGTACAGGGAAGCCTCAGCGTGTGCAAGGTACCATGAATTCTCTTCAGTACCAGGAGATATTGGATGACAATGTGATGCAGTCCGTCACAAACCTGAGGCTTGGGAGACGTTGGACCTTTCAACAGGACAATGATCCCAAGCATACCTCCAAGTCCACTAGAGCATGTTGCATATTAAAGGCTGGAACATTTTGGAGTGGCCATCGCAGTCACCTGACTTAAATCCGATTGAGAACCTCTGGTGGGACTTAAAGAAAGCAGTTGCAGTGCGCAAGCCTAAGAATGTGACTGAACTGGAGGCTTTTGCCCATGACGAATGGGCGAAGATACCCGTAGATCGCTGCAAGACACTTGTGTCAAGCTATGCTTCACGTTTAAAAGCTGTTATAACTGTAAAAGGATGTTGTACTAAGATTGAATGTCACTTGGGGGTTGAATAAAACTGATAATGATGTGAGCACAGAAAAGACATTTGTGGTTATTTCATTATAAATGTTATGTGTTATTTATCTGACCTACACGTGCCTCTTTGATTTAATTGTAAGCAAGATGACTGAATGATCAATATCAAACTGGCCAAAACACTCAATTTCAGTGGGGGTTGAATAATTTTGAACACAACTGTAAATAACAATATTTTGGCTCTAACATGGCGCTGCTCTCAGCAATGCAATCAGAACCAAAACCAGTTACATGGCTATTGCTGTTTGAGTTAACAAACATACCGGTAAGTCCAGGAAGCTGAGAGGCGCTCCAGGTGTGTAGTATACGTGATTTTATCCCTATTCCAAAGAAGATCCAAGAAGACATTTCGGCCCTTAAGGCCTTTGTCATGCCATGGTCAATTAAATCCTTAAGGGCTGAAATGTTGCCTTGCTGTTATCTCCACTCCAATAATTATCCATGTACACTACACCAGGAGTGCCTCTCATCTTCCAGGAGTTTGTGTCTGCACATAGCGGTGCCCTGTGGGAGAGCACCGGTGTGCAAGAAAGGGGCTCTCGTATCTCAACCCTAATCACTTGTTTTCTATATGTACAAGCAGGGCTGCCATCAGGATTCTTGGGGCCCCTTACTAAACCATTGGTAAACAAATTCAAAATTATTTTGTCTCTTCTTCAGCAAGAAGAAAAAAAGTGTTTCCTGGGGGAAGAGCGTTCGCCTGCAGGTCCACCTGGTGCAGACCATACTAATCAGTCCCTAAGTGATGAGTTGGAGTGCTGGTCTCAGCCCCAGATGCCACAGCCCACCGGGAAATTTGTTAATATCTTGATGGGTCAGTCCTAGGTGGCATGGGTTACCCTTAAGTCTCTGGCACTGCACAGGGTTTGGCCAGGGCCCCTGAACATATCGGGACTGCCACCCACTGATGGCTGTGTACCAGTAAGGCAGGATAAGTACTCCTTTCAAACTGCTGGTTGGTTGGCAGGTGCAATCTGAGCAGGTGCAGCACACCCTGGCAGCATAACAGAAGTGTAACGCTCACCCCCGGAGGAGCCGCTGAATAAACCCAGGATAGTCTCACCGCACTAAGAATTACTTTACACCAGCACTGTTGTGGATTTTCTAGATTATGTACTTTACTGAAGCAATAAAGTGCCATTGAATACACATATACTTTGAAGCGTAAAATGATTAAGCTGGGATAAATTACGTAATGCGCAACGTGGGGAAAACACGTGGTGGAAAAGAAACGGTTAATACCCCTCAGTTCGTGAGTTTAAGTCCCGTTCAAAAAGGCTCATAAATTGGAGTCTTAGGGTACCCGGGTACTAGATTCAACTGGCCAGTGAAGGAACAAAAATATCTTCGACTAGTTAACGTTGGGGCCCTGTGAATTGAAGCAATCAACCAAGTGCGCGCTTTCTCAGAACCGTAGGCCTTGAGGCCTCTCACCCATCCGGTGAACACTGTGTCCAGAACCGATGACTCGACCAAAGGATCTCTCTCCGCCGACTGGAACCCGGTGCCAACGAATCTGTTCCTCCGATGCCAAATCTCCGCAACAGGAACCAATCCGCCGCCTGCACTCCCGTTCGATCCGCGGCCTCCTTACTCGAGGACCTTCTGGAACCTGGTTGTCCTTGGAGCTGCTCAGCGGAATGTGGTATGCGATGATGCACACTCCGTCCCCGATCTCCAGCACTGAATATGCCTCGGTCCACGCTCCGGCCTGGTTGTGATCAATGTACCGCATGTGTCTCACTCGTCCGGCTGCTCTGCTCGCTCTGCCCATGCCATGCACGAGGCTCCTGAAGGCTTTCCTGGCAGCAGCACGCCCACTTCCTGTCCTCTTCGCAAAAGTCTCTGGGAGATAGTACTTGACATGTCTAAGCTCTGTCTCCCTCTAGTGGCAGCAACAACTCAGTCCATAGAGCCAGACTAACACAGCGCTACAGAAACAAAGGACTGGTTTATTGCAAGGGGGGGGTTAGAGGGGGGGAAAAAAGCAATGTTTTGGTCAGAGGAACTTAATCACTGCTGTTCCATTGTCACGAAGGAATAATAGTGTAGACATTTATGCACTGGGACCTAAACCGACGAACAAAACAAACTAATGTATGGTTGTAAAATAAATAGTTCTGCATGATTGCCGATTTGTTTCTTTTCTCTAATACAGAAATGTATTGAACTTATTCATATCATACACATTTTTAGCGCAGATTATGAAGTGAAAACAGAACTGAGATGCGTCTTCAGTTGCATTTTGATACGTTTATGGGAAAGTTTATTTTAAGTTTCACAGTTTACAAGAATCCACAACAGAAACTGTAAGGTGGTAATGATAGACCAGATAACGTCTTGTGAGCAGGATGGGACAAAAAATATAGTGATAGGCATTTAAGTGACCAACCCACTATTGTCTGAGTCTACAGAAATAAACACAAACCCATATTTAGACACGCAGACACCGTGATATGCACCCCTATACTCAAACCAATGTACATACTCCTACACAGCCCTTTTATTTACCAATGCGTGCACATACACAAACACCGTACTAAACACCCCTAGACATTTATAAACACAGACATGCACCCCTATACATAAACTTATCTGCTCCAAAGACCTGGCCAGGCCATACACATGTTGAGGCAGAGATTGTCAGTGTATGGGCTGGGCACGTTGCCTCTTCCTTCAGAGTCTTGATTCCTGGTCCATTGTTTGTAAGTCGCGCTATGTCGATGAATGGACGATCTGACGTTGTCATACCGTGACTTACAGCGCACAAGGTCTCAGTCTCCTGTTGGGCAGGGCTGGCTCAAAACACTGCTGCCTGGGTCCAAGGATGACATACCCCCCAAAAAAAAAAACCACATGCCAACAAAAACATATCTACGCAGATCAGAGCTCCACAGCTATAACAATACCATCAATACCGGCTGGGTGGAGTAGAGGTAACATCACTGCTCTGCGTGGAGAGAGCCTGTGGTGGAGACATGGGTTCGATCCTGACGAGCAACCTCTCCAGTAAGTGTCCTTGGGCAAGACACCTAATGGTACATACCTCGCCACCCAGGACATACTTGAAAACTAGAGAAATCTCAATGTATCCTTCCTGGTAAAATCCTTTCTCAAAAAAAAAAAAATGCTGTGTGTATGTGCATATCACAGAGCTCCACAGCAATAAAACACAGTAATGTGCAGTGTTTATGAGCATTAACAGAGCTCCATAGCAATAAAATTCACAGTAATGTGCAGTGTGTATGAGCGTATCATACATTCATATAACCCACACACACACACAATGACAAGTCCATATACAGATACATCCACTTAATGTCACACTTCCCCATATACACACACAAGGGTCTATTTAGCTCTAAAGCATTGCGACGGATTTTGGCTCACTTCAATGAATTCACTATTTATAGAATGTTCACTGTATTTTACCACAAATGGAGTCACAGAAGCAATTATCGGAGGGTGCTGAAATGCACTGAAATTGCATCGGCAAATTACACTGAACTGAAAAGGGAAAAAAAATAGTGGCAAGTCTCCTATTTTAAAAGGAGCTTAAACCAATACAAATGTAGTAAAAATCTGTCTAAATCGTAAAGGTCTTTAAAAAAAAAGGTATGTTACAAAAATATTTATATTAAAATGTCTTAAATACAAAAAGATCTTTTAAAAATTAAAATGGCTGTGAAAGATAAATGGTCTTCAATGAAGAAAAAAAAAAAAAAGGTCCTTTGGCCACCGGGTCCTCAAGTATCTACTACAGGAAACGCCCGGTGAACGTGATGGCCAGTCTGTGTGTAACAAGATGGAAGGTTTTTTTGGTCAAAAATAAACGGAGGAAAATCCATCTAAAAGGAAAAAGTAAAAAAGTGTGTGGACAATGAATGACAGGAGGGAAATGCAATTTTTAAAATTGACACATGGGCAACATTATTTAAAATTTCCTCCCAATGCTCACCATCCAGATCCACAGCACTATCTGAGATTAATCTATTCATAAACAACTGCTTGGGGCGGCAGCCTGTATGAAAAGAGGAGACCTTTTAGGACACGCAGAACAAGTTTAGTGATTTTTTTGCTAAATTATGGTGAAACTTATGTAGGCTTTGGACGAAAGTAACAATGGGTGCTTTAAAATTGGGCCTTTAGTGTCGGCAACAGTAAGCCCTCTGTGGTATTGTGGAAGAGTGCAGGGTTGGACCCTGCGGTTCAAAAAATTTAAATGAAATAAATCTGGTACAGGTGTCAGTGCACCCAAATATTGTGCCTTTCATGGCAGCAAGTGCCTTCACACCGTAACCCTTTTGTGGTATTGTGGAAGAGTTCAGTGCTGGAGGTTTTGTGAAGGCAGAAAAGATCCCCGATCTATTCCGTTAACTCAGCATCAGGGGATTGATAGCTGCTGATCCAGGACTGATTCATTTTTATAAATGTCAGCCGGTCTACAGAGTCGGTGGACAGACGCACTCTTTTGTCTGTGACAAAACCTCCAGCAGCACTGAACGTCCTTTCAGAAAGCATGCTGGAAGAAGGGAAACCTAGTAGCTGCATAGCATATTGGCTAAGTTCTAGCCAGTGATCCAATCTCAACTAGGGATGTGCGTTTTGGGTTTCGAAATTTCCCGATTCGTGTTTTCGGATGCGGCCGAATTTCCGAAAATTTTTAGATCCGAAAATGGCAGATCCGAAAAGTTTTCCGAGCCGAAACGAAATATTTTCGGAATTTTCGAATGGACTTGAAATGTGTCAAATTGAAATTTATTGCTTTGAAACGAGGAGAACAGACTTTCCGAAAAAACGAAAATTTCCGAATTTACGAAAAGTCGATACAAAAAACGAGCAAAGTGACACGAAAATACGAAAAATGGTCGAAATTCCGAAAACATGTACAATTCCGAAAAACGAAAATTTCCAAAATCACGAAAAGTCGATACAAAAAACGAGCTAAGTGACACGAAAATACGAAAAATGGTCGATATTCTGAAAAAAAAAGTACACGAAAAACGAATCGAGCCGAACCGAAACAGAAAATCGGTCGAAACGAGCTGAATCTAAAAGTTTAAAAATCCGAAAAATCAAACCGAATCGAACCGAAAAAAAAAAAATCGGTGCACAAGGCTAATCTCAACACCCAGTAAGCCAGTGGATCATCTGCTGGAAAGGTATCCAGGTCTGCCCTTGCCCCTAGGTAGTCCTGCACCATATGGTGAAGACGCTGGCAATGGGTGCCTACATTTGACGTCCCTGGGCATCGTGGACTAAATTTTTTTTAAAAAGGCATCAGTCAAGCGGCCCCGGCCTTCACCACTATTCCTCTGATCATCCGCAGCCTCAGAAGCACCTGTGACATCACTTGAAAACCTACCAGTGCCTGGAAAGGTGTTACACAAGTGTCGCTTTAGAGCGTCTTCAAGTTTTTTCATCCTGTGCTCCCTCTGTGCGGGCAGGATGAGCTCTGCAACTTTACCCTTGTATCGTGGATCAAGAAGGGTTGCCAACCAGTAATGATCCCTCTCCTTGATAGCACAAATCCTGGGGTCCTTTAGCAGGCTTTGCATGATAAGTGAGCCCATGCAGCGTAGGTTGGAGGTGGCATTAGCTTCCGAGTCTTCCTGGTCAATGAGGAGGATGACCCCATCGTGCACTTCCTCCTCCCAGCCACGTACTAGTCCTTGTGTTTCTGGGCACACAAAACCCTCCCTTGAGGAATCCCCACCTTCAATGCCCCCACTACTTAAATATTCCTCCTTCTCCTCCTCCTGTCTGATCTGAGGAGGACCCGCTGGAATGCTGTCTGCGGAAAGACTGGGGCCTTCAGAGCTAGGGAAGGCCTCCTCTTCCTCCCGCTGCTCTGCCTCTAGAGCCACATCTATAATTCCCCGCAGAGTGTGCTCCAGCAGGAACACTAAAGGAATTGTGTCACTGATGCATGCACTGTCCCTGCTCACCATCCTCGTTGCCTCCTCAAATGGTGACCGTACAGTGCATGCATCCTTGATCATCAGCCACTGCGGGGGGGGAAAAAACAAGTTGACCTGAACCTGTCCTTGTGTCATACTCACACAGGTACTCGTTGATGGCCCTCTGCTGATTGTACAGACGCTGCAGCATTGCTAATGTTGAGTTCCACCTAGTGGGCATGTCACAGATCAGACGGTTTGTGGGAAGGTGGAATTCTCTTTGAATTTCTGCCAGGCGAACGCTTGCTGGGAATGACCATCTGAAGTGGCTGCAGACTTTTCTGGCCCTAAGTATAAGAGTTTGTACATTATTATATTATAGTAGTATGATCTATGTAGTATGCACATGTTAAGCACATTTATTGCACTTTATTAAGTCTTGATTATACTTATATATACCATGGCATTTTAATTCATGCGATTTGCACACTATGGCTAGGGTCAGACTAACGCATTTTTCACGTTGTCCGTGAAAATGTGCGTTCGAAGAATGGACGTATTTTTTCACGGAATACGCAATAGCGGTCATACGATGCGCAGTTTCATCCGTGATTTTGTACGGATCATCAATAAAACACTTCTTGCATCTGGACGTTATGTTGGCCGGACATTAGCAGCGTCTGATGTCTCCAATTCACGCACACACGCCGCTAGCGGACGCAGCGCACTCTGTACGTCAGTACTAGTGGTTTAACGTTCTCGAAAAAATGCGTTCATTTTCCACTTGCGTTGCACGGCCGGACTTTTGTGCGACCGTACTTCGTATATTGGCCGTCATTGCCCGGCATCTGCTGCTAGCACGGCCGTGATTAAGTGCGCCAGAACGCGCGTTCGCACTGCCTCAGTCTGACCCTAGCCTTAATGCACACCTATTGCATTCTATCATTTTTAGTAAGGTTTTTTTTTATATATAACGAATTCCCTTCATATTCATCCATTATAAGATTATCCATTCTCCTAGAAGTAATTAGTAATGTTACACATACCCATCACGGTATATGACCATGATGGCTTACAGATATGATGGTGTGCCCATCTGCACAAGTTATAGCAATCAATATTTACACGAGCACCTGTTCACTTTAATATATTAGCCCTTAATATAATTAATTATTTTAAAATTATTAATGCCATTGAGGTATTATATGGTGTTGCGGCGCATATGTTATAACATTATTTGTGTATATTACTAATGCAATTGTAGCGCTGTGACACCATATGGCATTAGATTATCAACCTACAGTTTATACAGCGTTGTGATTATTATTCCCTTTTTTTATATAGTGTAGTGCTGTGCCATTTAGTTTATTCCATATGCCAGCCCTTTTAATAGCCTCCGAGTCTGTGCCCCCGCCTAGACCTTGAGACCACTCTTTTAAGTGCTATGTGGATTATAGGAGACTTAAAAGCAACGAGTGGGAGTATTAAGGAGTTCTGCGTTCCAGGTTGGAACGCGAGACGAGTGCGCATGCGCAAAATGGCGGGCGCAGAAAGGGAAGGAAGGGAAAAGGAAAGGGAAGGAAAGAGAAGGGGAAAAAAAAATTATTATTTTTTTTTTTTTTTAACTTTATGTAAAATCTTGGTTTCAGGGTGACCCGCGGAGCTTCTGAGCATGCGCAAAATGGCGGGCGCGATCCAACTACACCTGAGGTCAATCACAGCCAATTTAAATTTTTTAATTGCTTAACAAATCATGCATTTTGTTAAGGCAGCAGCAAGAGTAGACATGTAATATCCAGCTGAGGAAGCCACTGTTGGCGAAACGCGTCCTGGTCTGGTAGATATGATTTATCTATTTTAATAAATGTTTTTATTTTTGAAATCAATCGCTGTCTGCCTTTTTTGAACCCTGCAAAGAAGGTTTTGGGGACACCTATATGACTCCCTGTGCGCGCGCATTGTGACGGAGCCAAATAGAGGCTCAACTGCTTGTGAGTTTAAACTTGGCGCTCTTTTTAAACCACAAAATCATTTGTAATTTACCGCACTAGGAGGTACTCTTTTGGTCTCTGTTGATTTCTACAGCATTTCTCTCTCGACGAATTATGGAGAAACCGATTGAAGGGTCTATGGGCACCTAATATAAAGTCCCTGCCTGCTTTATTCCCAGGAGCCGGTTGTGGGCTCCCCAGAATGTGAGTGAAATATTAATATAAAAGTTACTCTCATTTTGGGTGCTATATACTGCGCAATTTTTGGTCCTCTTTGTGTTTTTTCCTACAGTGCATACTTCATCTGCATTTTTAAGAAGATCTACTCCTAAAGACAAGGACTACTGTTTATGGACATATTTTGTGTCTACCCCACTTTCCCATGGACTTAGGTCTTTGAACGCTGTATTGTATTTCTCATTGCACACTGCGTCACATGGCCCAACTCTTCCGGATTCAGCGCGACTGAGATCGGCGGCTGGAAAATATTAGGGGCGCACAATTTCAAAAGAAATTTGCGCCCCTAAGAAAATCGCGCCTGGGGCCACCGCCCCCCTCCCCACGCTACTCCACTGGTCGTAGCATAGAATCATGAGCAAGAGACCCACACACTAAGTGCGTCCGCACTGAACTGCGCACGCACAACACACGTGGCAAACGGACTCAAGTTAGGCAAGAAAGTAAAACTGCGTCCGCGTAGCGTTCTTTGTGCGTGATGAGACATCAGACGCAGCGCATTTGCAATGTCAGCACCTTGACACACAAAATGCCTTTCATATTAGTTTCCCATATTTCCCTTTTTTTCTACATCTGTCATAAAAACAGACTGTGTGGTGTCTACAGTATCTTCCATCAGAACGTACATCCGTTGTGCACGCACGAAGAGTGCGCCCAGACTGCGTTCGCTTGACATTAGCCTAATCCAATGTAGCCAGTTGTGAAAAGACTGCACGTGACAAAGCAAATCCAAGGTCACTATTGCACCAACACCCTTAAAATCACCATTCATTTTGTAAAGCGTCTTTTAAATTCAAAGGCCCGTGTACGTATTTAAGGAAGACCGCGAAGAAATGTTTGTTTGAGACAATTGGCTTACACCGTACATAAGACAGATTGCAGGTCTCTATGGCTGAACATATAGATCAGAGACAGTACTTTGGCTTTTTTCTTTTTTTAATAATATAGCATAATAAAACAGAAAATATAGAAATGTTTGCTGCAAATGAGAACAGTCCGGACTGCTCTATACAAAAGATTTTTTTTCTTTTTAGAACACACAATATTGAAGTTCATGAAGGAGTGAAATGTCCCTAAAAGGTTTCTACATCATAGCTCCTTCAAACATGGAACACACATCTTAGAAACACTTAAAAAAATTGTGGAAAAAAAACCCAAAAACAAACATGTAACTGAACACAGTTTGAATGTTCTTCTGTACATAAGCGTACTTACATCCTATGAGGAATTGTGCAATTTGGTCTAGATCACTCGTGTTAACTCAACCTATGTTCTGTTGAACATTTACGCCACATACAGGTCTATTCGAAGAAAGGTGAAACTCAGGAGAATGACTGGAGAAGTGAAAATTCTAGGTCAAAATAGCCAAACCAGAAAAATTCTCCCATTTATCTCACTTTCCAAATCCGCTATTTGGTCTAGATTGGAGAACTGGCAGGAGAATGAACATTCTAGACCAAATAGACGATTTGGAAAGTGAGCTAAATGGGAGAATTTTTCTGGTTTGGCCATTTTGACCTAGAATTTTCACATTCTCCAGGTTTTCACCTCTCTCTGAATAACCCTGCTAGTAATACAGCCTTTTGTGTTCTTTGTGGAATGTATTTACTTCCTAGGAATTTAAAGCTTTCTATTGTTACATTACTTTGACGTTCAGGCAGAGAGCTCTGTAGTGTTGTGACGATATAGACGAAGACCATTTTTATCTTAAAATCTCTGGTCCAAAAAAAACACTTGAAGAATTTGTGTCGGAAGGCGGTGGATGCACATCAGCTTAATTGGCAGTGAAAACTCGAAGCCAGTAAAATCCCTCGAGTCAGGACATGCTTCATTTTTGACATCCATACCTGGCTAATAGAAATAAAAAAAACGACATAACCCTAAAAGTCACATTTTTCTAATACGGATCCAGTAACAGCCATCATGAAGAACATATTTACATCTTGTGCGCTCCGATCAGTCACAGCATGATCAGAATAAAGAACGTTCAAGCTGAACAAGGACTTTTTTCCTTTAAAAAGGCACAGAAGAAAATTGCATTGTATGATGTTTTGTAATTTAAAAGGCAGTGGTTAGCTTCGTTGGCAGTCAAGTATATTGTTGTGAAGGTCAGAGATGCAACACAAGAATAGTGAGTGAGTAGAGATGTTCTCGCTCTCCTTGTCGATTCCCATAAAATGCTGCAAGTGGTTTAGTGGTTAAAAAAAACTAGGGTGTTTATATGTCCGGGCGTTTTTCAGTTTCCACTGACGGTGGCTTCACAATGCCTCGCTCTGCTGTGTCATGGCTACATGGTTCTGGTTTGGAACAGGTCTCTGTGTGGTCTGCAAAAAAGGGATGATGCAGAGCCTGGGAGGCAGATATCCGTCTCTCGGGACTGAAAGTCAGCATTTCCTGGAAAGATTGAGAAGACAAAAAAAGACGACACGTAAACATTTTTATTTTCATATGTGACCTGCTGTAGACATCTGATTTTTCAGCTTGTTTAAAGCAATGCGGCCTTAAAGGGATATTCTGTGCACTGTGACCACTCAGTGTGGTGTCTCTGAAAGCAGAGTCAACCCTTGGTCTGCAGGGGATTAGTTCCAACCAGAACCTGAGATAAGATTCCCGGATTTCAGGTCCTTCGGTACTCTGCTCCTGCCACCAGCTCCCAAAGCACCCGGCACTGAGAGTCATTAGATTGGACGGTCACTTTTGCAAGCGTCCAGCCTTATTGCAGTCACATGCCAGCTGCAGCTTGCAGGAAGCTGGCAGCAATGTGGTCAAGAGGGTTTCATATATAACCCCACCATTTCTCCCAATCCGTTTTAACTCTGGACTATCCCTTAAAAACCATGTGAATATTAATCCCTTCCTGTTGCAAGGTGGCATTATTTGATCATGGTTGCCCAACAGTTAAAGGCCCACGTTGGAATAATTCCGTCATGAGGTTTAAGGCCGGGTGCACACGAGCGCACTTAGCGCACCCGCGCGCATGCACTTACCGGCGCCTGTCGCAGCCATGTGATGCTGCGACGGGGCCGTCACAGCAAGCGTCCGCGGGCTGCATAGGAGGATTGCACTTTATAGCACGGGGGGGCAGGCGGGCGTCAAGTGGAAGGAACGTCAACTCTCACAGACATTCCTTCCACTCTGCGTGCGCTTGGTGCTCCCAGCCTTAAACCGAGCTGGGCAGGAACAACGATCTGCCAGAGTAATGCTATTGCAGGAGGTCTCCGCGTCCCACGTGCAACAGTAGACTAGCAGATAATCACGACGACCGACAGCAGTTATCAATATGCTTCGGAACAGCCCATTACGCTGTCAAAAAGAACTACCAGCAATATCCTGAAATCCCATGTGTATGATGTGCTCTATAAATCACAACAAATTAGCTTATTTTGTTTTGACTTACTTTACTGTAGCTTCAACAATTATATACATATTACTGCTGCAGAAACCAAAATTTTTATTTTTTATTTTTTCCATAATAAATGAGAGTGTACACATGTATAGGTCATAGCAAATTAAAGCCCCCTCTATCCTTAAGAAAGAAATAAAAAAAGTTATATACTATGGGCTGGTGCTATCTAAACCAGAGCTGAAAACACAACAAAAGCGGAAAGGAAAGCAGGGACGATTCTGTTGTGGAAAATTTATTATGTGGACATTATACTCTAGGATGTGTGTGTTTTTATAAGTTGTCATCTGTCTCCCTGTGTTGGATTTGAATGTGGTTTTAAATCCAAACCAGCGGCAAAACCGTCAGTATGAAAACCTTCTTTTGGGTTTAGAGGCATACCTGCTTTTAAGACATTTAAGCCTTGTCTGGGCACTCGTACCGTGCACAGACAATAACTGAAGGTCTCCGCAGATATGTCAATAATCCATGGGAACGAGTAGATTGAGCAGTATCTGAGTGGGGTCCATATTGACAGTGATGGGGGATGGTCGGACAAACATGGCTGGCGGGGACCATGTAGATGACTCAGGGATGAGTCATCTCCAGGAGGCCGGTTGGTCATTCTAGTCCACTCCCCTGTCCTTTTGATATGTAAATGTAATTACTGGACATACTGGTTTTCTGTTGTACAGCCAGTGGGCGTTGTCCTATTGTGTATTAAATGAAGCTGACCAGGGGTCACACTGGACACTTGGCCAGAGGAACTCCAGCTAGAAAGAACGTGTGTGTGTGTGGCTTTGTCTGGGTGAGGATGCAGAAGACCACAGCAGAGTCTCTGGGTCTCCTTGCTGCGGGCGTTCAGATAAGTATGCCAGGGATAGCAGAGAGCTGCTTGTAAGTGCAGCGGATCAAACTACATTAGGGAATTGATAGTAGATTAATTTCTACGACAATTCTTCCTCCACTGCTCACCTGTCTCTAGTATAAGCTAGAGACACCACCCCTGGACATGGGGATTGAACCTACCCAAAATTTTGAAAAAGAAAAACCAACAAACAAGTGGAATCTCACCAGGACATACTTGAAAACGAGAGAAATCTCAATGTATCCTTCCTGGTAAAATCCTTTAGCAATAAATAAGGGTGAGATGCCGCCATATAAACAGGGGTGCCGGGTAGTGATGTGTATACCTTTTATTAGAGACACTTGGAAGGAATTGCTATTAAAAACAATGAAAACACATAAAGATGGGAAGAGTGCTAATTACATCCCACGATGTTCCACAGAAGAAGGTTAGGTTAGGGTCAGACGAGCGTGATTTCTACGGACTGTACGTCCGTGCACACAGACGTACGTCAGTACGGAAGACGCAGTAGTGGCCAGACAGTCCGTTTTTTTCACTGACGTATATATTTTGATGGATGTAGGAGGGAAAATAAATTAAAAAGCAAAACCATTTTGTCCGTGAAAAATGCTGGACGTATAAATGCAGTCCGTCTGACCACGTTCCATCACTCACACACAAAGCTATGCAGACGTTGCGGACGCAGCGCACTTTGTGCAGCCGTTCTAGGGGTTGTACGTTCTTGCCTGCCTTGCGTCCGTGGGCCGCGGCCGTTGTGCGTCCGCAGTTCAGTGCGGATGTACTTCATGTGTCAGGCTCCAATGGACTTTCTTTCATGCTATCACGGACGTACTTTTAGGCGCAATCACAGACGTGAACACTACGCTCGTCTGACCCCAGCCTTCTTATGAAGAACTTTATGGCGACTTTATTTCTAATTAGCTTTCCGTGTTTTCATTGTTTTTATTAGGAATACCTTCCAAGTGTCTCTATTAAAAAAGGTATGCTCATCACTACCCGGCACTCCTGTTTGTACGGTGGCACCTCCTCTTGAGGTCACGCTCCTCGCCGCGGCGGCGCCGCAGATGATAAAACATGCTATTGCATTCCTCATACTGCAGGGCAGCACCCTTCAGTTGCTGCCACAGAATAAACTGTTGCCGTATCCAGCTCTGCACTAAGTATCAGGTGCATCGCATTATTCAGCTGGTTGCCTCTATATTACTCAACCACACCCTTACCTAGAGGCTTCAGCATCAAACTTCACTTCCAAGTGGAACTCGTGCAGCCAGGAGCCTGTTTTCGCTGACAAGCCTGTGTGCAGGATTTACCAGATGATCTGACGGCTTGCTTGCCTACCAGACAACCGCCTTCCATACCCCTGTACCCGTCTGGCTTCACCTCAGAGTACCCGTCTGGCTTCACCTCAGAGTACCCGTCTGGCTTCACCTCAGAGTACCCCTCTGGCTTCACCTCAGAGTACCCCTCTGGCTTCACCTCAGAGTACCCCTCTGGCTTCACCTCAGAGTACCCCTCTGGCTTCACCTCAGAGTACCCCTCTGGCTTCACCTCAGAGAACCCCTCTGGCTTCACCTCAGAGTACCCCTCTGGCTTCACCTCAGAGTACCCCTCTGGCTTCACCTCAGAGTACCCCTCTGGCTTCACCTCAGAGAACCCCTCTGGCTTCGCCCCAGAGAACCCCTCTGGCTTCGCCCCAGAGAACCCCTCTGGCTTCGCCCCAGAGAACCCCTCTGTCAGGAACGTGGGGATGGTACCTGGGGTGGCACCTGGATGGCAGGGGTAGGAGCCCAGGATGCAGTGGTCTGCACCGATAAACAGAGGATAAGGGTAGAGGAGGGTGGATGAATATGAGAACTGACCAGGTTGATTGCAGAAGGATGATGGAAATGATGGTTGTAGTAGCAGGAATACTGAACAGGAATATCAGGTAGCAGATCAGCAACGGTGTTTACTCTTTGTGAGCAAAAGCTGTAATGAACCAGCAATGTGTCATTGAGGGGCAGAGCCCTTTATTTTGTGAGTCACGTGTGTTTTGGTGTTAACTCTTACACTGCTGGATGCTGGTTGCAGGGCAGGAACAGGATGGAAGTGAACCACCAGGGGGGGTTTCAGGATGGCTACAGCCAGGGATCCTGACACCTTCTGGCTTCACCCCAGAGAACCCCTCTGGCTTCACCCCGGAGAACCCCTCTGGCTTCACCCCAGAGAACCCCTCTGGCTTCACCCCGGAGAACCCCTCTGGCTTCACCCCGGAGAACCCCTCTGGCTTCACCCCGGAGAACCCCTCTGGCTTCACCCCGGAGAACCCCTCTGGCTTCACCCCGGAGAACCCCTCTGGCTTCACCCCGGAGAACCCCTCTGGCTTCACCTCAGAGAACCCCTCTGGCTTCACCCCAGAGAACCCCTCTGGCTTCACCCAGGAGAACCCCTCTGGCTTCACCCAGGAGAACCCCTCTGGCTTCACCCAGGAGAACCCCTCTGGCTTCACCCAGGAGAACCCCTCTGGCTTCACCCAGGAGAACCCCTCTGGCTTCACCCAGGAGAACCCCTCTGGCTTCACCCAGGAGAACCCCTCTGGCTTCACCCAGGAGTACCCCTCTGGCTTCACCCAGGAGAACCCCTCTGGCTTCCTCCAGGAGACCCCCTTTGCTTCATCCAGGTGAACCCCTGCATTTGTCTAAAGGACTTACCTGTGTATCATAGACTCCCTGCATACTGGACTTTTCCCTTTTACTTCAGTTTATCCGGCTTTAAGAATCATCCCTGTGTGGTCAGTCTGTCTGTCCGCATCCCTTTTCCTGTGTTATCCCTTCATGTTCTGTGAAGCTTCTCAAATAAACCCCTTTCTTGTTGCAATCCATTGCCTCTCCTTGTGTCACTGCACCTCTGGGCTCGCAACCTCACCCACCTACCTGGTTGAACGTTACACTTGATGAGAATCCACTTGTTTGTTGATTTTTTCTTAACTAGAGCTGTTGTAAACTTGCCAACCCCATAGACTATAATGGCTCTGGTAAGTTTACAAAAGCTATGGTTAAATGAACACCAACCTTAGAATAGGGACCTCTGAGTGCGTGAAGTAAGTAAGGAAAATGGAAATTGTGGCTGAGCTCATACATACAGGAAAAATGGCAAAATCACTTGGGTGCTTTAAATACCAAATCAAGAGAAATGATGCGGGGTTTCAAAGGTGTTCCATTTGTAAAAGTAGCAGAAAACAGAGCATAAGCATACGGTGGGGTTTCCAGTGGCTAGTCAAAGTGCTTTCACCTCCCATATACTATTAATAAACGAGATAGAAAACACTCACCAGCATCAGCTTAGCGCCTAGGTCATCTATTTCTGGAACAAAAGTCTCCACTGGCTGCGGACGTCTAGCCGAGAAGGCAGAGCACGACAGCGTCACGTCCACAGGCCACTCTTCCTCAGACGGGAGTCCAATCATCCTGACAAAAAGGAGACAGAGGGAGAGATCTATAAAACACGATAGAATTATGGAAATTGGGACTAATACAGTCTGAGAAGTTTAAGAATATTTTATTCATAGTCTCCATGCTACTAAAAATCATAAATGCAATTACACTAAAGACATTCCTTTCAAAGGCCCTAGAAATCACATGCAAAATTAATTAAACAGTTCTGGAAAATGTCTTTTTCACAGGTTGTCTCCTTTTCTGAAGTGCACGCAGTTTTAAGAAACGGTTTTCAACCAGTTGTAGACCTTAAAGTAGCAATGTGACGAAAGCTGTCGGGTGTCAGTGCTTTCCTGTAGTTATATGCCATGGCACACTCAGGGGCGGAGCCAGACACAAGTTTTGGGGGGGGGGGGTAGTCTACCAATATTGGCTAAGAGCTGGTGTTCAGGTCGCACTGACGGGCATAGCTGGTGCCGAATCGCAGGCTATGCTCACACGCACTCTCGCCAGAACATTGCCATACAGTGTATGTCCTTCTGCTGTTCAGGTCACACTGGACAGACACTGCACAGCAATGTTCTGCAGCCTGCAATCTGGTACCAGCGACAGACTGACCCATAGGGCACCTGTGGGCCCAGGCCGGATTGGTCTTGCTGCCCCTGCAGTCCAGGACATGCATGGAGCATCATGGGGATTCCCTCCCCAGCACGCAGGATACTCCACACTCGTCCAGTTGGGCCCCTGTTCGGTGCTGAGATTAGCACTGAGCAGGGGCTTTAGCCATCGCGGGCTGACATCAGCACTTGACGTGGGACGGGAGGTTTGAAGCTGGGGGGGGGCACTAATGCCCCCTATCTGGATCTACCGGTGGGCACACTATAGATTAAGAGGAATGGAACTTGTCCCTGACACAGTAGCTTCTTTGTGGCTGCCATTAGCTTACATACATTTCCATTCTATTCTGCGAGTGGAGGTGGACACGGCAGAGGCTTCAGATTCTTAACGGTAGGTTGTTAAAGGCCCCTTTAATGGAATCTCGCATAACATTACTTTGCTTGGACACACAGAAAGAGGAATTGCATCTGGAAGGCTGGGGAGTGAGAGTTTGGGTCTACGGTAGTTTAGAAAAATTTAAATAATGACGTTGAGATAAAAAAAAAAGTTATAAAGTGCTGGTATTTGCTACAGTTGCAAACCACGCAAAAAAACTAATTTTCCCTTTGTGAAACAGCCTAGTTTGCTGCAGGTGCAACATCGGGAAACACAGATGCTTTGTGAATAACCAACTATAAGCAGGATCCCCCCCCCAAAAAAAGCAAAAAAACCACCCAAAAAACATTGCAAGGAATGACTGAGCATACATTATAATGGTGCGTAGAGTTCCTTTACAGATAACAAAAAGGTAGGGTTGCCAGAACCTACAGGTGTATTCAGACAATTTATTCATGTGATCAGCAGTTCATCAAGATACAAACTTGTATTTTAGAAAATACATATTCTGACAGTTACTAATCAAAGATTAATCTTGTGTGAACTGTCTTTTCTACACAAGAGTTCCCTCCCACGGCTTATGGATTTTACAGGTTGCAGGCAGAACTTCTACATATAATACTAAGGTGTCCATGAAATCATGGCCAGTCTGGCCACCCTTTCCAGACCAGGAGGAAAAGTTCCCAGAGACACACCTGCAAGAGGAACCAGATGATATTCACCTGTCAGAGAGGCGAAGATAGAATAAAACTTTAAATCCACTTTATATTTATTCATGTTTCAGACACTGTAACATCGGTTACAATTCTAGTTGTGGAAACTCACGGTGTGTTATTACAGTCGAAAAAAGTAGGAAAAAGCAAAAGGCAAATTGTCCTTTTTAAAAACATTTCACAAGAAGAGGGCACTTACTCAAATATCTTGCACAACTGGTCAGCCTCTGAATTTCCACAAAAGAGAGGCCTGAAAGGGAAAAAAATGTAAATATATAAACAATGGTGGTTCATGGTTTTCTAAACAGTTCCTCATATTGACATCCTTTGAGTTCTGTAACTAGAAATACAAAATAATAGACTGTCTGGTTTCGGTTTCAAAACAATTACAGAAGTTTAAGATGCATCTACAAACAAACAAACAAACAAACCATACCCAGAGTGTTGAAGCACTTAAAATATCCCTAGTACTACAGGGCCAAACTAACACCAGGGACCCTACCCCCAGGACCAGGGACCTTACCTTGCCATTAAGCAGTGTTTTTTACGGCATATTCTATTTGATACACAAGCTGAGCTTGCACCTCGGATGTAGCGCCTGATTAGTGTACATTACCATCTCCTATACCCTGTATGTGAGAAAATAATGTGCAGACAGCAGATGGAGAATGGGCTCTTTGGAATAGCTCCATCTGCATCTGACATTCTGAAAAGAAAAGAATTCGAATGGGAACTAGCGATTATTTGCATAATAATAAATTTAAAAAAAGAAAAAAGGTTTAAAACATAAAAAAAAATTAAAAAAAAAAAAAATAATAAGCCAACTAAATCAATTCACCGGATTTTTTTTTTTAAAAAGTACAATTTTTTTTGTTGACTTAAAAAGGAGCACTATGTAATGTTTACATTTTTCTCACTACACAATTTGCATAGTTTACATAACTTTCATACGTACATAGACAAATTGTGTATCCCACATAACTTGGGTAGTTTTTACAAACGAGGTACGAGAACGCCTGCTCAGAACGATGGATTCATGTCTGCCTTCACCCTGAACAAACGTGGCTATGAGCACTTTGATGGACACGATAATGTCAGCACAAACGCAGGGTGAGAATGGGTGGGGGTACTCCATGCAGCTTGACCACTTTAATAAGCTAAAGTAGTCAGGGCGTGTAGAGTGCCCCCTTAAAATAGTTTCACGAATAAAGTGAGTGGGAGGACCGGAGGTGAGTTTGGGCAAGAGACCGGACCTGAAAGTGGGAGGGAGTTTGGAGGAAGGAACCAGACCAAAGGGAGGGATGGCAACTCCATATCGGAGAGCGGGAGGCAGGGAGGGTGGAGCGGTGACACAGGACTCGCTCCAAGCAAGGATCTCACTAGCGTGAGATCACATTCGACTCCTGGAGCTGACAACACCAGTGTCGCTTAGCACCTCTGGTGTTCTCCTTTAACACTTTGGCAGAATTATGGCTGGAGCTGCTTAGAAAGCGGCCAAGTCATAATATGGGGTTAAATGACAGACGCTAAATGGAAGACGGCAGAGGATCAGGTTTTTCCACTAACGTCGGGGAGGCCTTTTAAAGGCAATGTGTTTCCATATTAAAACAGTTTCATGTATTAGAAAGGTGAACAAGAAACCGTTTACGAACGCACCGAGGACACGTAATGGCAATTGTGGCCAGTCCTTCAGTGACTTCTGCTCAGATCTCATAATGGCACCATCGAACTATAACCTTAACAGATCAGACGTTACCATTTGCAAATAAGAGTGCAATCACACAAAAAAAAAAAAAAAAGTATGGCCAGAACTGAAATGCCAAAGAAGTCCCTTCTGCATGAGAGATACATCAGTCCCTGGTGCCAATGCTTCTTTCAGAATATATATTTATACAGGACTTTAAATGTATATCATTGTATCCTACTACCTAATAGTGGAAATTTTACTCAAAACATTTCCAATGTGGGTAGATGTAATAAGACTGCAGATTGACAGTATGTTACGTAAGTTTAAACACCCTGCTCAGTCTGTTAGAGAACAGGAAGACTTTGACAGAATACATAGTACATGAAAGCAGATTGCAGCCTGCCCTTGTTCTGTGCAAATGCTGGGGAGAAAGAAGAAATGTATTAGAACCACAGACACAGATGTGGGGGAATTCTCAGCTACTGTCAAGAGTTTCACTTGTGAATTTACCGAAAAATGTATTTACATAGTGATTCACCGTAGAACACAGAGCAAGGCTTTCTGCCACCATTCTTTCTTTTCCTGTGTTGTCACTATGTACAAACTATAATAGTGGCTTAGGTTTTGACGGTGTTTAAGGATTCTGATTGCTTGCTTTGTCGAGTAACCAAATGCTGAGTTTTTAAAATAGGAATACCGAAGCTCCCAGAAAGATTAGGACCACTGCTCTATGCTCTCAAACAGAAGATACCTGTCACCAACTAATGTATGGGAGGTGTTCCCAAAAGACTGGCAAATGAGATGACCATCGCTACAGGAACTCTTCTTACCGACAATTAAGTTTGATGAACACATTCTTAAACAAGACAGAAGGATACAAATCAATAAAATCAGAGCACAAGCCTGTCCTGAAAGGATTACAAACAGTTTTTATAAAAGTGCTAACAAGTTCCGTAGCTCTGTACAATGGAAGGCAGAACAACAAATATACATACAGGTTCAACACACAGTACAGTAGGTGAGAGGACCCTGCTCAAGAGCTTACAATCTAAATGGGTAGGGGTGGCACACTAGGTGAGGGTTAATAGAGAAGGTGAGCGGCTAGTGGGGGGGCCCACCTGAATTCATCCCACAGGCGAAAATTGCTAGACCCGGGTGAGGCTCTATAAAGTGTGAGTGATTATACATAAAGATCTCAAGAGGTGTAAACAGTATTATGCTATGTTTATTTAATTTCTCTTGAGGTATTGACCTTCCATCAATTGATGATTTTTATCAACTGTATTCACTGGGTAAATAACGTTGTGTATTGTACTATTTATCGTGCACTGGGAAGCGCCGCATCCTATTTTTCACTTTGATTGCTATCTTTTCTGTCACTCTAGGGATGACACTTATGGGTGTGATGGCAATTGTGCTTTAGGTTTTTACCCCATTCGATATTACAATTTGTGCACCTAAACCAATTTCTTTTTTTCAAATATACATACAGGTTCAACACAGTACAGTAGGTGAGAGGACCCTGCTCAAGAGCTTACAATCTAAATGGGTAGGGATGGCACACTAGGTGAGGGTTAATAGAGAATGTGAAATAGCAGGGCGCATGTGGTAAGATGCAGTAGGAAATGAACAGGGGGGGGGGGGGGAATTAGGGAAAAACATGGCATCGAGGCGGAAAATATCCTGAGCTTAGTCAGTGAATACTCACTTTCTTATGTACATCTCTGCAAATATACAGCCTACACTCCAAATGTCAACGGGAGTGGCATAGGTCGACTGTAGCAGCACTTCTGGAGCTCGGTACCAAAGGGTTACCACCTGCACAAGAAATGTAAATAGCAGTTAAACATCTATCAGTATAAAGGACCTTACATTTGTTTCACTCGCAAAGAAAGCTATTGTACATACACAATACACTCCTGGGCTTTTTATAAAAATAAAACTACAATATTATTATTATTTATACATTAAAAATGTATATAGAGCTATAAAGTTACAGTAGACATGGATGTCGTCCATGTATTGAACATACATGTTACTGGACAGGAAACCAAGAAGAGCACACCATACCTCATGTTCAAACAATACAAAAGAAACAACAACAGCTAAATTCATTTAAAACAGAGATTTTACCAGATTTAACCCTTTGAATGCTAACAAACAATTCTTAACCCTTTCAAGATTTTTACAAGGTTTTTAATACTGAGCTCTGTTGAAAAATAGTGGAAATTTAGTTTGCAATGGATGGCCATGGATTGGGTAAGCCTACCAACAGCGACAATGTATTCCACCTCTGGCAGGCCCTATCATGGACTTAGTCCTAAATAAGGGAGTATATCCCATAAAGAGCAGTCATTAGGTTGGCTTGATAGGACATGCCAGGGGTGGAATACATTGTCGCTGTTGGCAGGCTTACCCAATCCATGGCCATTGCAAACTAAATTTCCACTATTTTTCAACAGAGCTCAGTTTTAAAAACCTTGCAAAAATCTTGAAAGGGTTAAGAACGGCAGTGATTCTGAAGGGGATAAGAATTGTTTGTAAGCATTCAAAGGGATAAATCTGGTCAAATCTCGATGTTTAGATGAATTTAGCTGCTGTGGTTTCTTTTGTATGGTTTGAACAGGATGAGCTATATTACAATCTTTGCGCACAAACGCTCGCGCAAAGCGTGAATTTTTGCGCCAAGCATTAAACGTTTGCGCGAGCAAATCACCGCTGTAATTCCAATCCTCGCGCGTTTTTTCATCCATCAGTAACGCACGTAAACCAGACACGCCCAAATGCTCATGCAGTAATGTTGCGCGCAGAAATCAGTGTGCGGACTGTTTTTTCTCACGATTCAGCCAATCAGAATTAAGAACCACAATTATCTCACGTTAAGTTTTTGCACCTGCCAAAGTCAATCTGCGCACATATGCTGCATCAATAATAAAAACACACACAACTTCTCCATTTTATTGGTTTGGTATGAGTAGAATGTGTAACTATACTTTGCTGCATATTTTTTTTTGGGCTGGTGTATTTGGTTTCGGCCAGGTTGATAGAATTTGCCATTAACACCAGCTTTTAGGAGTTGCTAAAATTATGTGCGCAAAGGCTGTGCGTTACAAACTGCTAATAGATTGTAATACCATCCGCGTACCAGCGCACAAACGCATTTGCGCTCACAATGTTAAGTATAGGACGCGCACAGTACAGTAAGCTCGCAAAGGCTATGCTTAATTACCGCAAAAGAGATTGTAATACCATCCTCATACCAGCGCACATTAGCATTTGCGCTCACAATGTTAAGTATAGGACGCGCGATGTACAGTAAGCTCATGCAGGGTTCACTCGCGGTAGACGATTACGTGCGGTTGTTGCGCTATGTAATACGGCATTCGGTACAAAGGGTTTTACCCCTCTCGTTAATGTTTTTTTGCGCTGGCGCAAACCTTTGCGCGAAGATTGTAAATTAGTCCGATGTTTGGTGTGCTCTCTTCTTGGTTTGTTGTATCATATTGTCTTGAGATGCACACACTGAAAGCGTAGTAAAGGTTGAGTGCTGCCCTTCTCGTGTATTTTGTTACTGGACAGGTGCAGCCGGGGAGGGAAAGGGAAAGGAAGACACGCACCTCTCGAGAAAAGATGCAATTTTACTAAAAATGATGACTAATTGCTTGATTCTTCAATGGGTCAGATAGTAATTAACAAGGAAAAGAATATCCACTTTATAGAAGCCTATATTCTTTTTGGCCCTTCCATATGCAATTTAAATTCCTACATTATATTGCGGGGTTTCATTTATGGTTGAGAATATTTTTCTACAAGCCTTCCTTTTCTTTCCATCTACCTCCAGGGGATACTCCTATTTATTTGGGCTCACACCAATCAGGAGGACAGACAGAGTTCTATAACCACCACATGCTTGCTTAAGATATGAGACGCTTTATCAAAAGGGCTCGGAAATTTGACTGTGACATTCTTTGATTTGGATGTATGTAGAACATATTTTGAGTTTTGGACACCTGTACCGTTAGTCTATTTTGTCCTGTTTTCACTTACATGTCCAGTGTTGCTGTTGCCACATGACCTGCATAATAACATTTTGGATCTTGTGCCCCGTTAGAATTGAAATATAATAAATTTTACTGAGCGTTCTGCGCTTTGCCTGATGTATTGTACATTTGTGCCATGTTAAGGAAAACCGATCCAATATTAAAAGATTATTTGCATCAAAACTGATTAAATCACTGAGCAATTAGGAACTGATCAGGGCATGACAGCATCTGGAAAAGAGCTTCGTACTTTTTCCCATATTCTGTTCCATTTGTCATGTGTGCAAATCGGGCATTAGACACGAAGGGCAAACTGGATACACGATTTGTTTTGGGGGATTTTAAGCAGGGACTCTTTATTGTGCCAACCCCTGCTGTTGGAAACACAGCTTGCAGCCAGCTGCACGCAGGACAGCTGTATGAAAAATAGAGAATGCGCAGATTGCGCAGCTGGACGTAGCCTAGAGCCAGCGCGGCGTTCGAGAAACAAGCAGCCAAACAACCTGCCAGGGAAACACTTCCTTCCATAAAGGGACACATCATATATAGTAAAGCTGCCAGGAGTCGGCTTGCCGAACAGGGGGGCTTCTCTGAGTAAACCAAAAACGTGGCAACAGTGTCTACATTAAAAATGATCCTTTAGAAATACTTAACCGTAAGAATGGCGCATGAAGCGGCAATAACCACATTATATTATAGCTTCATGTTTCTCTACCATAGCTCGTTACTGCAGATAAGCAGACACCTTACAAAAAGAAGAGCTAATGAGTGGTGTTCAGACGCGGAGGCTCACATAGGGAGAGCGGCCGGCCGTGACAGTGAGGCTCAGGAAGGGAAAGCGGCATCAGCCGGATTAAATGACAGCATGATTCATCTGAGCTTTCAATTTTGTTGTCCTTGTTCCATGCCTGAAAGCTTAAACTAAACGATCTGGGGTTTCCGGAAGACATAGCTATAGCTGCATAGGACATAAAAGCCAGGTGACGCTGGTCAACTATACGTAGAGTTCTAAAATAAATTTAAAAAAATGATATTTTATCATCGTGTCAGCCTCTTTACTACACATGTGCCATTTAACATACGATTACCCCCTTCGATCAAAAACGTCACAGCTCCCTTTGACATAAAATATTCTTCATCTTTTGAGATACCAGAAAATGAATCCGAAAAAGCAAAATAAAGACAAGAGGATGTGAAACATAATGAAGCAAATGTGCCAGTTACCATCTCCATGAATGACACCAGACAGACCCAGCTAGCTTTAAAGGGGAAACCCAAGCTCTTGATTTGTTTCATGCCATGTGTTTTACTTTGACAGAACTTCATCAGAATAAAGCTTTGCGTGTCTTGATTAGTGAAACTCAATAGGCACGACGCATTGTGTGTATTAAGTCATAAGTGATGGAGAGAAGGTGCGCATCTAAAAATAGTCTCTGCGGAGAAATGGGATATAGGGCTGAGCGCAATCGAATAGCGAAAGAACAGTTATTCTTGTAAAGTACGGACCAACAGCAACCAAGGGGCTTTTGTCAACAGAGAGTGTGCAATATAAAAAAAAAAAAAAAATAACAACCAGCAGAGCCAAGGCCGTTATACAGCAGACATCAAGCCATCTACACAAAAACAAAGGTCTTCCTCCACCCAAACTCCTCTAGACTGTAAAGCTCCTCTGAGCAGGGCCCTCTACACTTCTTGTTGGGCAACCAAACTGGGGACAAACACTCCTTCAAGCTTTCAGGTTGAGGTTTTTTTTAGTTTCTTGTACATTTTAGATCTCTCCTAATTCAGCACAGCAGAGGTTGGTTGGTTTAGGAATTGGATTAACGTCACAATCGTTAAAATACCAAAAAGAGACCGTGTAGACTCATCCAACAGCTACCGGTAATCTAGATATTCATATTTAGATTTGTCTTCTGCAAAACACTACAAAAGAAAACACTGACAAATCATAAAATACATATAAAACGACATTTCATCCTTTATATTTTGGCTAAATTGCCAGGTTGGTAACATTTTTAAAAAAACCTACCACAGGTGTAAGAGCCATCTGACAGCTGTAAATTCGCGCCAGGCCAAAGTCAGCGAGTTTCACTTGCCCTGCGCTCGTCACCAATATATTTTCTGGCTTCAGGTCTCGGTGAACAATACAGTTCAAATGGAGGAATTCAAGGCCGCAGAGGAGCTGCTTCATCAAGTCCTGAATGATATATATATAAAAAAAAAACACACACAAATAGGCTTTCCAGAGTAAAACCAAGCACGCACAATGCATTGAGTCACAATGTGGTGTTCCTTAACACAACTGAAGCAGTTGTTGAACATGAAAAACCAAATTACCCAAAAAAGCAGTTTGCTCATAAACCATACATTAATCACAATGAACGCAATCCTTTCACATGATGAGGAGTCATTTAAATGGCTATAGCCCAAAATTTAGTACACAATGGTTCAATTAGTCATGGCCAATATACACACAAAGGACAGCTTAAAAGATACTCTGTGGGGACCAGTCAATGGACGTGCAGCCTGACACCAACCCTCTTTGAATTAGAGTATTGGCATAGGCGAACTAAAGTGAGAAGAGAGCACTTCCACAATGTATTTGGTCTTGCTTTACCCATTTCCTCTTAGTGGTTCAACTAAAATACATACGATGTTCCCTTAATGGAGAACAATGGAGAACACATCTGACAGAGTGGACGTTCCTTCCACGCGACGCCCGTCTGGCCACCTCGCTGAACGCAGTCAGTGCGCTCAGCGCCGCAAAGCTCGATCCTCCTATGGAGGATTGCGCTTTGCAGACCCGTCAACGTGCGTTTACCGTTTTGACGGGGAGGCTTTGTGCATGGACGCTTGTTGCATGCGCATTTCGTGCGTGTGGCCGGCCTCGTTGCCGCATCACAACGCTGCGACGGACGCCGGTAGGCACGTCGGTACAAGCGCACCTAGCGCGCTCGTCTAACACCGGCCTTAGTAAAAGCCCATTTCCCAACCCCAAGAGGCTTTTATAGACACACTATTTAGGTGACCAAAGGGAATCCATTCTGCCCAAACCATCACAATGATAAAACTATCCCAAAAGGACTTTCAGAAACAACAGCTACCTTAATAGACTCCACAGGAAGGCCTGGAGAAGGGACTTTCTTCAAATAGGTCTTCAAGTCCTGATCCACGTGTTCAAAAACAAGGGTTACCTTTGTTTCCCGGTCTGTCCGAGCAGAAGCACATACATCCATCAACCTGGAAGAATAAAAAGGATAGAAAGTTAGGTACGTGCATCTAAAAGATACATATCCCAGCGCGGGTACTACCGCTCAGAACTGGCTTCTAATTTGACTACAGTTCAAAGTTTGGCAAAAGTAGATGTGCTATGGTAAATAGGAATGGGCTGGACAATACATACACCAGTGGACAGGTTTTCAGCAGATCATAAATATGTGCTCAGAAAATATAACTAATGAAGTTGCAACTCCAAAAGTAAAGAATCCAAGCTTATATATGAAAAAAAAAAGTAATTTTTTTTTAACTCTTACAGGGTTATTCAAAAGAGATCCGAATGGCTGGAGAAAGGTAACCGAACGCTGAAAATCAGCATTTGGTTACCTTTCTTGGCCATTCGGCTATCCAGAGAGCAGGCAATTCGCCAAATCCTGGCGAATTGGCTGCACATACGGTGCCTGGTCGAGGGCAGTGAATCCCCATAAAAAAAGCACTGCTTCGGCTATTCAGAGAACACAAACCAGCAGTGAAAGGTTCCCCTAATGCCCTGCCATTCGGTGGTTTCATTCGACAGGTTTATTCAGGAGAATCCCATAGGCTTCAATGTTAAAAATATTCCCGTTTTAATTCAATATCTAATAAACCGTTCATTATAAAATTCTGCAGTAAAGAGTCTCTTTATAGATTTTTTAGGAAATTTTAAGCATTTCTGGATTTTTAGATTTTTCTTAAAAAAAAAAAAAATCTGACTTTTTAAATTAACTTATTTTAAATGTAGGAGCCCTTTTTATTATCATTATGTAAATTTCAGACATTTTTGCTCAGTAGTTTCTTTGCAAACAGCGTTTCACTTTTCAAACATTCAAGCAAACGGTTTTGCTAATTTATTCACTTCCCTCGTCTGCGGTGTCAGCTTTTTCCGGCAGCTTTGCTGCTTGTGATCGGCTCCTGCTCAGGTTTTTCCGGCGTCTTTGGCAGGTTAATCCAGATGTTTTTGCAGTTTTCGGTGTGCATTCGCGGGTTTTGCAGTGACTTTGTCAGGTTTGCAGCAGCTTTTCCCTGCGCTTCGAGGGCCCTGTGGTGCTTGCTGAATACACCGCAGGGTCGCCGAAATGGGATTGCAGAATCAGTCCCAATTGAAGAGAATGAAAAGTCACAAACATGGGGTGACTTGGATTTTCTTTGAATAACCCTGACAGTTTTGAAATGGCTACTTCTACAAAAACAAGTATAAAAAGCGTCAGTTACAGTTCCTACATTTTCTTACACGCTCAAGTTTGATAGGACTTTATAAAGGCCTGATCTACAGATTTAGGAGTATATTTCACATATATTCTGTATGATACATATTATGTGAGGCTGCGAATATCCTGCAAATGCAGGTTTTCACCAACACCTATGAATACCAGAGTAGTAGTAGTAGTACCAGACTATATGGATCAAAACTTTGGAAATCTCTGGACCAGTGATCTGAAACTCTGGTTCCGTAGATGGTTCCAAAATATAACTCCCATGATTCTCTGGCCATTTATTGCATTCAAACATTCCTGGGAATTAGGGATGCACCGATACATATACCGTAGATACTCGAGTATAACGCGACCCGAGTAGAACGCGAGGGGTAGAGATTCATTATGGAAATAAGAATATTACTCAAGACTCAAATATAACGCTAGGAGCAAAATTATGAAAGTATAAATTTTCCAAAACATGACAAAAGTCTGTTAAGTTACTGCCTGATTGTCCCCCAAAACAAAAATCGGAGGGTGCAAGCAACATGCGGGGAAAAAAAATGACAAGCTCAGAGTCGTGTCTATAAATGCTCGCAGTTTAGTCAATAAAAATCAATGAACTGGAGGCAAGGATGGCAGCTGAAAAAGTAGATTTAGTGGCGGTTACTGAGACATTGTTCAGTGAGAAAAATAACTGGGACATAACAATACCGGGGTACTCTTTATATAGAAAAGACAGAGAAGGTAGGAAAGGAGGAGGAGTGGCCCTGTATGTGAAAAACAACATAAAAACGAACCAAATAAAAGTGAGCGAGGTGAACATAGAGTCAGTTTGGGTTACGCTAACATTTGGCAATCATACAGTAGCTCATGTAGGTGTGATCTATAGACCCCCTGGACAAGTAGAAGAGCTAGATAATCTGCTGTTTGAGGAAATAGCCAAAATGGCAATGAAGGGTGAAGTTATTATCATGGGGGACTTTAATCTTCCTGATGTGAACTGGAAAACCAAAATAGCTGGGTGCACCAGGAGTACAACTATTCTAAACTCCATAATGGGCTTATCTCTAACACAAGTAGTTGAGGAGCCGACCCATAAAGAGGCCATATTGGATTTAATACTCACAAATGGAGGTTTGGTATCGGACGTTGTTGTAGGTGAAAATTTGGGATCTAGTGATCACTAGTCAGTATGGTTTAATATAAGAACAGGGATGGAGCCGACCACACAAAAACAAAAGTTTTAGACTTTAAAAAAAAAAACTGATTTTTCTAAAAAGAGATTTTGTGTGAAGGAGTCATTATCAGACTGGAGGAGTTTAAAGGGAGTCCAGGAGAAATGGGATTATTTAAAGGAAGCATTATTGAAGGCTACAGGCAATTGCATTCGGCTTGTTAGCAAAAACAAAAAAGGGAAGAAACCACTGTGGTACTCTACAGAAGTGGCCAAAATAGTGAAGAACAAGAAGATAGCATTCAATAATTATAAAAAAACTCAGGCAAACCTATAAGAATAGGCAGAAAGAGGCAAAGCAATTTATAAGAGCTTCCAAAGCACACGCAGAAGGGAAAATAGCTCAGTCAGTAAAAAAGGGGGACAAAACATTTTTTAGATACATAAACGAGAAAAGTAAAACAAGGATTAGTTAGATTAAAAACAAAGGAAGGAAGGTATGTAGAAGAGGATAAAAGTCTCGCTGACTGTCTCGATGAATATTTTTGTTCAGTCTTTGCAGAAGAAAAGGAAGGAAAGGGACCTCCGTTAGGAGGAAACACTAACGAGACATTTACATATCAGTTTACAGAGGAGGAGGTTCTACAGCAGCTGTCTAAAGTAAAGACAAATAAGTCAATGGGGCCTGATGGGATCCACCCTAAATTATTAAAAGAGCTCAGTGATGTAATAGCAAAACCGTTAACAGATTTATTTAACCAATCCTTGCTAATGGGAGTCGTCCCAGAAGACTGGAAATTAGCGAATGTTGTGCCCATTCACAAGAAGGGTAGTAGGGAGGAATCGGGGAACTATAGGCCAGTTAGTCTTACGTCAGTAGTGGGGAAATTAATGGAAACCATGTTAAAGGAAAGGATTGTTGAACATCTAAAAACACATAGATTACAGGATCAGAAACAACATGGGTTTACCTCAGGGAGATCATGCCAAACTAATCTTATGGATTTTTTTGATTGGGTAACAAAAATAATAGACACAGGTGGTGCAGTAGACATTGCTTATTTAGATTTCAGTAAGGCTTTTGATACTGTTCCGCATAGAAGGCTTATCAATAAATTGCAATCTTTGAGCTTGGATTCCAATATTGTTGAATGGATTAGGCAGTGGCTGAGTGACAGGCAACAGAGGGTTGTGGTAAATGGAGCTTATTCGGCACAAGGTCTTGTTACCAGTGGGGTACCTCAGGGGTCAGTACTTGGACCCATTCTCTTTAATATTTTTATTAGTGATATTGCAGAAGGTATTAATGGAAAAGTATGTATTTTTGCTGATGCCACAAAGATTTAGGTAAACTAAAAAAATGGTCGGAGCTGTGGCAATTGAGTTTTAATGTGGATAAGTGCAAGATAATGCACCTGGGACGTAAAAACCCAAGGGCTGAATATAGAATATTTGATACAGTCCTAACCTCAACATCTGAGGAAAGGGATTTAGGGGTTATTATTTCAGAGGCTCTAAGGGTAAGTAGTCAATGTAATAGAGCAGCAGGAAATGCTAGCAGAATGCTTGGTTGTGTAGGGAGAGGTATTAGCAGTAGGAAAAGGGAAGTGCTCATGCCACTGTACAGAGCACTGGTGAGACCTCACTTGGAGTACTGTGTGCAGTACTGGAGACCGTATCTCCAGAAGGATATAGACATCTTAGAGAGAGTTCAGAGAAGGGCTACTAAAATGGTGTACGGCTTGAAGGAGAAAAGTTACCAGGAAAGGCTTAATGATCTTAACATGTACAGCTTGGAAAAAAGACGAGACAGAGGAGATATGATAGAAACATTTAAATACGTAAAAGGGAATCCACAAGGTAGAGGAAGGGAGTATATTTAAAAGGAAACAAAGTAGCAAAACAAGAGGACATAGTCTTAGATTAGAGGGGCAAAGGTTTAAAAGTAACATCAGGAAGCATTATTTTACTGAGAGGGTGGTGGATACATGGAACAGTCTTCCAGTTGAAGTGGTAGAGGCCAAAACAGTAATTGAATTTAAGCAAGCATGGGATAGGCATAAGGCTATCCTAAACAAAAGATAAATCCAGGTAAAGTATCCATGTAATTGGGCAGACTAGATGGGCCGAAAGGTTCTTATCTGCCGACATTTTCGATGTCCTTATTTTGTTGCTGATATCGTAAATGTACTTGGTTTTCTTAACTGTCACTGGGCACATCCATTATGGGCCGAAAGATTCTTATCTGCCGACATTTTTCTATGTTTCTAGGTTTCTATGTTACTATGTTACTGTTGTTCCATGTTTTCATTTCATGTTCATTCCACCCCACTCTCACCCTCGTTCCTCCAATGGTTGTTAGAGAGCAGGGGTGCAGAGTGAGAGGTAATGCATTATCGTGGCTATTTTAGAATGGTGATAGATGTAATTGAAAGTTTGATTGCTTGGAATATTATTCTCTTATGATAAAGTTCTGCACATGAAACTAAATAAATAATGTTAGGAACCTATGCATATACTCATGCACTCCAAAAAGACACATTTTGAAATTGATAAAAGCTTGCTTTACCTTGAAAAATTAATATTATTGTTTATATGAAGCAGAGTATATGAGAAATTTGATAAATTGTCGCATACAGAAATTATTTATTAAAGGGGTTAATGTTGCGTTTTTTTATTGCAAAGGTTAATGTAGGATTTTGGATTGAAGGTTTAATAGAGGGCTGAATAGTATTGGAGAGGTTTTGTACAGGGGTACTTGAGGGCTGCAGTCATTAAGGGTTAATGGTTAAAGTCAGGGCTGCAGGGTTAAATTGGGATTCCAGAGCGTGCACATGTCAGACAGCTCCTGGAAGCAATCAGGTCTGCACTCCCTAGCAGCTGTCCCGTGTATAACGCGACCCCTACAGCTTTAAGCTTGATTTATTGCTCAAAAAACTCGCGGTATACATGAGTATCTACGGTACTTGTACTAGTGCCAATACCGGGCATTTGCACAGGTACTCGTATAAAAGTGCACCAGCAACATTCTGCCAGACCCCTCCGGGAGGTCACGTTCCAGCAAGCGGCTGCCAGGGTCTCCAGCCGTGCACTCGCGAACTCTGCAAGATGTCGTGAGAGCGCGGCACCTGCGGAGCCGCATTACAACCTTCACATGTGACAGCCGCTCGCTGGAACATATCTGAGGTCTAGTGTCTGTGTATGCAATGGTAAATAGTGTGTCTGGCCATACGTTGGATATTCTATCAGCATAATCCTAAATTATTTACTGGAAAACGGTCACATGCCATTAAATAAAAGGATCCGTACTCGAACCCAGTCTTAAAGAAAAAAAAAAAGGATTGTAAACCTCTAGTGGAAATTGTAGGCAATAAATACCTGGGGAGTCAGTATGTAAAACCTGCTCCAAAATTGCAAGCTCTGCTGAGCAGGGCCCTTTGCACATATAAGGGTGGGACTATTCACAAAGCGCCAAAATTGCAATTTTGGTGCTTTGCAGTTCAACCCATATTGCTGAAAATATGGTGAATTCACGAACAGCTGATCCACTGATGTAGTCAGTGAGATCATAAATTCATATCGTGACAAAAATGAAAACGAACAACTTTATTGGGGGATTGCACTCCTGACGAGTCCGTGTTATGTGAAACGCGCGTCGGGTGCGTTCCTGTGGGCAGGATCACCTTACCCCAAATCAAGCTATTTTTTGTCACCACTATCTGTATATTTGACTATCTGACCATATTTTACTGAAATTTGGGTCGCTGAAGCAGTTATCAGACGTCGGCGAAAACTGCTGAATTAACATTTGCGAATTCCACCTAACTGAAAAGTGGGGGAGTGGGGGGGGGGTGAGAAAAGAGAAAATAAAAAGTCTTCCAATCAGTAAAAAGGTATCCGTAGAATAAAAAGATAATGATGTCACCAAAAAATAAAATACAAAAAAGTAAAAAAGGTGGTTTAAAAAAAAGAAAAAAATAAATTACAGAAATTTTTTTGGGAGATTAATTCCCCATTACTTGTCACAAAGCGCTGCAGAAACTGTTGGGAACTATATAAATTACTATAATAATAAGGATACGGTCAACGCGATCCGCATTGAATTAATGAACTTTAAAAGACTCGACCTTGGCCCATTTACTGTGCTAGATTTTGGTTGAAGACCATTTTACTTTACATTTCTCGCTTTCCGCTGCAAGACTAAAACATGGCACGCTGCACAAAGAACATTTTCCGGCAGCACTGAAACGCCATTGTGCTTCTGTCATGGTAAAGTCAGAATAATTACTAGCAATGAGTGCTGATCTGTTCTCCCATAAAGGTTACTTACGCAGAAAATCCAAAATTAACCCAAAAGAACTCATGTTCAAATGGCAATTTCTTAAACCGTATTGTGATTTGCAATTCATTACATACAATAAAGAAATACTTTCTCGAACCAGTGAAACGCACGCTGCATTCTAATTCATAGGAAATAGTTTTGTCAAGAACAAAGGGCTCCAAAATATGTGAAGCTAAAACAGGACATGACAAGTTTATGTCAATCAGCAGCCAGTAATAAAGACAAACACATTTTAAAAAAACCCTAGGGGCCCAACTACACATTTTTAGCAGCCAGACAATATATTTTATATAGCTTTCCGGATTATTCTATACAAATCTAAGCCTCAGGTAAAATTCTAGGAAACAGTGGCTACTTGACCACTTGTCAAGTCATACCCTAGGACAGGGGTCAGCAACCTTGCCCCCCCCCCTTGATGTTTTAGGCTGGCGGCACACTAGCAAACATTTTGCGTCCGTCTGACCGTACTGTTTGCTGTCCGTCGTAGCTTTATAAAAAGGAGTCAATTAAATACACCACACAAAGCCCCTGCGCACTTGTTAACGGACGGGCAAAGCATAAAGCCACAGACGCAAAAATAACAATCAACGTTAAAAAGCTAAAACAGACGCAGAAACAACGCTGCCATGTATTTTCCTAGAGTGTGGAGACATCAGACGTTACGGACGCACTTTATGCAGTGCTCACAATATCTCCCGTGAAAAAGTGCATCCGTAATGGACGCAGTACAGTATGCTCGTGTCCCGGCTGCCTTAGGCTAGGGTCAGACGAGGGCGTTTTCTACAGACACTGCGTCCGTGCAGTACAGACGCACTTTTTGGCGGAAGACGCAGTAGTGGCCACACCATCCATTTTTGTGACTGATGTTATTTACGACGGATGTAGGAGGGAAAATAAATATGAAAAACATTTTGTCCGTCAAAAATGCTGGACGTATAAATGCAGTCCATCTGAACGCGTTCCATCACTCACACACAAAGCTATGCGGACGTGGCGCACTCCGCACGTCTGTCCTAGCGGTTCAACGTTCTTGCTAACCTGCGTCCGTTTGCTGCGTTCGTAGTGCGACCATACTTCCATGCAGACGTACTTCGTGTGTGGGCCTTCATTGGTCAGGATTATCTGCTACCACGGACGTACTAATGTGCGGCAATGTACGTCAACACTGCGTTCGTCTGACCCCAGCCTTAGAACTACATCTCCATCTCCCATGATGCCCAGCCACCCATTAGGTTAGCAGAGTCTCTTAACAAATGAAGCTCCAAAATATCAGGCTGGCCAACTGCCGACCCTGCCCCATGATATAGATTAGTGTGGCACAGGCCTATAGCTGCAACCCAGGTTGCAAAGTGCTCCAGGTTGCAAAGTGCTCAGGATTTTACGTTCAAGGATGGATGGAGTAGAGGTAACATCACTGCTCTATAACCGTGGAGACCCAGGATGGAATCCCTGCCGGAGCACCTCTCCAGTAAGTGACCTTGGGCAAGACACCGAACGGTACATACTCGCCTACCACACCATATCGACGGGAGCCCAGTGGTAACGTCTCTACCGTGGAGAAGCAAGTGAAATCCCCGTTCAGCACATCGCTCAAATACAACTGTGGAGAAGCAAGTCTCGACTTTACGAGAAGCAGGTTCAAGCTAACCACCAGGTCCCTGATCTACAATCATGGTAAGCCGACTTGATCACACTCAGAAGACACCACCAGCGAGTGTCCTTGGGCAAGACACCTAATGATAGGGATGCGCCTACCTCACAAAATATTTGTACATCTCATAGATTGTAAGTTCCCTTAGGAACAGGGTCCCCTGAATTTGGAATACCACACATGGATATGACCAATGTATCAACCCCTTGTACACCGATCTTCTAAAGCGCTGCGGAATATGTGGCGCTATATAAATAAAGGATAATAATGAAAGACAGGTGCCCTCCTTGCACGCGTTCGGCTTTGACAAATCCATTTCAAACTCTGGAGCCAGGAAGAAAACATTAGAGACCATCAGGATTCCTGTATAGATTTGGGTAGAATTCCAATTATTAATATAGTGCCAACATATACAACAACGTTGTACCGTGGATAAGACAGAACAAGCATAAAATTAACAAAAAGGTTTGACACCGGTAGGAAAAAGAGGACCCTGCATTCTAAAAAGGAGTGTGGTGACACACAGAGCAGCAGAGGCATGGGTAAATAAAGTAAGAGAAGTAATGGGTTGATTGGGGGCTGTGTAGAGGTGGATCAGGAAAGGGACATGGGGGGGGGGTTATGGAGCGAGCCGATAGACTGGAAGCACGGGGAAAGTCTAATGTTATGTGGGAGGGAGTTCAATAGATAGGGGATCGCTCGGGAAAGGACCTGAAGGCAAGAGTTGGGGAGTGCAAGTATGAAGGGAAGATAATATCAGAGTGAAGTGGTCAGGCTGGGATGTACCTGCTAATAAAGGAGGAGATGTAGACAGGGGCGCAGTTATGGAGAGTTTTGTACGCGAGCACCAGTATTTTTAATTGGACTCTAAAAAGGAAACCGGGAGCCAGTGTAGGGACTGAAAAGGGGGTGACGTGCGAGATATAATGGGATGTGAAGAAGTGGAGGAGTTTGACAAAGCATAAATCAGAAATTTCAAATTTCAAAATAAAAATCTAGGAGCAAATGGCTACGTGGCCCATGAATTTGTCAAGCACGGTTATAATTCATACCCAGACTAATCCATGGGCCAACAGTTCCTACAATTTTACCTTTGACTACTACATTTATGGATTATTCGATAAAACAATACAACATTTTACCTGACACCTAAAATTAAGCAGATTGCTTAATTTTTATACTGGTTCCCAAAGTTGATATAATTTTGCATGCTCGGTTTTAATTTTCCACGTTTCTTGTAATGTCCCTAGAAATACTGTGCAGAATGCCAGCGATTTCACACACTATGTAACCAGACAGTGTTTTCAGGGTAGGAATAAAAACTTGAATTCTGTTACTGTTATGGCCCATCACGCTGCCTTCATGTGAGCAGTTTTATTTGTGTCACTTATCATGGCCTCCCCCTTTCCATTTAAATACTTTCAGAATTTGATGAACGCAAAACAGTACAGCAAAGATAGTTTACGATATTTATTGGAGGAAGAAGAGTACTGATTCTGGTGCAAAGACTAAATGTTGAGCAATAGGAAACAGATCTAATGATATGAAGTGTGTGAACATCAGAGCAACAGATCAAAAACTGCAAAATACAGTGGAGTCACAGATACCCCAGGCTCGCACAAAGATGGTGCCCAATGGATGAACGTGCCCTGCTTGTATTTACGGTTCACAAAAAGGTAAGGCCAGAAGGCCTGGAGTTGTGGGAAAGACTTTAATGGGATTCCAGTCGAAGGTACGCTACAATCACAGGATCCATCCTCCACACTCGCAGGTACATCCCAAGATAGCATTTAACATATGTAAATACGGTCCACAATTTGGCACGCTACGCTTGCAGGTACATTACATGAAATGCAGGGGTGGGTGATTTGTATAGCCCGACGCCCGTGACAACTTGATCTCAGAACTGGGCAAATCAGTTGTTAGTGAGTGGTCAGCACGGTGGGCAGGTAGCGGTAGTTGTGGCAAACACAGGCATTTAAACAGACCTCGGATCTAACTCTTGCTGTGCTAGTCAGAGTTGCTAGTTGCATGTATGTATAGTATATTTCAAATTAATTGTCGATAGGAATTAAAGTCACAAGAGATCTTCACTTCTAAATTAAAGTAAGGGAGGAATTTCCAAAATCGACAGCTGTGGTGCCTGCTCGAAGCCCGATTTTATGTGTGTATATTAAACAGATTTGATAATTAAACAGCAAAATCTAGGCGAGTAATACACCACTAAAGTTTGCAGTGGCTTTTTCTACAGGCATATATTACTACCTCCTCAAGCTGGGGGCCCCAATGTATATATAGACAATTCATTAATTCCTGTGATAAGAGTTCTTGAGGGTTTTATTTATACTTTGCTAGGAAGAACACCATAAGTTATAAGCGGCAACAATAAAGCGAAGTTTTATATACTATGAGAGAAATATTTCTAGCAATTTAATATATATTCCTTTCTTTAGAAAGAAAATATCTAATTTTAATGTTACTTAAGCGCTCGTCTGGAAAAATCAAAGACTATCCCACAGAAGCCAGGGCTGTCAGCATGAATGCAGAGAAGCACAATTATTAAACTAAAGACTAATGCATGATATTCACTAGGTGCTTGTGTATTGCAGGGTTAAAGCACCAACAAATACTGGCATGTCACAAACGTAAAAAAGAGTAACAAAATAAGCATCACAGCACATATGCAGGGGCTGCAGGATTACACCGGCACTTGGTGAATAACCATCTGTGTTCGACGACATATGAGTGTGGTGTTGTGTAGCTGTGTCTGCCACTGTCTTTTGTGGGGTATTTAGCAGTATATGCTTTTTTATTGTAGGGGAGTTGCTATTTAAATGTCATTTATTGAAATTATTTAGCTTGTTGGGACAAGTAGATTGGGCTACCGGTTTAGTCCATCTGGACAAGTAGATGTTTTTTAGAAAAAAAATTCCACACCTCTAATATGGCACAGCTGCGCTCGAAGATCCATCACCAATATGTTACACTCATGGGGTTGGGGGGATTCCGCAGGCTTATGGGTCTTTGTTTCTTTTATGGGCCCTTTTTCTTCCTTCTTTCCAGGGGGGCCTCTCTACCGGCCTGCTGTTCCATCATCCCGGGACACTTCACACAGAGTTCGTCACAGGTAATGGCCCCAACCAAAATTTAGGTTATCAATGAATGCACAACACAACAATATGAGCTGCAGATTCCTCTGCTCCATGAAACAAATAAAAAGACCACTTTTGCTCCTGAGGAAGTCAACTGCAACAGATGAAACGCGTTGAGACAAGCACCTGAACACTAGCCAGATGAGACAACAGACTACCATCTGCCCTGTACCAGGACCAGTTGGATAGAAGTATGGTCATGCTTCCGGTCCTGCAGCCCCTAGAAAAGCAAGGATATCCTGCTCATGAGCCGATCCAGGCCGACTTCGTATTCCCGTGTCCTTCCTTCATCCAGTCTGAGATTTTCTTAGCCATCAGCTAACCTCAGAATCCACCTGTCAGAGCACTTGTCTAATCACCGATTTAAGGGCATCTCTCCCATGGTGCAGAGCTTTGTCATGGAGTCTCCAGCCTGGTTGAGGTTACATTGATTTCTCCTCAGTATCTTGTTTCAGTGTCATTCCTGTGTCGGACCTTGACCAAGTATTCTCAGTTCTGGTTTCCTGCTCTTGTCCCTTATATTGGTTTCGTTGTACTGACCCTGGCTATTGTATCTGGATACTGGTTTTACAATTATTACCTACTCCCATTCAAAATTAACAAAAATGTCTGTATACTTTAATTTTATTTCTCCATTTTTCATATGGAATACACTTTGACACCCAGGCTCCCGGTGATTTTACAGAATGCCTGGTCGGATGATAAGGGTCTTCTCCATTGTTCATATATATGCGTAACCATTGGTCTTCACCCTACTCACATTATTGGGGAATTACCCTATGGTTTGTTTTATTATTTTTATTATTAAAACAAAAACAATCACAATCACCGGCACTCCATTACAAATGCTACATAAACAGTTAACACAGGAAACCACAAGTTTGCCCGACAATAACTAGACAAACCACCTCTGAGAGTCATAAAGCAGGAGTTTGAGCTCTGGCCCAATATATGCATTTTTTACTGATTATTTATTGCAGTTTTATAAAGACCCTCCCTCCTTATCCAGTTTTGCAACGTCACAGCCTGGGACATGATAAAGCAGAACAGTAGTCTGTAGGCTGCTTTGTAGAGATAATTATTCGTTTGTTGCATTACGGTTTCGTGCCTTGAGATTGTCACGCTGCACAAAGGCAGCGTTTGCTAAAAAGAAACAAGATATGGACAGTCAAACACAGGATGACGTTGGAAGTTCTTATTGTTTTTTTACGACCTGCAGCGAATATGCTCGCTTGTCTCTGTTCCTTAAAACCCATTAAGAACAACTTAAACCAGCTGTTAAACAGGCCGAATTCAAAGACATATGTCTTTATGCAAAAACACACAGTCAAGACCAGTAGATCAGGAAAAAAGCTGCATGCAAAACGGTTTGTGTGAGTTATTTCAGTGGTCAAGACCACTTAGCTTCTGTAAAAGGTCACCAAATGTCAAAAAAGCTGAAGAAAAAAGAAAAAACAAACAACGACAAACCTCCAATAAAAGTCACAATTGTCATTCACTGCTCAGAATCGCAACTTTACATTGATGATGAGCGGCACATTAGTAAAACTACCCACGAGTTGTCCCTTTGTTTCAACTAGCAAGCACCACATGTCTGTGGCAAACCCCACTCACTATCCTGCCATTACTCTGAGGTAAATTTTGGAGGAGTTCACCACTTGCTCAATACAAGGAGTCATCGTTTTAGATTGCCTTTCAAAAACGGTCCCTGATGAGCTACTTGTCCCAAATTCTTCTTGAACTTCAAATGTTGCATCGGTTTGCTCCTACGAAATGTTGGGAAAACATTTCACCCATGTTAGAACGGGATTACCAAAAAACACGCATGGCCACAAACGACTACTAAAACCAAGAAAGAAAAGTTAATCATGGTTGCACAACTTTTTAGAGCAGGGTTTCCCAACCCTGTCCTCAGCAAGCACTAGCAGATCAGATTTTACATATTACCTTGAGAAAATGCTGACTGAAAACTGCAATCACTGAGCAGCAAATTATATCTGCCATAGCCGGCCTGTTAGGGGTACTTGAGGACAGGTTTGTGAAACAACCTAGAGCGCTGGGAAGAAATAAAACTACTCTGAAGTGAATTTGTAATATCGAGTTGGATTCTTTAAAAGGATCACTACCACTTACATGCTGCAGTCCCCCTGTCTACCCCCCCCCCCCCCCCCGTGCAATTGCATGTATGAAAGGAAAAATAAAACTTGGGGGAAAAAAAATGCACAAAATAGAAACGAGACTAAAAACCCATAATGCAAAATTTACACAAATTCTAATGGTGATTTTTACTTTGTGGCTGTGCTTTATATCCTTTACAGTATTTAACAGTTAAGAGATGGCAGCTGAATGAGAAGACAGGGAATTTAAAAGCCTTCTAATCGAACCCCTGGTGATGTTTTGAATACACTCCACACAATACAATGATTTGAGTCTGACTGACCCATTCACTCCACTTTATGGTCATTGCCACACAGTGAGGAGCAAGTGATGTAAAGATATTGGGAGGGGGGGGGGGAAGGAGTTTATAACACAAAAAAAATCCCATAATGGATGTGCCCAGTGACAGTTAAGAAAACCAAGTACATTTACGATATCAGCAACAAAAGACGGACATCGAAACATAGAAAATGTCGGCAGATAAGAACCTTTCGGCCCATCTAGTCTGCCCAATTACATGGATACTTTACCTGGATTTATCTTTTGTTTAGGATAGCCTTATGCCTATCCCATGCTTGCTTAAATTCAATTACGGTTTTGGCCTCTACCATTTCAACTGGAAGGCTGTTCCATGTATCCACCACCCTCTCAGTAAAATAATGCTTCCTGATGTTACTTTTAAACCTTTGCCCCTCTAATCTAAGACTATGTCCTCTTGTTTTGCTATTTTGTTTCCTTTTAAATATACTCCCTTCCTCTACCTTGTGGATTCCCTTTACGTATTTAAATGTTTCTATCATATCTCCTCTGTCTCGTCTTTTTTCCAAGCTATACATGTTAAGATCATTAAGCCTTTCCTGGTAACTTTTCTCCTTCAAGCCGTACACCATTTTAGTAGCCCTTCTCTGAACTCTCTCTAAGATGTCTATATCCTTCTGGAGATACGGTCTCCAGTACTGCACACAGTACTCCAAGTGAGGTCTCACCAGTGCTCTGTACAGTGGCATGAGCACTTCCCTTTTCCTACTGCTAATATCTCTCCCTACACAACCAAGCATTCTGCTAGCATTTCCTGCTGCTCTATTACATTGACTACTTACCTTTAGAACATTTAATATTTTGGTGGTACTGTCCCTTTAACCCCTTCACCGCGGTGATGTGTGGGGAACGTCCTAGGAGGCTCCCGCTGTATGCAGTGGACGTTCCCCACACGTCAGCAAAATGAACGCGTGGGATCTCCAGTGGAACGAGTGAAAAAAGAATATTTATTCGGGGACAGCAAACCCAATCAGACAAACAAAGTGTGACGTTTCGACCCGAAGGTCTTAAATCATACATTCCCCACACGTCATGCACTTGGCGGGAGCTAGCGCCATACTCGCCTCTCTCCTCTGGGGTCCTGCGGCGGTCTGACTTCCTGGAAGTCAGACACTGCTTTAGTGACCCTGCTCGACGCGATGACGTCATTTTCAGGCCAAGGCCAGGAGATTGCCTGAAAGGAGGGGGTCCTTTCAGATCCCACTCACTCCTGATCGGGAGGAGGTAGAGGGAAATGCCAGGCACTGCTGAAAAGAGGAGAGTCTCCCCCCCCCCTTTTCAAGCGATGCCTGACTAACCCCTGAGGCACCGGTCCGCAATCCGGCCCCATTCAGCACCAGATCACAGCCTAGTTCCGGTGGGGGTCGCCATCTTGGATGGCAGCTCCACCTCCGGGTCCCCCCTCGTCATCTGACATCATTGCGCATGTCAAACGTCTGGGAAGCCCATAGCCAGCGGTGAGAGCATCTGGGAAGCAATTGGTCGGTCATGCCACGTTATTCAATTCATGAGAGAGTGTTGCTACTTCCAAATGCATAGATCAAAACCACCATTAGCAATTTTCTGAGCATAGGAAATAAAACCGTTCTCCCCCTCACTATCACTGGGGCAAGGTAAGAGTTTACTACATCAAACGACTTGTAACATAATTGCACATCTCTGCAAGAAGATCGGCACAACCAGGCAGCCTCGAATGCCAACGTTTCTCTTTACCATCATTATGGCTTGAGATTGTGTAATTCTTGAAGTACTTCTCAGATTTCTCCAGCTTCAATTTTTAATATTTTATCCTTAAAGCTTTCAAATGGCTTTCACAGGGTTTATATAAAAACAAAAAAAATTGTATATGTAATATAAAATCCCGTTATTTGGAATATAGAATGGATTTGTAAAAAAGTTGTTAAAAAGGTACTCGATAAATGTGATGTTGAGATATGCAAGCATTGAGATTCCAAGTGTTAATTGATCTAATCAGACCATTTCTTATTGTATCCTGTTTTACTAGATTTTAATGTACCCAGAATAAAAATATAGGTTTTCTTTTCCGGTTTCCTTCCACATCTGGGGAGTGAAAGTGCTTTTTTGCAGTGCCTGTGTCTGGGTTACCCCATTGGTATTTATATATACACTAGATTACCAAAAGTATTCGCTCATCCATCCAAATAATCAGGTGCTCCAATCACTTCCAAGGCCACAGGTATATAAAATCAAGCACCTAGGCATGCAGACTGTTTTTACAAACATTTGTGAAAGAATGGGTCGCTCTCAGGAGCTCAGTGAATTCCAGCGTGGAACTGTGATAGGCTGCCACCTGTGCAACTAATCCAGGCGTGAAATTTCCTCGCTCCTAAATATTCCACAGTCAACTGTCAGCTGTATTATAAGAACGTGTTTGGGAACGACAGTGTTTGGGAACGACAGCAACTTGGCCACGTAAACTGACGGAGCGGGGTCAGCGGATGCTGAGGCGCATAGTGCGAAGAAGTCGCCAACTTTCTGCAGAGTCAATCACTACAGACCTCCAAACTTCATGTGGCCTTCACATTAGCTCAAGAACAGTGCGCAGAGAGCGTCATGGAATGGGTTTCCATGGCAGAGCAGCTGCATCCAAGCCATACATCACCAAGTGCAATGCAAAGCGTTGGATGCAGTGGTATAAAGCACGCCGCCACTGGACTCTAGAGCAGTGGAGACGCGGTCTTTGGAGTGACGAATCACGCTTCTCCATCTGGCAATCTGATGGCGAGTCTGGGTTTGGCGGTTGCCAGGAGAACAGTACTTGTCTGACTGCATTGTGCCAAGTGTAAAGTTTGGTGGAGGGGGGATTATGGTGTGGGGTTGTTTTTCAGGAGCTGGGCTTGGCCCCTTAGTTCCTGTGAAAGGAACTCTGAATGCTTCAGCATACCAAAGACATTTTGGACAATTCCATGCTCCCGACTTTGTGGGAACAGTTTGGAGCTGGCCCCTTCCTCTTCCAACATGACTGCACCAGTGCACAAAGCAAGGTCCATAAAGACATGGATGACAGAGTCTGGTGTGGATGAACTTGACTGGCCTGCGCAGAGTCCTGACCTCAACCCGATAGAACACCATTGGGATGAATTAGAGCGGAGACTGAGAGCCAGGCCTGCTTGTCCAACATCAGTGTGTTACCTCACAAATGCGCTTCTGAAAGAATGGTCAAAAATTCCCATAAACACACTCCTAAACCTTGTGGACAGCCTTCCCAGAAGAGTTGAAGTTGTTATAGCTGCAAAGGGTGGACCGACGTCATATTGAACCCTATGGATTAGGAATGGGATGTCACTTAAGTTCATATGCGAGTCAAGGCAGGTGAGCGAATACTTTTGGCAATATAGTGCGTATATTTGTCTGTTTTATACGCCATTGTAAATGTTTTAATTTTATTAATTTTTTTTTAGTGTTTCAAGTGCCCTAAACTTTGGGCTGCAGTAGGAAGAAACTATTCTTATATATTTATTTTATGTGCTAAAATAATAAAAGTCCATTTCATCTTGAGTACACATAGAAAAAGTTAATGTGTAAAAGAAAAAAAATTGGATTGCTTTGTGTGCTCCGATCTATAAAGAAAGGAGAAAAAGAAGACCCCGAAAAATGTACTGACCATATTAAGCATTCGTTCTCTACTTAAAATACACTACGTTACGGATTACGTGACACTCCTATTTAAAAAGGCACATGTTAAATTAATTCGGTTATTTCGCATTATATAAAAAAAATATTTAAAAATAATGAAAATTTATCTCGTCTCACTAGATGGAAAACCAAAGATGACACAGGGATACAAATTATCTAGTTCAGTGCGCTGTGAACGCATCTCCAACAATATTGGCACAAAAAGACACACTGACTGAATGTCAGTGAAACACACACCCCAGTAAGCAAATAGTGATTCATTGGAACTAACTATAGAAAAGGAAAAAAAAAAAGTCAACAAGCTGGAGACCAGGTAATGCAAATAGCCCTCACCCTTATTCACTTACTTTACAATGTTGGGGTGGTCAAAGTGCTCAAGGCGTTTCAGAAGAGCAACTTCCCTCACTGTGGACAAGGGAAGGCCGTTTTCATTGGTCTGCACCCGCACATTCTTGAGGGCCACAAATTTTCCACTTTGAAGATCGCGAGCTTTGTACACTGTTCCATAGGCCCCGACACCGATCTCGGCAACTGGCTCATATTGATCCCGCATCTCTTTAGCCATATTCCTGGGCTCCTCTAGAAAGTCACACGCACCTGTACAACATAAGATGGCGATGCAATTTATTACTTAAAATAAAGGCTCATGGTCTGCAACATGGAAAAGGTAGAATCCCTTCACCATACTGGTACAAGTGGACCTTGTGCATTTGTAGCCATGTTCAAGGACACTTACGTTACTTAAGACTTCCTTTCACGAAAAAAACAAAAATTTATGGCACTTTCATCATTATGTTGAATAACAAATAGGGTTTGGATGTACCAATCAAAACACCGTAACTCAAAGTTGCTCAGCAACAGCCTGAAGAAGACTCCATCGTGACAAGATCCACCACTGCTTAAAGCGGCCCCGCACTCCGCATTCAGTCTGTCACAATGAATGTTGTAGGATGGAACAAATAATCATATGGAAATCTGCTGTGCCAACAATGGGTGGGACGAGAGCCACCCCGTGGCAGATTCTCAGTGGAATTTGAGCCAGTTAGGGACTACTGATAATTGAGGACAATTAAACTTGTGAGGATTGAGCTCAGGAAAGGCAACTGGCAGCAAAACCCCTATGGTTTAGCAAAACCGGAGCTTTTCCAACATACAGAGGCAACTCATGTCTTCAGTAGATCTACTAGGATCATTACGGTCATAAGAAAAGCTTACTTTGAGAAGAATAAAATTAGCATCTATTCCTCATTTGGAGCTTTCGAGGGAACTGCTCGGCCAGCGGTTTATCCTAGAATCAGGAACGGCATCTTGGTCAACCATTTGTCGGCCATCATGTTTAATTTCAGAAAATCAGTGAGCGTACACGCACATGAACACACTGAGCACATGGTCACTGACGACAGCAGATTCGATTAACATTAACCACCCCCCCACTGAATGAAAAAACGCCTGTCACAGGGCAGCAATAGAAATCTGTAGACAGGGGGTCCATGGGAAACCTGAATGGAGGCTTCCTTTTAGCTTGGCGAGTTCTTTCAGTATGGGCAGTTTTTACACAATTTGAACAACCTAAAAACAAAAAGACCTGATCTTTTCAAGTTCTTACAGTTTTAAGATCAAAATATTATAATGTTTTTTATTCCCAGCTTTCAACCACATAATATAGCATACGGTTTGAGCAGCTACACATGGACAACCCAGGATGTTTTCCAATGGACAATTTCACAATCGTGACTATTTGTGGCATTCTGAGTTGTGTGTTCAGCTTCACAGGATAATATATATAATGCTGGTAACAAACTGATATTCTAGTAGAAATTATTAGGGCTACAGTTAAATGTCATCTGCTACCGATTGCATCACAACTCCTTTAAAAAGACTTGTCGAATAATGCAGGGCCGGATTAAGATCTCTATGGGCCTGGAGCTGAAGATTTTGGTGGGCTTTTTTGGAATTTAGTGAAATTAAAGCATATTTTAGGTTATTTAATAGCGCAGATACGGCTATAAATTTACATTCAGATTTCAATAACTTACAGCGTGTAAAATAATTTTTTTACATTTTATCATCCAAACCTTTGTGTTTATATATTCTATAGGGCATTCTTGTTAAAAAAAAATTAAATGGGATCCTGTTACTGCATTTTTCTGAGAAAACCTACAATTTAAAAAAAAATTAAATATTTCACTTGTGTTTTGGAGGAAGGCGTTTTATGAATAATATGACTATGTATAAAAAACACTGATCTTGCTCCCAGCGTGAGAAATGAGAAGGTGAGTAATGGCAGTGGTATTGCTCATTTTATACGTGACAAATGGACGATGCCATTGCATTGGAACTAAAAATAAGTAGATAAAATTTTGGTTTTCTTTCTTTTAGATTTTACATGGTCATATTTGGTATTAATGCAAAGGCCAGACGCTGATCTGTCCAATGACACCTCCCTTGCCCTTGTGAGGTGTAAAGATTAGTGACGTAGGGTTCCAAAGTCCTCCCCCAGTGCACTGTGGCGGTTTAGGTTTTTGGTGTAACAATTCGTAATAACGGATCGTGCCATCACCTCCACACTTGAGATGGTGAGTTTTAGTGCAGCATCATTGTTCACTTTATAATTTAAAAGTGGAAAGTATTGCTGTGTTAGAAAGAAAAAATAAAATATTTATTATTTTACTTTTATTGTTACATAAAACCTGTTTATGTTTGGTATCATTGGAAAGGCCATACTCTGGCCTTTCCAGCGATACCTCATATGACCCTGTAGCTGCTATGGTCTTGGAGATAATGGGGTCCAAATGTCCATCAATGCAGACATTGTTATTTTTTCTCTAGGCCTATTCTGGGGCATGGGCCCGGAGCTGCAGCTCCATCAGCCCCTATGTTAATCCGTCCCTGGAATAATGACATTGCTTACCTTTTAGCGGAGAAATCAAACTGGGGATTAAGATTTTGGGGTGAGGGGGTTGCAGCCAAGCTGAATTTTTCCCGTCTCTAAATCACTGCAATCCAGAGCATGACAAATGTATATCAAAGTTAGATGGATTCTATATAGGCTGGCCGTCCACTGGGTACGTATTTGTGCGATGGTGCAATTATCCGATATCGTCTGAAGTCGTCCAACTGATCCTACAATATGAGGGTGAATTAGTCCTCTTCCACTGCATTAGACCATCGGATGACTTCAGACAATGTTTTTGCTACTACAACAGACCAGACTAACGATCTTTCCCCATTGTCAGGGGATTTTTTCAGATGAAATCGGACGATCTGGTACAATTTATATAAACCGCCGTGCCGCAGCACAGTAATTGCCCCATAGAGAAGTGATTCAGTTCGGCAGCCCATAGGATTCAATGTAAAAAATATTTTCCATTTTAGTCAACCGTTTATGATTTTCATCGTAACAAATAGTTATTGAATTTTTAGAAATGTTTTAGGCATTTTACAGACAAAATTTTGGGTTCAAATTTATTTGAAGAAAAAAAAACATGTAGGTTTTTTTTCCCTTTTGCCGAACGTGTCCTTCTCCCCCTTTCTTTTAGGCTGGCTGCATTCAGCATTGCTGCCCCTGGTGCCGAAAGCTATTTCAGCAACAAGGACAGGAGGATCATCCCCACCCCTTCGGCAAGGTTTATTTTTTCTGCTTCAGCTGCGCTGGACGGGGGTTGAAACTCCGTTTCAGCACCAAAGACAGGTCTTTTCTCCGCGCAGTGCCCCCCCCCCCAATTCGGCGGCCTGGGTTGTCCGCAGACGCTTCCAGTGGATGACTCTGATCAGCCGACGGCATTGTCCGTAGGCGGACAACAAAGTTGGTCTTCTGACTATGGTGCCAGTGGAAGGCCAGCCTAAGAGTCAGGTACAGTTTTGTATATTTTTTTCCCCCGCAATAATCCAAAAATGTAGGAGCCAGTGGTTAACTGGACCTTGGATTTGTCAAGCCCTAATTTGATGATCTGACAAAGGTTCTTTACCTTGCATAGGAAAACAAAAACACTCACTACCCAAGGAGGACACAGGAGCCCAAAACTGAACTTGTCACACCTAATCTAGGAGCTGTAACAGGTGAATTGAGCAAACGATGAAATGACAAATTTATGAAAAGCAACCTCTTTAGAATCGAGATGTTCATGACTTGTGTTTGCAACCTGTGCAATGATTGTAAGATAGCACAAAAAGCAGTGCTTGAAACGCAAATTAAAATAGATTCTGATTTAAAAATCAATAATATGTTAATTACAATCTGAGCATCAATATATTTCATACGGGTACATTAAATCAGTCAAATTTTTCTTTTTCTTTAAGATTGCCATATTTAACTAATTCTACGGTTTTACAAAAAAGAAAACCATTATGAAGTCGACATTTAAAGTTTTTGATGTACTATTGCCTCTACATAGGTAGAATTATAGAAAAATAAAAATTGGGGTGATAACATAAATGTTAGATACTGAAGACAGTGGGGCAGGAGAGACTTCTAGAGGATTTAAAAAAAATAAAAAACCCACAAACCTGCAAATGTGTAGACATACCGGCTCCAAAGCATCCGAATGCCGAAAAAGGGGAGAAACAGGTTAGACAAAATCCATTTCCTGTGCAAGCCAACATTTTGCTGACAGAATTTTAGAGAACATTCTTACACATACACCTCCAAGCGATTGCGCAGAACCCACTGGCTCCAGGAATTTTCCCCTTGCCCCCTGTATTATCAGATTGCATGGTATGCACAGACTAAGTCTTGCCAATTCTACAGGCCTGGTATCCATTGGCTCTCAGATCTTTATGTCTGGCTCCTAAAGATGTATCCCTCCAGCAAGAATTTGTAAAAGTGACAATACGCAATTCTCACCCAAACCTCCAACTGGCTCTGGTCGGTGAGAGTTCAGACTTTGTGCGCCCGTACTGACGTGCCTTCTGGCGTCCGTCGCAGCATTGGGACGATGCGACGGAACCAGCCACACGCTGTTCCACGCAAGCGACAGCAGCCGTGCAGCAAGCCTCCCCGTCAAAACGCTAGGACGCACGTTGACGGGGTTGCAAAGCGCGATTCTCCATAGGAGGAACGAGCCTTGCAGCGCTGAGCGCACTATCTGCGCTCAGCGAGGCGGCCAGACGGGCGTCGAGTGGTAGGAACGTCCACTCTCACAGACGTTCCTTCCGCTCTTCAAATACGCTCATCAGACCCCAGCCTTAGACAGGATGAATTTTGTGCTCCTGTGTTCAATCCTAGAGGTTGTCTACAGTATCCCACTCTTTAACCCTTTCCAGCTGCAGGGAATACTATGCTGTCCCCCACGGTGGGTGGGACTGAATGCCATGGGGCGGCACAGCATGCCTCGTGGCGCCAATGGGCCACGACTGGCCTGTCCACCAGACCACGGCCTTTCCAATGATATGAAACATGACCAGGTAATTTGTAATAAAAAAATAAAAAAAAATTCTAAAAGCAGCACCATTTTCCACTTTTGAATTATAAAGTGAACAATGATGCTGCACTAACTCACTTTCTCATTTCCCATGGCAGAAGCAAGTGTGGAGGTGATGGTGCAGGGACTTTTTACCCACATTTTCCCAGAAAAGTTAAGTTGTTGCACGACAAGGTACACCCCACAAGATCAAACAAGGTGTCATTGGAAAGACCAGAGTCGGGCCTTTCCAGTGATACCATATATGACAATGAGTTGTGGAAAAATATTTAAAAAAATTAAAAAAAAAAAAAATTTAAATGCACAATTTATTTTTTTGTTCTAAGACAGTGGTATGGTCTGCTTTTAATTATAAAGCAAACAATGCTGCTGCTGTAACTCACCTTTTCATTTCCCACGCTGGGAGCAAATGGAGCTGATGTTGCAATGTGTGGTTATTCATGGTTTCATCTAAGACCACAAGCCGCTGCACTACTGCAAGGAGAATCGGAGGTGCTATGGACCCCTGTATATTCTTTACACTTCACATGATCAAGTGGCTGACCTTTCCAATCACATCCAACATGATCACGTAAAGAAAAAAAAGTATTTTTTCAACAATGGAGTCTCATTGGTTTTATGTGTGAAAAATGGACAAACAATGCCATTGCCACATCATTTATGAGAATAATTGTTAGTTGCAGCCCTAAACGAAATGCACCAAAATACAAGTGAAATATTCTTTGAAAAAAAAAAAAAAAAAAAAAAAAAAAAAAAAAATCAAGCAACATATTCTCAGTTTGATTTTTTTTATTTTTAACCATTTGGCTGCCAAGGACGCGCTCAGTGCGTTCAGCCAAGTGGTTCTCCTGTGCTAAGGACACACTAAGCGCGTCCTAGCACAGGAGGCAGCAATCACCCGGGATTCCGGACGATTGCTGCGCCCCCCCGGTCTTGATGCTAGCGCAATGACATCTATATCAGGCGCCCCCCCGCGAGTGCGGGGAAGGTGCCGGAAAGGGGAGGGGGGGGGGAGGTCCTTTGGACCTCTCTCCCTCCCGATCGGCTGGGGGCAGCGGTGAAAGTCAGGCACCGTTTGGAAGGGCACAGCCTGCCCTTCCAAACGGTGGCTGGCTTTAACCCCTTGGGGGCCGGATCACGATTCGGCGCCGAAAAGCGTCGGATCGTGATCATCTCCCGGAGCTGGCCAACATCTTGGATGTCAGCCAAGCTTCCGGGAACTCCCCCTGACGAAATCGTGAATAGTGCAATGATGTCAGTTTTGGAGTTAACCCCTAGCTGCCACCAATGGTTGAGATAGGGGGGGTTCATTGGAACCCATCTCCCGATCCATGGCAGCTAGGGGTTAATGTTTGGTATCGTTGGATTGGCCAGAGCATGGCCTTTCCAACGATACCAAATATGACCATGGTAAAAGTTAAAAAAAATAAAAAAAAAGTTGTTTTTTGTTTATGCAGCAATATTGTCACCATTTCAATTATAATGTGAACAATGATGCTGCACTAACGATTTTTGTATGGGTGCGTTTGTTAAAAATAGCATAATTTCCCCCCCCCAAAAAATGTAACGATTCCCCATTGCTAATTTTTTTTAACAAGTGCAACTCATAAAAAAATATAACTGCAAACGCTCGCATGTTAAAATGTGAAAAAAACAGTTTACACGTTGTAAATTATTGAAAATTTAAATTTGATTGCATTTTTTGTTATAATATTCAGATAGGGCATGACGTATACATATAATAATGATATATTATGAATCTCCTGAGTCTTCCAGAAAGAACGATATATAATAAAATATGGCTTCAAAACGCGTTTAAACATGATGAGCGAAAGCCGTAAAAATTAGCTCAGCACAGAGGCGTGAAATGCCTCAGCAGCAAAAGAGTTAGAGTAACTCATAGAATATATAACCACAAAAGTTTGAATGATTAAATATGGAAAAAATATTTTTACATGCTGTAAATTGTTGGAAATTTGCACTTTTTGGTACAGCATACTGATGGGACATAACGTATCGTATACACCTAGTAATGATAGATTTTGAATCTTGCCAAGTCCACTGGAGAGATATAGATATATATATATATATATATAGATGTAATTTTGCCTGTGTCCTATAATAAAACATGGACTTCACATTATTTTTAAACATAATGAGCATAAATGGTGAAAATGAACGCAGAACACTGGGGTTAAAGCAGGATTGATGCTCTCCCTGTGAAGGAACTAAATTCTCATTTGGACCTTACTCCTGTCACCCTGTATGACTGAAAGATGCCAAAAAAGGAGACCCAACACTTACAGGGTTATTCAGAGAGAGGTGAAAAGCAGGAGAATGGCTGGAGAATGGAAAATTCTAGGTCAAAATAGCCAAACCAGAAATTTTCCATTCTCCAGTCATTCTCCTGCTTTTCACCTCTCTCTGAATAACCAGTAATATCCATACACAGGCATTACATAGCGTTATGCTACATTTTAAATTATCCATCTTTACCACATATTCTCCATTTGAAACAAAGGACACTCCTCCCTGCTGTATGCCAAGAGCGCTTCACCCGTTTGAAAATGTGCAAGGGACACCATCTAGTTTCTAGAACTTTTCACCTCAGCAATATTTCTGAAGAGGATAATTGAATGAATTACGACTTAACGATGTTCAAACAATATTTTAATCCACTGGCGTGCGCAGCCTGTTACAGTACGGTGCGCGCACCTATGGTACATTAATTTAAAGCTTATAGTTATAAGATTTTGCACAAAAATGCACATTTTCATTAGAAATAACAAGCCTGTAAGCAGAGATAAAGTCAGCTTTTTAAGCTATTCATCATGAACCAGATAAGGGATGTCTAAAATGTCAATGTAGGAGGTGATGGACCTCTTCACCCAACATTAGGGTGTGCCTGGGCACACCACACACACCCCCTGCGCACACCTAGGTTTTAATCTTTTAACCATTTTGGAATGAGCTACACACACTATCATGCTCTTTAACCCTACATTCAAAGTACACCCGCGTCATACCCAATGGACGTAGGTCTAAATAAACAACTACTCCCGGTTTACGATTTGGCCATTTAAATATTTTTTTATTTTTTTTTACTCTCTCGCTCTAAAAATTCGAAGTTGACACGGGAATAGGGCCCTCGTTTCCTCCCGCATTGGTTTGTCAAAATGTTCAGTCTCCATGTATTGTAACCCTGTCTCTATATATTGTATATAAATGAATAATAATATATTTATTAATTATTATCCTCCCTGGCGGTCTGATTATGACATTAAAAAATAATGTCCTGACCCCCTGTGTCGCGGCGCGTGCAGGGAAGGGGACCCGGAAGAAGGATGCTGTGATCGGCCGGAGGAGGCTGCGGGAGGACATCAAGGGAACGCAGGGATAAGGTATGTACCAGCCCGAGTGTGGCTCGGGGTTACCGTTTTTGGTACTGAACATTAACCCCAAGCCACACTCTGGAATACCCCCAGAGAGGTTAATAACTCTGTCCACAGAGGTGGAAAATGGCGGTGCTGGATTTTGGACAAGGTTAAGTATTGGCTGCGATAGCTCATGATCTTTAAAGGCCAATCCACTCCCTGGTGAGAGATCATAGACAAAAGCCACTGCAAATTTACTTTAAGCTAGGGGTCACCAACCTCAGCCCTACAAACGTTTAGGAACTACACATTCCATGAAGCCTAGTGAGCTCAAAGAGTGTCTGAGCTCCCCAGACGCTCAATAGGCATCATGGGATATGTAGTTCCAAAACAGTGGTGGAGACCAAGAATGCTGATCCCCTGCATTAAGTAGACATCCCATGCTTCAAGTAAGCCCGAGGTCAGACGAGCATTTTTCAGAGTAGAAAGAACGTCCGTGTGAGTGGACGTTCATTCCACTCTGACGCCCGTCTGGTCACCTCGCTGAGCAGTTAGTGCGCTCAGTGCTGCAAGGCTCGATCCTCCTATTGAGGATCGTGCCATGCAGCCCCGAATGCGTGTCATAACGTTTCGACGGGGAGGCTTTCAGCACGTCTGCTGTTGCGTGTGCAATTCGTGCATGTGGTCAGCCCCATCGAAACGTCACAACGCTGCAACGGAGGGTACCTCAGTACGGACGCACATAGTGTGCTTTTCTGACACCGGCCTTAATGATTACAGTACCCCTCCTCCAAATTGCACCCCGTTTCACGGGTACAAAGGGTACCGAGCACTTTAAATGGGAATGTTCTACAGATCACCTACAAGTCTTGTACAAGGTTTTGATTAAACTGTAAAAATGAGGATTCTCCTCGGTTTAGTGATTGAGCCCCCCCTGTCCCGGCTACAATCTTATTGAACGGGACATCCTCTTTAGGGTTACCAGGTTTTCCTGGTCACATACCTTATTCAAGCTGATGGGCAGTGCATGAAGAATGCTCCCCCCCTGCAGTATGTACAATCCATACACCACAGGTAAGACATCAAAGAGGAATCCCATGTGGTCTGCAGTGTCTAGGGCAGTAATTTCATTCCTGCAGCATATGAATTATACAGGTTACAGGGCTGATCCTGCTAGACAGAGTCCTCCCCGGAAACCTCCATTGCCCTACCCAGGCAGTGACCCTTTAAATCCAGCCCCAGGCTGTCTCCACGTGGTGCTGGCAGACAGGAGCAGCCCTTTGTGCTGCTTACATGTGGCATCTCTTTATTAATAGGGCGCAGGGGAAACCCCTCATTTCCCTTTACAAGCAGCGATCAAAGTATTGCAGTGAATAATCTATTTATTGTAGATGGTCCGCTCTTCCTGTCAGGACTTGTAACCCACCATGCTGCTTCGTGGGTCAAAATTCCATTAAATGTAAAATAAACATAAATACAATCTATCCTATATGCTCTAAACACCCCCCCCCAGGGTGAGATCTAAACACCCCCCCCCAGGGTGAGATCTATCCCCCCCCCCCCTACCCGGCGTCACATCAACCCGCTCACAGCAGATCAAGCTGCTCTGTGGCGACAGCCTGGGCAACGTCCATACAGGAGCCCATCTGCCCCACACGCTGGCCATGGTGGCAGATACACCCAGGAGACTGAAAGTTGCCATGAGCAACACAGCATGTGTGGGGGAGGGGGGGGGTTAAGGTATAGGGGGGGGGGGGGGGGTAAAAAAAATCTCTCCTAAATTGGGGTGTAAAGCAGATTCCCTGTCTGATACAGCAGATCTGTGGGCACAGTTACCCCTCTCCTCCCCAGGATTAACCCTTACCTGGATGGCTTGTCAGTCTGTAAGCAGGAGCATGCCTGAGCTGCACTCACTGATCTCCCCCTGCACGGCCAGCAGCTCACATGCTCTGAGAGAGCATTCACTTCCTGCAAGGCGTCACTCCACCCAGTGCTGGGTCCCTGAGCTGCTGCTGCTGCTGCTGCTGCTGCTGCTGCCCCCCCCGGCCCTCCTCTTCCTCTACTGTTATGTAACGTTGCAGCAAGGGATACCTCTTCCAAAGTAGGGCAAGGGGATTGAGCTGTAAAAGACCACATGTGCCATGCACCCTGCTTGCTTACAGTTTTACACACCCTGCTTGCTTACAGTTTTACACACCCTGCTTGCTTACAGTTTTATTCATATAGAACAGGGTACAATGAATAAAAAAATGTAAAAAAAAAAGTGAAAATGGGCTATTTTTAAGATTTTTCACTAACCACCGTAGTTTACCGGTGTTGTAACGTCCTGACTTCAGCTTTTCCCTAAGGGAAATCCAAACAACGGCAGGAGAAGCTTCACCGATGATTGTCATTGCGACAACTGCAAACTGGTGCTTAGTGAATAAGCCTTTTATTGTCTCGGTGGATTCGAACTAAAAGAAGAATCACTAAATGGCTTATTCACTGACCTCCGAATTGGCCCATAAGGCTAGGGTCAAACGAAAGCATTTTTACACGCGAACGTAAAGAAGTGCGTCCGAACGCATTGACGTATTTTTTCATGGAATACGCGAAAACGGTCATACGATGCGCATTTTTGTGCGTGATTTTTTACAGATCCAAACCAGGAAACTTTGCATCTGGACGTTATGTAGGCCGGACACGAGCAGGGTCTGACGTCTCCAAATCGCACACACACACACCGCTAGCGGGCGCAGCGCACTCTGTACGTCCGTACTAGAGGTTCAGCGTTCTCAGAAAAATGCGTTCATTTTCCACTTGCGTTGCACGGCCGGACTTTCGTGCGACCGTACTTTGTATATTGGCTGTCATTGCCCGTCATTTGCTGCTTGTGCGGCCGTGATTATGTGCGCCAGAACGCACGTTAAAAGTGCGCTGGTCTGACCCCAGCCTAATTGGTGCAATTTCGGAACAATTTGTCTATTCACTAACAGGGTTGGGTTATTCAGAGAGCGGTGAAAAGCAGGAGAATGACTGGAGAATGGAAAATTCTAGGTCAAAAAAGCCTATTTGGAAAGTGAGATGAAAGGGAGAATTTTTCTGGTTTGGCGATTTTGACCTACAGGGTTATCCAAAGAGATCCGAATGGCTGGAGAAAGGTAACCGAACGCTGAAAATCAGCGTTCGGTTCCCTTTCTTGGCCATTCAGCTATCCAGAGAGCAGGCAATTCACCAAATCCTAGCGAACTGCCTGCACATACGGTGCCTGTTCGAGGGCAGTGAAATCCCCATAGAGAAACAATGCTTTGGCTATTCAGAGACCACAAACCAGCAGTGAAAGGTTCCCCTAATGCTCTGCCATTCGGTGGTTTCATGCGGCAGGTTGATTCAGACGAATCTCATAGGCTTCAATGTTAAAAATATTCCCGTTTTAATTCAATATCTAATAAACCATTCATTATAAAATTCTGCAGTAAAGAGTCTCTTTATTTATAGATTTTTTGGATATTTTAAGCATTTTTCTGGATTTATTCTTTTTGAAAAAAAAAAAGTCTGATTTTTTTTTAAGTTTTCTTCTTTTTTCTGTAACAGCCCTTTTTATTATCATTCCCTGGACCTCATATGGAAATTTCAGACATTTTCACTCAGTAGTTTCTTTGCAAACAGCGTTTCACTTTTCAAACATTCAAGCAAACTGTTTTTCTAATTTATTCACTGCAATCGTCTGCAGCTTTTTCCGGTGGCTGCGCTGCGTGTGTTTCCTACTTGGGTTTTTCCGGCAGCTGCGCTGCGTGTGATTGGCTCCTGCTCTGGTTTTTCTGGCGTTTTCGGCGGGTTAATCCAGATGTTTTTGCGGGTTTTCGGCGTGCATTCGCTGGTTTTGCGGTTAGTTTTCGTCGGGTTTGCGGCGGCCTTTCCCTGCAATTCGGGGACCCTGTGGTGCTTGCTGAATACACCGCAGGGTCACCGAAATGGAATCGCCAAATCGCACTGAATTGAAGAGAACGAAAAGTCACCAAACGTGCAGTGACTTTTCGATTCTCTTTGAATTACCCTGCTAGAATTTTCCATTCTCCAGTCATTCTCCTGCTTTTCACCGCTCTCTGAATAAGCCTGTAAGTTGTCAATTCACCAAATACTGCTGAATTGACTGAAAAATATGGTGCAGTTTGACGGCACCAAAATTGCCTCATGGAAGACTATCGTGTCTTCTATTCACAGAACACCAAACTGCACCGAAATTCCCACGAAATGCCCTGATTTTCGGTGTTTTATTTCAACGGGTTTAAAGAGGCAAATACCACAGGATTCAATGTAAAAACGTAATACCTTATTTAACCACTTCGCTGTGGTGGACGCGCTCAGCGAGCGCGTCCTCTCTTTGGGGCCAGCGTTCAGCCGGGTTCCGGACAATCGCTGGCCCCCCCGGTGCGGGCTGACATCCTCGATATCAGCCCAGCACCCGGAACTGCCGCCGGAGTAATTAGGTGTCATCGCGGGGGCGCGATGACACCTAATTCAGGTGCCCCCCCCTGCATGTGCGGAGGAGGCGCCTGAAAGGGAGGGGGGGAGGTAATTCGGACCTCTCTACCTCCCGATCGGCGGCGTGCAGGGGGTTAACCCAGGCACCGTTTGGAAGGGCACAGCCTGCCCTTCCAAATGGTACCTGGCATTAACCCCATGGAGGCCGGATCACGAATCGGCGCCGAAAAGCGCCGGTTCGTGATCCTTTCCCGGAGCTGGCCGACATCTTGGATGTCGGCCAAGCTTCCGGGAATGCCCCCTGAGGCCTGGCGTCATCGTGCATAGCACCAGTGGTGTATTTAGGTTTTGTGCTGCCCTAGGCCTGACTAAACTCGTGCACCCCCTAATTTAAATTTGACGCACCCCTTCCTGTCAAGGGCACATCTCTTCCTGGTTAATCCCCACCCTTCCTCTTTAAGCTCCGCCTTTTCCTCTCTTTATATTAAAAGTGGATACCAAGTGCCTACTTGTATATTTTGTATACCATTTCAAATGTATCTATTGAGATAAAGAAAATTACGAAATGTTTAAATTCAAGCATTTTTACAAAGAACAGCCACGCATGTCAAGTAAACGGGATCACAGGCGCTCTAATTGGTTGAAAAATAAAATCCACAGAAACGTGCACTGCATATGAGCGTATCACAGAGCTGCACAGCAATAAAACCCACAGAAATGGGCACTGTGTATGAGCATATCAGAGCTGCACAGCAATAAAACCCATAGAAATGTGCAGTGTGTATGAGCATATCACAGAACTGCACAGCAATAAAACTCACAGTAATGTGCAGTGTGTATGAGCGTATTCCAGAGCTCCAGGGCAATAAAACTCACAGTAATATGCAGTGTGTATCACAGAATCCACAGCAATAAAACTCCCAGCAATGCAATGTTTGGTGTGTGTCAGCGTATCAGAATCCACAGCAATAAAACTCCCAGCAATGCAATGTGCGGTGTGTATGAGTGCATCAGAATTCACAGCAATAAAACTCACAGCAATGCAATGTGTGGTGTGTGTCAGTGTATCAGAATCCACTGCAGTAAAACTCCCAGCAAACCGAGTGTATATGAGCACACAGCAATTATGCTGTGGAGCCATCTTGTCAGCAGTGGGGTGCCACTGCCAGAGGGTGCACTGTAGCTTTGATTCCCTTCCCGGTGGGTGTTCAGTCCAGAATAGAGTCTGTGTTAACGAAAGGGCGGGCAGCTGCGCGCGTGCGTTTCACGTGGTTCAGCCAGTCATGTGGTACTGAGACTCGGAGAAATGGCAGTGAAATGCCCTGATGTTCGGTGGTTTCAATCAGCAGGTTTATTCAGGCGAACCCCATAGGTTTGAATGTTAAAAATATTCCCGTTTTTATGTAATATCTAATAAATCATTTATTATTTTAAGCTGCAGTAAAAAGTCTTTATTTATTGATTATTTTTTAGTACCTTTTAGTCATTTTACAGATTTTTTTTGGGCAAAATTCCCCCCCTTTTTTTTAAAGCAGTTTTTCTTTTTTCTGTAACAGAACTTTTTATTATCAATAATAGGATCTTATATGTAAATTCCAGACATTTTCGTTCAGTAGTTCCTTTGAAAACAGCAGGCCACGGGTTTGCGGTGGCAGCATTCAGCGGCCGACTCCATGCACTTTGGGGACCCTGCGGTGAATGATGAATTCACTGCAGGGTGGGGAAATTTTATTCTCCTAAGTGCAGGGAACTACAGAACACCAAAAAGTTGGCGTCATTTCGGTGCTCTGTGAGTAACCCATTTAGTGGTGAGGTTTTTTGCTGCCCCCTGGAAAGTGAAATTGAAAGTGTAAATTACTGAAATCTCAATGTATCCTTCCTGGTAAAATACTTTGCAAAAGTAAAAAAAAAAAAATTTTTTTTTTTTTTTTAGGGGTGGGGCCACCCAGTGCGGGCCGCCGCCCCCTGGAAAGTGCCGCCCTAGGCCTGGGCCTAGTCGGCCTAGGCCAAAATACACCAGTGCATAGCACGATGACGTCAGTCCTGGAGTTAACCCCTAACTGCCACCAATGGTGGAGATAGGGGGTTCCAATGAACCCCCTATCTCCCGATCCGTGGCAGTTAGGGGTTAATGTTTGGTATTGTTGGATCGGCCAGAGCCGTTCCAACAATACCAAACATGAGTATAAAAAAAGTTTTAAAAAAATAAATAAATAAATAAAATATATATATATTTTAAAAAAATATATAAATAAACAAGTTTTTTTTATTTTTTTTGGTTCGTTAATGCAGCAATATTGTTCCCATTTCAATTATAATGTGAACAATGATGCTGCACTAACGATTTTTGCATGCGGTGCGTTTGTTAAAAATCGCGTAATTTTCCCCAAAAAAAAATGTAATGAGACCCCATTTCTAATTCTCAAGCGCACCCCATACAAAATATAGCCGCAATTGCTCGCATGTTAAAATGTGAAAAAAAACACTTTACACGTTGTAAATTATTGAAAATTCATATCTTATTGCATTTTTTGTTATAATATACAGACAGGTCATGACGTATACATATAATAATGACATATTATGAATCTGCCGAGTCTGACGGAAAGAACGATATATAATATGTCTGGGTCATATACTAAAATAAGCCTTCAAAACACGTTTAAACATGATGAGCAAAACCGGTAAAAATGAGCTCAGCACAGAGGCGGGAAAAGCCTCAGCAGCGAAAGGGTTAATTATTTTATTTAAAAAAATATATAAATAAACAAGTTTTTTTTATTTTTTTGGTTCGTTAATGCAGCAATATTGTTCCCATTTCAATTATAATGTGAACAATGATGCTGCACTAACGATTTTTGCATGCGGTGCGTTTGTTAAAAATCGCGTAATTTTCCCCAAAAAAAAATGTAATGAGACCCCATTTCTAATTCTCAAGCGCACCCCATACAAAATATAGCCGCAATTGCTCGCATGTTAAAATGTGAAAAAAAACACTTTACACGTTGTAAATTATTGAAAATTCATATCTTATTGCATTTTTTGTTATAATATACAGACAGGTCATGACGTATACATATAATAATGACATATTATGAATCTGCCGAGTCTGACGGAAAGAACGATATATAATATGTCTGGGTCATATACTAAAATAAGCCTTCAAAACACGTTTAAACATGATGAGCAAAACCGGTAAAAATGAGCTCAGCACAGAGGCGGGAAAAGCCTCAGCAGCGAAAGGGTTAATTATTTTATTTAAAAAAATATATAAATAAACAAGTTTTTTTTATTTTTTTGGTTCGTTAATGCAGCAATATTGTTCCCATTTCAATTATAATGTGAACAATGATGCTGCACTAACGATTTTTGCATGCGGTGCGTTTGTTAAAAATCGCGTAATTTTCCCCAAAAAAAAATGTAATGAGACCCCATTTCTAATTCTCAAGCGCACCCCATACAAAATATAGCCGCAATTGCTCGCATGTTAAAATGTGAAAAAAAACACTTTACACGTTGTAAATTATTGAAAATTCATATCTTATTGCATTTTTTGTTATAATATACAGACAGGTCATGACGTATACATATAATAATGACATATTATGAATCTGCCGAGTCTGACGGAAAGAACGATATATAATATGTCTGGGTCATATACTAAAATAAGCCTTCAAAACACGTTTAAACATGATGAGCAAAACCGGTAAAAATGAGCTCAGCACAGAGGCGGGAAAAGCCTCAGCAGCGAAAGGGTTAATTATTTTATTTAAAAAATATTGTTTATTCTTTTCATTTTCAGCCAAAAGCCTTTTTTTTAATAAGTTTTTATTTTTTTGTGTTTTTTTTAGACAAAATTTGTTTCCCAATTTTTTCTAAAGGCATTTTTTTAAAATTCTGTAACAGAGCTTTTTATTATTTTTTTAAGGGACCTTTATTATTGATTAGAGACGTTTTCATACATTGGTTATTGGTTTAAATACCTGTTAGGAGAATAGGAGAGTTCCTTTGTTTTGCCAATTCGGTGAGGTTTGGTGGTTTTCGCCGATAACTTCTTCGACGACTTCAATTTCGCCAAAATATGGTGACCATTCATTAAATAGTGAAATCTCCGTATTTTCGGTGAAATGGAATCACCGAACTGCGCCAGAGTAGGCGTAAATCAAAGCACCACTTTTGAATAAACCCTTAAATCTACCATCCACCTATTGAAAGTTCTGAAATGCCCCAATCTGTCAATGTAGACCCCACCCCTGGCAAATGACAGGGCAAGGGACAGTTTGCTCAGGAAATGAGTTACATTTTTCATAGGCATTCTATGTATCGCAATCTTTAACCAGTGAAATGACAAGCTGGGCTGCTTTTAATTGAAATTTGATTTACATTCAATCCTCAAGCAAAGTGTTAGTTTGATTATTACGTTGGTTTTATTTGTTTTTTGGAGCGCGTTTCTTCAGATTTACATACAGGGTTATTCATAGAAAGGTGAAAATCAGGTGAACTGGCAGGAGTAGAGAACAATCTAGACCAAATAGTCAATTTGGAAAGTGAGATAAATGGGGGAATTTATCTGGTTTGGCTATTTTGACCTAGAATTTTCACTTCTCCAGTCATTCTCCTGAGGTTCAGCTTGGTTTGAATAGACCTGATAGTTACATACAGGGTTATTCAGAGAGAGGTGAAAACCAGGAGAATGACTGGAGAAGTGAAAATTCTAGGTCAAAATAGCCAAACCAGAAAAATTCTCCCATTTATCTCACTTTCCAAATTGGCTATTTGGTCTAGATTGTTCTCTACTCCTGCCAGTTCACCTGATTTTCACCTTTCTATGAATAACCCTGATAGGCCGAAAAAAAGACATACGTCCATTGAGTTTAGCCTTTTTCACATCATCTACTCAGGGCTCGAATCCAGCGGGAACGAATCCAGTGCGTTCTCGCACTTTTCTCACAGTGGGAACGCTGCGGGAACGCAGGTTCCCGCTGTGGCCCGAGCCCTGAATCAGCTGGCCGCACATGGCAGGCGGCCGCGTGTTCTCCCTCCTACGACGAGCGGCAGCTGGTATGAAGTGCGGCCGCTCGCCTGGGATCCAACAGCCATCCGCAATCTCGGTGCTGAGCTGGGGGCAAATACATCCATATGAGCTGGGGCCTGGGGGCAAATACATCCATATGAACTGGGGGCAAATACATCCATATGATCTGCGGGCAAATATACCCATATGAGCTGGGGGCAAATATATCCATATGAGCTGGGGCAAACATATTGTAACGGGCGGGGTATCGCCCACCAAGGAGTAGCAGAGTTGAGATCCTTAAGGGCTGAGAAATCTTCTTGACGTTTAAACACTGATTAAATCTCCCAGAATCAGACACTTGTGGCAACAAGGTAGAACCATACACAGAGTCGCTACTAAGTACTAATGGTTTCGAGACCAATAGAATACCTAGAGCACATACAGAGAAACACAGATCACTTAGACAGTTGGTAAATTGCACGGACTGCAGGGCAGTCAGGAAATAAGTATCTTTAACGTTTACTGATATTCGGAGACAGGTCAGCGGTACCTTAAGATGGTAGGAACCAACACATACACTTCGAGGTCTGTTGTACAAACAAGAACGAGTATTGTTGAGGGTAAGCGCGCACTGACAATCAGCATTAAATAAACATGACTTAGCAATCGTGGATTGACATAATAGTTGTGGCTGGCAAACGTGAATCCTTGGTTGGGTATAGGCACTTAGCGAGGCCACGGACAAGACCCACCGATGAGAAGGAACACTTCCCCAGTAGCGTGTAAACACCCCAGCGGCAAGCATGAGGTTAAACCACCAAAACACCACACAGACAATCAGAATCAATCAGCAGAGAATAGTCAGAAATCAGGCCGGGTCAAATAACAGGAGCAGGGATCGAATACAAAAACCGGGTTGGCAACAGGAAGACAATCTTAATCAATAAGCAGCGATGCGGGAATCAGACTCCACAACAGGGCGACGAGGCAACTCCTCGTGCCCTGTTTTAAACCCGGCGGCTCCTCGTGACCATGCTGGGCCCCGCCCCCTCGGACGCCGCTCGGCCATTCCCCAATGCTGGCAGTCAGCCAGCTCCTGGAACAGGACCTTGCCCAGACCCCCCAGGCAGCGCAGCGGGGGCTGAGAACATGACACATATCCATATGAGCTGGGGGCAAACATATCCATATGAGCTGGCCTGGGGCAAATACATCCATATGAGCTGGGGCAAACATATCCATATGAGCTGGCCTGGGGCAAATACATCCATATGAGCTGGGGCAAACATATCCATATGAGCTGGCCTGGGGCAAACATATCCATATGAGCTGGGGCAAACATATCCATATGAGCTGGCCTGTGGCAAATATATCCATATGAGCTGGGGCAATATATCCAACCATGTGTTTGGGGCAACATATCCATATGAGCTGGGGGCAATATATCCATATGAGCTGGGGGCAATATATCCATGTGTTTGGGGCAGTATATCCATATGAGCTGGGGGCAGTGTATCCATACGAGCTGGGGGCAGTATTTCCATGTGAGCTGGGGGCAGTATATCCATGTGAGCTAGGGGCAAATATATCCATGTGAGCTGGGGGTAAATATATCCATGTGAGGTGGGGCAAATATATTCACGTGAGCTGGGGGGCAAATATATCCATATAACCAGTGCTGTGTATATTACTCTGGGGACTCAGTGCTGGGTATATTATTCTGGGGGTCCATTGCTGTGCATATTATTCTTGGTGCTCAGTGCTGTGTATATTATTCTGGGGGTTCAGTGCTGTGCATATTATTTTGGGGGCTCAGTCCTGTGGATATTATTCTTGGGGGTCAGTGCTGTGCATATTATTTTGGGGGTTCAGTGCTGTGCATATTATTCTGGGGGTCCAGTGCTGTGCATATTATACTTTGGGCTCAGTGCTGTACATATTGTTCTGGGGGCTCAGTGCTGTCCATATTGTTCTGGGGGCTCAGTTCTGTGCATATTATTCTTGGGGCTCAGTGCTGTGTATATTATTCTGGGGGCTCAGTGCTGTGTATATATTTCTGGGTGCTCAGTGCTGTGCATATTGTTCTGGGGCTCAGTGCTGTACATATTGTTCTGGGGGCTCAGTGCTGTGCATATTGTTCTGGGGGCTCAGTGCTGTACATATTGTTCTGGGGGCTCAGTGCTGCACATATCCTGGAGGGATCAGCCAAATGACAAATGATTTAGGTAAACTAAAAAAATGGTCGGAGCTGTGGCAATTGAGTTTTAATGTGGATAAGCGCAAGATAATGCACCTGGGACGTAAAAACCCAAGGGCTGAATATAGAATATTTGATACAGTCCTAACCTCAACATCTGAGGAAAGGTATTTAGGGGTTATTATTTCAGAGGATCTAAGGGTAAGTAGTCAATGTAATAGAGCAGCAGGAACTGCTGGCAGAATGCTTGGTTGTGTAGGGAGAGGTATTAGCATAGGCGTGCGCACGGGGTGTGCCGGGTGTGCCTAGGCACACCCTAATGCCGGCCCGCGGCACATTCTGGGTCCCGGCTGACCGCATCCGATGGATAGCCGCCGGGACCCCTCGTCTCCGCGGGCCTGGCGGCAGCCTCCGCTTCCCTGGTGGTCCCTGTGGTTCGTGGGGTGCTGCACTGCGATCTGTACATGGCGCACAGCACATCCCTCACTGACACGAGCGGCCGGCGATCTCTGATGACCTGTCACCTGACCGCCGGCGCTCTGACACAGACAGTAAGCGCCGGCGGTCAGGTGACAGGTCATCAGCGATCACCGGCCGCTCGTGTCAGTGAGGGATGTGCTGTGCGGTCTGTGCGCCATGTACAGAGCGCAGTGCAGCACCCCACGAACCACAGGGACCACCAGGGAAGCGGAGGCTGCCGCCAGACCCGCGGAGATGAGGGGTCCCGGCGGCTATCCATCAGATGCGGCCAGCCGGGTTACCCCTCTTTGACCTCCCCCCATCTGTGCCACTGGACCACCAATGATAGATATCCAAACACCCTCCCTGCAAGCAAAAAAAAAAACAAAGGTAAGCAGGAGAGGGTGCAATTTTCATATATCAAAAATATTTTTTAATAGTGTATTTTAAATATTTAAACAGAGTTTTATGGCTGTGGATTCTGTGATACACAAATACGGCTGAGTTTTATGCCTGTGGATTCTGTGATACACAAATACTGCTGAGTTTTATGGCTGTGGATTCTGTGATACACATATACTGCTGAGTTTTATGCCTGTGGATTCTGTGATACACATATACTGCTGAGTTTTATGGCTGTGGATTCTGTGATACACATATACTGCTGAGTTTTATGGCTGTGGATTCTGTGATACACAAATACTGCTGAGTTTTATGGCTGTGGATTCTGTGATACACATACACATACACTGCATACTGCTGAGTTTTATGGCTGTGGATTCTGTGATACACATATACTGCTGAGTTTTATGGCTGTGGATTCTGTGATGCACAAATACTGCTGAGTTTTATCGCTGTGGATTCTGTGATACACATACACATACACTGCATACTGCTGAGTTTTATGCCTGTGGATTCTGTGATACACATATACTGCTGAGTTTTATGGCTGTGGATTCTGTGATACACTGATACACACTGCATACTGCTGAGTTTTATGCCTGTGAATTCTGTGATACACTGATACACACTGCATACTGCTGAGTTTTATGGCTGTGGATTCTGTGATACACTGATACACACTGCATACTGCTGAGTTTTATGGCTGTGGATTCTGTGATACACTGATACACACTGCATACTGCTGCGTTTTATGCCTGTGGATTCTGTGATACACATATACTGCTGAGTTTTATTGCTGTGGATTCTCTGATACGCTCATTCACATTGCTTGGTTTTATTGCTGTGGATTCTGTGATACGCTCATTCACACCGCACATTGCTTGGTTTTATTGCTGTGGATTCTGTGATACGCTCATTCACACCGCACATTGCTTGGTTTTATTGCTGTGGATTCTGTGATACGCTCTTACACGCTGCACATTGCTGAGTTTTATTGCTGTGGAGCTCTGATACACTCATACACGCTGCACATTGCTGAGTTTTATTGCTGTGGAGCTCTGATACGCTCATACACTCTGTATATTACTGAAGGTGTTATTGCTGTGAATCTCTGATACGCTCATACACACTGTACATTACTGTGAGTTTTATTGTTGTGGTTTCTGGGATATGCTCATTCACACTGCACATTAATGTGGGCTTTATTGCTACATACCCCAGGGTGTAGGGAGGAGGATATATAGTTATGTATGTGAACGTATGGCTGTGTGTATAAATGCATGTATCTGTCTTTAAACAGGCTGCTTTGCGTAAAATTCTGCACCTGTTTCCTTGTCCGGTGTTGCCCCCTTGTCTTGTACCATAAAGGATTGTATTGTGCACAGAAATCACCACAATATCTGCTGCCTGCACTCCACAAAAAGAATTACAGCGAGCGTCTTGGCAGCATCGTGAGGTACAGGTAGGAGACTGTATTGGTACAAGTCAGCAAGAGGTTAAATGGGCCACTCTACTCAAATTTCACTCCTTTTTAACATTTAACCACTTTGCTGCTGACGACGTGCTGAGCGCATCCTCTGGTTTCATGTTTGTGTGTAGAGGATGTACTCGGCACGTCGTTGAAGTCTTTGTGAGATCCGTCAGGTCGACATAGTGATTCCCAGAGTGAGACTGAGGGACTTTTTCTCCCAGTCTCCCTCTGCTCCTGGCGGCCAGAAGAGGTGAATGGAGCAGTCGTTCTTTTTGCGGGATGAGAGGTGAGTATCTGGTTTTTGGGGGGGGGGTTCAGCTGTTGCTGACTGATTCTGCAGAAGTGGAATCCATTAGCACCAGGTCCTGGTTGTGAGTAAATGTTCAGTAACCATAACCGGACGGTAATCAGCGCTAGTAGATTGTAATGCTAATGCTGATTAACACTTTCCACTCCCCATGTTAAGTATAGGGAGCTGAAAAGCGCAAGATTCCAAACGGTAACTGGTTTTCTAACAGATTAGCGTTTGGATTTTAATATGGTGCGCCCGCGCTAACTAACAATCTTTTGGATGAAAAAATGTGGTAAAATAAATTTACACGCTGCATGTGATCAAAATCCAAATTTAAATTTTTTGATCTAGCATTTTGAGGTGACATGATGTATACCGGGGTCATTGGTCCTCTAGCTCATTTGGAACTATATCTCATATGTTGCTCGGCCAATAATTAAGATAGATGAGACTCATTGGAAATGTAGTTTCAAAACGTCTGGGTATCGAAGGTTGCTTAACCCCTGAAGCATACACATAGTAATGGTGTGTGTGTGTCGTTGTATGTATGTATGTATGTATGTATGTGATATATATATATGTGTGTGTTTTGAGCTTTTGGGTGCACACCCTAATGCAATAGGCTGCGCACGCCTATGGGTATTAGCAATAGGAAAAGGGAAGTGCTCATGCCACTGTACAGAGCACTGGTGAGACCTCACTTGGAGTACTGTGTGCAGTACTGGAGACCGTATCTCCAGAAGGATATAGACATCTTAGAGAGAGTTCAGAGAAGGGCTACTAAAATGGTGTATGGCTTGAAGGAGAAAAGTTACCAGGAAAGGCTTAATGATCTTAACATGTATAGCTTGAAAAAAAGACGAGACAGAGGAGATATGATAGAACATTTAAATACGTAAAGGGAATCCACAAGGCAGAGGAAGGGAGTACATTTAAAAGGAAACAAAGTACCAAAACAAGAGGACATAGTCTTAGATTAGAGGGGCAAAGGTTTAAAAGTAACATCAGGTTGCATTATTTTACTGAGAGGGTGGTGGATACATGGAACAGCCTTCCAGTTGAAGTGGTAGAGGCCAAAACAGTGATTGAATTTAAGCAGGCATGGGATAGGCATAAGGCTATCCTAAACAAAAGATAAATCCAGGTAAAGTATCCATGTAATTGGGCAGACTAGATGGGCCGAAAGGTTCTTATCTGCCGATATTTTCTGTGTTTCTATGTTTCTATATTATTCTGGGGGTCCAATGCCTGTGTATATAATTCTGGGGGGTCTGTGCCTGGATATATATGTGATATATATTATATATAAAGTGTTAGTCCAGTTGCCAAAATCACGAGTATACCTGTACGTAGTGATACCTTTCACTGATCAGTATAGTTTCCAGACCTGAAGAGGAGAGGTTACACTCTTGAAAGCTTGTCTTTTAAATGTAATGTTAACCCAATAAAAATGGTATCACACGTACTGCTATACTCGTGATATATATATATATATATATATACAGTCAGGTCCAGAAATATTGAGACATCAACACAATTCTAACATCTTTTGCTCTATACACCACCACAATGGAGTTGGAATGAAACAAACATGATGTGCTTTGGCTGCAGACTGTCAGCTTTAATTTGAGGGTATGTACATCCAACTCAGGTGAACGGTGTAGGACTTACAGCAGTTTGCAGATGTGCCTCCCACTTGTTAAGGGACCAAAAGTAATGGGACAATTGGCTTCTCAGCTGTTCCATGGCCAGGTGTGTGATATTCCCTCATTACCCCAATTACAATGTGCAGATAAAAGGCCCAGAGTTCATTTCAAGTGTGCTATTTGCATTTGGAATCTGTTGCTGTCAACTCTCAAGATGAGATCCAAAGAGCCTTCACTATCAGTGTAAGCAAGCCATCATTAGGCTGAAGAAACAAAACAAACCCATCAGAGAGATAGCAAGAACATTAGGCGTGGCCAAAACAACTGTTTGGAACATTCTCAAAAAGAAGGAACGCACCAGTGAGCTCAGCAACACCAAAAGACCCTGGAGACCACAGAAAACAACTGTGGTGGGTGAATGAAGAATTCTTTCCCTGGTGAAGAAAAAACCCTTCACAACAGTTGGCCAGATCTCTCACTCTCCAGGAGGTAGGTGTATGTGTGTCAAAGTCAACAATCAAGAGAAGACTTCACCAGATTGAATACAGAGGGTTCACCACAAGATGTAAACCATTGGTGAGCCTCAAAAACAGGAAGGCCAGATTAGAGTTTGCCAAACAACACCTAACAAAGCCTTCACAGTTCTGGAACAAGATCCTATGGACAGATGAGACCATGATCAACTTGTACCAGAGTGATGGGAAGAGAAAAATATGGAGAAGGAAAGGAACTGCTCATGATCCGAAGCATACCACCTCATCAGTGAAGCATGGTGGTGGTAGTGTCGTGGCGTGGGCAAGTATGGCTGCCAATAGAACTGGTTCTCTTGTATTTATTGATGATGTGACTGCTGACAAAAGCAGCAGGATGAATTCTGAAGTGTTTTGGGCAATATTATCTGCTCACATTTAGCCAAATGCTGCAGAACTCATTGGACGGCGCTTCACAGTGCAGATGGACAATGACTCAAAGCATACTGCAAAGCAACCAAAGAGTTTTTGAAGGGACAGAAGTGGAATGTTATGCAATGGCCAAGTCAATCACCTGACCTGAATCCCATTGAGCGTGCGTTTCACTTGCTGAAGACAAAACTGAAGGGAAAATGCCCCAAGAACAAGCAGGAACTGAAGACAGTTGCAGTAGAGGCCTGGCAGAGCATCACCAGGGATGAAACCCAACGTCTGGTGATGTCTATGCGTTCCAGACTTCAGGCTGTGATTGACTGCAAAGGATTTGCAACCAAGTATAAACCACTTCAATGCTAAGGACGCGCTCAGCGCGTCCTCAGCATTACCGCTGGTGTGCTGAGGACGCGCTGAGCGCGTCCTCAGTTTGGGGTCAGCGTTCGGCCGGGTTCCGGCCGATCGCTGGCCCCTCCGGTGCGGGCTGACATCCTGGATGTCAGCCCGACATCCGGACCACCAGCCGCCATTATTAGGTGTCATCGCGGGGGCGCGATGACACCTAATTCAGGCGCCCCCCCGCATGTGCGGAGGAGGCGCCTGAAAGGGAGGGGGGGGGTCCTTCGGACCTCTCTCCCTCCCAATCGGTGGCACACAGGGGCTTAACCCAGGCATCATTTGGAAGGGCACAGCCTGCCCTTCCAAATGATGCCTGGCATTAACCCCTGGGGAGCTGGATCGCAAATCGGCGCTGAAAAGCGCCGATTCGCGATCCTTCCCGGGAGCTGGCCGACATCTTGGATGTCGGCCAAGCTTCCGGGAACTCCCCCAGAGGACTGGCGTCATCGTGCTGCGCACGATGACGCCAGTCCTAGCGTTAACCCCTAACTGCCACCAAGTGTGGAGAGAGGGAGTTCCAATGAACTCCCTATCTCCCGATCCGTGGCAGCTAGGGGTTAAATTTTGATATCGTTGGATCGGCCAGAGCATGGCCGTTCCAACGATACCAAAAATGAAAGTTAAAAAATTTGTAAAAAAAAAAAAAAATTAAAAATAAAAATAAAAAAAATTAAAAAAAAAAATTAAAAAAAAAATAAACACATTTTTTTATTTTTTTTGGTTTGTTAGTGTAGCAATATTGTTCCCATTTCAATTATAATGTGAACAATGATGCTGCACTAACGATTTTTGTATGCGGTGCGTTTGTTAAAAATAGTGTAATTTTCCCCAAAAAAAAATGTAACGAGACCCCATCTCTAATTTTTTTAACAAGCGCACCCCATACAAAATATAACCGCAATTGCTCGCATGTTAAAATGTGGAAAAAAACACTTTACACATTGTAAATTATTAAAAATTCATATATTATTGCATTTTTTTGTTATAATATACAGACATGACATAACGTATACATATAATAATGACATATTATGAATCTACCGAGTCTGACGGAAAGAACGATATATAATATGTCTGGGTCATATACTAAAATAAGCCTAAAAACACGTTTAAACATGATGCGCAAAACAGGTAAAAAATGACCTCAGCACAGGGGCGGGAAAAGCCTCAGCAGCGAAAGGGTTAAGAATGGAAAGCTTGATTTATGATTATTATTCCGTCCCATTACCTTTGGTCCCTTAACAAGTGGGAGGCACATCTGCAAACTGCTGTAAGTCCTACATCGTTCACCTGAGTTGGATGTACCTACCCTCAAATTAAAGCTGACAGTCTGCAGTTAAAGCACATTGTGTTTGTTTCATTCCAACTCCATTGTGGTGGTGTATAGAGCCAAAGATGTTAGAATTGTGTTGATGTCCCAATATTTCTGGACCTGACTGTATATATATATTTCTTTTTCTTCTTCAGGTAATAGGGCTTGTGGAATTCGGGGGTGAGTTCCCTCACTTTTTTTCCCAGGACTTGACCCCTGCATCTACTGCTGTTGATCTAATAGAAGGCTAAAAACGCAGTCTGATGCGCTCGCCAAATATACAACATTTTGGGAAAATAATTTTTGTTCCGTTTCTTTTTTCCGTTTCGGATCATTTTGTTCTGGTTTTTTTTTTTAGTTTTGGGCTATTCAGGATTTTACCATGATTCATATTTTCGGTCCGATCCGATTGTTCGGATGGACGGTTTTCGGGTTACTTCGTTTTTCATATTTTCGGACGGCCAGTATTACGTTTTTCAGATCACTTACAGTGTTTTTCAAAGAGATCTGAAATGTTGCCGAAAGTTAACTGAACAGTGAAATTCAGCATACGGTTACATTTCCTGGCCATTCGGCTACTCTGAGAGCAGGCAGTTCGGCAAATGTTGGCGAATTGCCTGCACATACGGTGCCTGTTCGTTGCCTGTTCGAGGGCAGTGAAATCCCCATAGAGAAGCAATGCTTCATGTATTCAGAGAACACAAACCAGCAGTGAAAAGTTGCCGAAATGCCCTGCAGTTCGATGGTTTCATGCTGCAGCTTTATTCAGGCGAATCCCATAGGTTTCAATGTTAAAAATATTTCTGTTTTAATTCAATATCTAATAAACTGTTGATTATAATATTCTGCAGTATAATGTCTCTTTATGTATAGATTTTTTAGGATCTTTTAGGCATTTTTTCTTTTTTCTGTAACAGCCCTTTTTATTATCATTCATTGGATCTTATATGTAAATTTCAGACATTTTCGTTCAGTAGTTTCTTTGCAGACAGCGTTTCACTTTTCAAACATTCAAGCGTACTGGGGGTTTTTTTTCCACTCCATTCGTCTGCAGTGTCGGCTTTTTCCGGCGGCTACTCTACGCTGTGATCGGCTCCTGCTCGGGTTTCTTCGGGGTGTTCGGCGGGGATAATCCAGATGTTCTTGCGGGTTTTGGTGTGCGTTTCCCGGGTTTTGCAGTGAGTGTTCGGCAGGTTTGCAGCCACTTTTCCCTGCACTACGGCAGCCCTGTGGTGCTTGCTGAATACACCGCAGGGTCGCTGAAATGGGATCGCCAAATCGCATTGAATTGAAGAGAACGAAAAGTCACAGAACATGCAGTGACTTTTCGATTCTCTTTGAATAACCCTGTTAGTTTTTCGGATTTATGAGTATATACTATTTTCGGCCGATTCGTATTTTTGGACGGACAGTATTTCGGATGACTTCGTATTTCATTTTTATAAGTTAATTCGTTTTTTTGTTGATTCTTTTTACACTTTTATGAGTTTTCATTTTTACATTGAAACCAATGGGAAAAAAAGTCTCTAAGCTTTAAAATAAATTAGGAAACCTAATATTTCATCAAAATAAATCCCAAAAGATGGCTAAAAAAATAAATAAATAAATAAATAGACTTTTTGCTGCAAGTGAAAAGAATAAAAGGTTGAATAAATATTTAATATTTTAAAAAAGGTGTTTAAAACAATAAAATGCATGGTAATAATAAAAAAGGTCCTATAAATAAAAAAAACGGTCTGTTACAGAATAAAAAAAACTGGGAATAAAAAATTTTGCTGAAAAAAATCCAGAAAATTACCTAAAAATTTCTAAAAAATAAATAAAAAAGCTTTTTGCTGTAAATGAAAAGTATAAACAGTTGAATAAAAAAATTAACAAAAACGCAAATATTTTTTTACAGTGATATTTTTGGGATTAGCCTGTTTATACCTTCGAACTGAACCACTGAAAATCTCGACATTTCGTCAACATTTCGATGCAGTCCAGCGTTTTCTGAATAGATTAACCATTACTCCTCTATGGGCCAATATCACTGTCGTCGAATTGCAGCGATCTGAGGTGAACCGCACCGTAATTCGCTGGCAATTTGCCAATATTTCACAGCTTTGTGAAAAGCCAAACTGCCAGGAAATTACACCACATGGGAAATTTTACCGTTCGGAGCAATTCGGTGGCAAGTTCGGCTCTTATTGAATAAACCTTACTGTCTATCTCAGAATAGTTACTTAGTTACATAGGCTGAAAAAAGACATGCGTCCATCGGGTTCAGCCTTTCACACATCACCTACTACTCACCAATATGAAACATACTGGGAAAAAATTCCTTCTTGACCCCAGATTGGCGTCAGATTTCTCCTTGGATCAAGAAGCTTTTACCCACATATTAAATATTATAACCCTTAATATTCTGTGTCTGCAGGAAGTCATCCAGTCGTTGTTTAAAAGTCTTTACAGTCTCTGACCCAACCACCTCAACAGGCAGAGAATTCCACAACTTTATTGTTCTCACTGTAAAATAACCCTTCCTATGCTTTAGGCTGAATTTCCTTTCGTCCAGTCTAAATGGGTGACCGCGTGTCCTGTGTATAGTCCTGTTAATGAATAGGTTATCAGACAATGGTTTATAATGGCCCGTATATATTTATATAAAGTTATCAGATCCCCTCTAATGCGTTGTTTCTCTAAACTAAACAGGTTTAAGCTTGTCAGCCTTAGGCTAGCGTCAGATGAACGCAGTCATCACGTACGTGTCGACGCACAGTTTAACGTCCGTCGTAGTATTGATTTTTGATCAATAGAGACCAACACATGAAGTACGTGCGCACCGAAGTGCGCACGCCCCACGCAGGTGGCAACGGATGCCATTTAAGCCTCGACGCAAAAGCGCTACGACGGACGCCCAGAGTGCGCCACATCCACGTAGTGGCCTGTGTACATGATGCAACGTCAGACGCAGCGCATTTGCGACGTGCATCACGGTGACGCTCAGAGTTTTTTTTGGTCTGGCTGACTGTACCTGTCTTTTAATTCTAATTAATTTTGTTTCCCATATTTCCCTTTTTTTTTTTCTACATCCGTCAAAAAAACACGGACCGTGTGGTGTCTACAGTATCTTCCGTCAGTACGTCTGTCCGTTATGCACGCACACAGAGTGCGCTCTGACTGCGTTCGTCTGACTGTAGTCTTTGAAGGTGGGATGTTGGTAATTTTAAATTCAGAGCGACCTATTGACCAGGTTTTTTTTTTCGGATTATTGGAATGTATAATCTACAGTTATGACGTAAACATTATAGCAACAGGATAACGTGCTGCGACGAAACAAGTCAACTTTTATAAAGCAAAACTAGAAACATATCCTAGTTATTTGAGAATTGGTTGAAAGATGTTTTGTTTTGGATTACGTTTTTTGTCATTCCCTGATGTATTACATAAATTTCCAGCTTCCGTTAAGTAAAGATTTCCCTGTTATTCCAAGAAGAATTGGTGTCAGTTTGAAGGTATTTAGACAATGCATGGATTTTGTGGATTTTATTTACTCAGGCCCTTCCCCACAGTCCTGGTTAAAATATCCCATCTGACAGGATTATGCTGCTTCTTGGTATTCAGGATAATTTACAAGATAATTCCTGTGTTTTATAAATAAACACCTATAGTATGCTCTGTAAAGAAAGGTGCTTGTGATGACAATGAGGCTCCTCGCTCTGCAGGGATGGGAATTTAAACTGTGGACAAAGTTTGTTACAGAAGATTCAAAGGTTTAAAAGAATTTGTTTAGTGATACAACGGGCATTATGTGTTAAAAGGCTGAAACTGGCTTCTGCCCAGACACCTTTTTTATTTTTTTTTCAATCCCCCATAGGCTTTTTATTATTAAAAACGTTTGTGTGTGTCTATAGGGAGAGAAAGAGCTAGCACTCTATCATACTTTAAAAACAAAAAGGTTTATTGTAAGTTAATTTAAAAAGATCCTCGTTTCAGCTTTCTGTTGGAGCTTTCAATAGGTTTAAAAGGTTTTAAATTATATTTATTATATATCTATACACATACAGTATATATATATATTAGGGCTGGTAATGATTAAAATTTTTGTGATCGATTAATCGAATTTTTTTTAAATCGATTAATTTCGATTAATTATAACTCACATACAGATCAGAAAAGAAAAACTTAAAAAAGGACATAACATCGCTCCACAGTAATAAAATTCACAGCAATGTGCGGTGTGTATGAGCGTATCACAGAATCCACAGCAATAAAACTCACTGATATACAGTGGCAAGAAAAAGTATGTGAACCCTTTGGGATTACGTGGAGTTTTGCATGAATTGGTCATAAAATGTGCTCTGATCTTCATCTAAGTCACAACAATTTGAAAAACACAGTCTGCTTAAAATAATACAACACAAACATTATATGTTTTCATGTTTTTATTGAACAGAACATGAAAACATTCACAATGCAGGGTGGAAAAAGTATGTGAACCTTTGGACTTAATAACTGGTTGACCCTCCTTTGGCAGTAATAACCTCAACCAAACGTTTCCTGTAGTTGCAGATCAGACCTGCACAACGATCTGGAGTAATTTTGGACCACTCCTCTTCACAAAACTGTTTCAGTGTAGCAATATTCTTGATGTCTGGTGTGAATCGCTCTCTTAAGGTCATGCCACAGCATTTCAATCGGGTTGAGGTCAGGACTCTGACTGGGCCACTCCAGAAGGCGTATTTTGTTTTGTTGAAGCCATTCTTTTGTTGAATTACTTGTATGCTTTGGGTCATTGTCCTGTTGCATCACCCATCCTCTGCGGAGCTTCAGTTGGCGGACAGATGGTCTTACGTTTTCCTGCAAAATGTCTTGATAAACTCTGGAATTCATTTTTCCATCAATGACAACAATCAGCAAAGCAGCCCCAAACCATGATGCTCCCTCCACCATGTTTTACAGTGGGGATGAGGTTTTGATGTTGGTGTGCTGTGCCTTTTTTTCTCCACACATACAGGGTTATTCAGAGAGCGTGAAAAGCAGGAGAATGACTGGAGAATGAAAAATTCTAGGTCAAAATAGCCAAATCAGAAAAATTCTCCCTTTCATCTCACTTTCCAAATCGGCTATTTTGACCTAGAATTTTTCATTCTCCAGTCATTCTCCTGCTTTTCACGCTCTCTGAATAACCCTGATAGTGTTGTGTGTTTTTTCCAAACAACTCAATTTTGGTTTCATCTGTCCACAGAATATTTTGCCAGTAGTGCTGTGGAACATCCAGGTGCTCTTTTGCAAACTTCAAACGTGCTGCAATATTCTTTTTGGACAGCAATGGCTTCCTCCGTGGTGTCCTCCCATGTACTCCATTCTTGTTTAATGTTTTCCTTATTGTAGATGCGTCAACAAAAATGTTATCATGTGCCAGAGATTTCTGTAAGTCTTTAGCTGACATTCTAGGATTCTTCTTTACCTTATTAAGCATTCTGCGCTGTGCTCTTGCAGTCACCTTGTCAGGGTGGCACCTGGCATACGCCGTGGTGGGACCCCATTGCAGGGGGTTTGAGCCCTTTAGGCAGGAATATTGTGACTGTACCTTAGAATAGGCTGGTTGGTAGCAGTCCATAGCGTAGTACACATGGGATGACGAGGTAGAATGGTCTGGACGGTCAGAGGATCGAATAGGCGGGTAGCAAGGAGGCAAGGTCGGTTGGTTAATCAGGGTCTGGTACACGGGTTATCAATAGGTGTATAGAGCAGGTCTGAATAGTACAAAGGATTGACTTGTAATGAGAAGTCAGGTTGCACAGGGGAAGGAGTCTCTTTTATTAGACAGGGGGGTGTGGTGTGTGTTTGTGCTTTAACTGTTGTACTTGGGATTAACCCATATAGGTGCTGGACAGGACTGAGGCAGCCCTTTTCCTGTATGCACGCATGCAGGGCAGGTTCCTGCGCACATACAGGTACAGATCCCTGACACATCTTTACAGGACGACCACGACTAGGGAGAGTAGCAACAGTGCTGAACTTTCTCCATTTGTAGACAGTCTGTCTTACCGTGGACACATGAAAATCAAGGCTTTTGGAGATACTTTTGTAACCCTTTCCAGCTTCATGCAAGTCAACAATTCTTGATCGTAGGTCTTCTGAGAGCTCTTTTCTGCGAGGCATGGTTCACATCAGGCAGTGCTTCTTGAAACCAGTAAACCCAAAACTGGTGTGTGTTTTTAAAGGGCAGGACAGCTTTCAGCAACACATCCAATAATGTCACACTGATTGGACTCAAGGTTGGCTCACTCCTGGCTCCAATTAGCTCTTGGAGAAGTCATTAGGCTAGGGGTTCACATACGTATTCCACCCTGCACTGTGAATGTTTACATGTTCTGTTCAATAAACACATGAAAACATATGATGTTTGTGTTGTATTATTTTAAGCAGACTGTGTTTTTAAAATTGTTGTGTTGTGATGAAGATCAGAGCACATTTTATGACCAATTCATGCAAAACTCCACGTAATCCCAAAGGGTTCACATACTTTTTCTTGCCACAGTACTGTGCAAAAGTTTTAGGCAGGTGTGAAAAAATGCTGTAAACAAAGAATGCTTTTGCAAATGGAAGTGTTACACCTTTATGTTCATAAATTAACAAAATGCAGTGAATGAACAAGAGAGAAATCTAAATCAAATCAATATTTGGTGTGACCACCCTTTGCCTTCAAACCTGCAGCAATTCTTCTAGGTACACTTGCACACAGTTTTTGAAGGAATTCGGATGGAAGGTTGTTCCAAACATCTTGGAGAACTAACCACAGATCCTCTGTGGATGTAGGCTTTCTCACATCCTTCTGTCTCTTCATGTAATCCCAGTCACACTCGATGATGTTGAGATCAGGGCTCTGTGGGGGCCATGCCATCACTTCCAGTGCTTCTTGTTATTCTTTATGCTGAAGATAGTTCTTAATGACTTTGGCTGTATGTTTGGGGTCGTTGTGCTGCTGCAGAATAAATTTGGTGCCAATCATACGCCTCCCTGATGGTATTGCATGATGGATACTGTAAGTATCTGCCTGTATTTCTCAGCATTGAGAACATCATTAATCCTGACCAAATCTCCAACTCCATTTGCAGAAATGCAGCCCCAAACGTTCAAGGAACCTCCACCATGCTTCACTGTTGCCTGCAGACACTCGCTATTGTACCAGTCTCCAGCCCTTCGACGAACAAACTGCAAGAGATTAGAACGCAGCAGCCATCGAAAGTGAGCAAAAATCCAGCCATTCCGATGCAAAAGCTCCAGGATATTCAGAGAGCCACGGAGCTGCTTTCTGCCTGCCAGGGACCCGCGAAGAACCTTGATGAGGCAAGCAAACGTAAATACCAGTTTTGGGATACACAGCCCGTACCCAAACTTAGTAAGTTGGCACGAGGGCACTCAGAGACGCCTACACAACATGTATTGTCTGTTGGAAATTATTCTAAAGTTGCCTCGTGCCAACTTACTAAGTTTGGGTACGGGCTGTGTATCCCAAAACTGGTATTTACGTTTGCTTGCCTCATACAGCCAAATATTTCAAATTTTGACTCATCAGGCCAGAGCACCTGTTGCCATTGTTCTGCACCCCAGTTCCTATTTTTTCGTGCATACTATAGTCGCTTGGCCTTGTTCCCACGTCAGAGGTATGGCTTTTGGCTGCAATTCTTTCATGAAGACCACTTCTGGCCAGAGTTCTCCGGACAGTAGATGGGTGTACCTGGGTCCCACTGGTTTCTGCCAGTTCTGAGCTGTTGGCACAGCTGGACATCTTCCGATTTCGAAGGGCAATAAGCCTGATGTGTCTTTCATCTGCTGCACTAAGTTTCCTTGGCCGACCACTGTGTCTACGATCCTCAACGTTGCCCGTTTCTTTGTGCTTCTTCAAAAGAGCTAGAACAGCACATCTTGAAACCCCAGTCTGCTTTGAAATCTTTGTCTGGGAGAGACCTTGTTGATGCAGTATAACTACCTTGGGTCTTGTTGCTGTGCTCAATCTTGCCATGACATGAAACGGTCTTTCACAACCTCACCTTGGTAGCAGAGTTTGGCTGTTCCTCACCCAGTTTTAAGCCTCCTACACAGCTTTTTCTGTTTCAGTTCATGACCGGGGTTCAACCTACGTGTGACATTGATGATCAGTAGCACCTGTTTGGCATAATTGGTTTATCATACACCTGACTATAATTCTACAAAATCCCTGACTTTGTACAAGTGTACCTATGAGAATTAATGCTGGTTTGACGGCAAAAGGTAGTAACACCAAATATTGATTTGATTTAGATTTTTCTTTTGTTAGCTCACTTTGCATGTTGCAAATTGACAAAAATAAACAATCGTTCTTTATATTTCTGAAAGCATTCTTTGTTTACAGCATTTTTTCACACCTGCCTAAAACCTTTGCACAGTACTGTATATGATGGATATATTGCCCCAGCTCACATGGATATATTGATTTGCCCCAGCTCATATGGATATATTGCCCCAGCTCACATTGATATATTGTCCCCAGATCACACAACATGGATATATATTGCCCCAGCTCACACAACATGGATATATAGTGCCCCAGCTCACACAACATGGATATATATTGCCCCAGCTCACACAACATGGATATATAGTGCCCCAGCTCACACAACATGGATATATATTGCCCCAGCTCACACAACATGGATATATATTGCCTCAGCTCACACAACATGGATATATTACCCAAGCTCACATAGATATAGTGCCCAAGCTCACTTGGATATAGTGCCCCCAGCTCACATGGATATATTGCCCCCAGCTCTTACCTCCTGCCGTCGCGTGCTTTGCTCCCTACGAGCATCAGCCGGCATGAAGCTTGGCCACGCGCGCTCGCCTGGGAACCACCTGACCAGCCGCTTCTCGCAAGATCCCGAAATTCACGTGAACTCCACGATCTCGCAAGATCACGGCTGGCGGATCCCAGGTGAGCGGCCCCTACGATCAAAATAGCAAAATAAATTTGATCGACCAAGGAAATTAACGATTAATCGATTAATTAATCGTTAATTTCTGCAGCCCTAATATATATATATATATATATATATATATACTCCCAAAGATTCAGATGCACATGGAGACTGGCAGTCTCCATGTGCGTATGTGTGTCTGAGTCTTTGGGAACTTATACTTCTGCAGTCAAACTGTGTGCAGGGCTTCTTGGAGACATATATATATATATATATGTCATATGTCATCAAGGAGTCGTGCACTCCTGGAGTCTTTTAACTTTAGAGGTTATTCAAAGAGTCGGATTGGCCACCGAATTGCACCGAACAGGGAATTTCCCTGTATGGTGCAATTTTGTGGCAATTCGGCTATTCAAAAGCAGGCAATTCGCTAAATAATCCCATGCAGGGAGCATCCTCCTTGCGCTGGAGTGAAACAGGAAGACGTTCCCTGCACGTCCTTCACGTTCAACTGGTTAAAGAACCACTACCACCAAAAAATGAAATGTCCTTATTGTGTTTATTTTATGATGCTGACATCTTGCATGTGCATACATATAAGGTCCTATTATTGATAATTAAATGGTCTGTTAAAGAAAAAAGTAAATACGATTTTAAAAAAACCTGAAAAAATGTTGCCGAACAAATCCCGAAAAATCCTTAAAAGATCTAAAAAAAGCTATAAATAAAGAGATTTTTTACTGCAGAATAAAATAATAAAATGGTTTATTTGATATTGAATTAAAACGGGAATATTTTTAACATTGAAACCTATGGGATGAAACCACTGAACAGCAGGGCACTTCGGCAAATTTTCCCTGCTGTTTGGTGTCTCTGAATAGATGAAGCATTGCTTCTCTATGGGGATTTCACTGCCCTCGAATAGGCACCATACGTGCAGACAATTCGCCAAAATTTAGCGAACTGCCTGCTCTCTGAATAGCCGAATGGCCCCGAAATGTCACCGTTCGCTGAAATTCAGTGTCCGGTTAGATTTCGGGGCCAGATCGGCTCTCTCTGAATAACCCTGATGGTGACCATTCGCTAAATAGTGAATACACTGAATTTTCGATGAAATGGAATCACTGAAATGCGGCGAAATGGGCCGAAACGCAAAGCACTGAACTTGTATGCAATTTCATTGCTTTGCGCATAGACCCTTTAATTTAAAACAAAATATGAAAACACCAGTATCAGTGTATATATTAAATGTTACCAGGTTTTGCTACACTACTTCCCGTGACATCACTGAACGTGCAAAATACTGCCCACTATTATAGTATCATCAAAGACGGCAGGTCTGCTACATAATATATAAAGGACCTATGCATCCATTTATATTTCAAATCGACTCTTATTATATAGTGTAGACATACCAGTCATTGTTTCGTTTTTATTTTTGGCTTGTTCCATAAAGGAAGGAAAACTATAACAATGGCATTCATTTCAAAAAAAGACTCTCTTAAAAGAATGGCTTAAAAAGTTGATGTGTATTGTTGAGAATATAGAAGCTACTACTCAAAGTTTGCGTGACTTGCATTATAAAACTCTATGGGCTACATTACGATCTCCACTCTAAAACGGGGGTGGTAGGGACAAAAAACTGCACCAGCAGTTTTCCCCCTACCACCCCCGTTTTAGCGTGGAATTACAATGCAGGCGCTTAAAAAGCTGCCTGCATTGTTACCGCGCGCTACGGGACTCCATTGAGTTTCCCCCTGCCAGTCACATGACCTCGCGTGCTACGGGACTCCATTGAGTTTCCACCTGCCAGTCACAGGATCTCGCCTTGCGAGATCCGGCAGGTCTGCGTAGTAATACGCAGGGAGAGACTTGGGGGACTTTTCCCCCAGTCTTTCCCTGCTCCTGCTGGACGGAGGAGGCGGTTGGAGCCGCGGTCCTCGCCGCGGGACAGGAGGTGAGTATGCAATGCTTTTTTTTAGGCTAGTGTTAACGGATTCTGTGGAGGCAGAATCCGTTAACACCAAGTCCTGGCTCTGGTTAACTTTCCGCTAACCAGAGCCGGACGTCAGACTTTGTAATCCTCACGCTGATTAACACTTTGCGCTCCCTATACTTAACATGGGGAGTGCAAAGTACAGTAACCTCACGCTGAAAAGCGCAAGGTACCAAACGCAAACGGTTACTTAACCCGTTTGCGTTTGGATTGTAATATGCGGTAGACACCGCAGTTAACGTTAATGCTGATGCAGGTGAGCGCTAACGTTAGCGTTAAGAGTGTAGTGTGGCCCTATGGGCACTATTCCTCCCGAGTTGGTAATAGAGGGCCGCAAATAGATATTGGCAGCCAATGATATCCTTTCCTACGGTCCATAGGACTCCACAGAGATTTGTACAAACCCTGCACAAAATCTCATGTATGTATTCTCATAGGATAACACAGTGTCAATGGAGGACATGGGTGAACTATTTGTTCTCATCGTGCTTCTGATTTCAGCAGGAGGAAGCGTCGGATCACACTAAACCCTTTCGTCACTGGATAAGGGGTAAGTATGGAATTTTATACTGGGCTTTTTTGTGTTAAATGGACACTCTAGGACAGGGGTGTCAAACTCAGGCCCTCCAAATGTTTTAGCCTATAATTCCCAGAAATCTTTGAATACAATAGATAGCCAGAGAATCATGGGGTTCAAGTTCAGCAACATCTGGGGGGGGGGGCTGGAGTTTGACAGCCCTTCTCTAGGCACTGTGACTACTCAATGTAACCTAAATAGTCACAGTGACCTGAGTGTACTCACTACTCTTGCTCCACTAGGGGGACTATGGGGGGCTAAATCAGCTGAGTGTGGAGGATTAGCCCGGCCGGTCTGTAACAGACCTTTTTATTCTTTTTAAAAGGTCTTTTCTTTATTATTTAGACACATTTTAAATGTATTTTTAATGGTTTAAAACCTATTAGAAGAATAGCAGAGTTAATTTTTTTTTTCTGCAGTCCATCGGTCTTCGGTGTGTTTTTTTTTCCTGCAGTCCAACGGTCTTTGGCAGCATTCAGCGGTCTGTCCGTGGGTCGAACTGGGTCATTCATAGTCACTTACAGTGGACGACCTAGGTCTTCCGACAAAGTTGCTTGTAGTCTGACGACCAAGTCGGTCGTCCAACTACAGACCCAGTGGATGACCAGCCTAAAGTTCACAAAGCCCATCCCTTTCGTTGGCACTTGGGGGGCTGACACACTCCTTTATCGGTCAAAAAGGTGATACAGATACTCCAGCTTTCTCAATCAAAACTGATATTTATTGAAGAGTCATCAAAAATCATGAGAACATTTTGACTAGCGAGTTTAAGTGTAACAATCGAAACAAGGGTGGTGGCACCCTTCATATATTGACGGTGGTTATTGCCACTTATTTCTTGGCTACACTCCTTTTCCAGGCAGACACAAGTTGCATCATTTGCAAAGCCCCTCAAGACCCACCCACCCACCAACCACAAGTCTGATCTCATACCTCCTAATGTTGGGAAGGATGTAGTTCCTCTGCATCTCAGCATCACGCAGTGTACTAGTGAATATGGGTCTTTTGTGACGTTTTTCACATCCTATACTTTGTATAAAGATGTTGGATGTATGGAGACACACTTTATCCTTCGTTTACATTAATGTGAATTCCCTAGTGCATACATGCAAATCATATTCTGTGACTTCTACAGATGTTAGGAAAGCATATTTAAATGTGTTTCCTACCAGGATTTCAAATCTTCCTCTAGGAAATGAGAAGCCACTAGGATGGAGCAAAGTTGACTTTATTATGATCTTATTTTCTTCCGTAACTCAATACAAATACCCCCAATATAGAATATATATTACATTTTATTTGCAGGTGGTGCGACTGTAGTTCGGAATCAAGTCAAGATTCTGATATATTTTCTTTAAATGCTGATTACGGTAATGAAAAGTCTGCTTTAAAATGTATTGTACAGACAGCAGTTCCTTTCTAGAATCAACACGCAGTCATATAGCAACATTCCAGACATTCCATTGTAAAATACTGGCACCAATACACCTCCTGCAAACAAACTATTTTATACTTCCGAAACAAGGAGCTGCTTGTCTAATAAATGTTTGCTTAAGAAGTAAAAAGTCAGCTTTATAGGCTACGAACAATAAGATATATAAAGATGACTCCCAACTTAGTTATATTTCCGTATCGTCTATCTCAGGTTTAGTGAATCAGGCCCAGAGACTTTGGTGCTGGAGAGTTTCTCATCTGGCCCAATTTTGGTAGGATGCGGCGAGCGAGTCCCTGCCTAGACTTCTTTGTCATTCGTAGGGCTGGGAAGGGAGAAGACAGCCTCAGGCCTGGTATGTATACCGGTAGTTGATCTAGCTTGTAAATCCTAAGCTTTTAATTGTGTTGTTCCCTTGGTTTTCTACTGTTTTATACTGCCTGGCAGAGCCGTGGTTCTTCAGAGCTGGGAGGTGTTCTTTGCCCTCTACTGAGAGAGTATATGGCTCCAGCGCAACATTTCCTGCAGAGATGGAGGATGAGAATGCCAGCAGTTGGAGGCTGGCTTGTTCCTTTCCTAGTAGACGGTGGCATAATGTGGTGCCTTTCTGGAGCACCGTAGAGAATGTGGCTTTGGCATATGATTCTTTAAAAAAAAAAAATATTGTGTAGCATACCTACATTGTATGCTCATTTGTAAAATATAGATATGCCTTGAATGTCCTTTTACTGCAACTCCACGATACCTCAGCTCCAGTGAAGCTTGTCCATAGTGTAAGCACCCCACCTGTATCTACTAATAAAAAAATTCAGTTGTAATATAATAGTATTTTTGTAAAGGCTGCTGTCATTTTATTTCCTGGGGAGGATTTGCTTAAATTCCATTAGCATTGAATGATAAACATCTACCTTTTAAAATGACACCATAGGTTGAAGCCGGAGGGGGAGAAAATTAGGTTAAACAGTTAACCCTCCTGTTTTAAACCCTAACGGTAGCGTTCGGACGTGTAAGCGGTCCCGCCAGGATAAGTGACTTTAACGCATGCCCCCCATATTACCGCTAAACCCGTAAGAAATCACTTATCACATCGGTGATTGCGCTAGCTTCCGCAAGTTTACTGTACTGTGCGCATCCTATACTTAACATGGGGAGCGCAATCAGTAATGAAGGCCTGAAGCACCTAAGGCGTAGGGCCCTTAAGTTGCCTCTGATGCCAGGGCGTAGGGAGGATTTTTCTAGAAAGGTTTTGCAGCGTGTGAGGATGTTTGAGCGGGAGTGGTGTGGGAGGAGTCACCAGGAGGGTACTTAAGGCGCATGTGGAGAGGCTCTGCGCGCCTTTTTCTCCTGAGGTAGAGCTGGAAAAATCCCCACCCTCCCACCCTGTTTTATTTAATTCCAGGTTGGGTTGGATTTTTCGGTAGAGTAGTATTTTTGTTGGGCTCCTTTGTCACGGCGGGGGCTTGTAGGCAGTGCTGGCTAGGGGTTCCTTTTATTTAGGCTAATTTTGGTCAGATGGTTGGGAGTTGGGAGGTTTTTGTGGTTGGTTGGTTTGGAGGTGTGTTGTGGTTGTGTGGAGTCCTCTTTCAGCACTGGGTTATTGTATTATTTTGTTATGGGAATTTTTATGTTATGGTGGTGGGTTTATTGTGTGGAGTTTTTTAGCTGTGGCCTGTATATATATTATTCCACAGTTATGTGTTTGTGCATTTTTGAGTATTTATTGTCTCCCTGCGTACGACTTTGTCATCAGTAGGCGACTTATTTGCATTTGATTAGTAATGTATTACTAAGTGCTAGTGCCTGGGCCGCCATAAGGGCATTGTAGCCCCTAATGGGTTCAGTAGCCCGTGGATTGGGGGAGTCCGCCTTCGGAGGTGCCAGGGCCAGACTTTATTTTTGGGCCGCTAGATCATCATGAAGATGATCATTCTGGCGGCAGCTGTGATTTTTTTTTTAGGCCGCAGGCCTCAGAGGAGGTACTGCGGCCTACCTTGGCCTGGCCGCCAGGCAGCGACTCTAAGATGGCGGCCAATGGGCCCCTCTGATGATGTCAGAGAGGGCGCGTCGTACATCTGCAGCCCATGCTCTGTCCTGAACTCCTGGCGGATAATTATATTATTCCACTGGTTAAGATGTAGCCTCAAATAAAGCATGGGTTTACACTCCATCTTAACCAGTGGAATAATATAATTATACTTTTATGCTGCTTTGTTTGCATTAATACACATTTTATGTGTATAAGATTTATAAGATTCCATAAAACCCAGCTTATCATTATAATTAAACATTAATAACAAATGTGAGTGTGGGATGGAGTGTTGAGTGCGACATGTTTACAGTTAATTGGAGAGCAGACATCTTCAAGGGTACTCACACTTTTTTCCTTTAGAACTAGATTCCTTATGGAATCCATTGGTGGGACCTAATTCCCAAAGGTCCCAAAGCCCTAGGACCTGAGCTCAGCTCTCAGTTGGAAAGGTCATGGTTGCAACAGACAATGGAGACAGATAATCATATCAGTGTCCAACAGATGTTACATAATAACATGCAGGTGTAACGTGGGAATGACTTTATTTGTATTACTCCTGACGATTGACTGCTGACATCACATCTGTGGGCCAATCACCCAGAGATGCAACACATCCCACATGACGGAGGAACATTGTCACACACTGGTCAGGTAGTGTCAGGACCCCTGTCTGGAGCCCCCCAGCACCCCACGTAAAGCCCGCCGTAAACGGAAGAAAGGCAAACCTGGTGCTGCGTTGTCCTGAATGCAGGGCAGCACTTCTACAAGATGGCGTATCCTAACAGGTGCCTCTAATCCACGCAGAGACTTTTTCCCTATTTAAGGGTGGAGCACCCAGAAGGCAATGCTTCAACATTATGGTTCCTGAGCCAGCAAGCGAAGTACACTGATCCAGACGCTATCCTGTGCTTGCTCTCTGCATCAAGTCTCCCGAGCCATCCAGAGACTTCATCCTAGACCCCTGCATCCTGGTTTCCCGCTGATCATCCGTCTCCTGATTCCTCAGCAATCAAGAAACCATTCAGCCCTTTTCCTGTCTTGTCTTGTATTCCCAGTAAGTCTCCTACGTGTGTCTACCCTCTGTGTCTCCTTGTATTGTGTCTCCTGCACCTCTTTGTGTCCACCAAAGATTGCATATTCCATTGGTCCCTCTCCTTAAGTGCTGCCCTTCATCCTGCATAACCTGGACTTATTATTTATCAGAAACCTGACAATAAACCCCTGTTTTCCCTAACCTGATCTCCGTGTGTCACTGCATCCTGGGTTCGGAACCTTGCCTGTCACGCTGGTGCCTTACAGGTAGTGGCTAGCGATGAGTTAATATACAATCTTCCACTGACTGAGCGCTACTTCAGTTTCTTCAATATTCTTTAGGTCAGAGGGCCTCAAAGAAAAAAATAATATATATAGTGCAAAGCTGCCTTTATGTATATAGTTCCATAAAATTTAGAAAGCATCCAACTCACATGGTTTAGAGCCTATATGTGTCAGGCTCAGATCTTACGCTTTTGGATCCGTAAGGGCGAACCCCCTTCTTTTTCTTAGGATCCTCATCTATGTTAAAATGATTTCCCTCAAAGAAAAGGAAATAACCTTAGTGCAGATGGCCCAAATCTTAGAGTAGAGTATTCAAAAATGAGCTACTCACATGATAGAGTGCCTATCCTGGCACTAGTTCACAGGCAGCCAGTGATTTTTAAGAACACTGGGTCTCTAAACGTCTTCGATTGCCTCCTCAGGTAATTCCATGGACGAAGTATAAAACTTAAAAGAATTTATTCACATAAAACATAAAATAATACCAAAACGCGTTTCGCCTCAATCCGTGGCTTCCTCAGTTGGTAGTAAGTATATACTGTCCATAAAGTTCTTATATACCCTTTTGGGGGCTTCGTTATTGATTGCTTTAACCCTTTCCCGACCGTTGACGTACTATGTACATCCCGCCCACAGGTCTCCCTTAGACCCGCGGACGTACATAGTACGTCAGCGGGCTTCTAACCTCCCTCCCGCCGATACTCACCTCCCTCGCTTGTTCCCTTCTAGCTCTCCATTTCCTGGGGGCCGGCGGATCCGATGACGTTATCGGCAGGTGCCGGTAGTGGAAATTCAGGAAGGGGAGGGGGGCTCCTTTGGAGCCCTCTATCTCCCCAACCATGCAATGTAGTGATGCTTTTTGTACTGCTGGAAAGGGGAGGGTGTATAGCATTAACATTTTCGCTGCTGGATCGCGATTCGGCACTAATCGGCGCCAAAACACAATTCGAACCTGAAGGGGGCTTACCTCTTGGATGTCAGCCAAGCCTCCAGATCCCCCCCACCCACTGACAACCTCACCATATGTGTAAGGATGTCAGTGGGCCATTTAACCTTCTAGCTGCCATGTGGAGATAGGGGGATCATTTGGATGATTATCTCCCAATCCGTGGCTGCTAGATGGTCATATTTGACATCATTGGAAAGGCCTGATCATGGCCTTTCCAATGATACCAAACATGACCAGGTTTGGTTTAAAAATAAAATTTAACTAAATAAATAAATAAAAAAATAATAAAAATAAAAAAATATTTTTTTTAAAAAAAAAATTGTCTGGGGGGGTTTAGTTAAATAGGACCTAGGCTGTCATCTAAAAATAATTAGCACAAAACGGTCAGAATGAGCACAGCGCACATAGGTGAACTGGCTCAGCAGTGAAGGGATTAAAAAGCAAAAACATGTAAAAATTGGGTATTTCTATTCTTGGGACAAAATTTTGAAACTATTTAGCTGGGGTCTTTTTTGGTGGTTGTACATTTTGGGGATTAAATTACGAAAAAGTGTGTTTTTACCATTTTTTTTCCATCATATTTCATTTTTTTTTTTTTTATTTATAGTAAACTATTCGATATGATGGAAATAATGGTATTTTTAGAAAGTCTATTTAATGGCGGGAAAAACGGTGTATAATATGTGTGGGTTGAATAAACGAGTAAGGGGAAACTTTGACCTAAACACTAAGGGCCATATTACATAGTTGGTGCTAACTTAACCAGAGCTGTTGTAAACTTCCCAGAGCCATTATAGTCTATGGAGGTTTTCAGGTTACAACAGCTCTGGTTAAGTTAGCACCAACTATGTAATATGGCCCTAACAGTGCAGAAACGTAAAAACAGCAGCGGTCACTAAAGGACGGATTTGTGTAAAACCGCCCGGTCACTAAGGGGTTAAAACATTTCTGCTTCACAATTTGTTTTTAGCGCAGGTACAAAATTCCAGACTACAAACATGGCCGCTCGATAGCTTCCGGTCACATGTTTCCGGCCATGATCTTATTTCCGGTTCAGGTTTTCAACCGGCCCGCGCATGCGCCTAGCACCTCAATAGACCAGGGGCTTCAAGCTATGACATATCACATTGATCTACGATCGATGCTCTACCTATCCCTTGATAACAAATCACATGGAAATTGAACCAGTCGAAAGACTACTCAGTGGTTGCATTTTGTTATCCTTCAGGGTGGAGACAGCAGACCCCTATCATCGTGACCACTTATAAAAGCATAAGTGTGGTCAGAGAGATAGCATGTTGCTTTAAAGTTAATGCTTTAAGACTTTCTATATTTCAAATACATGTTACTATGCACTCTACAAGGAAAATGTAATAAAAAGTGTTAAATAACATAATACGGAACAGCACGCCTAACTGTGCTAGTTGTAATATAAATACAATAGTGTTCAAATAAACAATAAATACCAAGGTGTTAATAAGTATGGAAAAATAGTTCCCAAAGGAGGTGTGAATATCAACACGGTGACAGATAAAGATCCCTTGTATGTGTGAGAAATACTCATGCTAACAACTCTTGTTGAAGAATACCTAAAATTAGAACGGAGGTTTAATTATTTTTTCTATGTATGGAATTGTAAAAATGTAGGCTGCAAGGAAACGGCAAAATATGAGCGGTGAAAGACAATAACTTTCTCCAGAACTCGAAATAAAAGACTGATATGTGAAAATGCAATAGTTTTATAAGGAGTGCCCTGCCATGACAGCTCAAAATCTATTGTTTGGTTTAAAACTGAAATCTTGAATTATTTATTATATATTTAAAAATTGCAAAAAAAAGTCCCCAACAAACTGTCACGTGGTCTTCCTATTTTAAATGTGCCCTGCTTCCCATGGCTCCTTTTTAGAAACAATGCTTTATGTATTTGTCATTTTTGGCAAAAAGCAGAACTCTTGAATCTCAACAGTCATCACACTCCATGGCAGATGTGAAATAGCATCTGTTTGAGAAATTATTAACGGAATACCTATGGAATCTCAGACAAGCTCACGAACGTTGATGGATGAAAGTGCAGTATACACATGCATGTGCAATAGTACTCCTGACAGCTATATTTTCTAAAGCGATATTTTAGGGAAAAAATGACATGCCCTGTTTAAATAAAGCACATTCATTTAACCTCAGCAGACGCAGGAATTTTGTGCCTAAACTCCCACAAAAATGCAAACGGACATGAAAGGGTTAAAACGGGGACGGTGTAAAATGGGTTAAAGGGACACTTTTATTACATAAGCAAAACACACAAAACCACTTTATAAAATGCTGCTGGTTTATTTGTTTGAAGTAATTGCGTGTAAAAAGGATATTAGGCCTTTTAGCTCCTGTTTCCCCTTTTCTGGATATTTTCTATGATGCAACATTTAGCAAAATCTGTGCAAAAGCTTTTCTTTACCGCTCTTGTTTATTTAATCTACAGTATTTAACAGTTAATGAGGTGGAAGAGGGAATGGTTAGCTAAGGCTGCAGGAGGCTATTTTTCTTGATGCTAAGTGAGTTAAAAGATGCCAGCCAGTATAAAAGACTGATTTGAGTCAGTGATCGACCCATTCACTTCATTCTATGGCTATTGCCACACTGTGAGGAGCAAGTGATGTTAATATACTGTGGGGGCAGTTTACAATAGCAAGGATCACAAAAATGGATGCAGCCAGTGACACATATAGAGTAAAATATTTTCTTAACTGAACATACAAGAGAAAAACAAAGCACATGTAAGATATCAGTAACATAAAATAAACTCAATAAGGACATTTGTTTTTTGGTGGTAGTGACCCTTCAATCATTAACCACTCATTACCCTCCCACACCCCTACTCCCGTTTTACCCCTTGAGGATATTAAAAAGACACTTTAGGTTTTAGGCTGGGGTCAGACTAGCGCATTTTTAACGTGCGTTTATGGCACTTAATCACGGCCGCAGTAGCAGCAAATGACGTGCAATGACGGACAATATATGAAGTACGGCCGCATGAAAGTCCGGCCGCGCAACACAAGTGGAAAATGAACGAATTTTCTAGAAAACACTGAACCGCTAGTACTGATGTACAATGCGCGCTGCGGCGGCATAGCGGCGTGTTTGCGTGATTAGGAGACTCTGCTAATTTCCAGCCTACATAACGTCCAGACGCAAAAAGTGTTTTATTGACAATCCGTAAAAAATCACGCACGAAAATGCGCGTCGTCTGACCGTTTTTGCGCATTCCGTGAAAACATACGTCAATGCGTTCAGACACACTTTTTGACGGTCGCTGCCAATTATGCGCTCGTTTGACCCTAGCCTAAATTGGAGGGGGATTAATGGGATTAAATATTACCTGAAGCCCTCTCTATGTATTGATACCACTCTCATCAAAAAGTAACTCAATGTTTTTGTTTTGACATGCTGCAGACAACATTTACAGTCCAGTAGTATTTTATGTGGGACATTTTGGATAAATATTGTAATTAGGGCCGGATTTATAATTAGGCAGAGTAGGCATGTGCCTACAGGCCCCTGCCACAAGGGGGCACCTTGCTCAGTAAAAAAAAATATTATTTATTTTTTACAATTTACAATCATTTAGACCACTGTATCTCTCTGTATCTCTGGAGTCCTAAGGGTTAGAGGAACATAGGAGGTATCATTGGAAAGGCCAGATTTTGTCCTTTCCAGTGATACCAAATGTAAAAAAGTAAATGCAAAACTTATTTTTTTTTCTCTGTTCTACAGCAGAGGCAAAATATGCTTTTACATATAAAACAAACAGTGCCACTGCGCTAACTCAACTAGAGCAACAGATTCTGCCCCTTCTTTTGAAGAAGAAACTGTTTTCAGTTTCTTAAAATGTTTTTTTTTGTTTGCCCCACAACTAAAATGTAAAAAGTCTTTCTGGCATCTTTTTTGGGGTGTGTGGGGGGGGGGGGGGTAGGGGCTCTCCACATTTCTGTGCCTACAGGCTCTTTAGATGCAAATCCAGCCCTGATTGTCATTCTTCCTTGAGTAAACCAGCAAGGACTGCTCATAGACACCTTAGGCTGGGGTCAGACGAGTGCACTGACTGCGCACAGTAATGGACATACTTTTTAACTGATGAGATTGTGGTTACATTGTATCAGCTCATTTTGACTGATGTTGAGAAAAATAAAAAACAACTGTATGCAGTTGTTTCTCTACGTCCGTCTAGCTTTTTCACGTCGATGCCATTTTGGCGTCCGTTGCAACATACGGGTCAGGTTTTTGTGTATGCCAAAAAAAAATCTTGCGAGATCCTGCTGGTCAGCGGAGTGATCGCAGAGGGAGACTGGGGACTTTCTTCCCCCAGTCACCCTCTGCTCCCAATGGCCAGAAGCAGCAGATCGGGCCGCTGTTCTCGCCTCGGGGTGAATATGTGATTTTTGGGGGGTTTTGAGCTGCAGGTATTGAATTCTGCAGCAGTAGAATCCATTACCTGGACCTATAATCTGGTGGTAACTTTTTCAGTTAGAGACAGCTCTTAGGACCAAGTGATCCTAATGCTAGATACTAACACTATTTACTAACGCTAGTTAATCTGTACTTGCACTGTGCGCTCCCCATGTTAGGTATAGGGAGCGCAAAGTACAGTACACTCGCGCTACAAATCGCTAATTAACGAGCACTAACCAGCGCTAATGTTTTTTTTTTAACCCATTAGTGATTCAAAGGCGATCTGGTCACAGCGCTATGACCTCCATTAAGTAAGCACTAACGCTGACGCTAGTGTTAGCTTGAAGGAGGTGATAGAGCCCCTCGTCTTTCAAATGTAAAAAATCGGAACCCAATAGTTCGCCTAAAAAAATCCAGAAAAATACCCAAAAAATACTAAAATATCAATAAATAAAAAGGCATTTTGCACTGGGTTAATAACAGATGAATAAAAACGAGAATATTTTTTCCATTGAATCCTATGGGCTGTCTCTTCTCTTGTACCAGATTGTCTCAGCATCATCCGATAAAATCAATTGAAATTGGAAGGATCGCACATCTGTTGTAAACGCATAAAATAGTCCGAAGTCATCCGATGGTGGTTGGATGCAGTGGAAGAGGGCTGATTCATCTGCATGTTGTAGGCTAGGGGGACGACTTCAGACGATATCGGATGATCGCGCCATCGCACAAATACGGTGCCAGTGGACGGCCAGCCTGAGGGGCCCCCCCTCCCACTGACCTTGATTTCTGCAATCCTTGTGAATGTCAACATCCTCTTACAAACACATCATATCTACCAATTTGTATGACTATTCAAAACCTGGACATTCATGATACAACCCACAGTAGATTAATTAAATATTAACTATTTTAACCTGAAATCTACAGCTAGATTGTCTGGTATGTGAATTGTTGTTGCTTATCGTGCACAACATCTCCACTCTCCTTAGCCCTTTGACAAATAATGAGGAGAGCTCTAGTTTCAGTCTATTTATTCATTATGTGGCCTCTGCTGTTATCTTGTCCTTGACTTCATGGAGCCAAGTGTGACCCTGGCACGGACAGGACCGGATTTATAATGAGGCAGAGTAGGCATCTGCCCACAGGTGCTTACCACAAGGGGGTGCCTTGCATTTGTAAAAAATAAATGTACAATATACAATCATTTAGACCCATGTATCTCTGAAGCCCTATAGGATTGAAGAACAGGGTATGGCCCAATGATACCAAACATGATCAGGCTTATATAAAAATAAAATATACATTTCCTTTTTTCCCCCTAACGCAGCACTGATAAATCCTAAGGTTTCCACAGCTTCCCAGGACCCTTCTGCTTATTTGGATAAGATCCAGAATACATCCAACCCTTTTTTGCAAGAGCCACAATATAGAGCCCAGAACTATTCTAGGGATGTCTTACTCGCAAATTGTTGTGGAGTTACCTTGCCTGTTCACTGATACTACTGGTTTTGCACCGATTTGGTGAACCCTCAGCCCCCGGGACCTACATGCAGTATTGAAGAAAGGAAGTGGACAGAAAAAGGGGGTCAAGCGCCACCCACGAAAGGTGTGAACACAAGATCGCTTGAGCCCATACCTATAATCATGGCCAGTGTTTCGCGAGTGCGAAGGGTGCGGTGCACCCGGCCTCCTGTCCTGCTGAAGTCGGCCCCGCAGGGCTGCCTGCAGACAGTCCCTGGATGTGAGTCAGTGACATTTTGGTGCTCTCTGAATAACCCTGTATATGTCACTGGGTGAATGCATTTTGTGATCTTTTGTGTTGTAACCCCCCCCCCCCTGTATCTTTCCATCACTTGTTCTTCACTGTGTGGCAATGGGAATAGAATGGAGTAAACTTGTCAGAAGTCAGGAAAACCAGCTCATAGATTTGTATTGTATGGGATGTAAGAAGCAGGAGAATGTGTTTTATAATCAGGGCCGGATAAACATAGGGGCTGATGGAGCAGCAGCTCCATGGCCCATGCCCCAGAATAGACCCAGAGAAAAGATAACTACTGTATATCTGCATTGATGGGCATTTAGACCACTGTATCTCCAACTCCAGCAGCTACAGGATCATGTGAGGTAACACTGGAAAGGCCAGATCATGGCCTTTCCAATGATACCAAACATGACCAGGTTTTGTGTAACAGTAAAATTTTAAATAATAAAAATATCTTTCTTTTTTCTTTCTAACACAGCAATATTTTTCACTTTTCAATTATAAAGTGAACAATGATGCTGCTCTAACTTACCATCTCATTTCTCATGTCACCAACAAGTGTGGAGGTGATGGCACAATGTGGAGGGACATTGGACCCCTGCGTCCCTAATCTTTACTTCTCACAAGGTCAGGTGAGGTGTCATTGGACAGGTCAGAGTCTGGTGTTTGCATTGATACCAAACACGACCACGTAAAATTTAAAAGAAAACAAAACAAAAAAAAACTTTATTTTTATTTCCAAAGTGATGGCATTGTCCATTTGTGACGTATAAAATGAGCATTACTCACCTTCTCATTTCCCATGTTGGGAGCAAGGTCAGTGTTTTATACATAATCATATTATTCATAAAATACCATCCTCCAAAATAAAAGGAAAATATTTAATTTTTTTGTTAAAATTGTATATTTTCTGCAGTAAAAGGTTTCCATTTCACATTTTTTTAACACGAATTCCCTATAGAATATATAACCACAAAGGTTTGGATGATTGAAATCTGAATGTAAAATCACACAGCATCTGCCTGGTTAGATATACCCCTATCTGTACTATTAAATAACCTACAATATATTTTCAGCCACGAAACTCTTCAACTCCAGGCACATACACAGGGTTATCCAAAGAGATCCGAATTGCTTGAGAAAGGTAACCGAACGCTGAAAATCAGCGTTCGGTTACCTTTCCTGGCCATTCGGCTATCCAGAGAGCAGGCAATTCGCCAAATCCTGTCGAATTGCCTGCACATACGGTGCCTGTTCGAGGGCAGTGAAATCCCCATAGAGAAGCAATGCTTCGTCTATTCAGAGAACACAAACCAGCAGTGAAAGGTTCCCCTAATGCCCTGCCATTCAGTGGTTTAAGTCGGCAAATTTATTCAGGAGAATCCCATAGGCTTCAATGTTAAAAATATTCCTGTTTTAATTCAATATCTAATAAACCATTCATTATAAAATTCTGCAGCAAAAAGTCTCTTTATTCATAGATTTTTTAGGATACTTTAAGCATTTTTCTGAATTTTTAAAAAAAAAATTAAAAGTCCGATTTTTTTTTTTTTTTTTTTCAGTTTGCTTATTTTTTCTGTAACAGCCCTCTTTATTATCATTCCCTGGACCTCCTGTGAAAATTTCAGACATTTTCGCTCAGTAGTTTCTTTGCAAACAGCTTTTCATTTTCCCAGATTCATACAAATGGTTTTTCTAATTTATTCACTGCCTCCTCTACGTCACAGCTGCTTCGGCTCTGTGTGATTCGGCTCCTTTTCGGCTCCTGTTCGGCTCCTGTTCGGGTTTTTCGAAGGTTAATCCAGATGTTTTTGCTTGTTTTCAGCGTGCATTCGGTTAGTTTTCGTCAGGTTTGCGGCAGCTTTTCCCTGCAATTCGGGGACCCTGTGCTGTTTGCTGAATACACCGCAGGGTCACCGAAATGCAATCGGCAAAAGGAACCGAATTGAAGAGAACGAAAAGTCACCGAACGTGCGGTGACTTTTCGAATCTCTTTGGATAACCCTGACAGGGTTATCCAAAGAGATTCGAATTGCTTGAGAAAGGTAACCGAACGCTGAAAATCAGCGTTCGGTTACCTTTCCTGGCCATTCGGCTATCCAGAGAGCAGGCGATTCGCCAAATCCTGGCGAATTGCCTGCACATACGGTGCCTGTTCGGTGCCTGTTCGAGGGCAGTGAAATCCCCATGAAAAAGCACTGCTTCGGCTATTCAGAGAACACAAACCAGCAGTGAAAGGTTCCCCTAATGCCCTGCCATTCGGTGGTTTAATTCGGCAAATTTATTCAGGAGAATCCCATACAGGGTTATCCAAAGAGATTCGAAAAGTCACCGCACGTTCGGTGACTTTTCGTTCTCTTCAATTCGGTTCCTTTTGCCGATTGCATTTCGGTGACCCTGCGGTGTATTCAGCAAACACCACAGGGTCCCCGAATTGCAGGGAAAAGCTGCCGAAAACCTGACGAAAACTAACCGAATGCATGCTGAAAACAAGCAAAAACATCTGGATTAACCTTTGAAAAAGCCGAACAGGAGCCGAACATGAGCCGAATCACACAGAGCCGAAGCAGCTGTGACGTAGAGGAGGCAGTGAATAAATTAGAAAAACCATTTGTATGAATCTGGGAAAAAGAAACGCTGTTTGCAAAGAAACTACTGAGCGAAAATGTCTGAAATTTTCACAGGAGGTCCAGGGAATGATAATAAAGAGGGCTGTTACAAAAAAAATAAGTAAACTGAAAAAAAAATAAAAAAAAATCGGACTTTTAATAAAAAAAAAAAAAAAATCAGAAAAATGCTTAAAGTATCCTAAAAAATCTATAAATAAAGAGACTTTTTGCTGCAGAATTTTATAATGAACGGTTTATTAGATATTGAATTAAAACGGGAATATTTTTAACATTGAAGCCTATGGGATTCTCCTGAATAAATTTGCCGAATGAAACCACCGAATGGCAGGACATTAGGGGAACCTTTCACTGCTGGTTTGTGTTCTCTGAATAGCCGAAGCAGTGCTTCTCTATGGAGATTTCACTGCCCTCGAACAGGGACCGAACAGGCACCGTATGTGCAGGCAATTCGCCAGTATTTGGCGAATTGCCTGCTCTCTGGATAGCCGAATGGCCAGGAAAGGTAACCGAACGCTGATTTTCAGCGTTCGGTTACCTTTCTCAAGCAATTCGGATCTCTTTGGATAACCCTGATAGACTTCAATGTTAAAAATATTCCTGTTTTAATTCAATATCTAATAAACCGTTCATTATAAAATTCTGCAGCAAAAAGTCTCTTTATTTATCGATTTTTTAGGATACTTTAAGCATTTTTCTGAATTTTTTAAAAAAAAAAAAAAGTCCGATTTTTTTTTTTTTTTTTCAGTTTGCTTATTTTTTTTGTAACAGCCCTCTTTATTATCATTCCCTGGATCTCCTGTGAAAATTTCAGACATTTTCGCTTAGTAGTTTCTTTGCAAACAGCGATTCATTTTCCCAGATTCATACAAATGGTTTTTCTAATTTATTCACTGCCTCCTCTACGTCACAGCTGCTTCGGCTCTGTGTGATTCGGCTCCTGTTCGGCTCCTGTTCGGCTTCTTCGAAGGTTAATCCAGATGTTTTTGCTTGTTTTCAGCGTGCATTCGGTGAGTTTTCGTCAGGTTTGCGGCAGCTTTTCCCTGCAATTCGGGGACCCTGTGCTGTTTGCTGAATACACCGCAGGGTCACCGAAATGCAATCGGCAAAAGGAACCGAATTGAAGAGAACGAAAAGTCACCGAACCTGCGGTGACTTTTCGAATCTCTTTGGATAACCCTGATAGAGATCTTAATCCAGCCCTGTTTATAATGTGCTTTATTTTGTAAAGCACAAGTAATCTAGTTACAGCCTATGTTAGTGGTATTGTCTCTTTAAAGATGCCTAATGAGTGCTTATGGCATCATGATCTATGAACATGCAGCAATACACAACGGACGTACTCTCTGACTGACGACAAGGTAGTGGCCACACGGTCCGTTTTTGTGACTGACTTTTTTTTGACTGATGTAGAAGGGAAAATAAATTAATATGAAAATCATTTTGTCCGTCAAAATGCTGGACGTCAAAAATGCAGTCCGTCTGACTTCGTTCCATCACTCACACACAAAGCTATGAGGACGTTGTGGACGCAGCGCGCTCTGTGCGTCCGTTCTAGCAGATTTACTTTCTTGCCTAACCTGCGTCCGTTTGCCACGCCGTTATGCGTCCGCAGTTCCGTGCAGATGTACTTTGTGTGTGGGGCTCCATTGGTCATAATTATATACTATAACAGACGTACAAATGTGCGGCAACACAGACGTGATCAGTGCGCTCGTCTGACACGAGCCTCGAAAGCATTTAGGCTAGAGTCAGACGAACGCATTTTTCGCGTTGTCCGTGAAAAAGTGCGTTCGAACGAATGGACGCATTTTTCACGGAATACGCGATAGCGGTCATACGATGCGCATTTTCGTCCGTGATTTTGTACGGATCATCAATAAAACCCTTTTTGTGTCTGGACGTTATGTTGGCCGGACATTAGCAGCGTCTGACGTCTCCTAATCACGCACACACGCCGCTAGCAGACGCAGCGCACTCTGTACGTCCGTACTAGCGGTTCTACGTTCTTGCAAAAATGCGTTCGTTTGCCACTTGCGTTGCGCTGCCGCACTTTTGTGCAGCCGTTCTTCGTATGCTGCCCGGCATTGGACGTCATTTGTTGCTAGCACGGCCGTGATTTAGTGCTGCTAAACGCACGTTAATACTGCGCTCGTCTGACCCTAGCCTTACCTACACATGTTCTGTTTCGTTTTGGAACACTGATGATCAGTTTATTGGAGTCAATAAATGTGTTTTCTGATTGAGTTGTGCTTAGTTGTCCTTTGTCAACATTTGACATTTTTAAATAAATTCCGGGCGAGATCTACTAGGACTGTTATTCTTTCTAGACCCCAGTTAGAGTGGTTAACCCCATCACTACTAACAGGGTTATTCAGAGAGAGTTGAAAACCAGGAGAATGACTGGAGAAGTGAAAATTCTAGGTCAAAATAGCCAAACCAGAAAAATTCTCCCATTTATGACACTTTCCAAAATGGCCATTTGGTCTAGATTGTTCTCCTGCCAATTCTCCTGGTTTTCACCTCTGTCTGAATAACCCTGTAAGTGATTTTTGTTAAATCTTTCATCATAACATTTATTTGTAACACGGGATGCAACGTTAACAATTAATTATAGGGTAAAATAGAAAATTTGCACGGTGATTGTTGTTCTGAGATAGAGAAAAACATTTATAGAATGCAAATTTGCTCATTTTTAGTTTTTCATGTATCTGTTTATCCATTGCAGAAATATTGTTGAAGCAAAAGATTCTGGACTCAAGATCCCGTCCTTTACCTTGCACAATGTCACACGGTCTGCATTATCAGCATACATTCAGAAAAGGACATTGTGAAAAGTACTGTAACGGTAACAAAGATAAATAATAAAAATAGTGAGATCTGCTGCTTATGGGGATTTGTAGTGATCATAATGAGATTATTAGCATTGCAGCTTCCAAAAAATACCAACAGAGTATAAAAATAATATCTGTATGTGACATAATGCCCGTGTATGGAAATTACAGTAACACCTTGTATCTGCACTGTACAGGGATTTTTTTCCAGTCATTATAACCCCTGAATCTTATCCCTGTACAGCAGTGAGTGACCCCAGAACTTTCCCTGTATTCTGACCTATTTCTGGCTATTGTTCTGCAACTGTAATGTTTTGTTACAGTGAGGATTGGGGCTATTAATTACATATTAATTTTATTTCTCTGCAGGGTGACCGGAGATAGATAATACAGTGGAGTTTGCTTCTCCACAGGGGCAACACGAATCTGACTTTAAAGAAGGTGTGAAAATTGGGTTGTTTGATACGCTAATGATTTCTGTTCAATGGATTGCAACGCAAAATCGAGATAACTTGACTTTGGATGTGAAGGGGTTAACCACTTACTTTCTGGTGTATAGGAATTATGCATTTTATCTCTACGCAAACTGGATGCACTGGATGGCCAGAATTAAATTAATTTGCACCTACTTCCACATGTAAAATAAATACATTTACCGTACATCACATCATACTGCCACCTTCTGGCCACTAATGGAAACAGCAAATTTAGTCCATAATTTTACTCAGAAAGCACAACACATTGGAACTTCAGAAACGCTTACTATAACTATTGGTGCCACATATTTATTTTATTTTATTTATAAAGGATTTTACCAGGAAGGATACATTGAGATTTCTCTCGTTTTCAAGTATGTCCTGGGTTACATATGACTTAAATGCCTTGTTAAAAAACCTTTATAGAAAAACATAGAAACATAGAAAAATGTCGGCAGATAAGAACCTTTCGGCCCATCTAGTCTGCCCAATTACATGGATACTTTACCTGGATTTATCTTTTGTTTAGGATAGCCTTATGCCTATCCCATGCTTGCTTAAATTCAATTACTGTTTTGGCCTCTACCACTTCTACTGGAAGACTGTTCCATGTATCCACCACCCTTTATATAGTCTTACAGAAACAGTTAAGAATACAAAATGCAATATATTTAATTTTTTTTTAATTTCACCCACTAAAAGGGTTATTCAGTTGCTCTGTTGTTCGGCACACTTCGTGCACTTCAGCGATTTCAGTTCGCCGAAAAATGAATTCACTGCAGGGTCCCCGACTCCCTATGGAGGATCGCGCTTTGCAGCTCTGTCAACGCCCGTCCTAGTGCATCGACGGAGAGGGCTGCTGCACAGATGCAGTACGGACACTGTTGCGCACGCAATTTGTGCACACGCAACAGCGTATGGCTGGCCCCATCGCTGTGTCCCAATGCTGCAACGGATGCCAGTAGGCACATCAGTACGGGTGCACATAGTGCGCTCGTCTGAAGCCAGCCTTAACCATACGAATTGAACCACCAAAAATCTGCTCATTTCGCCAACATTTCGGTGCAGTTTGTCATTGAGTAGATTAACCATTACTTCTCTATAGGACAATTTCACAGCCACTGAAGATTACCGAATTGCAACAATCTGCACCGTATTTCGCTGTCAATTTGTTAGTATTTTTGCTAATTGCCAGCTCTCTGAATAGCCAAACTGTCACGAAATTGCACTGCACGGTGAAATTCACGTTTAGTACAATTTGATGCAAGTTTGGCGCTAATTGAATAACTCCTTAAGACATGCAGGGTTATTCAAAGAGATCCGAATTGTAGCCGAAAGGTAACCGAACAGTGAAATTCAGCATACGGTTAGCTTTCCTGGCCATGCGGCTATTCAGAGAGCAGGCAGTTTGCCAAATGTTGGCGAATTGCCTGCACATACGGTGCCTGTCCGTTGCCTGTTCGAGGGCAGTGAAATCCCCATAGAGAAGCAATGCTTCGTCTATTCAGAGAACAAAAACCAGCAGTGAAAAGTTGCCGAATTCCCCTGCTGTTCGGTGGTTTCATTGGGCAGATTTATTCAGCCCATAGGCTTCAATGTTAAAAATATTCCTGTTTTAATCCAATATCTAATAAACCTTTGATTATAATATTCTGCAGTAAAAAGTCTCGTTATTTATAGATTTTTTTAGAGTCTTTTAGGCATTTTTTGGGATTTGTTTTGCGAATTTCTTTTGTTTTTTTTTTAATAGTTTTTTCTTTTTTCTGTAACAGCCCTTTTTATTATTCATTCATTGGATCTTCTATGTAAATTCCAGACATTTTCGTTCTGTAGTTTCTTTGCAAACAGCGTTTCACTTTTCAAACATTCAAGCCGACTGTTTTATTTATTTTTTCACTCCATTCATCTGCGGTGTCGGCTTTTTCCAACGGCTGCTCTGCGCTCTGATCGGCGGCTGCTCAGGTTTCTCCGTGTTTGGCGGGGTTAATCCTGATGTTTTTGCGGGTTTCGGTGTGTGTTCGCTGGGTTTCGTGGTGAGTGTTTGTCAGGTTTGCGGCAACTTTTCCCTGCACTACGACGGCCCTGTGGTGCTTGCTGAATACACCGCAGGGTCGCCAAAATGGGATCGCAGAATCGCACCGAATTGAAGAGAACGAAAAGTCACCGAACGTGCAGTGACTTTTCGATTCTCTTTGAATAACCCTGTTGGGTATTATATTGCATTACAATCACTAGAGAATAAAAAACGTTTTTTGACTATGCATGCGAATAAAATGTATGTGCAAGAAAACACTTTGCCTGCAAGTATCACTATTTTACAGATAAAAACCCAGCCTGACATTAATAATTGAAAATACTAATACTAGTGTAGCGCTGTTTAAAACTCTGTTGCTGTAATGTTCCGTTTTGGCCACCAGAGGGAGACAAGCGCATGTAAACTATACTGGACAATGGGACTACGTTTTCCAGCATGCTCTGGGGCAGAGACAGGAAGTGGGTGGGGAAGGAGGAGAGGACATCCGCAGCCTCGTGGAAGGAGAGCCAGTGTGAGCCGAGGAGTGTACTGAGTGAGACGCACGTGAGACTGTGAGTGATTGTAACCAGGCCAGAGAGCAGGCGCTGCATTGCCGATGCTGGGAATCGATACAGTGACGTGCCAGAGACCCAGTAATCCACCGCTGAGAGGTTTTACACAGACACAGAGTCGCAGATTGGACCCCGAGTTAGGAGACTGCGATGATCCACTGGGAGTGCAGGCGGTAAGCTGTAAATCTTGTTGTAAAGACGGACAAGCAAGAGAAGCGGATCCGGTGGCACAGAGTCCCAGCATTATTCAACGGAGAGACGTCCTTGATCGGGTAGCGGAACAGATTGTCTGGTGGATGGGTGAGAGGCCTCCTAGGCCACAGTTAAAGTTTAAAGAAGCACGCTGCAGCACTGCTAAAATCTACAGGACCACAGCGTGACTAGTCGAAGATTTATTAAATCCATTCACTGGCCAGTTGAAATATAGTACCCGGGTACCTGAGCTCACACACACACACTTTTTGGGACATAACCTGCACGGGACTTACACTCCAGAAACGAAGGGGTTAAACTTTTCTTTTACCGCTGCGCGTTTCCCGCATTACGAAATCCTGTTTTCCATATACCGTGCTTACATTATATATGCCGCTTTATTGAGACCAGTAAAGTATATAATTTATAAAATCCACAACAGTGCTGGTGTATATTTATTCCCTAGTGCGGAGAGACTAACCCGAGGTTAAATTCAGCGGCTCCTCCGGGAGTGAGCGCTACACGTGGGGGCTCGTTTCCGGGATACAGTCTCTAGAAAAACTGCATTTAAAGGGTTAAATATGGATCCAGACACTGCTGCCAAATGGTGTGAGGAGCAAAGTAGTCAGATAGAGTTATGCAGTCATGGATGTTCCTGCAGACACTTGGGCCGAAGATCAGATTCGCCAGGCCGTGGCCGCACTGACACCAGATCATCGGGGGTTAATCCTGGACATTAAAGCGAACCCAGATACCTCTCACACGTATGTTCTTTTTGAGTGGAGAAAGGGTGTTCCAGTGTGTTTTCAGGGCGCGAGCCTGAAGCTGACCGATGAGGTGGAAGTTCAACTGATTCAGCCAAGTGCGCCACGTGGTGATCCCGCGAGTGTTCCCGCGCCCAGTCCACTGGCCATGATCGGGCCTGAATTTATAGTGGCTATTGGAGATTTGCTGGCTAAATGTCAAAGAACAAGCCCTCCACACACTAACTTTGGTAATCGACGGTTGAGAAATTTTACAGGAAACGTACCAACTCCGGCGGGAGAAGAAACCTTCGAAGAATGGGTAGAACAGGCGATGCAGACTCTGGATGAGTCTCCCTGAAGCGCAGAAGAAGCAAAGGATTACTGAGAGCTTAAAGGGACCTGCGTCAGAGGCTGTCAGAAACCTAAAATTGAGTAAACAAGACTGCACTGCTTTAGATTACCTAAACGTATTATTTTTTTTTTTTTTTTTTTTTTTTTTTATATTTAAAGTTTTTTATTTTGAAACAGTTATCAAAACAATCATAAAGAAAATGGCCTCGCAGGGCCAAAGCTAGTCATCTGTAAATAGAATGGCCGCACAGGGCCATACTTTGTCAGCTTAGAATAGTATATAGAGACTTCAAAGTTAGGAATAGAGAAAATAAGAGAAATATCACAAAGATCATCTTAAGACTGCTCGAATATGGAAGAAAAGGTTAAACAGCGATTACTTAGCAATAGTTAGAAATGGAAAATCAGCAAAATGTCCAAAAACGGGAGAGGGGTATAACAAAAGACATCAAAAATACTTCAGATAAAAACCAGAAAGTCTCATATATGTCCCCAGCCGGGGAATGTCATCGGGAAAAAAGAAATAAAATAAAGTCTGAAGCGTCTCTGAATTAAGTGGGGGGGGGAGAACAACAGTGAGAGAACATCAATTTGGTGTCAAATAAGTAAATGGGGAAAAAATGCGGACCTGTTGTCAGCCAGTGTCTCGAAACTGCCGGAGCAGTGGGGCAGACAGGTTGATGCAGAGCAGGCGAGGTCTCGAAACACAGCAAGGTATAAGGAAGAATTGCAAAGGTGTTGCAGGAAAAATCAAACGTGAATGGGGACAAAAATTTCAGTGTCCGTCAATAATAAACAAAGTGTCTCATATAACAAGGTAAAATAAAATAAAATAAAATGGGGGGCACAGCAGAAGAAATGGCAGAAAGCGGCATGGGGGGTCATCAGATGAAAATCGCCCAGATCTGCAACGGAAAACCGGCCAAATAAGTGACTAAACAGAGCGCTTCAGCCCGTATCCAGCGAAAAGGCCGCGTGATCAGTCGTGTCCTGCCGTGTCTTCTCCCATACTGCGCAGCCGGCCGAAATCCTCCGGGTTAACTCCTCCACCGCAGAGGCCCCAGGTAAGCGCCGCCGCCCACCGGTCAACTGCCTCCTAGGGTACCGTCGTGGTCTCAGCTTATGTGGGGTGACAAGGAACCGCACAGGGTCTTCTGCTACCTCCTCAATCTCTGCCGGTAGCTGCTCGGCACCCCCTTCACTCTCAGGCGTCTCCGCTTCTGATCCGCCTCCCGCGTCCTCTTGATCCGGCGCCTCCGCTCGTCCGCCCAACACCTCCATAAGTCGGCGCCATGTGCCACGTGTAAGCGGCTTGTCATCGTCCTCACCTTCCGCCGCATCCAGACAGGCCTCAAGGTCGTCCAAAACAGACTCCAGAGTCCTGACGGGGTAAGGGCAAACCAACCGTCTCCGCCAGTCAGATCCCTCAGTCGCTCCAGGGACAGCTACAACAGCCGGGTAATGGGCCCTCCATCTTCCAAACTCGCAGCAGCCGTACTCCTAGATGCGATATCGCAGGAAAAACAGGTCTGGAGACTTGTCCTAGGCCCAAGATGGCCGACAGGAGAGTGTGTGCCGCAGAAACGAAGGCTCCAGGAGTCGTGTCTCTGGTCCGAGGGGGGGGGACAATCGGACCCCGGAAAGCTCAGTTCCTGTGGCTAGCCCCGCAGGCACCCCAATTTGGAATCGTCGTCAAATTAGTCAGCTGTGGGTCCCTAAGGGTAGCAGACGTGTTACCTAAACGTATTATAGGAAGTCTTTGGGCGAACAGAAAAGGCCACTGAGCTTATGTACCAGTATGAACATACCTACCAACGAAAAGGTGAGAAAATTACTGAATACATGAGGCGCCTAGATAAGATCCTGCACCAGATACTTCTTAAGAAAGGGGCCGAACCAGCCACGATAGATAAAATCCGAATGCAGCAGATACTGAGGGGCGCTCAACCTCTAGACCCGGTGATGCTACAGCTGAGAACCAGAGAAGGTAACCAAGAGTTGAAATACCTGGAACTTATTCGAGCTGTTGGAGAGGAAGAGGCTCTGCTAGAGGAAAAGTCCTTAAGGAGAGGAGAAAGAGCTTACGCACAACCAGTAAGGCATAACGAATATTTGCAACCTGAAGATGATTCGTCGGACACCTATGGATCTGAAGTTGACGGACAAGAGCATCTGCTAGTTCCTATATCCACAGAGAGAAATGCCAAAGAACCAACCTTTCCTGCATATAGTGAGTTACACAAAACCGTTAAGAAGGTACAACAAGCTCAAGCTGAGCTGAAACAAGCACACACTGATCTGTGCCGAGTACTTCTGAAGGTGGCAGAGACACAGACTGATATGCAGAAGTTCCTTACTGATATGCGGAAAACTGGAGTTGCTGTGGCGTCTGGCCAGGGTCCTTCAACCGAATCACCACAAGCAAGTGCGTCTCCATTTTCAAAGAAGAGATGTTTTAGTTGTGGGGAAATGGGTCATTTCTGAGCACAATGCAAAAGCCAAAAGTCTGAAGGAAATAGGGTAGAAGAGTTCTTAAAAGCCTTGGAAGGGCTGCTATCTACCTCGCTGGCGGGAAACGCCAGAGGGCCAAGGAGCAAACTAAGTGCCCAATGGTTGAAAACCGCTCCAAAAATCAAGCCAGAACTGAAAGGCCGAGAGGGCCCAGAGTTTTGCCAACTGCTGAGCTTACCAGGACTGAAAGAGTTACTCCCTCAGCATCCGGTTCTATGTCATGGGGAAGCAATGCACGTCCAAACCTACACGTGCCAAGAAGAAGGCCAGGGTACAGCAAACGGGGTCTAAATTTCCTGCTGCTATGACAAAGTTTCCTGACCAGCTGATAGGTCCTTCTCCCATCATTCCAATCCAAGTAGAGGGAGTCTACACCAAAGCTCTGCTGGACTCAGGGGCTCAAGTGACATTGATCTACCGAGACTTCTACGAGAAGCACTTGAAGCACATACCTTTACAGAAACTAAAGGACCTTGAGATCTGGGGTATCGGAACTGAGAAACTTCCCTATGACGGATATCTACAGGTGAAGTTAGAGATCGGATCCGATGTCATCGGACAGTCTGGGGGTTGTGATGCATTGGCCATTGTGTGTCCTCGGCCTTCAGGAGCCAACAGAAGTTCGATGATAGTGGGGACGAATACTGAACTGGTGCAACGTCTCCTGACTCCTATAGTAATGGAAGAAGGTTCCACCAGGGGAGTACACCCAATGTTACGTCCAGTCTATCAGCGAATGGTCGAAGAGCATAAGGCACCTGCCGAAGTGGGGCGCCTGTGGAGATTGGGAGGACCAGAGAAGGTTCTGCTATCAGGAGAAGTGGCGAGTTTCCGGGCTTCAGTCAAGTTGAACGGATCACAACCGGGTCCCTATGGGTACTGGAAAACTGATTTCAATCATGGGAGTGAAGCCGGAGTAGAAGTAATCCCTGAAATAATCTCCACAAGAGCTTTGAAACGAACACGAGGAAGAGTCTCAGTTAGTGTATGTAATGTGTCTGATTCTCCAGTGATCCTGAAAGCACGAATGCCTATCGGGCAAGTAGCGTCCGCTACCCGCCTCTCCTCCTACCGATCTAGGAGGGGGAGTGAACAAAGAGATCCCAGCTGAAAGGTTCTATCCTAAGGACGCTCCCATCTCACCTGAATGGAAGAAACGTCTTCAGTCCCAGATCCTAAAGTGGAGGGACTTGTTCTCAAAAGACGAGTTCGACGTGGGCCTAGCTAAGAGTACTGAGCATCGCATTTGACTACAGGAAGATAAACCTCGAGAAAGGTCAAGACGAGTTCCGCTGGGAGACTTGGATGATCTAAGAGAACAGCTGAATGAACTGCAAAGAACTAAGGTGATTCAAGAGTCCAGGAGCCCGTCTGCATCTCCAATAGTGATTGTTCGGAAGAAGAAGGGTTCCATTCGTCTATGTATAGACTATCGCACACTAAATCAGAGAACCATTCCGGATCAATATGCCACTCCTCGGATAGAAGACGCCTTACAGTGTTTGTCTGGAGCAAAATGGTTTAGTGTACTAGACCTGCGAAGTGGTTATCACCAGATACCAATGCATCCTGAAGACAAAGAAAAGACTGCGTTCATCTGCCCACTAGGGTTCTTTGAGTTCAACAGAATGCCTCAAGGCCTTACGGGAGCTCCAGCCACGTTCCAACGGTTAATGGAGAAGACAGTCGGGGACATGAACCTGATCGAAGTGTTAGTGTATCTGGATGACATTATTGTGTTCGGGAAGACCTTGGAAGAACATGAGCAACGGTTGGAGAAGGTCTTGAAGCGGCTCCATGAAGAGGGGTTGAAACTGTCTCTAGAGAAGTGTCAATTTTGTTTGCCTTCCGTTACGTATCTGGGACATGTTGTCTCAGCAGAAGGCGTTTCGACGGATCCTCGGAAGTTGGAAGCCGTAGCTTCCTGGCCTAGACCCTGAAATGTTACCGAGCTCAGATCTTTCTTGGGGTTCTGCTCCTATTACCGGAGATTCATAGGAGGATTTGCCAAGATAGTTCAACCACTGAACAAGCTCCTACAGAAGGAAGATGCAGAAGAAGGCCATAAGGCCTCTGATCAAAATTCATCGGCTCCAGGGCCAAGGAAGGCTCGAGAATCCATCCAAGAAGAATGGACTACTCAATGTGAAGGTGCTTTCCTGAAGCTGTAAGAGAGTCTAACTCGAGCTCCTGTCTTGGCTTACGCGGATCCTCATAAGCCGTACGAATTGCACGTGGATGCCAGCAGAGAAGGTCTAGGGGGAGTTCTATACCAGGAATATGGTGGATTGCTGAGGCCTGTAGCATATGTGAGCCGAAGTCTTACGCCTTCAGAGAAGAACTATCCTACCCACAAGTTGGAGTTCTTAGCCTTGAAATGGGCGGTAGTGTACAAGCTGAAAGATTATCTGTACGGAGCCGAATTTGTAATAAAGACTGATAACAACCCTCTTACCTACGTTCTTACTACGGCGAAGCTGGATGCAACGGGACATCGGCGGTTGGCTGCTCTGTCAGGGTTTCGGTACAGCCTGAAGTATCGCCCTGGGGTGAATAATCGAGATGCCGATGCTTTGTCAAGAAGACCCTACACTACGGAATGGACTCAGTTAACTCCAGATGGGGTGCAAGCTTTATGTCAAGGAGCGGAGCGCCGGGTCAAGGGAGGGATTGAAGCAGAAGCCATAGGAGTTATGGCTGCGGCTGTTCCAGAGTTCTATTGCAATCCTACGCAGCTGAGGGATGACAGTTTGCCTATTTTCTCGAAACAGGATCTGAGAGCCGATCAGGCTAGAGCACCCTTGATTGCACTAACCGTGAAGGCACTAACCGCGAACCAATGGGAAATTCTACTGACAAATTCCCCACAAGGAGCCCGATTGGTATACAAAGAGTGGGAACGGTTGAAGATGTTGGATGGGGTGGTCTACCGAAGGGGCCCCTCAAACAATGCTGAAGAGACCCAACAATTGTTCTTTCCCACCAAACACAGAGAGGGTGTGCTGCGGTCGTTACACGACGACCATGAACATTTGGGTGCCGAGAGAACTTTTAAGCTAGTGAGAGACAGATTTTATTGGCCCTGTATGAGATCTGAGGTTGAAAGTTACTGTCATTCGTGCTTGAGGTGAATCCAGAGGAAAACCCTACCAACCCGAACCGCTCCAATGAGCCACCTGCAAAGTCAAGGACCCATGGACTTGCAGGGTTATTCAGAGAGCGTGAAAAGCAGGAGAATGACTGGAGACGCGCAGCCCCCACTCTCTGGAACGCTCTCCATCGTACTGCCAGACTTTCCCCTAACCTCTCTTCCTTCAAACACTCCCTTAAAACGTTCCTATTTAGGGAAGCCTACCACCCAACTCACTGACGCAACCATCAATCACTCTCGCCTTACATTCCTCTCCTCCTGTTTCCAACCCCAACCCTCCTAGATTGTGAGTTCCTACGGGAATAGGGCCCTCATCTCCTCCTGTACTGTTTGTCAAATGTTGTTCAATGTATTGTAACCCTGTCTATACCGTGCCTATTGTACAGCGCTGCGGAATATGCTGGCGCTTTATAAATAAAGAATAATTATAATAATAAAATGACTGGAGAATGACTGGAGAATGAAAAATTCTAGGTCAAAATAGTCGATTTGGAAAGTGAGATGAAAGGGAGAATTTTTCTGGTTTGGCTATTTTGACCTAGAATTTTTCATTCTCAAGTCATTCTCCAGTAATTCTCCTACTTTTCATGCTCTCTGAATAACCCTGTTGGTGTGCATTGATTTCCTGTGCTTAGAGCCGGATGCTAGTGGGCAGGGAAATATTCTAGTAGTGACGGATCATTTCACTCGTTATGCCCAAGCTTTTTCTACGAAAGACCAACGTGCTCCTACGGTGGCGAAGGTTTTAATGGAAAAGTTTTTTGTTCACTATGGCCTGCCAAGGAGAATACACTTGGATCAGGGCAGAGACTTTGAGAGCAGGCTTGTTGGGCAATTGCTGGAACTATTAGGGATTCAGAAGACCCGAATTACACCATATCACCCTCAAAGGGATGCTCAACCAGAAAGGTTCAATCGCATGCTGCTCAATATGTTGGGGACATTGTCGAACAAAGAGAAGCAGAGCTGGAGTCGTCACATAGCTACGCTGGTGCATGCGTACAACAGTACGGAGAGTGACGCTACTGGATACTCACCGTACCGTCTTATGTTCGGAAGAGAAGCTCGATTGCCGGTTGATTTGGCGTTTGGGTTATCTCTAGACCAGACGTCTGTAGCCTCTCATAGAAATTATGTGGATAGACTTCATAAGAATTTGGCCTCTGCGTTTGAATAGGCCGTTTGACCTCAGGAAACAGGGAACAGAGAAATAAGCGAAACTACGACTTGAGAGTTCGGGTACAGGATCTACAACCCGGTGATAGGGTTTTGTTGAAGAACTTGGGTGCTTCTGCAAGGCATAAGTTGGCGGATAGATGGAGTTCTCAAGTCTACATTGTCTGCAAGCAACTGCTGGGTTTGCCAGTTTACCAAATCCGACCGGATGGAAAGGCTGGGTCTCTTAAGAACTGGCACCGAAATCATCTGTTACCTTTGAGGGAGGCTGTAAGGATACCAGTTGGAGACAAACTTTCTCTGCCAAACCCGCCTGCTCCACGCTTGACTCCTGTTACTCGGTCTCAACAGACACGGGCTGTCGAGGAGAGTGAAGGGGATAGTGAAGAAGGAAGTTTTTGTCTGGACTGGGTGCGTTCGCCAGAGCCTGAGGAGGTCATTCCAGTTCCAGAGGGGTGGGAAAGTAATCTGAGGCCTGAGGCTCCGGAGTTCCAATTGGAAGTTCCCAAAACTTTAGACATTCCTGTAGTTCCTGAACACGCGTCCTATGATTACAGTTCTATGACTTCACTGGAAGGATCCTACACCGAAGAGATGTCTGTTCCAGTTGTGGAAGAAAGAAGCGAACCCATACCTGTAGTTCTTCCACCTGAAGAGGAACTGATTGAGCCCGAAGAAAAACGTTCTATCCGACCCCCAAGAGACTTACCTACGACTCACCAGGACATAGCACTGAAGAGGCTGTCACCACAGTGCGAAGGTTGCCCGAAGTGTCTGCTATGTTAGCTGAGGTAGTCAAGAGCATAAGTCAACTTGAGGACATATATCTGACCCATTGTATGTTTGCTGATGAACCTGTATACATTGCCTAATGTTATGTAATTGTTATACCTCCTTGGAGAGACCCAAGAGTTCTAGGAGGGGGAGAGTGTAGCGCTGTTTAAAACTCTGTTGCTGTAATGTTCCGTTTTGGCCACCAGAGGGAGACAAGCGCATGTAAACTATACTGGACAATGGGACTATGTTTTCCAGCATGCTCTGGGGCAGAGACAGGAAGTGGGTGGGGAAGGAGGAGAGGACATCCGCAGCCTCGTGGAAGGAGAGCCAGTGTGAGCCGAGGAGTGAACCGAGTGAGACGCGCGTGAGACTGTGAGTGATTGTAACCAGGCCGGAGAGCAGGCACTGCATTGCCGACGCTGGGCAATATAATATAAGCAGAATGTACCGGAGATACCCCTGCAGTATAAGCACAATGTACCGGAGATACCCTGCAGTATAAGCACAATGTACCGGGGATACCCCTGCAGTATAAGCACAATGTACAGGAGATACCCCTGCAGTATAAGCAGAATGTACCGGAGATACCCCTGCAGTATAAGCACAATGTACCAGGGATACCCCTGTAGTGTAAGCACAATGTACCGGATATACCCCGGTCTCCTCTTTTCATGCAGACTGCCGCCCCAAGCAGTTGTTTATGAATAGATTAACCCCTTAGTGACCGGGCGGTTTTACACAAATCCGTCCTTTAGTGACCGCTGCTGTTTTTACGTTTCTGCTCTGTTTGTGTTTACGTCAAATTTTCCTCTTACTCGTTTATGCAACCCACACATATTTTACACTGTTTTTCTCGTCATAAATGGACTTTATAAAGATACCATTTTTTCATCATTTCATATAATTTACTATAAAAAACATTGTGAAATATGACAAAAAAAATTGAAAAAACACCACTTTTTCGAACTTTGACCCCCAAAATTTCTTATGTATCAACAACCGTCAAAAAAATTTAATTCCTTAGTAGTTTCTAAATTTAGTTCTGAGTTTAGCAATACCCAATGTTTACATATTCCTCGCTTTTTTCCTTATTTTATGCAACAATAAGTGCAAGTAGCACTTTGCCATTTCCAAAGAGTTTATTTTCAAAACTAGTGCTAGTGACATTGTAACACTGATATCTGTCACTAATTGCTGAATAACCCTACACATATACATATTTTTTTAAAGTACACAAATCAAGGTATTAAACTTGGGGTATTTTGACTCTTTCCATGCAAACCATTTTACACAAATCTATGCCAAAGTTTGAGAAAAAAAAAGTTTTGGTGATTTTTTTTTTTGAACGCAATTTAAGAATACATGTACTGTGAACTTTAAGGTTTACTGCCAAAAAGCACCCCAAAATATGTACAGCAACATCTTCTGAGTAAATTGATACCACCCATGTATAGGTATGTCCGGTCATTTGGGGGCTAATAGGCCTTATTTGGGGGTGCGCATTTCAGTTTTCCAACTTGGAATTTTCACATTTCGTCATCATGCACCCATGTCCTATTTGGGACATTTTTGAAGCCGGCCAAAGTAATTTACCCCCATCAAACCATATATTTTTATAAAGGGCACACCCTAGGGTACTTCAAAGAGTTGTATTTTATACTTTCCATGCACTAGCTCTATGTCAAACTTTCAGGTAGTCACTTTTTGTGTTATTTTTTCACACACATTGTACTTTAGGCGGAATTGTCAAATCCAGTTATGGTTACTGCCAAAAAACACCCCAAAATATGTTCAGCAACATCTTCTGATGTTGATACCACCCATATATAGATTTGTTCTGTTGTTTTTGGGGTGCTACGCCAATCTTTTGACATGTGCTTGTCAATTTTCTAATTTGACATACAGTATCTTCTTTGCTTATCTTCTGTTTTAGGGGCCTTTTTACATACCCCAATTTTATTAACGTGCATATATTTGGTAAGCTAACACCCCAAAGTATTGTAAATGGAGTGTTTTTATGCCATGGATGCAACCGTTTGCTCCAAACAAATTGGATACTGTTTGGTGGTCATTTTTCATTTTCACACCCACATCAGTTTTGGACTGTGATTTAGGAGAGACACTTGTTTGTTACTGCATGAAAACTCTCCAGGTTGTTTTCTGCAAGGTCTCCTGAGTACACCCATGCCCCCCATGCATAGGTTTGCCAGGATTTTGGGAAGGTTCAAATACAATTTTTTATGACTTTGTCATTGGAGTTGAAATTGAGATTATTTCTTCAGCTAGGCCTAGCTTTGGTTTTGGGTCTACCGCATACCCCAGTTTGAATTATTGCCAGAAAATTGTTTATATTTGTTATGTTGACATCCCAAGGTATTGCATATGGAGTGCTTTGATGCCATGGATGCAACGGTTTTAGCCCAAAACATTTGAGAAGGTGTGTGGCGGTAATTTTTCAATTTTCAGATTTTTACGCCCACATTAGATTTGGACTGTGATTTAGGAGACACTGTTGTTTGTTACTGCATGAAAACTCTCCAGGTTGTTTTCTGCAAGGTCTCCTGAGTACACCCATGCCCCCCATGCATAGGTGTGCAAAGATTTTGGAAAAATACATCACCAATTGTAGAACATAAAAATGTACGAATAAAATGTAAGTCTGGTGCAGTAAAAGAAAAAAAAAACTAAACTGAACTAACTAACTGGAGTGTGAGAAAAAATATAAAGGAAAAAAAAAAATCACAGATCACGCACAGTGTGATATAGCTTGAAACAGTCCCCAAGACACAGACCGGGTTGCCCAGGGCATTCTGGGCAGTAAAAGATTGTGTCTCTCCTCTGCCCCCTCTTGAAACACACCCTGCATCTTTTTTGGGGTTTCTGTTTGCCCTCAGTAGGGGGGATTTTATAAATAAAATGTGCAGCCCCAACTCTGTCCCCCATCACCGCCCGGGGAGCATGTGCATCCTGGTACAAAACCCGAAATGACCTGGAGCTGAAACTGTAAAAAGGACAGCGTCACTCCGGGGTTTGCCTTTTTGCAGAGCAAAAAGGCATTGTGGGTTGCAATTTGCATCAGGTAAATTGCAACCTTTTGTACCAGGCCCTTGACTTCCGCATAATCTGGTAGGGCTGGAGCAGCTGATCTGCCAGATCAACCCCCCCATATGCCGGTTATAGTCTTTGATGCACACTGGCTTCCTGATGCGCTCAGCTCTGCCACGTACAGAGACCTCCACAGACCTCTCAGTGTGGATGGTGGATAGAAGGTATACATCCTTCTTGTCTCTGTACTTGACCGCCAACAGCTCCTCTTGGCGCAGAGCTGAGGTCTCCCCCCTTTTTAGCTGGGTGCGGACAAGCTGTGCTGGGAAACCTACGCGGTTCTTGCGAACAGTACCGCATGCTGCTGTATCAAAACAATACAGCAGCTTGAACAAAGGGACACTCGTATAAAAATTATCAAGATACAAGTGGTACCCTTTGTTCATCAGGGGAAAAAGTAGGTCCCACACAATCTTGCCACTGGTTCCCATGTGTTCTGGGCAACCTGGAGGGTCAAGGCTACTATCCTTTCCCTCGTACACCCGGAAGGCCTGAGTATACCCACTCTCGCTGTCACAGAGCTTATACACCTTCACTCCATACCTGGAGCGTTTGGAAGGAATATACTGCTTGAATCCCAGCCTTCCCTTGTATTTCATTAGGGATTCATCCACGCAGATATTCTTCCAGGTGTATAAGCCTCTGCAAACCTGGCGGCGAAGTGGGTAATCAGGGGGCAGATTTTATACAGCCTGTCAAACTGGGGATGCTCTCTAGGAGGGCACAGGCTGTTGTCACTGAAGTGCATGAAACGCAAAATGTTTTCATACCTTCTACGTGACATTGATTGGGGGTAAATGGGGGTAGAGCAGATGGGGCTACTGCTCCAGTAGGAGCGAATTGAGGGCTTCTTTATGATGCCCATCAGCATAGTAAGTGCCCAGAATTTCAGAAATTCTGGCACATCTAGCGGGGTCCATTGCTGCCTTGCCAAGTAGGAGTCTGGCTTCGCAGCACAATGCTGATGGGCATACAGATTTGATTGGGCCACGATGTGGCCCAACAAATCATCCCCCATAAACACCTGCAAAAACTGTGTGGCGGTAAATCCTGCAACATCAATATTGATGCCAGGATTTGCCGTGAAAGGAGGGATATCTGGCCTCTGGTGATGAGGCACTACCCACTCCTCAGCTGGAGCTGTGCGTCTCCTGCTGGCAGGTGGTGACCCAGGATCTGCATCAGAAACATCACTAGATACATCAGCCAGCGTAGATGATGTATCTAGCGACGTCTCTGAGCAGTTGGCGGGGTCGAAATCAGGGTCTGAGTCTGACGCAGATGCCTCAGATTCTGACGCCAGGATGGCATATGCCTCCTCGGCGCTGTACACCCTCTCAGACATTATATATAATAGATTATAAAATTTTATAATTATTATATATATAAACGGATTATTGGTTCTTAGAAGAACCGTTGGGTTTCACAAGAAAATACAAATAAACACCTAAATCTCTCTAAATCACTCTAAACCTGCCTCAATTCTTCTAAATCTCCCTAAATTCTCTCTAAATCTGCCTCAATTTTTCTAATCTCACTCAATCTACCTAAAATCTCTAACCTGTCAAATCTGATCTCTCTCTCTCGCTCACCAAAACACAAGTGAGGAGAGGGAGGGAGAATCACAGAGGTCAGAGCCAATATTTACAAAATATTGACCTGACCTGACAAATTAGAAATTTTATTTTGATTTTTTCTTACTTCTGATTGGATGTTGCTAGCCTGCCTCTCTGATGAGGCAGGCTAGGAACATCCCACTCAGCCCCAAGATGACCCTGCCCTTAGAAGGGCAGTGCCATCTTGGCTGTCACATTTATTTTATTTTATACCTTTTTATTTATTTTTTCTTTTTTTTACACTTTTTTTTACTCTGCTGGGTGCCTTGATCCCTCGAGGCACCCAGCAGAGCACCTGATCACTCATGTGATCTTTTTTGTACTGAGTGCCACGACCTCGTGGCACTCAGTACTTCCTGCCGCTACCGGAAGTGATCGCTCGGGGGAGCGATCACTGAGCGGACCGGCGGCAGGTAAGCATATTGCAGGGATGCCTCGATGTCGAGGCATCCCTGCAATATACACAGAGCAGCTGGAAGCGATACCAATCGCTTCCAGCGCTCTCTAGAAGTGCCGGGCACCTCTCCGGTAAAACCGGATGTTGATCGCTCCCGGGGAGCGATCAGAAGGTGCCCCGGCACTCCTGTCCGCCATTGCACGGATGCCTGGACTCCCAGGCAGCGTGCAATGGCCTTGGAGCTGCTGGAAGCGATCCGATCGCTTCCAGCGCTCTCTACAAGTGCCGGGCACCTCTCTGGTAAAACCGGATGTTGATCGCTCCCGGGGAGCGATCACAAGGTGCCCTGGCACTTGTAACCGCCATTGCATGGATGCCTGGACTCCCAGGCATCCTGCAATGGCGTTTGAGCTGCCGGAAGCGATCCGATCGTTTCCAGCGCTCAAAACACCGCAGGACGTACCATGTACGTCAGCGGGTCTAAAAGAGACCCGCTGCCATGACGTACATGGTACGTCCAAGGTCCCTAAGGGGTTAAAGGAAAAGCATTTACCGTCATTTGAAACGTCATTTTTTTGTTTTTAAATGTTTCTATACATCCTAGAAATCCGCCACTTCACGGGCAGGTTATGGGGACCTCCTAGGCACGATATTTGAAGGAATTTTTCGTTTTTATTTTTAACCCTTATTTCATGGAAAACTCACTGTCCCTTTAAAAACTTTTTTTTAAAACTTTTTGTCCTTGCTTCCTGTCCCCCAGGGCACTACCCGGACCCCCATATACCTTTTATGGCAAATATCTAGCATATATGCCCTCTTGGAGGGCACTCTAAAAATCGAATTTTCAGCCCCATTGAGGCTAGGGTCAGACTAACGCATTTTTCGCGTTGTCTGTGAAAAAGTGAGTTCAAACGAATGGACGCATTTTTTCACGGAATACGCGATAGCGGTCATACGATGCGCCTTTTCGTCCGTGATTTTGTACGGATCATCAATAAAACCCTTTTTGTGTCTGGACGTTATGTTGGCCGGACATTAGCAGCGTCTGACGTCTCCCAATCACGCACACACGCCTCTAGCGGACGCAGCGCACTCAGTACGTCCGTACTAGAGGTTTGACGTTCTAGAAAAAATGCGTTCGTTTGCCACTTGCGTTGCGTGGACGCACTTTCGTGCGGCCGTACTTCGTGTGTTCCCCGGCATTGGACGTCATTTGCTGCTAGCACGGCCGTGATTTTGTGCGTCTAAACGCACGTTAAAACTGCTTTCGTCTGACCCTAGCCTGACTTGTATTGAGTTCGAGTTCGAATTCGAACATTTGAAAAGTTCGAGTTCGAATGCGAACCGAACTCGGGGGTGTTCGGCTCATCCCTAGTCACTAATATGCTACCAAGCAGAGACATTGGGTGGAATGGATTTTACAAAGTTTCCTCCCCCCAATCTTAATATTAAATTTAAAAAAAGCCCTGACCCATAACCTCCCATAAAATAAAGCTTCACAACCCTCCGATCTACCTGTTTTTTTTTATATACTACACTCGCTTACAAGAAATTTATTTGTCCATCAATGCCCTGGTTACTCATCTTTAAAAATAAAAAAATATTCTGACGCAAACAAAAATTTAAATTGCCAGAGCAGAAAACAAAAATTCCTCCTTGTTATGTTTTATACATGTTGCTGGGCTGGATGCATTTGGTGGTTGCAGCCGCCCCATCGGGGAATAGGGGCGACCCCACCCCTCCTGTATTAAAAAGTCCCATTTGCCCAGTAGGTGGCAAAAAAAATATTCCATGTGAAATGGCAGTGAGTGTGGGGTTATCTGTGTGGAATGACAGTGAGTGTGGGGTTATCTGTGTGGAATGACAGTGAGTGTGGGGTTATCCATGTGGAATGGCAGTGAGTGTGGGGTTATCCATGTGGAATGGCAGTGAGTGTGGGGTTATCTGTGTGGAATGACAGTGAGTGTGGGGTTATCCATGTGGAATGGCAGTGAGTGTGGGGTTATCCATGTGGAATGGCAGTGAGTGTGGGGTTATCCATGTGGAATGGCAGTGAGTGTGGGGATGTCTGTGTGGAATGGCAGTGAGTGTGGGGATGTCTGTGTGGAATGACAGTGAGTGTGGGGGTTATCTTTGTGGAATGACAGTGAATGCGGGGGTTATCCATGTGGAATGACAGTGAGTGAGGGGGTTATCCATGTGGAATGACAGTGAGTGTGGGGTTATCCATGTGGAATGACAGTGAGTGTGGGGGTTATCCATGGAATGACAGTGAGTGTGGGGGTTATCCACGGAATGACAGTGAGTGAGGGGATGTCTGTGTGGAATGACAGTGAGTGTGGGGGTTATCTTTGTGGAATGACAGTGAGTGCGGGGGTTATCCATGTGGAATGACAGTGAGTGTGGGGGTTATCCATGTGGAATGACAGTGAGTGTGGGGTTATCTTTGTGGAATGACAGTGTGGGGGTTATCCATGTGGAATGATAGTGAGTGTGGGGGTTATCTTTGTGGAATGACAGTGAGTGCGGGGGTTATCCATGTGGAATGACAGTGAGTGAGGGGGTTATCCATGTGAATGACAGTGAGGTGGGGGTTATCCATATGGAATGACAGTGAGTGTGGGGGTTATCCATATGGAATGACAGTGAGTGTGGGGGTTATCCATGTGGAATGACAGTGAGTGTGGGGGTTATCCATGTGGAATGACAGTGAGTGAGGGGGTTATCCATGTGGAATGACAGTGAGTGTGGGGGTTATCCATATGGAATGACAGTGAGTGTGGGGTTATCCATGTGGAATGACAGTGAGTGAGGGGGTATCCATGTGGAATGACAGTGAGTGTGGGGGTTATCCATGTGGAATGACAGTGAGTGTGGGGGTTATCCATATGGAATGACAGGGAGTGTGGGGGTTATCCATGTGGAATGACAGTGAGTGTGGGGGTTATCCATATGGAATGACAGGGAGTGTGGGGGTTATCCACGGAATGACAGTGAGTGTGGGGGTTATCCACGGAATGACAGTGAGTGAGGGGATGTCTGTGTGGAATGACATTGAGTGTGGGGTTATCTATGTGGAATGACAGTGAGTGTGCGGTTATCTGTGTCGTGTGACAGTGAGTGTGGGGTTATCCATGTGGAATGACTGTGAGTGTGAGGATGTCTGTGTGGAATGGCAGTGAGTGTGCGGTTATCCATGTGGAATGACAGTGAGTGTGGGGGTTATCCATGGAATGATAGTGAGTGAGGGGATGTCTGTGTGGAATAGCAGTGAGTGTGGGTTTATCCTTGTGGAATGACATTGAATGTGGGGTTGGGCTGTGTGGAATGGCAGTGAGTGTGAGGTTGGACTGTGTGGAATGGCAATGACTGCATTCTATTTACTCCAGGGTCACCCCCTTTTTGTGAAGAAACAAAATACTACTTGAGTGAACACACCCCTGGCTGATCAATACTTATCTAGTACCAGTATTATGACTTATTTGCTGAAAAAACAATAAAAAATACGTGAAAATGCATGGAAATTATAAAAAAGGTCTTATGAATAATAATAAAAAGGTCTTTTACAGAATAAAAAAGCACCTTTTAAAAAAATGGGAATCAAAAATTTTGCGCAAACAAAATCCAGAAAAATGGCTAAAAAGTTTTCAAAAAAAAATTAATAAAAACACTTTTTGCTGCATATGAAAAGAATAAAAGCGGTTGAATAAAAAAAATTAAGAAAACAGTATTTTGTTTCAGATTGAAACCTATTCACCTGTTTAAAGCTGTCGAATGGAGGCACTGAAATTCTGGTCATTTTGCCAACTCTGTGGTGCGGTTCGGCGCTCTCTGAATGTATTAACCATTACTTTTCTATGGGACAATTTCACTGTCGCCGAATTGTGGTGATCTGAGCTGAATTGCACCGTATTTCGCTGGCAATTTACCAATATTTAGTGAATTGACAGCTTTCTGTATAACTGAACTGCCACAAAATTGCACTGTACGTTGAAATTCACAGTTCGGTGCAATTTGGTGGCAAGTTCGGCTCTTATTGCCTAACCCCTATAGAATAGCATAACATGTTTTTGTGATGGCGGGAGGTTGTGTGGTTGCTGAGATAGGCTGGGGATTGTTGGGTAGACATTTCACAGGTGCCTTAATGTATGATACGTGAACAGTCAGATGGGCTACAGTGTATTACGGTCGTGCTGGAAAGCAGATCATTGTCAGTGTAGCCTATCATTTTGTCAGATGACCAACAGACCACTAGAGGGAGCCATCTGCACAGCCTATGCAAACAATACACTTGGCCCTGTTTCTAGTGAAATACAAACCTACAGCCAGCATTTTTAGTGACTATGCCATTATACAAGAAATCACGGCACTAAATGATGGGCTATGCATTAGGTGTTAGGTAAACTTCCAGCTGTAAAGAGAAAAGCAATATATTTTACAGGACATGATGTCTGCACCAATATAAGCTGTTCATCCCTGACAATGACGTGATCCACTCCACTGAATTGCCTCAAGCTATCCAGTCATACCAATGGCAGAATATATATTTCCCTGCAATCACTGTAAGCATTGATTGCCTCAGCTGTGTCCAGGCATGTGATTTCAAACCAAGTAACTGAGTCATTTCAGACATGACTGAATCAACATCCATAAAGCGTACATTTCTATATGACTCAGAAGATATGAACCACATTAACAACAAATAGCTCCACTAACAGTTCAGCATAAATTGATAAATACAAGCTCCATCATATCCTATCAAATCATGTGCCTTCTTCTCTTGGGTGCAGCAGCAGAAAAGATGGCAACATAGCTACTAGACATGAGCATTCATTTTCAACTGAACTGGTTTTTGGAAAAAATATCAGCATTTCAGCGATTCGGAAGAGCCCAAAATTCTGAATCGTTGAAATGAGGAATTAACTGAAAACAAATAAATGTTTCAAATCGTTCTGAAAACTTTTAGATCAATTCAAAATAATTCTGCTATCTGAAAAAAAATTGTACTCTGTGCTACTAACCCAAATTCAAACAAAAACAGTCATTGTAACCCTATCACAAACAGAGCGAGTAAGCCTATAGTAACCACCATAACCCTAACAGTGCCCTAACTATAACAGTAACTTAACCCTAACAGTGTCCTAACTATAACAGTAACTTAACCCTAACAGTGTCCTAACTATAACAGTAACTTAACCCTAACAGTAACCTAAACTATAACAGTAACCATAACCCTAACAATGCCCTAACTATAACAGTAACTTAACCCTAACAGTAACCTAAACTATAACAGTAACCATAACCCTAACAGTGCTCTAACTATAACAGTTACTTAACCCTAACTATAATAGTAACCATATCCCTAACAGTGCCCTAACTATAACAGTAACTTAACCCTAACTATAAGAATAACCAAACCCTAGAAGTAACAGTAACCTAACTATACCAGTAACCATAACCCTAACAGTGTCCTAACTATAACACTAACTTAACCATAACAGTAACCTACCTATAACAGTAACCCTAACCCTAACAGTAACCTACCTATAACAGTGACCATAACCCTAACAGTAACCTAACTATAACAGTAACGTAACTTAACCCTAACAGTGTCCTAACAGTAACTTAACCCTAGCAGTAACCCTAACAGTAATCTAACTATAACAGTAACCATAACCCTAACAGTGAACTAACCCTAACTATAACAGCAACCTAACCCTAACAGTGACTTAACCCTAACAGTAACCTAACTATAACAGTGACTTAACCCTAACTAGGTAGAGAGTATAGGGTATCTAGTGGCGCAGTAATTAAGTTTAAAGATACTCCTTATGTGATATAGCTTGAAATATGTCAATGGCTAGCTGCATGTACCATACAGATTTACAGTATACAATACAAAGTGCAAATGCAGATCACAGAGGGTATAAATGCTAGTGCAGCGGTCTATACATGCAATAGAAATAAACTGCAAATGCAACAGTAAAACACAATGCGATATGTTAAAAATCAAGGTTCAAGCTATAGTAACCAATACAGTCCATAAAAAGGACTATCTGCCAATGTTCGATACGTATTGGAGGTCAAGAGAGTCTTTGCTATTGGGTTTCCAGTTCCTAAGTGGATGGGTGATGCATCAAAAGTGCTCAAAATTAGTGTCAATATTACCCTTTCCACAAATGTAACGGACTTGTTTGGACGTGTCTGTTCCTCTAATAGTCTTGATGGACTCCGCAGCAGGAGATATAGATGGGAGAAAAAAGGGGAGATAATAGTGCAAAAACGTCTATATGTGTAAAACACAGTAAGTAAAAATTGCACACTTACAGATTCCAGAGCCTATTTGAATCCAGGCTCTGGAGTGGAGCGCCTTGTGCCTAAATACAGGGTGGTCACTGCCCTTCTTTAAAAGTCTTCTTATTCCACCTCAAACAGGGGACACAAGAGCAGAGAAGAGACAACGCTCTCATAGCATGATACCAGTCTTGCAATTGTGTATTAAGAAAGGAAAAGAATCCCACTCACCAATACAGGAGCCTTAATGGTCCAGGCTCAACTGTTACGCATGCGGTGCTCCTTATCGGTGAGCTCCTGAACCTCTTTAGCTGCTCACTCTGCGACCGGATCGTGGTTCGTTAGGTGTCTGCGGTACTGCTATTAACCTTATCAAATTCAAAGGCTGGTGAATTAGGTATAAAAACGGCTAAAAACTCTTAAGAGTGAGATAAATAGTTTTATTGTGCAAAATACATAGGTAGCTAAAGTGCATAAAAAGTGTGGGGGGGGGGTCGAGACGCGTTTCGGTACAGACAGCACCTTCCTCAGTCGATGGGTGTGCAAAATTAGAGGGATCCCGCCTCACTAGCATTTATACCCTCTGTGATCTGCATTTGCACTTTGTATTGTATACTGTAAATCTGTATGGTACATGCAACTAGCCATTGACATATTTCAAGCTATATCACATAAGGAGTATCTTTAAACGTAATTACTGCGCCACTAGATACCCTATACTCTCTACCTGATCCTATCCGCACATCCTCTCGAGAGCCTGTGCTACCCTCTAGTCGGCAGCACCAACCCATATTAATACATCTAGTTACGAGCGCCTCCACCGAACACTTTCATTTCCTAGTAACCTAACTAGGGCTGAAACAACTAATTAATGATTAAAATAGTTGTCAACGATATCCATTATCGATTAATCGGTGTCGATTAATCATCCTGTGTACAGCACACACTGTTTAGAGTCAGACTGAGTTAAACATAAACCTCAGCTTCGGAGCTGATTGGAGAAGACGCGCCGCTGCTTTACTTGGTATGATTTAGTTCTAGGGTTATGTCAGACACAACCAGTTTGTTTTTATTCCGTTTACAACAGTAGCAGAACTAAAACACAAACAATAGGATACTGTCACTGGGTGAAGGAGCTGTATACCGGTGTTTTATCCATACTTGCAGCTGGAGCCCTGTGCCACCATCCCACCCTCCATGCCACACCCTCTTTGGTCAGGAACTGCCATTCTCTCCCTTTGGTCTGGTCCCTTTCCCCAAACTCACTCCCACACTCAGATCTGGTCTTTCGTCCATACCCACTCCCTCTCACAGTCAGGTCAAGTCACTTGAGCAAAGTCACTCCCTTCCACCTCCAGTCCCTCCTCCCACTCAGTTTGGTCACAAAATTATATATATAGAAAAAGGGACATTCTACGCATCCTGACCACTTTAGCTAATAAACCCCGATTTCATGCTGACATCATCATCTATGACCAAGTGCTTGTAGCCCGTTCATTTGAAAAGCAAACATGGGCTTAAGCTGCGCATGCAGCATCAACCTATTCCTCTGACCAAGCACTCGCAGCATCAACCCATCCCTCTGACCAAGCACTCGCATACCTTGTGTGTGAAAAGTATGCAAGACACGCAATTTGCCTATGTATATACGAAAGTTACGTACACTACGCAAATTGCTTATGAAAAAGGGGAAGTGGGTTGTGGTTATTTTTATTTTTTACATAAAAATTTGTTTACTTAAAAGGAATTTTCTCTTTTTTTTTTATCCGATGAATTGATTAATCGAAATAATAATCGGCCAACTTATCGATTATGAGAATAATCGTTAGTTGCGGCCCTAAACCTAACTATAACATGTTATAGTGACTATAACTATAACATGTTATAGTGACTTAACGATAACAGTAACTTAACTATAACCATAACCTTACCCTAGAAGTAACCCAACTATAACAGTAACCTAACCCTGGAAGTAACCTTAACCCTAGCCCTAACCATAACTCTAATACAAGCATAAATAGTAACTGTAAACCTAAGGCTAGGGTCAGACGAACGCAGTTTTAACGTGCGTTTAGCCACACGAAATCACGGGCGTGCTAGCAGCAAATGACGTCCAATGCCGGGGAACACACGAAGTACGGCCACACGAAAGTTCGTCCGCGCAACGCAAGTGGCAAACGAACGCATTTTTTCGAGAACGTCAAACCGCTACTACTGACGTACAGAGTGCGCTGCGGCTGCATAGCGGCGTGTTTGCGTGATTGGGAGAGGTCAGACGCTGCACACGTCCGGCCAACATAACGTGCACAGACCAAACACTTCCTGTCTTGTCTGGGGGTAGCTGCAAGTTGCGGTAGACAATGGCTGGGACTGACATCGACGTGGAGAGGCTGATCAATGCAGTGGCAGAGCATCCCGAGCTGTGGGACATGGCCTGCGACAGCTACAAAGACCGGCAGAAGAAGGCCAGTGCATGGGTTACAGTGTCCAGGGTGGTGTACCCAGAGTACGAGACGTGGTCTGATAAAGAGCAGAAGCTTCAGAGTGAGTAAATGTTAATTTTATTGCATAGAATTCAATTGCATAGAACTTGAATGTAACATCAAACAAAATGGCATAACGAATTATTGTTGTCACTAAGGATGTGCGTTTCGGCTTTCGGAATTTCGGAATTTAAATGACATTTCCCAATTCGTGTTTTCTGATGCGGGCGATTCCCCGATAATTTTTAGATCCGAAAATGTCAGATCCGAAATGTTTCCAAACCGAAACGAAATATTTTCCGAATTTTCGATTGGACTTGAATTGTGTCAAATCGAAATTTATTGCTTTGAAATGAGAACAGACGTTGCGAAAAAACAAAAAAAATGTCCGAAATCACGAAAAGTAGATCCAGAAAACGAGCAAAATTACACGAAAATACGAAAAAAAGGTCCATATTCCGATGAAATGTACCCAAAAAACGAGTCGAACCGAATCGAATCGAAACAGGAATCGTTCGAAACGAGCCGAATCGAAAACTTTAAACATCCGAAAAATCGAACCGAAAAAATAATCGGTGCACAAGCCTAGGTGTCACATGTCAAATGATGTCCATCTGCCATGGCACCTGCCCTGCATTGCTAGTGAAATAATTAGACAGAGCATCGCGAAACCTGTTGGTGTGTCTATTCACAGGTATTATGTCATCGTTAGCATACTCATCCAGACCCGTAACTGTGAGGGTATCTTCGAAGTTAACCCCATCCCTTGCACGAACATAGTTATGTAGGATGCAGCAGCATTTTACTATATCCACACAGAAATCCACATTTACATCAAGTGGCCGATGAAAAATCCTCCACTTGCTGCTCAGTATGCCAAAGCTACACTCGACATACCGTCTCGCCCGCGACAGCCTGTAATTAAACACCCGCTTCTTCACAGTCAGGTGTGTCCCCGAGTATGGCCGCAGGAGATGTGTGGATAGGCCGAATGCCTCGTCACCCACGAAGGCATAGGCGACTGACACGTCGCTGCCAGGCAAAGGTGCAGGTCTGGGGATGTTCAGGTTCCCACCCTCAATCTCATTCCACAGTGTTGAGTTCCGAAACAGTGTGGAGTCCGAGTCCTTGCCGTATGATCCGACATCCACATACACAAAATTATAGTTGGCATCTGCCACCGCCAGTAGGCCAATTGAAAAATAATGTTTAGAATTTTGATACAGTGAGCCACTGTGCAGTGGCTTCACAATGCGGACATGTTTGCCGTCCACCGCTCCCAGGCAGTTGGGATAGTTCGCTCTCTCCCAGAATCCTGCTGCAATTGCCAGCCATGTCTCGCCTGTGGCTGTTGGCAAACATTGGTCCTTCATGGTTTCCCATATTGTTTGGCAGACCTTGCGGACGATCTCACCAGCTGTCGATCTGCCAATGCGGAAGTTGTAATGCAGATCCTTCAAACTGCATCCACTAGCGAGATACCTAGAACATGAAAGAAGCTGTGTTATGATCACATCATATAAACCTAACCTTATGTCACTCTCATCATGTTTTGCAGCACATGAAGCAATCAATAAATGGCGCACGGTGAGGGACAATCATACCAGGGTCCTGAAAAAGGAGGCTGAAGCTGCTCGCTCTGGAGCTGGTGCAAAGAAGAGGCGCAGCTATTTGTATGCAGACCAACTGTCCATCCTGAGGAAGAGCCAGGAGCCGCGCAAGACCGTGAGCAGTATTGACCGGCCATCCACCTCTAGCTCACAAGGGCAAGACGTGCAGCCTGCAGGATCTGGCAGCTGCCAGGTGGAGGTCGAGCAGGGTGGTGCGGAGTCCCAGGTGGATGATGTGGAGTCCGAACAGGTGCCGGGTACAGCACCCACAGACAGCACCGGTACGGCTCCCAGGAGGAAGAAGCCACCATCAGCTGATGTCGAGCAGGCCATGGTCGCATTCATGGAGGCGCACCATACACATCCACGCTGCATGGTCGCTGATTCCGAGGACATGTCCTTTTTTAATTCCTGTCTCTCCCTGCTCAACATGATGACCCCAGCGCAGAAGGTGGATTATCGCCGCCGAAGCCTGGACCTGATACATGAGATACTGTCCCATCCACAACAGACACCTGTATATCACGGTGTCGTGCCACAATACCCCCATGGATATTCCCACCACTGCCAGGCGTTGGCTACCCACCCACCCATGTCCCCTGTTGCTGGGCCACCCCCGGAGCCAGAGTACCACCGCATCCATATGCACGGTCCTCATGACCCAGATGCTCCTCGGTATCATACCATGTGAAGTGTATCGTCTGTTTCTTTATGTTTGTCAGAGTTTATTCATGTTGTTCTACTATTTTTATTTTATTACCTTCATTGTACATGCAATAATATATGTGTTTAATATGTTATTGTTATCTTCTGTCATATTATTCGGGACTAAATATTTTATTTGTTTCACATCGTTGTCAGTGTCATTACTCTTTCGTTACGTGTTCTGCAAGGTGATGCATGCGTGTGTGTGTGGGCATATAACTACTGACCTACAATAGAGCCTCTGCACACCGAGCACATGTCTGATGACTGGCAGCGATGTCATGAATGCACGTGTTTGATAGTACTTACCGCAAAGTGAGGACCAGCATCTCCTCCGGTGGTATGGCAGCCCTCATGTTGGTGTCCCTCTTGGTCAGCGGCTCACGCACCTTCATCAACAGTTCATCAAAGGTGTGGATGGACATCCGCAGGTAGTTGAAGAACTTCACGGGGTCCCTCTCTCGCAGTGGCATGTACAGTGTCACAAAGTGGCCATGCGTTTGTCTGGCAGTGTTGATTGGATGAACCCATGTTCGCCGTTGTCTTTTCTTCTTCAGGTACAGGTATCCCAGTGCAACAAAAAGAAACACTTGGACTGCATCCATCTTGGAAAAATGCCACCATTCCCAAAATGCCTTTTTATACCCTTTCCCTTTTATTTGATTCATTCTGCAATTGATTTGGTTGATCATATCTCTCTTCTTCCAGCTCCGTGAAACAAAACGTACGAAAATGCGCATCGTATGACCGCTTTCGCGCATTCCGTGAAAAAATACGTCCATTCGTTCGACCGCACCTTTTCACGGACGACGCGAAAAATGCGTTCGTCTGACCCTAGCCTAACAGTATCCCAAGGTTAGCTCAAACCCTATTGCTAAACTCAACTGACATTTGGGAGTGTAGAGGGGAGTATATGGGGTTGTATAAATTGCAGGATGTTTTAGGAGGTAAAGAGGAAGATTTAGAGGGGGTGGGGGTATAGATGCTAAAAATGCATGCATCTGCAAAAATTGCGGCCATTTCTGAACATTTTTGGAATTGTTTAAAATTTCAGAATGATCCGAACTGGCAAATTTGTCAGATTCCAAATTCCAAAGATTTTGGGTTCTGAACTTTGCCTAAACGATACAAACCAAAATTTTGGGCTGTTCACATGTGTAACAGATGCATCTGAATTTGGCCTAATCATATGATGCTTTCTGCAGCAGCGTATTTAGGCTTGGAGTTGCCCTAGGTATTCCAAATTCTGCTGCCCCTCTGCCCGATATCACATAGAGGAACATGATAGTGTCCTTAGCGTTTAACAGCTGAGCTCTCTGTCTTCCTATCACCTAGAGTGTATCTATAAACTGGTATCAATCATCTTCCCCTTTCCTCTTCCCTGCAAACACCAGCAAAAACCCACACCCCCTGCTGTGAATAATGATTAGAAAAAGGAAATATTAACTCCTTGTGGGTAGAAAACAAGTAAATCCTTTCAGATGCTAATGTGTGTATTTTACCTGAATGGATGTAGTAATGCTGTGTGTAAAATCTGTAGAATCCCACTTTAATATTTCACTGCTGGGGGTATCTCCTTCTCATGGCTTGCTATGCTATGTATCTTCTTCCCGTATTGAGCTAACTCAACATTTATTGTGGAAAAAAAACATAGGCTGCAAATTGGGAATTATGCTCAAAAGTCAGAATATTACTGGTGCTAGTAAATTGCCCACAATTCCCATTCTGACTTCTGTGCATAATTTGTTTGTAGCTGCTAATGCTTCTCGGTAAATCAACCCCACTATTTCTTCCTGTTGGTCACCGCTCTACATGCATTCAAGTAGAAGGATGTACAGTTCGACGAGCACCTGGTATCCAGAATGCTCAGGGTAACGTAACGGCTAATTCTCAGAGCGTACTGGATTTCAGATTGTCACAGATTTCAGAATCCAGGAGAATCTGCTGTTAGATGGGGAAGCGATTGCCTTCCTGCTGCAGCTCCCAGCATGTAAACACAGTGGGAGCAGGGCTGGCCCAAGCCACTGTACTGCCTGAAGCCATGGATGAAATGCTGCCCCCCCCCAAAAAAGTGGCATGTATGAGTGTATCACAGAGCTCCACAGCAATACAATTCACAGTAATGTGCGGTGTGTATCACATAGCTGCACAGCAATAAAACTCACAATAATGTGTGGTGTGTATTAGTGTATCATAGAGCTGCACAGTGCAGCATCATTGTTCACTTTATAATTGAGAAGTGAACAATAGTGCTGCAGTAGGAAAATTATTATTATTTTTACATGAAACATTTTGGGCTCTATCACATCCTTCAAGCTAACACTAGCGTTAGCTTAAAGGAGGTCATATCGCTGCGGCCAGGTCGCCTTTGAAATGCTCACGGGTTAAAAAACCTGTTAGCGCTCGTTAATTTGCGTTTCGTAGAGCGAGTTTGCTTTACTTTGCGCTCCCTATACCTAACATGGGGAATGCAAAGTGAAAGCACAGAGTAACTAGTGTTAGGATCACTTGGTCCTAACAGCTGGCGCTAACGAAAAAGTTACCAACAGCTCGGAGGTGAAGGTAACAGATTGCGCTGCTGCAGAATCCGTTAACTGCAGCTCAAAACCTCCCCCCAAAAAACAAATACTCACCTCTTATCCTGCGGCGACAACAGCGGCCCAATCCACCGCTACTGGCTGCTGGGAGCAGAAGGAGACTGGGGGAAGAAATTAGGGGGAAGATGTCAGTTTCCTGCGGGAGAAGTCCGCGATTGGCACCAGGCTGGAGCCGATCGATCAGCAGAACTTCCACTTTGGGCTGCAGACATCCTCCGCATCCTAGTGGAGGAGCATCTGCCCTGCCGGTAGGTGCCAGTACTGAGTACCGGCAGAAAAAAGGCACGGGCCAACCTGATTGAGGTCCACGTTGGGCTCTACATGCCACAGCCTTTGACATGTTGCAAAATGCCACCCTTGGCAAAGGGCCGTCTGGAGCCACCCCACCATCCGGCTCCATGGACGGGCCGGCCCTGGCTGGGAGCTCTCTGGAGCATTACATTGTGGAAATGCTGCCCGGATTCAGCGGGAGCATTTTTCACAAGCAGCAGCAGACATATGGAATGCCCAGTTCTGGAATTAGTAAAATCCGGACAGCTCTGAAAATTCTGGTTTTCAGAGACTTCCAGATTTTGTAACTCCACATATGGGATGCCTGACCTCTAATTGCAAAAGTAGATATGTTAAAAATAATTTTTCTTAGGACTACTTGCTAAATTAATTGTGCCATGGTTTTTAGACCTATTGCGGGTCGGGTGGTTGGAAAATAAGTGAATGTACCAAAATACATAACAAGTTAAAAATTTTTTAGAAGAAATTCAATTTAACTTAGACAGGACAGTCTAAATAGTGTGTAATTACTAAAAGTGGATGATAATCACAGGTGTTCGGGTTGCAAATATTTAGTCAATTTTATTCCGCTTTCCCTAAAATACAACATTGATATAAACTAGACAAGTTAATGACATCTAACAGTGACGGCCGTCCACACAGCGTCATTAAACAGGTGGCTTTTCAATGCTTCAATTCAAACCCCATGGGATGTAGTGACTGTCAATAGTGTAATGTTTTATCTTAAACCTTTTCCAATAATTCAATAGCACTTGCACTCTCTGTATTTCACCCTGTATGTATCTCTCTGATTAAAAGCCTCTATAATGAAAACTACCAAAAACAATATATATGTGAAAAGCATGTACATGTCCAGACAAATTACAGCTTTTCCCACAGAGCTAATTTGCTACACTCCCGGTATGCAGCAAGGAATTCTGGGTAGAACAAGTTCACAATTACTCACTTTTTCACAAGTCCCCTTCACTACCAAGTGGTTTTCAAAAAGTCTACAGTCAGGAACCAGTGGGTTTTTTCGGAAAATATTTTTAATTATACAGTAAGAAATATTTGGGAATATTCCCACTGTATGCCTTACTGTAATAACCTATTTGGCAGGCAGACGCCGCCATCTGCTGGCCAGATGGAATTAATACACTTCTGAGCTGGGGAACTGCCTTTTAGAGACATTCTGCAGCTGATTTCAAAAAGTGTTAGCACCTCAAGCATCATGCTCACAGTGCTAAACCTTTAGGGGCTCCATCTGTAGCCCAAATGCATCAAACAAATTATGGGCCCTATTCCATGTTTGTCGGTAAAATGGAGAGGGTTAGCAAGAAAATATGAGCCTGCAGATTCACCTCCATTTTACCGAGCGTATTCCAGGGTAGGCGCTTTGTTAGGCCCCTCTCATTCCGAGACTAGGTGCGATCATATACACACTATATTGTCAAAAGTATTCGCTCACCTGCCTTGACTCGCATATGAACTTAAATAACATCCCATTCCTAATCCATAGGGTTCAATATGACGTCGGTCCACCCTTTGCAGCTATAACAGCTTCAACTCTTCTGGGAAGGCTGTCCACAAGGTTTAGGAGTGTGTTCATGGGAATTTTTGACCATTCTTCCAGAAGCGCATTTGTGAGGTCACACACACTGATGTTGGACGAGAAGGCCTGGCTCTCAGTCTCCGCTCTAATTCATCCCAAAGGTGTTCTATTGGATTGAGGTCAGGACTCTGTGCAGACCAGTCAAGTTCATCCACACCAGACTCTGTCATCCATGTCTTTATAGACCTTGCTTTGTGCCCTGGTGCACAGTCATGTTGGAAGAGGAAGTGGCCAGCTCCAAACTGTTCCCACAAAGTTGGGAGCATGGAATTGTCCAAAATGTCTTGGTATGCTGAAGCATTCAGAGTTCCTTTCACAGGAACTAAGGGGCCAAGCCCAGCTCCTGAAAAACAACCCCACACCATAATCCGCCCTCCACCAAACTTTACACTTGGCACAATGCAGTCAGACAAGTACCGTTCTCCTGGCAACCGCCAAACCCAGACTCGCCATCAGATTGCCAGATGGAGAAGCGCGATTTGTCACTCCAGAGAAAGCATCTCCACTGTTCTAGAGTCCAGTGGCGGCGTGCTTTACACCACTGCATCCGACGCTTTGCAATTGAGCGATTGACTCTGCAGAAAGTTGGCGGCCTCTTCGCACTATGCGCCTCAGCATCCGCTGACACCGCTCCGGTAGTTTACGTGGCCTACCACTTCGTGGCTGAGTTGCTGTCGTTCCCAAACACTTCCACATTCTTATAATACAACTGACAGTTGACTGTGGAATATTTAGGAGCGAGGAAATTTCACGACTGGATTAGTTGCACAGGTGGCATCCTATCACAGTTCCACGCTGGAATTCACGGAGCTCCTGAGAGCGACCCATTCTTTCACAAATGTTTGTAAAAACAGTCTGCATGCCTAGGTGCTTGATTTTATACACCTGTGGCCATGGAAGTGATTGGAACACCTGATTCGGATTATTTGGATGGGTGAACGAATACTTTTGGCAATATAGTGTATATGGTGTCAACAAGGGTAAAAATGTTGGTAGACTCAAATGTCAATCTATTGTGGCATGTAACCACCATGGTTTGAAAATTTGTGGCAAATAGCTTTTCGTTTCTCCAATAACATGGCCCACTTGTGAACCAGAGGGTCTTTGATGACCGTTCACTAGGGTAACTCCATCGAGGGGTTGAACACTAGCAAGGTCTTCCTGTGTCTGCGGTCTGCCTGTCACATCTTCTGGACAGCAATGCTGCCTAAAATATTGATTGGCAACCACTAGATGCTCTTCAGTTTCTAGTACTAATAATCCCACATTGTACCTTTGATGATCTATCGCCCATGCAGCCCCCATGCATCCTATTACTTCTCTCACTCTGCTATTTACCCTCTCCGCTGTGTGTTTCCTCACTATTAGATTGTAAGCGCTTGAGCAGAGTCATCTTTTCCTTTCATTCTCAGTGAGTCTAACTTGTTTGTTAATTTGGTTTGTTTTGTCCTACCCACTGATCAGCGCTACAGAACTTGTTGGTGCTTTATAGATATTTGTAATTAAGTAGCGTACATAAATCTACTACACAATAACTAAAATGCAGCCGATATCTTGTGAAACAAAAAATGATACATTGCAGAGAGGAGGCAACAAGGTGACAAAACAATACAACCTATTCTCATTCACAAACCGTGGAAACCATGAGTAAAATCAGGCGAAAATACGCCCTCACAAAAACCAGTTGTAAGTTTTGTGCAGCTGAGCATGAAGAACATTGAGGATTACTAACACAAATTGCATCTACGAGGACCTCTCAAAAATGGGGAATTGCCAGTGAAACGCGGTGCAACTCAGCGCTAGTGAAATCCCCCATAGAGAATGGTTAAACTGTTCAGAGAAGACCGAACAGCAGGGAAAAGTTGGCGGAATGCCCAGATTTTCTGTGTTTTCGTTTGACAGGTTTAAACAGGCGAATCCTAGAAGTTTAAATGCAAAAAATACCCCTTTTTTATTAATTTTTTATTCAACTGTTTATTCTTTTCATTTGCAGCAAAACGTCTTTTTATTAATCAATTTTTTAGAATCTTTTTAGACTTTTTTTGGGATATTGTTTTGCGAAAATCGATTTAGATTTTTTTTTTAAATGCCTTTTTTATAAATTCCGTAACGCACCTTTTTATTGTTATTCATAGGACCTTATATATTATTTCCATGCATTTGCACGCATTCGTTTTTTCTTAAAGGTCTTTTAAAAGTTGCAGGTTATTTATTTATTAATTTTTACCACTAGGCAACAGCTGGGCGACTTTTTTTCAGAGGTGTTTGGTGGATCGTCAGCTGCGTTCGGCAGTATATCCGATGCATTAGTTGTTTTTTCAGCGGTTTATTGGATGCGTTCGGTGTTTTTTGGCGGTTTATATGATGCGTTCGGTTCGCAACTGCGTTCGGCTGGTTTATCGCGGCGTTCGGTGGATCGATTAGGTGCACTCCAGGGACCCTGTGGTGAATTGAGCTCGCCAAAGTGCCGGGAATGAAATAACACAGAAATTTCGGTGCTGTTTGAATAACCCCTATAGTTACATATGCTGAAAAAGATGTGCATCCATTGAGTTCAGCCTTTCACATATCAGGTACCACTGTTCAGTGGCGTAGCGTGGGTTGTCAGCCAAGAATTGTGCGCCCCCCCCAACCTGTGGACACGTTAGCATTAGGGATGAACCGAACACCCCCCGAGTTCGGTTCGGACCCGAACCTGAACTTTCCAAATGTTCGGATCCGAACCCAAACTCAATACAAGTCAATGGGGCTGAAAGTTCGTTTTTTAGAGTGCCCTCCAAGAGGGCATATATGCTAGATATTTGCCATAAAAGGTGTATGGGGGTCCGGGTAGTGCCCTGGGGGACAGGAAACAAGGACAAAAAGTTTTAAAAAAAAGTTTTTAACCACTTGGCTGCTATGAACGCGTCCAGCCAAGTGGTTCTCCTGTGCTACGGACGCGATCAGCGCGTCCGAGCACAGGAGGCAGCAATCCGCCGGATTCCGGCGGATTGCTGCGCCCCCCAGTGCGGACTGACATCTTGGATGTCAGCCCAGCACTCGGGAGCCCGGCGGGGACATTAGATGTCATCGCGGCGACGCAATGACATCTAATTCAGGCGCCTCCCCGCATGTGCGGAGGAGGCGCCTGAAAGGGAGGGGGAGGTCCTTCAGACCTCTCTCCCTCCCGATTGCCGGAGAGCAGGGGGTTAATACAGGCACCGCTTGGAAGGGCACAGGAAAAATTCCTTCAAATATCGTGCCTAGGATGTCCCCATAACCTGCCCGTGAAGTGGCGGATTTTTAGGATGTATAGAAATATGTAAAAACCAAAAAATGACATTTCAAATGACGGTAAATGCTTTTCCTTTAGTCTATCCATAAACAACTGCTTGGGGCGGCAGTCTGTAGAAAAGAGGAGACCTTTTCGGACACGCAGAAAAAGTTTACTGATTTTTTGGCGGTGAAAAGCAGGAGAATGACGGGAGAATGGAAAATTCTAGACCAAATAGCTGATTTTGAAAGTGAGATAAATGGGAGAATTTTTCTGGTTTGGCTATTTTGACCTAGAATTTTCTCTTCAGTCATTCTCATGAGTTTCACCTTTCTCTGAATAACCCTGTCAGGGTTATTCAGAGAGCGGTGAAGAGCAGGAGAATGACTGGAGAATGGAAAATTCTAGGTCAAAATAGCCAAACCAGAAAAATTCTCCCATTTAGGCTGGGGTCAGACTAGCGAATTTTTAACGTGCGTTTAGGCGCACTTAATCACGGCCACACTAGTAGCAAATGATGGGCAATGACGGCCAATATACGAAGTACGGTCGCACGAAAGTCCGGCTGCGCAACGCAAGTGGAAAATGAACACATTTTTTCGAGAACGCAGAACCGCTAGTACGGACGTACAGAGTGCGCTGCGTCCACTAGCGGCGTGTGTGCGTGATTTGGAGACGACAGACCCTGCTCATGTCCGGCCAACATAACGTCCAGACACCCAAAGTTTCCTGGTTTGGATCCGTAAAAAATCCCGCACAAAAATGCGCATCGTATGACCGTTTTCGCGCATTCCGTGAAAAAATACGGCAATGCGTTCGGACGCACTTTTTGATGGTCGCTGCGAAAAATGCGTTAGTCTGACCCTAGCCTTATCTCACTTTCCAAATCGGCTATTTGGTCCAGATTGTTCTCTTTTCCTGCCATTCTCCTGGTTTTCACCTTTCTCTGAACAACCCTGAGAGAGGGGTGAAAGCCAGGAGAACTGGCAGGAGAAGAGAACAATCTAGACCAAATAGCCGATTTGGAAAGTGAGTTAAATGAGTATTGGGTGAGTATTTTTCTGGTTTGGCTATTTTGACCTAGAATTTTCACTTCTCCAGTTATTCTCCTGCTTTTCACCGCTCTCTGAATAACCCTGTGAATGTTTAATCCCGAACTGAAAAATAACATTGCTTTAGATGTTAAAAGCGGGCAATGAGGAAATTTTGTATTTTTTTCAAACACCAGTTAAATGCAGCATATTAGGAAGTTTTAGGAGGGAAATTAATTCTCAAATCTCAATCAGAAGCAGACACTACCCCACCCCCTCAGTATCTCAGTATAGTGTACAATGTATTAAATTGATTAGACCAGACTAAAAACACCTGGTGTTATGCCCGTTTGTGAACAGAGGTCATTTAGAGTTGAGAATCTTTCCACGTACACATTAGTTTTTAATTCAATATCTAATAAACCGTTGCTTATAATATTCTGCAGTAAAGAGTCTCTTTATTTCTAGATTTTTTAGTATTTTTTTTAAGCATTTTCTATACTTTTTTCAATTTTTTTTTTTTTTCGAACTCGAACTGAACACACCCAAAAAGTTCGAAATTCGCGAACTTTCAAAAAACCAAAGTTCGGGCCGAAGTCCGAACCAAACGGCTCATCCCTAGTTAGCATGCCCCGATTCCCTTCCACCATTAGGGCATTGAACCCCTTAACTGTGATACAACAACCACTCGGGATACTTGGTTCCAGCCAAACAACATGGTATTCTAGGGTATAAACAGCCGCAGACTTGAAGTTGTACCGATATTTTTTAAAAGTAATCACCGATACCGAGTACCGATACTTTTTTTTTTTATGTCATGTGAACGCTTTCCAATAAGAACAGACCTCATATAAAAATGCCCCCAGCTCACAAGTATATATCCCCTCAGATATATATACACAGAATGTCCCCAGCTCACATGTAGATTGCCCCAAGCCTCACATGGATATGCCCCAGCTCACATGGATATTGCCCCAGCTCACATGGATATTGCCCCAGCTCATGGATATTGCCCCAGCTCATATGGATATTGCCCCAGCTCTCATGGATATTGCCCCAACTCACCTGGATATTGCCCCAGCTCACCTGGATATTGCCCCGGCTCATATGGATATTGCCCCAGCTCACCTGGATATTGCCCCAGCTCATATGGATATGCCCCAGCTCTCATGGATATTGCCCCAGCTCATATAGATATTGCCCCAGCTCCTATGGATATGCCCCAGCTCACATGGATATTGCCCTAGCTCACCTGGATATTGCCCCAGCTCTCATGGATATTGCCCCAGCTCCTATGGATATGCCCCAGCTCACATGGATATTGCCCTAGCTCACCTGGATATTGCCCCAGCTCTCATGGATATTGCCCCCAGCTCTCATGGATTTGCCCCCGGCTCTCATGGATATTGCCCCAGCTCACCTGGATATGCCCCCAGCTCATATGGATATTGCCCCAGCTCACCTGGATATTGCCCCAACTCATATGGATATTGCCCCAGCTCACCTGGATATTGCCCCAGCTCATATGGATATTGCCCCAGCTCATATGGATATTGCCCCAGCTCACCTGGATATTGCCCCAGCTCTGGGTGCCATGCAGGGGTTGGGGGCCGGATTCCATGCAGCGGGTGGGGGCCGGATGCCATGCAGCGGGTGGGGGTCGGATGCCATGCAGCGGGTGTGCCCAGTCCTGAACAGCGTGAGAGTCCGTGTTGAAGGGGAGGCAGCTGCGTGCGTGCGTGCGCAGGTCACGCGGTCCAGCCAGTCAGGTGGTACAGAGACTCCGTACCACCTGACTGGCCGGACCGCGTGACCTGCGCACGCACGCAGCCGCCTCCCCATGTCAGTCCGGGCCTGAACTTTTAGGGGCGCAAATTTCTTTTGAAATTATGCGCCCCTAAGAAAAGTGCGCCCGGGGCCACAGCCCCCCAGCCCCCCACACTACGCCACTGCCACTGTTTATCCAAAAACCCAGTTTGAAGCACTTCCAAAATATGCAAACTAGGAAAAAAATCCTTTTAGGCTGGTGTCAGACGAGCGTAGTGTTCACGTCCGTGATTGCGCCTAAAAGTACGTCCGTGATAGCATGACAGAAAGCCCATTGGAGCCTGACACATGAAGTACGTCCGCACTGAACTGCGGACGCACAACGGCCGCGGCCCACGGACGCAAGAACGTACAACTCCTAGAACGGCCGCACAAAGTGCGCTGCGTCCGCAACGTCCGCATAGCATTGTGTGTGAGTGATGGAACGTGGTCAGACGGACTGCATTTATACGTCCAGCATTTTTCACGGACAAAATGGTTTTGCTTTTTAATTTATTTTCCCTCCTACATCCGTCAAAATATATACGTCAGTGAATAAACGGACGGTGTGGCCACTACTGTGTCTTCTGTACTGACGTACGTCCGTGTGCACGGACGTACAGTCCGTAGAAATCACGCTCGTCTGACCCTAGCCCGTTTAGTCCGTTTGCCGCGGCCGTTGTGCGTCCGCAGTTCAGTGCGGACGTACTTTGTGTAACAGGCTCCAATGGGCTTTCTTTCATGCTATCACGGACGTACTTTTAGGCGCAATCACGGACGTGAACACTACGCTCGTCTGACCCCAGCCTTAGACCCCAGATGGCAGTTAGATTTCTCCTTGGATCCAGTAGCTTTTACCCACATATTAAATCTTATAACACCTAATATTATGTGTTGAATTAACATAAGGGATTATTCAAAGAGGTCCGAAATGTCATCGAATTGTAACCAGACACTGAAATTCATTCGGCTATTCAGAGAGCAGGCAGTTCGCCAAATTTTGGTGACTTGCCAGCACGTACGGTGCCTGTTTGACGGCAGTGAAATCCCCCATAGTGAAGCAATGGTTAATGTATTCAGAGAACACCGAACAGCAGTGAAAAGTTGCTGAATTGCCCTGCTGTTCGGTGGTTTCATTCGGCAGGTTTATTCAGGCAAATCCCATAGGCTTCAATGTTAAAAATACTCCCGTTTTAATTCAATATCTAATAAACCGTTAATTATTTTAATCTGCAGTAAAATATCTCTTTTTTTATAGATTTTTTTTAGAATCTTTTAGGCATTTTTTGTGATTTTTTTTCAGCAAAATATTTTCAGTTTTATATTCAAAAATGTTTTTTTATGTTTTCTGCAACAGCCCTTTTTATTATCATTCATACATAGGACCTTAATGTAAATTCCAGATATTTTCGTTCAGTAGTTTTCTTGCAAACAGCGTTTCAATTTTGAAACTTCCAAGCGTACTATTTTTTTCTCATCCCGTTCGGCAGCTCGTCGTCATTTTCCGGACATGTCCGGCGTGTTTTTTGCGGCGGTTTGAGTGATCCGATACTTCGGATCGTATCGGATGCGTTTTTTTTTCGGCGGGATTTCGGCGGGTTTTCGGCGGGTTTTCCCTGCACTCTTGAACTTTGATTCCCAGAAGTGCAGGGAAGTGTGGGGAACGAATAACCCATTTAATTTTTAATTCTTTTTTAACGATGTAACAATTGATAAAAATTACAAAAAATATTATTATTGTACTACTTTCTAGTAAATTTTACTCATCTTAGTAGAGAAAAAACAATGCTCCTGTCTGTTTAGAAAGAAAATGGAATGAAATTCTACCGGGAGTATTATGAGAAGTAGCTATAAAATGCAAATGCAATGACACAATTAACTTAATCCAAAGGAAACAGCCATCAGAGGCATAGAACTGCACTCCAATTGGCCCTGATGTTAAACAGAACACTGTACTAAGCTACATATTGTTATGTTTAAAGATAAGTATGTTTATTTATGGAAAAAAATCATGATTGAGTCCTATCCTTCATCTCCAATATAGAGTCTAAAAGGATAATGAGATCGGTATTATATTGCCGTGTCCGTCCCCGGAGCTGTCTGTCCAACATGAGATTTAAAAGGCTCTGTAACTGGAACAAATGCAATCACATCCTAAAATCAAAATAGATAACGTAACACAGTCACCATATGGAAAATTATTCTATTACCCACAAGCACTGCTCACCATCTGGCACGATGCAGAATAACTCTATTGAAAAACAAGGGAAAATCTTTCCGTATCCCACTCAAAAAGATAGATAACAAGGATGCCGAGGTGATCAACACTGACGCTTGGGGCTGCTCTCTTTATTATAGTTATTGTGTTATTGTTTATTTTCCTACGTTCGACGGGAATCGTGGCGGACACTGGCCTTAGCGCTGCTAATTTAATTGCAATATAACGTAGCGAGATGATGTAAGAAGCCAGAAATATGTCAAGGTTTCAATCGAACCACTATTTTCATGAACTTATATTTTTAAAAAAATAATAATAAATTGCACAAGAAGTTCTCATTTTTCTCCTGACACTATAGCTGGATGAGCGCAACAGAAAGCGCAGAAGCATTTTGGGCGCCAAAGGTAGCAATCACTGTTATTGCATCAGCGTATAAAAAAATTAAAGTATATGTCCCTGTCTTGTCTGGGGGAACTTGCTGGTACATTAAATTTGAGGTTAGAGATATCGTTAATTGGCAGGCCTGTCACAAGCTTCAGCGCTGAGCTTGACAATTCAATCAATGAGTGACAAGGGGATTGAATCCATAGTTGAGACAACAGCTTGTGTGAGTGTGTCAGCTGGGGCTATGGTTGAAGGAATAATATTGATTTTCTTTCTTATAAATTACAGCCATGGTGGAAATCAGCTAGAGGGTGAGGGGGCAAGCATGGTAGGTGGAACTGGTACAGTGGCACGGAGAGAAGACAGCACGCATGAGAGAGCACTCGGGCAGTGACTAATGAGTTGGTCATGGCAACAGGTGATGGGTTCATAGTTACATATGTAGCTAAATTTACTGTAACGATTCCAATTGTTTTCCTTAAACACAGAGATTTATAGAATTCTCAGGCAGCTGAATTGCTGGAGCATATCACTGCAAACTGGACTTACCGGCAGAAGGTCTGTGGGCATTAAACCCATAAAGTTAGCATCAGTGGAACAATACATGAGGCATTAATCTGACCTTGTTAGTAATAGGGAGCCACTAAAGGAATATGTCGGTGTGCGTAAGGGGTCAAGTCCAACAGAAAGAAGTATGGGAGCTCAACAATATTGTTAACTATCTCTACCACCGCAAGAAATAATATTCATCTTGCTTTTAACTCAGTTGGAAATTTTTATATGCATATTAAAACTCTAGTCAGTCTGGGTGCTAGGGAATCATTCTGAAAATTATCATCAATATCATATAGGAAAGATATAACTTTACCTAAAAAATAAAGCCTTCAGTTTGTGGGCCAGATGGGAACTCCATTCCCATTGCAAATATAGTGGAGGAACTACATTCCCATGAGTTCCAGCTTCATTTGACCCCTGGGTGCAAGTCAATACTCCTTAGCGGTTTCCAATGTTATCGCTAAAACAGGGACGCTAAGGTGGAAAACCTGCACCTGCAGGTTAGCTCTTAGCATCCCCCTTTTAGCACCCTAATACGGAGCAGGTGCTGATTCCCCCTGGATATTTGTGGCAGCGCTAAAGTGCCGCCGCGAGTACCACCTCCTGGAGTCCATAGGACTCCATTGAGGGTTGCACTGCCAGGCCTTTAGTCCTACCCGACCACGCTCTTGCGAGATTGTGCAGGGCCGCAGAGTGATTTGTGGAGGGAGACTGGGGACTATTTGTCCCCAGTCTCACTCTGCTCCCAGTGGACAGAAGCGGCGGATTGGTCCACCACTCGCGCCATGGGATGAGAGGTGAGTATCTGATTTTTTGGGGGGGGGGTTCATCTGGTGCTAACTAATTCTGCAGAAGCGGATTCATTTAGCACCAGCTTCTAGCTATGGTTAACTTTTCAGTTAACCGCAGCGGTGCCGTAATTAACTTTAAAACTTTATAATCCTAACACCAATTACTCTTTGCGCTCCCCATGTTAAGCATAGAGAGAGAGCAAAGTACCGTAAACTCATGGAAGTGAGCGTAATCCCCGATTCGGAATGTAATAGGGGGGTCATGCGCTATATCCTATGAAACTAGCGGTAACGCTCACTTATCAGAGCACCTATGTTAGCGTTAAGTTTTGCAATAGTGCCCTATATTCCCACTCAATGTATTTGCTGTTTGAGTCTGAATATTTAAAAGCTGCCAAAGATATCGTCAGTGCATCATGCTCCGTTATTGTCATCATCTCCTGGAATTCATAGGAGTCCATAGAGACAGGCTTAACCCCGTGCGACTTGTATATGAAGGGTAGCGCTGAGGCCGAGGACAGGCACTGGGAGCTATTTCTCCTTGAGCATAGAACAGCAGGCTACCATGGAGAGCTCCTTGTTCTCTTGCTGAGCAGTTGTAAACATCAACAAAGTATAGAGTCATTAATGTACTGTACAGAAAAAAGATGCTATTTCCAAGGTCGGAATAGCAGCTCGAGCCTTAAAGGCAGGGTTAGGACAGGTCTCAAGAAATGGGAGTTCAATTCCTTATCTATGTATCATCACCCATTTATGACCATACTTCAATCATCAGTCGACACGGATATAATTCCTTAATAAATGCGGTGTTTGCAGCAAGACCTCAATGAAAGCATAAGCCAGCAGACTGTTCCCCGTGATGATTAATTTGTTTATCTCACTAAATTTAGAGTATGCAGTAATTTATTTATTTTTTCTCCTCATTTGTCTGTTTGTTTGGAGTTAATACAAGCCTTTCAAGTTTAATTACATATAGAAACGGTCAGCTTTCATAAAGGCTCTAATCAGAGAAGGATAACCTGCACCTTTCATCTCGCTATAAGGTATGAAAGCATTTAATTACTTTTAAATTATAGAAGACCTACCTAGACAATAACAATGTCACTTATATTTCAGGTAGAGATAACCATCCGTCATATTAATAACGAAAAAACCCAACCTTTCTGTACTTTGTGCAGTATAGAGTCTGGAATTACAAAGCAAGGCACGAAACGTTCCAATAAAAACAACTCATTTTATTGACAATTTGCCATGATCTGCTACATTGCACATACAGTTGTGTTCAAAATTATTCAACCCCCAATGCTGTAAAGGGTTTTAGGGAATTTAGTGTACATTTGTAATTGTATTCAGAATGAAATCCTACAAGGACTTTTTAAAGAACCGTATGCAACTAAAATGACATCAATTGGTTTTGTAATACAGTAGTAAATGTTTCTTTTGTGAATTCTTCATTGACACAATTATTCAACCCCTTAAAGACTACCACTCTGAAGAACAGAGGTTCATTCAAGTGTTTTCAATCAGGTATTGAAAACACCTGTGGATGTCACGGAGCAGCAATAAAGCATAATAAGCACCAATTAGGCAGCTTTAAAATGACTGTGATACTCAGCTCCTTCTAGACATTTACTGGTGTGGTTACAAACATGGTAAAGTCAAGAGAATGGTCCAGGAAGACAAGAGAAGAGGTGATTACTCTTCACAGGAAGGGCAATGGCTATAAGAAGATTGCAAAGATGTTAAACATACCAAGAGAGACCATAGGAAGCATCATTCGCAAATTCAAGGCAAAGGGCACTGTTGAAACGCTACCTGGTCGTGGCAGAAAGAAGATGCTGACTTCGACTGCGGTGCGCTACCTGAAGCGTAGAGTGGAGAAAAGTCCCCGTGTGACTGCTGAGGAACTGAGAAAAGATTTATCAGATGTGGGTACTGAAGTTTCAGCTCAGACAATACGGCGCACACTGCGTAATGAAGGCCTCCATGCCAGAACTCCCAGGCGCACCCCTTGCTGTCTCCAAAGAATAAGAAGAGTCGACTGCAGTATGCCAAAAGTCATGTGGACAAACCACAGAAGTTTTGGGATAGTGTTCTGTGGACTGATGAAACAAAATTAGAACTGTTTGGGCCCATGGATCAACGCTATGTTTGGAGGAGGAAGAACAAGGCCTATGAAGAAAAGAACATCTTGCCTACTGTGAAGCATGGCGGGGGGTCAATTATGCTTTGGGGCTGTTTCGCTTCTGCCGGTACAGGGAAGCTTCAGCGTGTGCAAGGTACCATGAATTCTCTTCAGTACCAGGAGATATTGGATGACAATGTGATGCAGTCCGTCACAAACCTGAGGCTTGGGAGACGTTGGACCTTTCAACAGGACAATGATCCCAAGCATACCTCCAAGTCCACTAGAGCATGGTTGCAGATTAAAGGCTGGAACATTTTGGAGTGGCCATCGCAGTCACCTGACTTAAATCCGATTGAGAACCTCTGGTGGGACTTAAAGAAGCAGTTGCAGTGCGCAAGCCTAAGAATGTGACTGAACTGGAGGCTTTTGCCCATGACGAATGGGCGAAGATACCCGTAGATGGCTGCAAGACACTTGTGTCAAGCTATGCTTCACGTTTAAAAGCTGTTATAACTGTAAAAGGATGTTGTACTAAGTACTAAGATTGAATGTCACTTGGGGGTTGAATAAAACTGATAATGATGTGAGCACAGAAAAGACATTTGTGGTTATTTCATTATAAATGTTATGTTATATTTGTCTGACCTACACGTGCCTCTTTGATTTAATTGTAAGCAAGATGACTGAATGATCAAAATCAATGTCAAACTGGCCAAAACACTCAATTTCAGTGGGGGTTGAATAATTTTGAACACAACTGTAGTTGTCACCATGACGGGGCAAACAGACAATGGAACCCCTCCCCCACATTTTGCTTACCCCTCCAAATGGGAATCTTGGGGCATTGGCAGTTGCAGTGTTGAGAGTTCAGGTAGTCCCGCTGCAGTCTATGGGCCACAATACATTCTTGACGTTAACGTTACCGCTCACTTGCGTGAGCATTAACGTTAGCCTCGGTGTCTACCGCATATTACGATCCAAATGCAAACGGGTTATGTAACCCGTTTGCGTTTGGTACCTTGCGGTTTCAGCGCGAGGTTACTGTACTTTGCGCTCCCTGTACTTAACATGGGGAGCGCAAAGTGTTAATCAGCGTTAGGATTACAAAGTCCTAACGCTAATTAACGTCTGGCTCTGGTTAGCGGAAAGTTAACCACAGCCAGGACTTGGTGTTAACGGATTCCGCTTCTGCAGAATCGGTTAACACCAGTCTAAAAAAAAAAAACAAGCCAGATACTCATCTCCTGTCCCGTGGCGAGGACCACGGCTCCGACCGCCTCCTTTGTCCGGCAGGAGCAGGGAAAGACTGGGGGGAAAGTCCCCCCAGTCTCTCCCTGCGTATCACTACACCGACCGGCCGGATCTCACGAGGCGAGATCTGGCTGGTCATGTGACCGGCAGGGGGAAATTCAATGGAGTCCTATGGACTCCATCGAGTGGATGCTCGCGGCTGCGCTCAGCGCTGCCGCGAGCATCTCTTCCCGTAGCGCGGTAACAATGCAGGCAGCATTTTTTGCACCTGCATTGTAATCTAGCGTTAAAATGTGGGCGCAATGGGGAAAACTGCGGGTGCAGTTTTTCCTCCCTTACGCCCGTGTTTTAACGCTAGGATTGTAATGTAGCCCTTTCACAGCTATTGAGCACAGGGAAAGGAGGAGGGCTTTAGGAGTTGCCAGAAAACCACAGGACATGCTATGCCGCCCTGCAGAGTTTAAGGCTAGGGTCAGACGAGCGCAGTGCGAACACGCGTGCAGGCGCACTTAATCACGGCCGTAGTAGCAGCAAGTGCCAGGCAATGACGGCCAATATACGAAGTACGGTCGCACAAAAGACCGGCTGCGCAACGCAAGTGGCAAACGAACGCATTTTGTCGAGAACGTAAAACCGCTAGTACGGTTGTACAGAGTGCGCTGCGTCCGCTAGCGGCGTGTGTGCGTGAATTGGAGATGTCAGACACTGCTAATGTCCGGCCAACATAACGTCCAGATGCACAAAGTGTTTTATTGATGATCCGTACAAAATCACGGATGCAAATGCGCATCGTATGACCGCTATCGCGTACTCCGTGAAAAAATGCGTCCATTCGTTCGAACGCACTTTTTCACAGACAACGCGAAAATGCGTTCGTCTGACCCTAGCCTAAGTCTGACCGCCTCCCGGCAGACCCCCCAGCAACAAGGGGTTCAATTTACAGTTTAATTTTTAACATAAATTACCTTAATAGGCTGTGATATCATCTGAAAAGTCAGAATAGCTTAGTTAGGAGTTTGTCTACTCCCCAGACCAGATATTGAATGTAGAGCCTTGTGTGCCCCCCTATATAAGATTCCTACAGTCACCACTTGTTTCGTGCATATGGGATTTAGTTTTGTTTGTGTAAGTTTTGTTAAGGAGTTGTTTTTATTTTAGCTTTCTCAGACTGACTTTATAAGTACAGTTACATATTAGGACAGATTATCAGGGCTATTCACAGAGATCCGAACTTGCCCCGAAAATGCACCGAACAGTGAATTTCCCCGTACAGTGCATTTTCGTGGCCATTCGACTATTCACAAAGCAGGCAGTTTGCCAAATTTTGGCAAATTGACAGTAAATATGGTGCCTGTTCGACAGCAGGGAACTCCCCATAGAGAAGAAATGGTCAATCTAGTCACAGAACACCGAACAGCAGTGAAAAGATGCCGAAGTGCCCTGCTGTTCGGTGGTTTTATTCAACAGGTTTATTCAGGTGAACCCCATAGGTTTCAATGTTAAAAATATTCCCGTGTTTATTCAATATCTAATTAACCATTTATTATTTTAATCTGCAGCAAAAAGTCTCTTTGTTTATTGATTTTTTAGGGTCTTTTAGGCATTTTTCGTCAATTTTTTTTTTAAAAATAGCGTTTTTTTTCTTTTTTTCTGTAACAGACCTTTTTAGTATCATTCATAGGACCTTATATGTAAATTCCACATTTTTGGTCAGTAGTTATTTTGCAAACAGCGTTTCAATTTTGACACGTTCAGTCTTTTATTTCTTATATTTTTTTTTACCCCGTTTGTCGACCGGACGTGTTCGGTGTGTTTTTTGCGGCGGTTCCAAGCAATCCGATACGTCGGATCGTTTTTCGGCAGCTTTTCAGCTTTTTTTAGGTGGATTTTCACCTTTTTTGCGGTGGATTTTCGAGTCCCTTCCTTGCACTCAGGGACCCTGCAATGAATGCAGGGTTCAGCGCAGGGTCGGGAAAATTGATTCCCGAAGTGCGGGGAACAGTGGCGACTCTAGGAACAATGTTTAGGGGGGCACAGAAGATACCACAGTCAAAACTGGGGGGGCACTAATAATTTTCACCACTAAATCATATCACTGAATAAAACTAAGGGCCCTATCATCTGGTGTGAGCTAAAACACCATCACTAAAGGAAAAATTTTGTGCGAGTCGCTAAAACTTACAGGGTTATTCAGAGAGCGTGAAAAGCAGGAGAATGACTGGAGAATGGAAAATTCTTGGTCAAAATAGCTAAACCAGAAAAATTCTCCCAGTCATCTCACTTTCCAAATCGGCTATTTTGAACTAGAATTTTCCATTCTCCAGTCATTCTCCTGCTTTTCACTGCTTTCTGAATAACCCTGTTAGTGCCTGACGATCTACTAACAGATCACCTTGTCTGCAGTAGTCCATGAACAAGGTCGTTTGGCGCACGCTAGGGAAACTCTAAGACCCGGGTTGAGACCCAGCGCTAATGCGGTTGTGTACAGGATAGAACAGTTTTTCTTTTCCATACCTATCCCCTGCCCTCACAAGCTTGAATATGAACACATCCAGTGAATAACCTCACACCCCTGCATTATTAAAATCCTCAAAGGTGGCTGTATCATCCATGTTTTGATGCACACATATATTAAGGCTGATGGGCATTGCATGATAAATGACACCCAACAGCATATAGAATCATTACACTGCATTTAATAGATCCAAAAGGAAGGCCAGGTGAGCGACAACAATTTCCCTGCTGCAGCAAATAAATAATACATGTTTCAGGGCAAGACTTATTCACGTGTCCCTTTAAAGATGGTGCACACAGTCACCCTAATAATCAACTGCTTACATACTATGAATAACCCCCAGCATAAAATGTTTAAAATTAGGCAATATATTAGAATTAGGATATATGTGCATAAAGGATACATTTATAATAGAGCCTACTGCAACAGCAGTGACATTGCTGACCATATCCATTACTATGGTGTATGGGGCCAAGAGAACAACTGTGCTGCATTCCTTTCAATTGCCTATTAATTTTGGACGAGGACATGGTTTTTCTGTTTTTTTGGAGTTAGCACCAGGGTTGAGCAGTAGGTAAAATGTTGCAATTAGTGCACCTCAAAAAATTTAGCGCTGGCACCAAGTGATCTGTTAGCTGCAAAAGCGCTCGATTTCTAGCGCTCCCTGTGTTAAGAATAGGACGCGGAAAGTACATTAAGCTCGCGGTACAAATCGCTAATAGCAACGCGCTAAGTGATTTTTCCCATTTGTAGCGGGAAGCAAACGATCTGTTGGTCAGGCGCTAGACTCAATTAACCTGGCGCTAACGCAAAATCACGCCGACGCAAGGGTTAGCTCACACCAGGTAATAGTGCCCTAAATAAGTATATATAAATAAGATTTTAAAACCCCAGAGTAATGTGATGCAATGAGTAATGTGATGCAATGATGCCTTTTTTGTTGTACTAACCTGATACTTAAATTCAATATTTTATTTGCCGCAATTCGGCAGTTTTTGCTGAATGTCTGATAGCTGCATCAGAGACTCCACTTTTAGCAAATTACAGTGACCATTCGCTAAATAGGGAATTCACCTTATTTTTGGAAAAATAAATTCCCCGAAATGTGACGGAATCAGAGGATCTAAAGATCATTAGACCCTTTAGATTCTAACTTCCATAATAACCCCTAAAATGCCATAAACCAAGAGAAATACAATAAAAATAATAAACAATGTGGCATTTAGCTACCCCTAAGGCTAAGGTCAGACTAACGCAGTATTAACGTGCGTTTATCCGCACTAAATCACGGCCGTGCTAGCAGCAAATGACATCCAATGCTGGGCAGCATACGAAGAACGGCCGCACGAAAGTCCGGCTGCGCAACGCAGGTGGCAAACGAACGCATTTTTTCGAGAACGTCAAACCGCTAGTACTGACGTACAGAGTGCGCTGCGTCCGCTAGCGGCGTGTGTGTGTGATTAGGAGACGTCAGACACTGCTAATGTCCAGCCAACATCACGTCCAGACGCAAAAAGGGTTTTATTGATGATCCGTACAAAATCATGGACGAAAATGCGCATCGTATGACCGCTATCGTGTATTCCGTGAAAAAATACGTCCATTCGTTCGAACGCACTTTTTCACGGACAACGCAAAAAAAGGCGTTAGTCTGACCCTAGCCTTAACCTGTAAAATGCCATTCATCAAGGGAAAACATGAAATGAATACACTGAGGCATGTAGTTTACCCATCAACCCGTAAAATGCCATTAATCAAGGAAAAAACAAATGTATACTGTAAGGGATGAAGCCTGCCCATTAACCCTTAATATACAACTAAAACCAAGGCAAAAACTATCGTAATACACAATGTAGTGTATAGTCTGAACATTAACCATTTCACTGCTGAGCCATTTCAACCCTGTGAAAATGTTTACGTTTAAGTACACGTTTTTATTTAATGTTTTATGACTTATACTTCACACTGAATATGGTAATGTTGGGTATCATTGGAAAGGCCAGAATCTGCCCTTTCGAATGACACCTAGTTCTTCCATATACGATGCATAGCGACGGAGATATGTTGGTCCGAAGACGTGTGGGAAGCTGGATGCTGATTTTTGGTGGGGGGGGGCACATAGGGGGGCAAGGAATAACCTAGGGGGGGCAATTGCCCCCCCTTGCCCCCCTGAAGAGTCGCCTATGGCGGGGAATGAGATAGCACCGAAATGTCGGCGACCTTTCGGTACCCTGTGAACAACCCCTTATATTTCTGGAACATTGGTGGTGTACATACCTTGACCCACATTAAAATTTCTATATACTGTATTTACGAAGAGTTGAAGGACGCAAATGGATGTTCTTGGGTGGAAAAGATCACTAGGTTTAGTGTGTTTTTGTAGCATAGAGCAAGTGCTAAAATTGTAGACTAAGTGCTAAAATTGTGTTACAAATACTGTATTGAGCATTTAGTGCAATATGTGAAGTTCTGTATCTCTTTGTATTTTGATGCTCTAGATCAGTGGTTCCCAACTCCGGTCATCAAATCCCCTAACACGCCAGGTTTTAAGGATTCCCTTGGGGAAATGCAGACTGAATCCTGCAATCACTGAGCAGCAAATCATATCACCTGTGCTGTGCTTCACATATCTGGCATACCTGGCCTGTTAGAGGTTCTTGAGGACCAGAGTTGGGAACCACTGCTCTAGATGCCCCCTCTAATATCATAGATATTATAAAAAAGAAATGCATAGAATTTGAAAAAGTGAAACCTTTTTAGAATTAAACTGAATTAAGTAAACAAACATTGATCTCAAATTTTATTGTAGGCTCATGCCACCAACATCTGAGTGCTGAAGTATTCGGAAGATGAGTCAGCCTATCATGCGAGGATATGTCATACTGTATGGCACTCAGTATTACGAATATGTTTTTTTTTATTATTAATTTTCATCAACAAATCTTGGATTACTAGATCAGTCTAATGCAAGCTTACAAATATAAAAATGAGTAAATGTCAAAGTGTCTTTATGTGCAGATCGCATGTAACAGCGCAGCAATGTTTCAGCCCTATCATCTATACTATAATGCAGTAAGGCTTGGCGTGTCTGTCGCCAAAAAAGCCTACTGCGCATGCGCGCGCAACCAGCAGCGGTTGGCTGCGCGCGCAACCAGCAGCGGTTGGCTGCGCGCGCATGCAACCGCCACGGCACGAGCCGGCTGTGCGCTTGCCGCGGCGGTTACAAGATGCGCACTCAGCAGCCGGGTAGAGGCTGCGCGCGCATCCTGTAGAGCCGGATGCGCTCACAGCCTCTACCTGGCTGCCGCGCGCGCATCCAACCGATGCGGCGCGTGCCGCGGCGTTTACAGGATGAGCACGCAGCAGCCAGGTAAAGGCTGTGCACGCATCCTGTAGAGCCGGATGCGCTCGCAGCAGACGGCTATAGGCTGCACGCGCATCCAGTGGACCAGGACGCGCGCGCAGTCTATCGCCGTCTGCTCTGAGCGCATCCGGCTCTACAGGATGCGCGCGCAGCCTCTATCCGGCGGCTGTGCGCGCATCCTGTTCTCCTGGATGCGCGCGCGGCCGACAGGTAGAGGCTGCGCGCGCATGCAGCGTCTGAGCTGGGGGCACTTAAAACCACGTGAGCTGGGAGCACTTAAAACCACGTGAGCTGGGAGCAACTATACTCACGGGAGCTGGCCGCAACTATACCCACGGGAGCTGGGGGCAACTCATAGTCACGGGAGCTGGGGCAACTCATAGCCACGGGAGCTGGGGGGCACTCATAGCCACGGGAGCTGGGGGCACTCATAGCCACGGGAGCTGGGGGCTCTTATACCCACGGGAGCTGGGGGCAAATATACCCACGTGAGCTGGGGCAATTATACCCACGTGAGCCGGGGCAATTATACCCACGTGAGCTGGGGGCAAATATACCCATGTGAGCTGGGGGCGATTATACCCATGTGAGCAGGGGCCATAATACCCATGTGAGCTGGGGACAATTATACCCATGTGAGCTGGGGCAATTATACCCATGTGAGCTGGGGGCAAATATACCCATGTGAGCTGGGGCAATTATTCTCATGTGAGCTGGGGGCGATTATACCCATGTGAGCAGGTGCCATAATACCCATGTGAGCTGGGGTCAATTTTACCCATGTGAGCTAGGGTCAATTTGAGCTGGGGTCAAATATACCCATGTGAGCTGGGGTCAAATATACCCATGTGAGCTGGGGTCAAATATACCCATGTGAGCTGGGGGTGATTATACCCATGTGAGCTGGGGCGATTATACCCATGTGAGCTGGGGGCAATTATACCCATGTGAGCTGGGGCAATTATACCCATGTGAGCTGGGGGCAATTATACCCATGTGAGCTGGGGGACAAATATACCCATGCGAGCTGGGGCAAATATACCTATGTGAGCTGCGGCAATTATACCCATGTGAGCTGGGGCAAATATACCCATGTGAGCTGGGGTCAATTTTACCCATGTGAGCTGGGGGCAATTATACCCATGTGAGCTGGGGCAAATATACCCATGTGAGCTGGGGAAATTATACCCATGTGAGCTGGGGACAATTATACCCATCTGAGCTGGGGGCAAATATACCCATGTGAGCTGGGGCAATTATACCCATGTGAGCTGGGGGCAATTATACCCATGTGAGCTGGGGCAAATATACCCATGTGAGCTGGGGAAATTATACCCATGTGAGCTGGGGACAATTATACCCATCTGAGCTGGGGGCAAATATACCCATGTGAGCTGGGGCAATTATACCCATGTGAGCTGGGGCAATTATACCCATTTGAGCTGGGGCAAATATACCCATGCAAGCTGGGGCAAATCTACCCATGTGAGCGGGGGCAAATATATCCATGTGAGCTGCTTCGCTTAACAATAGACTGCCCTCTGGGCAGACTTTCCACCTAGTCTTTAATAAAGCCCTGATAATGATGCTTTACGGGTCTTTGGTATGCTTCTGTTTCCCGATTCACAAATGACAAAAAAAAAAGAAAAGAAGATTACGGAGCAGTGAGATACACAAGTAATAATACTTCATTTAAAAGAAAAGGCTTCCAGGAGGTAGTTCTGGAAATCCTACACCAGCAACATATCAAATCCAATGATGAAAACAATGTCAGAGACAGACCCACGCAAAGACAGTGACATAGACACTGCCAGACACAAAAACACTGGCAGGCACACAGACAATGACTTAGACACAGAAAGTAACTGGCAAAGTCAGCAATAGATTCAAAGACACAGAAAGTGGCCCACAAGAAATGACAAGGACACGCAAAGACAATCACAGAGATATGAAGACAATGGCACATGCACCTACAGACATAAATGGAGATACTGATGAAGACACTGACAGAAACACTGAAAGACCCATAGAAACTACTAGACATACATGCCAAAAACACACAATGAAAATGACAAAGGCCTTGAAACAGATGCACAGATGGAGAAACACTGACAGATACACATAGACACACAAAGAATGAGAAAGACAATGACCATTGTAAGGGCTTCTGTCCCTATCCGGGGGTTTTGACGATGGTCCCTCCAGAAGTCTACAGGTCACTGTTCTCTTTTGTGATCTACTTGATTGAGTGGCGAATATTCGAGGAAATGGGCGACACGGACATGGTCTAACTGTCCTCAAGTTCAATTTCATTTTGTTTATGTTATCCGGTGTGGTAGATCGACCAAGTTTCCCCTTCAGGCAACACGATAGTTCAAAAAGAAAATATGCTTTATTTGCATATGGGCCTTACAACAGATATAACAAAACAAAAGCAATAGCAAATAAAACTCCTACTCCTCTTAGGAGACTAACTCACAAGTATTTCCCTTACTGTCCCACTGATCAGCTACCCTGATTCCAGTGGTATCAACAGTTCAAAACACAAACAATTGTTTTAAACAGACTCACAGTTCAGATCTTGCTGCCTCCCTGGCAGGCTTCCAGTGTCTCTCTCTAGCACACCTCTCACAGGTGAGAGACCAATCTCCCTCATCAGAGGGGTTTTGTAGTTCCCCAATTAGCATACCTGGTTTTAACTCCTTGGGTGCTGCGGTTACGCAGGGTACTCTGCTACATAGTCTTCCACCCAGTCTAACACAATAGGGTGCAGTGGCCTTTACGTATGGACTACCATCTCGAAGCACAGAACTAATCGAAGATTTTTAACACCTTGATCCAGCCGACTCACTACGTCCTCTTCCACTAGGACGTGGTCGACTGCCTTGCCGCTGTCTATTTTCCCGGTTGTCCTCACTCTCACTGTCCGTATTTTTCCTTTGCAGATGCCTTGGTCTTGCTATTGGTCTCTTTCTTCTGTACAGTCTGTTTTTTTGGCCTGTCCTCCTCACTGTCTGTCTCTTTCGCCTTCATTGTTCTGTAGCCCATGTCAATCTGGCGAAGATGCTCATCAATCTGAAGTCTTTCCATCTTGACCTTGTCTACCTCTTTCAGGTATGCAATGTGGTATTCTAGAAGAGCTTGAACATTTCCAATGCCTTGGTGCCAACAAAAACAAAAGGAACCATACCATCTTCTCTGGGTAACTTTGTTTTATTGTCTCCTTTAATTCGTTCCCTAGCTACTCCAGACTTATCCACAATCTCTTGAATTACTTTTCCATGTTTACCGATTACTTTTCCAACAAGATGTCTGGGAACCTGAATGAAATCTTCAAGAAATTCTACCTAACTCCTTGCTTTGTTGATAGCTTCAAAACTCTCACCATAGATTTGAAAAATGCCACTATTCTCTTCCAGCTCAATAGCAGTTACACCTGGAACCTTTCTAGCTTGCTGAATGTTGTTCCCGTGAGTCCCAATTGCCAGACCCATTAAATCTTCCCTAACAACAAATGCCTCATGAAATGCTGTTGCAAGCTGCTTGCTACATCCTAACTGCTTGGTGGCTTCTTCGTTTCTTGACATAAGCATCAATTTAGTTCGAATACTGCGCAAATGCATGTCACTCAGTATATTTACTCTCTTCACAGTTGCTTCACTTGCACACAATATTATTAAGTGATTAGACTTTGTATTAAAATAAACTCTACAGGCTCGTATTGCCTTCTTGAATTCTTTGTGCACATTTTCACTTGCGCGTGCTTCTCTTAAATCTTCAGGAACTTCGACTGTGCGTTTAAAGAAAGAATTCTTCATTACAGCTTTGAATCCCTGATAACTATTTTCAACACCATCAACCAGTACCTCATGCAAGCATTTTGTACCCCTGTACTTATCAGCCCTCCTTTCTCACCTTGACTTACGTATTTTGCTGTCTTTAACAAAGTGGTCAAGGTAAGTAAATGGAAAAACAGTATAGGGTCAGTCACTTGCCGGGTTTGGCGATTTGGGAGTCACCTGAGCATGTACTAGGGTTCTGTAACCAGGGAAATCACAACCCACAAGGGTAACTCTGGGACTACTGCAGCTTCAATCAATGTGGACTGACCTTGATGGGCAATTTCGAGTAGGGTCCTCTTATCATATTCTATCACAGAACCATGGACACAATGTACTCCTGCCCTTTTCCCAGGTACCAACTGATCAGATTTGATCATATTCCTAGCGACCAAAGTGATATCACTCACAGAATCAACAATGGCCTCTTCGGCTTTCCCATTTACCAGAACATGTATACAAAACATATGATTCTCTTTTGAGACCCCCACCAAACATCCCAATCCACAAAAGTTCCTGTCTATAGCAGCATAACCACAGTCCATGGGCTCCTGTAATTGAGGGCAGAGAGCCCTTACATGCCCTGGTTGCCCATATTCAAAGCAGGTTAGGGTAATAGGGTGTGGGTCGGTTCCTTGCCAGTCTCTGTTTCCTTGAAGCCATATCGGGGTTCATCAGAGCGCACACTTCCACTTTCAGACCCTTGCTATTTATCAGTCGTCCTGGTTTTGGGGTTCTGGGGTAACTTCAACTTTGGGTTTCTGACAGGAGGTGAAGACTTTAGTGCATTGACAGCTATATAGCGTTCCGCTAGGGTCACCATCTCGTCATAGGAGGTTGGGTGGCCGTGTCCCACTCACTGAAGTAATCTATGGGGTACAGCTCGCAAAAACTTGTCCAGCGGCTACGTAGGGTACTCTACTACACCGGGTAATATTTATAGGAAAGTATACAGGGTTGGATATGGGGTTTTGAATCCAATCATTGACCGAGTATCGATTTTTTGCTTGGAGATGATAATGTTTGCATACTTATTTATTTTCTTGGAAACACAGGTCAGTTTGACCATACACAAACAGCATTATGTGAAATTAGCAAAAACAAATGTTGTTTAACAAGAAATTAGACTTTCAGGTGACGGGTAAGAGGATGGGGGAGCGAGGTTGCAAACAAGAGTGGAGCCAAGGAGGAATTAAGGATCATACAGCAACGTTTTATACACAGTTTAAATTTGTGCAATATCTAGCTTAAATGGCTACCTAATAAAAACGTCGAAAAGCATGTTTGATATCTTACAGCCAAGACAATGACAAAGATGCTGACAGAGAAATACACAGAGACATGGAAAGATATGGAGAGTCGCAAACAGAGACTCTGACCCCCCCCACACTCTGTCACACACACTTACACAGAACCTGACCCTCCACACACATTCTGACCTAAAGGTTGCACAGAGAGTATTTAATAGTAGTGGGTTATCAGGAGTGAGAGCATTATTATTGTTCATTCTGTAAATTGATTGAAGAGAAGGTCCTTCTAATTGGTGAAACCCATTGGGCATACAATCAATTTATTTTGCATCTTTATAGTCTGGAGGATCCTACATATTTTATTATGGCTCCAGGCATTTGACATTGTTAAACTAAGGGCATGAGGTAGACATGTGCAAAAGTGGAACACATAAAGGAACACATTCTCCATGATGGCGCCATGATATGTCACTGGAAGTGACGAAATGGACATCGTGACAGGAGCAGATGCAACATGGGGTGGCTCTCAAGAAAACTGCTCAGATGCCATCTTAAAACATCCACATCGATTTGGGGAAACTATAAACTGGCCCAAAAGTGGGAAGGACAAATACAAGGCCGTCATCTTTGAATATCGGTGTCCATCTTTGTACACCTATAAACAGCATGCCTTTAAAAATGCGGGCACAATGTTGGAGACATTTTTAAGGACATATTTTAAGGTAGTCCTGCACCTTCAGGAATCTAGTGACTGAGGAAGTTGCCAGATTTGAGAGAGCGAAACGTGTATCACTATACTTACATTTTTATGTCTCTTGTCCTTGCTTTTACTTTTCTCTGTATATTTTTATATATATTTTTAAGCATTTCTGCCTTCCAATGCTTTTATTTTCTTTCTTTTTTTCTGTATATTCTGACCAGCAATAATCATTTGGCTGGATTTTATTCTATGTATATTTAAATATTTTTTTTTTTTGGATATATAATATATGCTCCTGAACAGTCATTTACCCCAGGGTTGGGGTATTCTCTGCTTAATAGCCGGCAGAGAGGCTATCAGAAGACCCAGGAGACATACCTCAAGGAATAAAAATGGTGCAAAACACAACCCAAAAAAGTGTCTGAGGTGCACATACCTGGTGAAAAGAGAGGCTCTAACATCGGTGAGTGTTTTCAATCCCGCTTATGTATGATTTCAGAATTCCAACTGGAACATACTACACTACGAGGTTCTCTATATTTATTTGGAGGAATCAAGGTGACCCCACCACAGAATAGGGCGGTGTCACCCCAGAGTTGACATGAGGCAAACAAAACAGAGTCGATTACATTAGGGTCTGGAATATGTGAGTGGAAATTCTAGAAGACCTTATTTCTTGACTTTAATAATGAGCATATACAATACTGCACTATGAATGTTTTATGTCTTTTTTTTCATTTATTAAGTGACTGGAAACCACCTTTGCAGAATTCTGTGTGAAATATAAGTATCTGGTTTTTATAAAGCACTTGTAGCGCTGGGTTTAATTCCCTGTCGTGGCAGTACCTATTTTTGGCCACCGGAGGGAGACAGTGCGATGAGAGACATTGAACATTGGGACTACATTTCCCGGCATGCTTTGGGAGCGGACACAGGAAGTGGGTGGGACACAGACACTTACATCCTGAGCCTCGTGGAGAGAGCTGGCAGAGCGCGCCAGGGAGTGAAAGGAGCAAGACGCAGAGCAGCAGAACGAGACAGTGACTAGGCCGGAGCGCAGCTGGGGCCTGACAGAGCTAAAGACCGGGTTATTCAGCCTTACCAGAGGAAGACCCAGTGATTCACAGGACTACCCGCGCTGATATTGAGGAAGCCAGAGGACCCCAGTCAGGAGTACCGCAGATCGATTGGACAGGGAGAGAGGCGGTGAACTGGATATCTTGCGGCAGCCACAGAAAGCCAGACAGCGGATCCAGTAACCAGGAGAACCCCAGTCAACATCGAGCGGAGAGTCGTCCTGGGTCGAGCGGAGCATCAAGTATCTGGCGGATGGGTGAGAGGCCTTCCAGGCCGTTGTGAAAATAAAGCACGCTGCTGTTTGTTTCCAAAACCCACAGGGCCCCAACTTGACTAGTCGAAGATACCTCATAAGCAATTCACTGGCCAGTTGAATATTGTACCCGGGTACCGTAACACACACACACTTACATTCTGGGACATAACCTGTGCGGGACTCACTCCCCAAACACAAAAGGGGGTTAGAGATTTATTTTTATTTTATTTTCCGCTGCGCATTTCTCAAATTACAAAGCATTGTATTTCTTTTCCGCTGCGTGTTTTCCGCATTACGAAGTACTGTAAATATATATACGAACACGTGTTATTCATTATATGCCATTTGTTCTAGTAAACTATATAATTTATAAAATCCACAACGGTGCTGGAGTATATTTATTCCCTAGTGCGGGGAGACTGACCCGAGGTTCAATTTCAGCGGCTCCTCCGGGAGTGAGCGCTACACACTATTGCACTTTGTGTTCACTATCCTACACTTTAGAGGTTATTCAGCGAAATTTCGGTGCTCTCTCTTTCAGCACACTTCAATGCACTTAGGCGAATTCATTTCGCTGATCCTGCGGTGAATTCAGAATTCCCCACAGGGTCCCCGAAATGCACTGAACGAGATCTGCCAAACTTAGCTATTCAGCCCCCCCCAACGATGCTGAACTGACTGCCAAATGCCACCGATCAACCGCTGAAAAAAGCCAATCAGATCTGCTATTCTAAAAAACAATAAAAATGCATGAAAATAGATGGAAATAATAAAAAAGGTCCTATAGAAAATAATAAAATGGTCTGTTACAGAATAATAAAAAAAAACGCCATTAAAAATTGGGAATCAAAAAATCTGCCAAAAAAACCCTAAAAAATTCTAAAAAAATAAATAAGCGTCTTGCTACAAATGAAAAGACCAAACGGTTGAATAAAAAAGTATTATAAACGCAATTTTTTTTTACATTGAATCCTATTGAATTCACCAGCTTCACCCCTAAAGGACCAAGGGTCTATAAAGTCAATGCATTTATGATGGAACAGTTCCACCATTGGTCCTTAAGGGGTTAAAGCTGTCGAAATGAACCACCGAAAATCAGGGAATTAAAATGATAATTTCGCTGCAGTTCAGCGTTCTCTGAATAGATTAACCATTACTTCACTATGGGACAATTTCACTGCTGCCGAATTGCGTTCGTCGGAGGCGAATTGCACCGTATTTCTCTGGCAATTTGCCAATATTTGGCAAATTGCCCGCTTTCTGAATAGCCAAACTGGCATGAAATTGCACTGTAAGGTGAAATTCACATTTCCGTGGCAAGTTCTTCACGTGTGTAAACCATATATTTATTGCACTGGAAGAAGTGACTTTACGTATAGAGAATATGCAAAAGTGGTTTGTCCAGACTCCCTGTAAAAAAACGACAATTTATTTAATTCTATCTGCCTTTTCTTTACCTATGCTTCATGGGTTACATGCTCCTTCAGGTGTTGAACTGGTTGCACCTCATATTCTATGTATATATTTTTAAATATGTCTGAATATTTAACAAAGTGATTATATTGTAGGTTTACCTGATTAATTAAAATAAATACCTTATGTTATTGCGTAACTAACATTTTTTTCCTGATTTCTCAGCTTTCGTTTAAAGAAATGCTGTGGGTGATCATCCTAATGAAATTCACTTATTTATAGGGTATGCTGGTGATTTTTTTCAAATCATTGTAAAAATAAATAATATAATAATATAATATAATTTATTATAATAACAAATAATAAATTCCATGCAGGGAGACAAGCACGGGGATGCTTTTTGATTTTTTTAATAGAAACTACAACTAATAGCTGCATTTAGGTTAACTATGAAATTGTGTGTTTCACGCAAAAGTGACAGTTTAATAATGCTGCTGATAATACAGCAAAAAAAAGTCCTAAACAAGGTATACCTGTATACTGGTTTAATGGCAAGGAATATAGTCTAGTTATTGGCTTGGCAGGAGCTTGTGAGTATGTGGTGTCAATTCACTCCGTGAAAGAAATGCCTACACAGCGCAAAGAGTATCTGCAGCGGAGAACCGCTTGAAAATGGCAAATAAAATACTCTGGGGTTTATGTTCATTAAACAGAAAGTGGTGAAGAGTTGGAGAATATGTTTTTCATTTTGCTGTATTGGCCTATATTTTGCAGATCTGTTGTCAACTCAACACCGCTCGCTGCTTAGTGCACAAATCTCTGCTTTTATTTAATACAGTGAGATATTACATTGACAGTAGCCGAGATGAACAAAATATATTCTGCATACTTTAATGTATTTATCTTCGATATGACGACTGACATTTCTCCAAGTGCTACCTGATGGTGGTGTATTACTTTACATGTTACCTGCTCTGCCATTTAAGTATTACTTTTTCCCTCTGATTAATCAGTGCACTAATGAGACCCAGAATGTAATTAGAAATGTTCCGTGTGCAATTAAAAAGGAGTGTTAATTATTAGATTCTATCCCATAATGCATTTTACTTATTGAACCACACGCTTATACCGATAACATATCATATTTGTCTCCACCTAAAGTAACGACATCTAATCATTTTTGGACACAGACCGCAAAGGCAGAAAAGAACATACAGGGTTATTCAAAGAGCACTGTAATTTTGGTGGTCTTTCGTTCCCCGCACTACAAATTCCCTGACCCTGTGGTGAATTCCGCTGCAAAACTGACGGAAACATCAGATCTGTTAAATTATAATCTTAAGCAAACAAAAACAAATTCCCTATTATAATTACCATATATGAAATTTCAATAGATCGTTTTCTTCCCATATATCAAAGATGAAGTAAGGCGCTGCGCGACTCTGATCAGAGGAGATGATAGAAACAACCACACCGAGATATGGCAGTTCAACATCTGACTAGCTCGTGGTCAGTCAGAACAGTTTATTATTTCAACATCCAATAGAAATGTTTGTTATAGAAAAGAGATTCCTGTCCAGTCCACATTGGCTGTTATATCTCACTCCTATCAGAGCAGGTACATTTCTACATCATATAACAAAGATTTCGCGGGCATTTCTAAGTTAACACAGGATATCTATTTTAATCACCCCGCTGTCCAGCCTCGAGAGGAAACGAAGCTGAACAGACATTGTATTGGAGCAAGAAGGAGGGACAAGGGGGGGGAAAGGACGGGTGGAGACTACAACCCTGCATCAGAGCAAGCCCCTATAAATCATACAGAAAATTAAAAAACTACTTATCATATTAAAATACCTTTCAAGATCGAATCCAATAAGCCGACGAAAACCCGCTGAACGTGTCCGGAAAAAGCCGACGATCCTCCAAACACAGCGCCAACCAGCTGCCGGAAAAAGCCGACAAGCCGACAAACGGGGTAAAACAAACAAAAAAAAAAAAAAACAACTGCAGCTTTTAAAATTTTAAACGCTGTTTGCAAAAAAATTGACTGGAACTAACATATAAGGTCCTATGAATAATAACAAAAAAGATCTGTTACAGAAAAAAAATATAAGCTATTTAAAAATAAAAATCCACAAAAATGCCTAAAAATTCCTAAAAAAGTAAATAAAGAGACATTTTACTGAAAATGTAAAGAATAAATGGTTTAATGAATATTGAATAAAAAGGGGAATATTTTTTACATTGAACCATATGGGATTCACCTAAATAAACCTGCCGAATGAAACCATCGAACATCAGGGCATTTCCCTGACATTTCTCTGCTGTTCAGTGTCTCTGAATAGATTAACCATAGTTTCTCTATGGGGGATTTCACTGCCGTTGAACAGGCACCGTATTTGCTGGCAATTCGCAAACTGCCTGCTTTCTGAATAGGCGAATGGCACCGTACGAGGGAAATTCACTGTTCGGTGCAATTTCGGGGCCAGTTCGGCTCTCTCCGAATAACCCCTATAGTTTTTGAAGTTTTATTTTCCTGCTGGAACTTTTAAAAGGAGGTCCAACAGTTTGTAGTTACGATCAAGGAGATATTCCAATCCCAGTTGAACACTTAATTTCCATTCTTAAAATCTACCGTACTCAGGGGAGAAAAAAGTAGATTTTATTATTATGCTGTCCTCACACCAATAATCTGAAAAAATTACATACTGTAGCTAGTTTAATAAAGCAAATCAAAGTTTTTGTTTTGTCTTCTAAGAGACGACTTTTATTCCTTTGTAAGGGCTGTAAAAACTACAAATACAAATAGAATAACATTTAGTTACAAGGAGCAAATGTAAAGTATGAAGAAGCTCCAATAATCTCATTTCTGATACAGAAGTCTGATATAAGGACATATAAACCAGATGGGGTTGCAGAATAATCAATTTAGAAAGAATATAGAACAATATTAGCAAATAATGTACTTCTTACAGGTATGAGGGTATGCAAGAACCAGCTGTTTGAGTTAGGCTGGGCGTCCACTGGATCCGTATTCGTGCGACAACAACATCGCACAAAGTCGTCCAAGTCGTCAGACTAATCCAACAACACTATTGTGAATGTACCGTCGTCCATTGCGTCAGACTTGCGACTTTTGAAGTCTGCTGCAGACTATTGATCAGACCAAAAATTTTGGAAATATCGCACAAGCAACTCAGACATCGAGGCGATCAGGGAAGGAGATGATGCTCCATATCCATATCCATTTTCGCTCACAAAGGACTGCTGTGTTTCCAAAAGCAGAATCGAATATGCAATAGTCTCAGAAAAAAAAAACAAGAATAAACTGTTTTTTTGGATCCATAGTTGTCCATAGTCGCTGATCGCTAGTCTAATGCAGTGGATGACCCTCGTCAGACTAAGTCGCACGATCGATATCGTTCCTAGTCTGACGACCAAGTCGGTTTGCACGACTGCGGATCAGTGAACGTCCAGCCTTCTGCTTCTGATCACCACGGTTGCTGATAAAAACTGACCTATGCCCCACAAGATGCTGAATGTACTTCCTGCTGTTAAGTCGTTACCTTTAAGGAGGGGATCTCAAACTCCACCCCCCCTTAGGTGTTGATGGCCTACATTCCCAAGAATTCTTTGAATGCAATTGATTGCCAGGGAATCATGGGAGTTGTTCAGTAAAATCTGGGGGGCCAGAGTTTGAGATCCCTGCTTTATGGCATAGACTCAGACTGCATTTGGGGGAAAAAACAAATAGATGGGAAGTAAACATAACAATTGTAGGTAGGACAGTATAATCATTAATAGTGATGTGCCTATGTGATCCCAAGGGTCAGGATTGGAGCCCGAACTTGGGCCCTATTCCCTAATTAACGCTAATATGGGGACACTAAGAAATCGGTGCCTGCAGTTTTCCCCGTAGCATCCACATTCTAGCGTGAGATTCCAGGGAGGACGCTATCTCAGCACCTTGCACTGGAACGCAGTGCTAACCGCTGTGATACTCGCAATAGCTCTTCAGCGCTGCCGCTAGTATAACCTCCTGCAGTCCATAGGACTCCATAGAGGTTTGCGCTACGAGCCCTACACGATCTCTCTCCCTCGAGATCACGCAGTGTCGCGGAGGGAGACTGGGAACTATTTATTCCCAGTCTCACTCTGCTCACGGCCAGGAGAAGCAGTGGATCTGGCCACTGATCTCGCTGCGGGAGGAGAGGTGAGAATTGGATTTATTGGGGGGCTTTTAGAGGGTCCTTTATGATTTTGCAAAAGCGGAATCATTTAGCACCAGCTTTTAGTTGTAACTAAAATTTTGCCTCGAACGTCCCTGCGGTAATTAGTGCAAGGACTTTGTAACACATTACTTATCTAAACATTAATTAATAATTGCACTCCCCATGTTAAGAATAGGATGCACAAAGTACAGTAAGCATGCGCAAACTAGCACAATCATTGATGCGCCAACTGATTTCTTAAGGGTTTAGCTTTAATAAGGTAAAATGGGGGGGCATACGTTAAAGTCACTTACTCATCCGAACACTACTATTAATGTTCACTAGATAATAGTGCTGTCATGTCCCATGCCGTACCTGGTCCCCGGTGGCCAGCAACACCTTCCTCGCTGCTCACTGGTCAGACACCAAGTGAAGTAGCGGCCAATCGCGATCACGTGTCGAGGATGCGGGCGGGGAGCGGCGTGATTGCGTGACGCCTGCCATGTTCAAATTGAGAGGCCTGAGCCCTAGTTCCTTGCCCTGATGTGGTTTTCACTCCTCGCAGTGCCTTCATTATATTTACTTATCGGATTACCTGTGTATGACTTCTGGCTTGGCTAATGATTTCTCCTAGCTGGTAACCCCTTGGCTCCTGACTGTCAAGCCGCTCTGGCATAATGACTCCTGACATTTGGCTGGCGACCCGGTCTGGTATAACGGCCCCTGGCATTTGGCAGACGACCCACTCTGGTATAACATCCCCAGGCATTTGGTTGGCAAACCGCTCTGGCATCACGACCCATGGTATCTGGTTCGCGTGTATTCTGGTATTAACCCCTGGTGTCTCTTGTTCTTTTCTGTTGGTTTATACCTCTGGTACGTTCTGTGTTTGCAAATAGGTAGAGTTACCAGCCACTTCAAGTAACGGCAGTGTAGTATAGTTTGTTTGCATATAGGGATTAGACATTATATCTAGGAGGTGGTACGTGACAAGTGCCTCTTGTCAATTTTTGGGGACAGAGGACTGGCTCTATCAATGTTATCCAAATATAGGGCAGTCATCCTCCCAGCAGGGATCTAGGAGTTTCTGCAAGGAGGAGACAGAAAAGATGAAGCAAGTCAATGCAGAGTCTCCGGGACTTCCTTGCACTAGGGCGCCAGAGATCTGACCGAGGGGACATGCCGTATTTGTTCGGACTCAGTGTTGGCTGATCGTTAAAAGTGCATGACTTAGATTGGGGGCTTGAAAACCACAATCAGGATGACCCTAATTATTAACCCCTTATAACCTATACCCGTATTTTCCCCACTTTTATCTTAGAATCTCTTACAACTCACCTTGGGCACTATTCCATAGTTCACGCTAACCTGAGGACGCTATTGGGCAATATCTGTGCTTGCATGCTAACGTGGTATTTCAGGGCAGGTGCTAGATCAGCGCTTCGCCCCAGAATGCATCGCTAACTGCGGTGATACTTGCGACAGCGTTTCCGCGCCACCTCGCGTATCACCTCCTTGAGCCCATAGGACTCTATGGAGGGTTGCGCTTCTGGGGCGCAAGCCCTGCAAGATCTTGCTCTCACGAGATTGCACAGCGCTGCTGAGTGTTTGCGGAGGGAGGCTGGGGACTATTTGTTCCCAGTCTCACTCTGTTCGCGGCCAGAAGAAGCAACGGATTGAGCCACCCTTTTCATCGCGGGATGATAGGTGTGTATGATATTTAAGGGGGAGTTTAGGGGTGCTAAATAATTTTGTATTTGCCAGACCATTTAACACCAGCTTTTAGGACTCGCTAAAATTTGCCTTGTGAGTCCCGATGGAAATCTGCACCAACACTTTGTAGTTTGTCGAGACGCTAGAAAATATTGCACTCCTCATGTTAGGTTTAGGAAATGTTTAAGTACAGTAAGCTTGCGCAAGCTGCAAAGCACAAAACCTTTTCAATCAAGTGGAGTGACAGGATTGGAATATAGATGGCAGACATTAAACTTAATTCTCCTAATGCTAACGCTTACATATTGAGATGCTACATTAGCACCAACTATGGAATAGAGACCCTTATCTCTCATGATGTGGTCTCCCTTGGCACTCTGCCGGACAGACAGCACTTGCTGCATGAAACAGCAGACATGATTCTCCTGACAATCATTGCTTTGCATGACTAGCAGCCATGCATCCAATCAGATATCTAAATTTAAAGGTATTCAGAGGCATTGGCTGGTTGTAACTGACTGAAACTGTCCTTAATAACAAAGCAGAAGCTGAGTGAGAGCCTACAAAGTGGAACTGAGCCCCCAATTTGCCATGTTCAGACAGAAAATTTCTAAAAAGCAAATTCTTTTTACTATTCAAGGCCACTTCTCTGCAGTGCCTTGCTACAATCGCCTTCGGAACCTATTACATGCATGATCCCCATAACTGTATGTGGTTGTTGCCCCTTGCCACTATCCTGCAGACATCAGATGTAGTTATAGTGTTGGTGGTATGTCACTATCCCATCATACCAGGAGAAAAGGACAATGTGGGTTCAAAATACTTATATAATTTATACTTTAACCCTTTCGCTGCTGAGGCTTTTCCCGCCTCTGTGCTGAGCTCATTTTTACCGATTTTGCTCATCATGTTTAAACGCGTTTTGAAGGCTTATTTTAGTATATGACCCAGACATATTATATATCGTTCTTTCCGTCAGACTCGGCAGATTCATAATATGTCATTATTATATGTATACGTTATGTCCTGTCTGTATATTATAACAAAAAATGCAATAAAATATGAATTTTCAATAATTTACGTGTAAAGTGTTTTTTTTTTACATTTTAACATGCGAGCAATTGCGGTTATATTTTGTATGGGGTGCGCTTGTTAAAAAAATTAGAGATGGGGTCTCGTTACATTTTTTTTGGGGAAAATTACGCGATTTTTAACAAACGCACCGCATACAAAAATCGTTAGTGCAGCATTATTGTTCACATTATAATTGAAATGGGAACAATATTGCTGCATTAACGAACCAAAAAAAAAAAATTGTTTATTTTTTTTTTATAATTTTTTTTTAAATATTTTTTTTATTTTTATTTTTATTTTATAAACTTTTTTCATACTCATGTTTGGTATTGTTGGAACGGCCATGCTCTGACCGATCCAACAATACCAAACATTAACCCCTAACTCCCACGGATCGGGAGATAGGGGGTTCAGTGAGGGGTTAACTCCAGGACTGGCGTCATCGTGTTATGCACGATGACGCCAGTCCTCAGGGGGCATTCCCGGAAGCTTGGCCGACATCCAAGATGTCGGCCAGCTCTGGGAAAGGATCACGAACCGGCGCTTTTCGCGCCGATTCGTGATCCGGCCCCCATGGGGTTAATGCCAGGTACCATTTGGAAGGGCAGGCTGTGCCCTTGGGTTAACCCCCTGCACGCCGCCGATCGGGAAGGAGAGAGGTCCGAATCCCTTTCAGGCGCCTCCTCCGCACATGCGGGGGGGGTGCCGGAATTAGGTGTCATCGTGCCCCCACGATGACACCTAATTACTCCGGCGGCGGTTCCGGGTGCTGGGCTGACATCGAGGAACCCGGCCGAACGCTGACCCCAAAGGGAGGACGCGCTCAGCGCGTCCACCGCAAGGAACGATACCTGCGGTTGGACGAACGCTGAGCGCGTCCTTAGCAGCGAAGGGGTTAAGGTAAAAATTTACGGGGAAGATGTTTTACTTTGTAGTAGTGTTTTTATCTTTTACATTTTTTAAGAGGGGTTTGTGATGGTAGTCACTTTGGAAAAGAGTTGGGGATTGGGTGACCCTAACCCCAAAAGAGCACCCTGATGGGGTGAAGGGTTAAAGTTTTGGCGGATGTCTCCATTAAGGTGAATGTCTTGCAGTCCTTGATGGGAAATAACTGGCATGTCTGACTGCTGATGGTGATTGGTTGGAGTCTCAAACCAGGCTACCGGGCTTCAGGGAACACTAGGGACAGACATAAAGGCATGTGGATTATGCTCTGATGGGGAAAAGTCACGAAAACACCAATTTTCAGCAAACACAGATAAACAAACCAATAAACGTAAAAGTAGCAGAGGAGCGAGATTTTAGTAATTTCCAAGGCCTCTGCTTCCCCCATGACCCCAAAGTTCGGCAGACCCGGTTTGATCCTTTCGGTTCGACCTGGGGCTGTCCGTAGTGTGTGGAATTACAGGTCGGTTTGCCGAGAAAGTCCATCTCCATTCCCATTCTGCTTTCATGGACGATACTGAATTGTAAAATTGTACAGCTGCAGGGCCAAGGTCCATCAAAACCGACATCCGACGTCCCCTGAGACCTGGTTTAACCAGGTCAGTGGGTTGTGGTCTTTTAACACGATAAAAGACTGTGGAGTTTTTTGAGGTCCCACACCAGGGCCAGGCATTCTTTTTCAATGGCCACATATCCCACTTCACAGGGCAAAAGCTTCAGCTGATGTAAGCCATGGGGTACTCGCTGCCGTCGGCCCATCTGGCTCAAAATGGCTCCCATTCCGAAGGTGGAGGCATCTGGGTCCCCATAAATACACAAAGGAGCAATAATATAATGGCAGGCTTGGTCCAGTGTAAGAGCTGTCATGCATTTGTTTTTAGATCCAATTTTTGGAGGTTTGGAGTGTGCCTGATATGTAGGCAGCTCTCTTTATTGCAGCAGGAAATTGCCTGTTTGAAGTCTGAGATTTGTAAATTATCTGTTAGAGAAACTCAGGCTATGACTGTTACTAACCACTGCCACAGAGGCCTCCTAGGAGCGGCAGATGGACTACTGTAGGATCTGGTAGACTTAGAGTTGTGGAGAGAAGGCATGTCCCACAATCTGTGGCTCTTCTTAATTCTTTTGAGGCACTTTCAGAGTGTAGTGATAAGACGGATGTAGGCTCAGACACCATAGTTGAGGAACCACCATCCACTATGCCTAAGGTATGCAGCACTGCAACCAAGGACAAAAATGAAAAGGTGGGACTTGATAGAAGGCAATTGTTGCTGGGTGATTCTATCATAAGAGGTGTTGAGCTGGAGAGTAGTGGTTTGGTGAGATGTCTTCCTGGGGCTACTGCTCGTAGAGACAAGAGACGTATTCTCAATATTGTCAAACAAGCAAAGCAACAAGGGGAAGTGGATGTTCTAGTCCATCTAGGACAAATGACTTGGCTAGCAATGAGGTTTCTGAGATTAAGGAAGATTTTTGTGTTCTTGGAGGTGAAATACAGCAGATTGCGTCCACTGTGTCATTCTCTGAAGTTTTGCCTGTGCATAACATTCAAGATAGGCAGATATGCAATAGGGAATTCAATTTGTGGCTTCGGGAATGGTGTCGGGAGCAAGGATTTGGCTTTGTGTCCCATGATAGCTCTAATTGGAGCAGAAAGGAACTGTATAAAAAAGATGGTTTGCATCTTACTCATAGGGGAACATATGTTCTCAGTGAGAAGTTCAAAGGTTTCGCAAAGAAATATTTAAACTAGGAGGGGGGGACAAAAAAAGGGTAAAAAACAATCTGCCCGATTGTCCCCCAAAACTAAATCGGAGGGTGCAAGCAACATGCGAGGTAAAAAATGACAAGCTCAGAGTCGTGTCTACAAATGCTCGCAGTTTAGTCAATAAAATCAATGAACTAGAGGCAATGATGGCAGCTGAAAAAGTAGATTTAGTGGCGGTTACTGAGACATGGTTCAGTGAGAAAATAACTGGGACATAACAATACCGGGTACTCTTTATATAGAAAAGACAGAGAAGGTAGGAAAGGAGGAGGAGTGGCCCTGTATGTGAAAAACAACATAAAAACGAACCAAATAAAAGTGAGCGAGGTGAACATAGAGTCAGTTTGGGTTACGCTAACATTGGCAATCATACAGTAGCTCGTGTAGGTGTGATCTATAGACCCCCTGGACAAGCAGAAGAACTAGATAATCTGCTGGTTGAGGAAATAGCCAAAATGGCAATGAAGGGGGAAGTTATTATCATGGGGGACTTTAATCTTCCTGATGTGAACTGGAAAACAAAAACAGCTGGGTGCACCAGGAGTACAAATATTCTAAACTCCCTACTGGGATTATCTCTAACACAAGTAGTTGAGGAGCCGACCCGTAAAGAGGCCATATTGGATTTAATACTCACAAATGGAGGTTTGGTATCGGACGTTGTTGTAGGTGAAAATTTGGGATCTAGTGATCACCAGTCAGTATGGTTTAATATAACAACAGGGATGGAGCCGCACCACACAAGAACGAAAGTTTTAGACTTTAAAAAACTGATTTTTCTAAAATGAGATTTTGTGTGAAGGAGTCATTATCAGACTGGAGGAGTTTAAAGGGAGTCCAGGAGAAATGGGATTATTTAAAGGAAGCATTATTGAAGGCCACAGGAAATTGCATTCGGCTTGTTAGCAAAAACAAAAAAGGGAAGAAACCACTGTGGTACTCTGCAGAAGTGGCCAAAATAGTGAAGAACAAAAAGACAGCATTCAATAATTATAAAACAACTCAGAGTGAAGAAGATAGGCAAACCTATAAGATTAGGCAGAAAGAGGCAAAGCAATTTATAAGAGCTTCCAAAGCACATGCAGAAGAGAAAATAGCTCAGTCAGTAAAAAAGGGGGACAAAACATTTTTTAGATACATAAACGAGAAAAGAAAAGTAAAACAAGGATTAGTTAGATTAAAAACAAAGGAAGGAAGGTATGTAGAAGAGGATAAAAGTCTCGCTGACTGCCTCAATGAATATTTTTGTTCAGTCTTTGCAGAAGAAAAGGAAGGAAAGGGACCTCAGTTAGGAGAGAACACTAAAGAGACATTTACATATCAGTTTACAGAGGAGGAGGTTCTACAGCAGCTGTCTAAAGTAAAGACAAATAAGTCAATGGGCCTGATGGGATCCACCCTAAATTATTAAAAGAGCTCAGTGATGTAATAGCAAAACCGTTAACAGATTTATTTAACCAATCCTTGTTAACGGGAGTCGTCCCAGAAGACTGGAAATTAGCAAATGTTGTGCCCATTTACAAGAAGGGTAGTAGGGAGGAATCGGGGAACTATAGGCCAGTTAGTCTTACGTCAGTAGTGGGGAAATTAATGGAAACCATGTTAAAGGAAAGGATTGTTGAACATCTAAAAACACATAGATTACAGGATCAGAAACAACATGGGTTTACCTCAGGGAGATCATGCCAAACTAATCTTATTGATTTTTTTGATTGGGTAACAAAAATAATAGACACAGGTGGTGCAGTAGACATTGCTTATTTAGATTTCAGTAAGGCTTTTGATACTGTTCCGCATAGAAGGCTTATCAATAAATTGCAATCTTTGAGTTTAGATTCCAATATTGTTGACTGGGTTAGGCAGTGGCTGAGTGACAGACAACAGAGGGTTGTGGTAAATGGAGTTTATTCGGCACAAGGTCTTGTTACCAGTGGGGTACCTCAGGGGTCAGTACTTGGACCCATTCTCTTTAATATTTTTATTAGTGATATTGCAGAAGGTATTAATGGAAAAGTATGTCTTTTTGCTGATGACACAAAGATTTGCAACAGGGTTGACGTTCCTGGAGGGATCAGCCAAATGACAAATGATTTAGGTAAACTAAAAAAATGGTCGGAGTTGTGGCAATTGAGTTTTAATGTGGATAAGTGCAAGATAATGCACCTGGGACGTAAAAACCCAAGGGCTGAATATAGAATATTTGATACAGTCCTAACCTCAACATCTGAGGAAAGGGATTTAGGGGTCATTATTTCAGAGGATCTAAGGGTAAGTAGTCAATGTAATAGAGCAGCAGGAAATGCTAGCAGAATGCTTGGTTGTGTAGGGAGAGGTATTAGCAGTAGGAAAAGGGAAGTGCTCATGCCACTGTACAGAGCACTGGTGAGACCTCACTTGGAGTACTGTGTGCAGTACTGGAGACCGTATCTCCAGAAGGATATAGACCTCTTAGAGAGAGTTCAGAGAAGGGCTACTAAAATGGTGTACGGGTTGAAGGAGAAAAGTTACCAGGAAAGGCTTAATGATCTTAACATGTACAGCTTGGAAAAAAGACGAGACAGAGGAGATATGATAGAAACATTTAAATACGTAAAGGGAATCCACAAGGTAGAGGAAGGGAGTATATTTAAAAGGAAACAAAATAGCAAAACAAGAGACATAGTCTTAGATTAGAGGGGCAAAGGTTTAAAAGTAACATCAGGAAGCATTATTTTACTGAGAGGGTGGTGGATACATGGAACAGTCTTCCAGTAGAAGTGGTAGAGGCCAAAACAGTAATTGAATTTAAGCAAGCATGGGATAGGCATAAGGCTATCCTAAACAAAAGATAAATCCAGGTAAAGTATCCATGTAATTGGGCAGACTAGATGGGCCGAAAGGTTCTTATCTGCCGACATTTTTCTATGTTTCTATGTTTCTAATATAACACAGACTTCAGAGAATAGTGCACAGAAAACACAAACACCCTGCACCTAGAACTGTAGGTACAGAGCAACTCCAACACAGGAGAGGGCTGGGAAACATCATAAAACATCAGGCCTACACACTTCCTAAAATGTACCGCTAGGTCCATGTACCCCAAAAACAAAGTGGCTACCGTCACAGGGCCTCATACTTAAACTCCGCCTAAGGCCTCACCATTTCATGTTGGGTATTTCGGATCTTTATTAGGCCTTTTTTGGGAACATTATAAGTCTTATACATGTTATGGAAAAGGCAGGCGACATGCTTAGTTTAAGTTATTGGGCTTTCGGGGGTAATTTTCAAGGGCTGTCAGTTGTTATATAATACGTTATATAAAGGTCAACTCAGGCTATAAAATCGGATATTAACCTAAGCAATGAGGCGTCTTAGTCCTTATTTCCAAATCAGGTGATTCAAGTACCACAGACCTAACAAATCTATATCCCCTCCTCTCTTATGTAGCAGAAACGAAAGAAGATTGAAATGTCATATTTAAAGTATTCGAGATTTTCTCCTACAAATGCTAAACAAAGACCACATTGCACATAATTACATGGTTTCCTCAGAGCAAATAACATAATATTCCAACAGTATTTCTGCAATACAGCAATTATAACTAAGTGTCCTCGTATGACTTCTCTTTTAACTTCACATTAACCCAGATATGTATCTTTTATGGGAACATTCACAGAGCAGCATTCTGTAAGGAGTCAGTATGGTGGGATGTAGTCGATATATTACTGGATTGAGTGATATTAGCAGGTTCCTTATACCAGCAGTTTCATACCTAAAAAAACTGGATAGAGTTGTGATCCCCAACTCCTCATCATCAAGCAAGATTACATTCTGAGCACTAAATGAAGCATTCAGATATGTAATGGTTAACGGCAGAATAAGTGACTTTAACGCATGCCCTTGTATTGCTTTCCTAATGATAAACTCACTAAAAATCTGTTAGCACATCGGTGATCAGTAATTAGCATTACGCTAAGTATGGTATTAAAAAGTCCTAGCGCTAATTACCGCCCCGATGAGTAAAATTTTTTTTTAGCGGCACCTAAGAGCTGGTGCTAAATGATTCCACTTTTGCAGAATCATTTAACACCCCCTAAACCCCCCCAATAAATCAGATACACACCTCTCATCCCGCATTGAGAACGGTGGCTCAATCCGCCTCTTCTCCTGGCCTCGAGCAGAGTCAGAAGCACTATGGTGCAGAAGCGCTACCGCGAGTATCACTGAGGGTAGCGCTTCGTTCCGTGGCAAGGTGCAGTGGTAGCGCCTGCCCCGGAATCCACCGCTAAAATGGGGATGATACGGGGCACAGGTTTTCCCCGGTAGCATCCCTGTCTTAGTATTAGCAATATAATCTAGCCCATCATATTTTATCACAAAATGATAGCACAGATGGAGCACACTATTTCTATTAAAGATTTCATTAATATTTTTGTTTAATATTTTTGTTTTTTTCACTTACTCTCTTCTAGTCACTCAACGCAAATGTTGATTTCCATGAGTAGGCTGCACCCTACCGTAAAAGAGCAAGAAAGTGCAGATTAGGTGTAAATATGAATGTGTTCCAATTAAAAATGGCCTATTGTCTGCTTGGCTTCTGCATCTCCTCTAACATCATTATTAGTTGAATGAATTGTATTGCACCAACCTATTTCTCAGTGCATTGCAGGGGTTACAATAAGTTAGGTAATAACACAGTTACACAGAGACGAGGTAGAGAGAGCTCTGCACCCCATTGCTGTGCTTTTTAGGGATGTGCGTTTCGTTCCATACGATTTGTTTTTCTCACGAAACGGGCCGATTCGGTGCTTCGGATTCGTCCGATGTTCCGAACCGGACCGGCAACGAAATACACACCATCTGAAATTTTTCCCGATATGAAATGAAAAAATTTCATTATTTCGCATGGACATGAAATTTGTAAAATCGTGTCATTTTCGTTCTATTCGCAATTTCGGTTCCGTTTCAGTTAATTTCAGACAACGTATTAACATATCGTCCGTCACTTTTTTCACTTGTTCCAGTGCAAAATTCCTGTTTTTATTACATATATCTTAAAGCATTTATTTTTTTCACTTACAGCAAGAAGTGTCTGCATTTATTTGTTAGGATTATTTTTGCATTTTCTCGGGAATTTTTGGGTTAATATTTAGGGTTCTTCCTAACTTATTTTAAATGTAAAATGAGGTATGTTTTTTTCTTTGCAGATGCAGAACACATACAGCTGGATTATCTTCTCACAGTCTGTCCGTATATGTTCTGTTCGGCAATTAATTTTGATATACAATACATTTTGTCAGTATCAGTACCATGGATAGTAACAAGCCTGTCGTTATCCATGGTGCTGATATGAAGAAATAGCTGATATGTGTTTCTCCATCGGCAACTGTCCATGGTTCTGACTCAGATCAGAACCATGGACAGTCGCCGATGGTGTAACACATTATCGATCTATTTCTTCATATCAGCACCATGGATAACGACAGGCTTGTTACTATCCATGGTATTGATACTGACAAAATGTATTGTATATCAAAATATGCAAAAATAATCCTAAAAAAAATAAAAGAAATGGCCATTTGCTGCAATTGAAAATAATAAACGGTTTTAGAAATATTTAATAAACACTTAAAAACGGGGATTTGTTTTAAAATTTATTCATAAGAAAAAAAAGGCTCTTTCATAAAAAAACGATACATCCGAAGGAACAAATCGGCAGGAATACCATATCGACCGAAATATCGGAGCATCCGAAATACCATACGTCTAAAGTCAAAATGAAAATCCGAGGATGCACCCTTTGAAACGAAGAGACCAGACGATCCGAAAGACAGAAATTCCCCGATTACACGAAAAAAAATTCGATACAAAACATCGAGCCAAAACGAGCCGAAACAAAATTTTTGAAAAACTGAACGTGCCGAAACGAATCGAAACAAAAAATGCGTGCACATCCCTAGTGCTTTTTATTATACTGATTGCACCTATGTTCCTGTCACGGCGTCACACTCACCGAGGCACAGTGCGGGCAGCTGCGGTTGCGTGGCGCGTTCCGGCGGTCCTGGCGTCGGACCAAGTCCCCCTCGGAGACCCTCTTGGGGCCGGTAGTCTCCCTCGGCGTTCCCCGATGGAGGCGAGTGGCCGGGGGGCTTGGTCCGCTGCGTGGCCCGGCGGTCCCGCCATGCTCTGGCGTCTTCCGCAGCCTGTCGGGGGCGGGGCTTAGGGATAGGCGCGCGCGCGCGCCCAGGACTGGGTCTTATAGTTTCCACCACTGAACCCTTCCCAGACACAAGTGATACACCTGTTACAGAGAGCAATCCCAGAACCCTGGCAATCCCTATAAAGGTTCAGTCTGCACACATACCCTTTGCTGGATAGTTGAGTGTCTTCTAGCTGAGTGCTTTGGTTCCCTTCTTACAGAATTACTAGTTACTGACCATTGGCTTTCGTACCTGACTCCTCTACCTTCTGGCACCCCGACATTGGCTTTCGTACCTGACTCCTCTACCTTCTGGCACCCCGACATTGGCTTTCGTACCTGACTCCTCTACCTTCTGGCTCCCCGACCTTGGCTTCCATACTCGATCATCCTGCTCTCTGGAATCCTGACCATTGGCATATTCAACCAACTAAGCGATCCTCATACCTCCTACCCTACACCTCCAATCTCCGCATCCCGAGGTCCAGTCTCCAACAGTACCCCAACCGTGACAGAACTATCCAGCCATAATCATGGACCCCGCGGACGTATTGGATGCCATCGCTTCCTTGACTCGTCAGGTGACAGTACTATCCCATTCAGTGCAGGACTTGCAGTTAACCCAAGCTCAAATGCAAGGACAAGTCCAAAACCTACTTCCCATCTCGTCGTCATCCCAAAATGAGGACATGATCAGTCCAGAACCCAGAATTCCGATGCCTGAACGATTCTCTGGACGTCGCGAGTCCTATAGAGGATTCCTCATGTCCTGTGAAATCCTGTTCGCACTTAACCCCCGCACCTACCAATCGGATTTTGTGCGGATCCGCACGGTTATCTCCCTCTTCTCGGATGAGGCCCAAGTCTGGGCACATAACCTCCTGCGGACCGCAGACCCGGTGTTACAATCATGGAACTCCTTTTTGTCGGCCATGAATCAATTATATGAGGACCCTCAGAGATCCGACTTTGCTCAGGCTCAAATCCGACAACTAAGACAGGGCAGAAGACCCATCGAGGACTACACAATCGAATTCCGCCGATTGGCCTCTGAGACCGGATGGAATGAAACCGCGTTGGTTAGCCAATTCCGATGGGGCCTGTCCGAGTCCGTCAAAGACGAATTGGCTCGTGGCGAAACACCCACCTCCTTGGAGCCCCTAATTCGTCTTGTTCTCCAAATCGACAGACGCATTCGTGAACGCGTACGAGAGAGAACCCTGTTTTCTCCACCCCCCCGACCTCCAGCTCCGCGTATGTTGGCACCATCTCCGCTCCCGACTACGTCTACCATACCATCCACTGAAGAACCCATGCAACTCAATGTTGTTCGTCGACGGCTAACTCCTCAGGAGAATCAACATAGACGTGATAATGGCCTGTGCCTCTACTGTGGAAAAAACACCCACCTTGTCCGGGACTGTCCTGACACACCGACCAAGGGAGGTATGGCTACATGTTGTCCATCCACTATTCTGTCGACCTCCATGTCTAGTGTCCAATCCCCTCACTTATTGGTACAACTTGTCTTACAGTGGGAAGAAAAATCTATCACGGTGGAGGCCATGATTGACAGCGGAGCCAGCAATTGCTTCATTGATACTGCCTTGGTTTCTAAATTTTCCATTCCAGTATTAAATAAAGATGTACCCGTACATATACAAGTTGTCGACGGTTCTTCCCTTGGCGCAGGTCCTGTCACTAAAGAGACCATCCCTCTCTCCTCAACGTTAGGACCTTCCCATAGGGAACTATTATCCTATGACGTTATTACGTCACCTGTGTTCCCGATCATATTGGGCCTTCCCTGGCTCCGCCGCCACGACCCAATCATACGGTGGTCCTCGGGTCAGCTTTTGTTTCCCTCTCTCCATTGTCGTAAGGTATGCCTGCGTGAGATCACAACCACGTTATGCTCCATCCTGGATCTTCATAAGACTCCCTCTAATGTTACACTCCCACAGGTCTATCAGTCGTTCAAAGATGTATTTGACGAACGAGGAGTGGATGCTCTACCCCCACATCGGCCTTATGACTGTCCAATTGACCTTTTACCGGGGGCTCCAATCCCCTACGGACGACTATACCCGTTGTCAGAACCCGAACTGGTCATCCTTAAGGAATACATAGATGAAAATCTAGCAAAGGGGTTTATACGTCCCTCCACCTCACCTGCTGGGGCCGGTATTTTTTTTGTGGCAAAAAAGGATGGGGGGTTGCGCCCCTGCGTCGATTATCGTGCCCTAAATAACATAACCATTAAAAATCGTTATCCCTTACCGTTAATTTCAGAATTGATGGATCGTTTGAAAACAGCTACCATCTTCTCCAAACTGGACCTGAAGGGAGCTTACAATCTGATACGAGTAAAGGAAGGGGACGAATGGAAAACAGCCTTCCGCTCCAGATACGGGCACTTTGAATACACCGTAATGCCCTATGGGCTGTGCAATGCCCCTGCCACATTTCAATGTTTTATCAATGTCGTTTTTCGCGATATGCTGGATCAATGTGTTGTTATATATTTGGATGACATCCTTGTGTATTCCTCTACCCTAGAAGAACACCGAAAACACATGCAACAGGTACTACAGCGCCTCCGACAACATCACCTATTTGCTAAACTCGACAAATGCCTATTTGAGGTCCATACCGTGGAGTTCCTGGGGTTCGTCATTCGACCCGGTACCATTGCCATGGATGACAAAAAGATACAAGCCATCAAACAGTGGCCTATACCACTCAACAGAAAACAGGTACAACGTTTCCTGGGTTTTGCCAATTTTTATCGCAAATTTATTCGCAACTTCAGTCGACTTGCCCAACCTTTAACAGCTCTTACCAAGTCTACTGTTCCCTTCCAATGGTCCACGAACGCTACCCAAGCCTTTAACGATCTCCGAGAACGGTTCTGTTCAGCACCTATCCTCTTTCACCCTAATCCGTCTTTGGCCTATTACCTGGAGGTGGACGCCTCCAATAATGCTACTGGTGCCGTCCTCTCCCAGCGTTGCCCAACCACCAATAATTTGCACCCGATAGCCTTTTTTTCCAAGAAAATGAGCCCCGCGGAGTGTAACTATGATATCGGGGATAAAGAATTACTGGCCATTAAACAAGCCTTAGAGGAATGGAGACACATCTTGGAAGGGTGTCTGCACCCCATAACAATATATACGGATCACAAGAATCTCGAGTACTTGAAGTCAGCAAAACGGCTACGTCCCAGACAGGCCAGGTGGGCCCTCTTCTTCTCTCGCTTTCAGTTTCATCTCACATTTCGTCCTGGATCACGCAACGGTAAAGCTGACGCCTTATCCCGACTACATGAGTATCATTCTGGAAGAGTTAAGACAGAAGAAACCATTCTTCAACCACATCAGTTTCTCTCAGTTACCTCACGTTTACTAAACGAGATAGCACAAACCAATGTTCCATCTCCTACGTCGACCGTACCACCTAAAGATCGTATTCTAGTACCCAAAGAGAAACAACTCCACATCTTGCAACAATGTCATGATTCCCCCTGGCCGGTCACGCAGGAAGAACAAAAACACGAAAATTAATATCCCGTCACTTCTGGTGGTCCTCCCTATCTCGTGATGTTCGGGACTATGTCAAATCGTGTGACGTTTGTGCCAGGGCCAAAACCCTTCCACAAAAACCCTTAGGGTTATTGCAACCACTCCCTGTGCCCGAGACACCTTGGTCACATGTCACCATGGATTTTATTGTGGATCTCCCCCCCTCTGCAGGACATACCTGTATCATGGTCATAGTGGATCGTTTAACCAAGCTAGCCCATTTTATTCCTTCCATGAAAATACCTACGGCCAAGGAAACCGCATCATTGTTCATAGCCCAAGTGTTCCGTCTCCACGGTATACCAACCTCCATAGTCACCGACAGAGGTACCCAATTCACGTCACATTTCTGGAAGGCCTTTTGCTCCTCGCTTCAAATATCAGTTGATCTATCCACCTCATACCATCCCCAGTCTAACGGGCAAACAGAACGAACCAATCAAACACTTGAGTCCTATTTGCGCTGTTATTCCTCTTATCAGCAAAATAACTGGTTGGAACTACTGCCGATGGCAGAGTTTTCTTACAACTCACATACACACGAATCCACCACTTTTTCTCCATTTTTTCTCACCTATGGTTACCACCCAGCCATGTTTCCGGGACTACCCTCTTACACCTCTGTTCCCGATGCCACCACGCGCCTCCGTCTCCTAGCAGATGGTCTGGCCAAGGCCAAAGATGCCCTTCATTATTCCCAAGCCAGATACAAACGACATGCCGATCAATCCCGTGCTACCTCCCCTACATATCTCCCGGGCCAAAAAGTCTGGCTGTCCACTCGCTTTCTCCAGCTCTCCTGTCCCTCACGTAAGTTAGGTCCACGATACATCGGCCCGTTCATTGTTGTAGAACATGTCAATGCAGTTGCTGTTCGCCTTCGTCTCCCCCACGCTACTCGTTTCATCCTGTGGTCCATAGTTCCCTCCTCAAACCGTGCCATGCCAACCCCTTCCCGGGCAGGTCCCGCGCACCCCCTCCTCCTGTCCTTGTTGATGGTGCCAAAGAGTACGTGGTTGGGGCCATCCTCGATTCTCGTCGGCGTCGTGGGGTGCTCGAATACCTCGTCCATTGGAAGGGCTATGGTCCTGATGAGGACTCCTGGGTCTCCTCCTCGGACGTTCACGCCCCTCGCCTTGTTCGATCGTTTCATATTTCCTTCCCTGCCAAGCCGGGTCCTCGGCGCCCCCGGAGTTTGCGCCTTGGGGGGGGGTTCTGTCACGGCGTCACACTCACCGAGGCACAGTGCGGGCAGCTGCGGTTGCGTGGCGCGTTCCGGCGGTCCTGGCGTCGGACCAAGTCCCCCTCGGAGACCCTCTTGGGGCCGGTAGTCTCCCTCGGCGTTCCCCGATGGAGGCGAGTGGCCGGGGGGCTTGGTCCGCTGCGTGGCCCGGCGGTCCCGCCATGCTCTGGCGTCTTCCGCAGCCTGTCGGGGGCGGGGCTTAGGGATAGGCGCGCGCGCGCGCCCAGGACTGGGTCTTATAGTTTCCACCACTGAACCCTTCCCAGACACAAGTGATACACCTGTTACAGAGAGCAATCCCAGAACCCTGGCAATCCCTATAAAGGTTCAGTCTGCACACATACCCTTTGCTGGATAGTTGAGTGTCTTCTAGCTGAGTGCTTTGGTTCCCTTCTTACAGAATTACTAGTTACTGACCATTGGCTTTCGTACCTGACTCCTCTACCTTCTGGCACCCCGACATTGGCTTTCGTACCTGACTCCTCTACCTTCTGGCACCCCGACATTGGCTTTCGTACCTGACTCCTCTACCTTCTGGCTCCCCGACCTTGGCTTCCATACTCGATCATCCTGCTCTCTGGAATCCTGACCATTGGCATATTCAACCAACTAAGCGATCCTCATACCTCCTACCCTACACCTCCAATCTCCGCATCCCGAGGTCCAGTCTCCAACAGTACCCCAACCGTGACAGTTCCTGATTTCTGCTGAGCTTTAGTTACAGCTTACCGTGATGAAAGAGAACCAAGCAGTTCACCTGCCTGATATACACTGTAACCTTTCAACCTCCGGTCACATTGAGGGATATAAGGGAGACAGGAGTCCCCCTATTATCACCTGTCATTGCATTTGAAAGTGGGTGGCTTTTTGGCAACCCTTTTGCTCTCCTGATTCATCACCACACACTGCCAATGGATGAAGCTTTAAATAAATAACTGGTTAGTTTTGTGGTAATGAATTTTGTTAGCAGCTACCGTACTAAACAATTTGAATGAAAGTATATATTTGGGGTCCTATTACATTGATGTGTTAAATGACAAACACTCATGGAAAACCTGTGCGTCAGCTATTTTTCTTTAACGTCTGACATTTAACACCCTTATTACAATGGAGCCACTTTCACAACAGCTCCAGTCATAATCCCTCTGAGATGTTAAATGATAACACCTTGGCATTTAATGCTGCTGGTGTTATCAGCTCCAGGTGTCCATAGGACTCTATGGAGACAGTCATGGTCTCATGCGAGCTCTTGCAGAGCAAGGTGAGTGAGATCCATCACAGAGAATAAAATGATGTGCGGAGGAACACTGAGAACTATTTGTTCCCAGTGTTCCTATACCCCTGGACCAAGGAAGAAGCAGATCACACCACTATCTGCCCCGATGGATCTGAGGTGAGTATGGGTATGTTGGTGGGGTTATATTTATGTGTTAAGTCATTGTGCTTTCTTCATACAGCTCATCCTGCAAAGCCATCACCGTTCCTTGCTGATACATTTTCACTCTGAAACAAACCATGATATCCTACTATCAATGTCGTCCACCACGCCACTCCACAACCTCCGCTCTAATCCTACTGTCCACATTTTATGCTTGCATTCATGTATTCATTTCTGGCTGATTAGTTTTCTTTTCAAACTTTTCCCCTTATTTTTGTTAAATTCTCACCATCAATTTGCTTCCCCATTCCCTCCCCATGTCATAAATACCTCCAATGGAAAGCCCACTCTTCTTAACTCTGTGTCTCTGTCTTCACACAGCTCACCATCCAAAGTCATCACCCTTTCTGGCCGCAGAATTTTCACTTTGCAGTCCCTCCTGCCTGCCCAATCCACCCCACTCAGTCTCGGACCTAAACTTATAACTCTCCTTTCCAGCTGTTTCCACTTTTCTTTCTAATCACCCTTTTCAAGCCCAAGCTTCTGGTCCTTCCCATGCAATCTCTCCTATTTTCTTTCTGGCCACCAGCTCCACACTCCCCCTGCTCTCTCTTGTTTCATTTACTTTTGTCACATAGATTGTCAGCTCCAGGGATGTCTGGCTGAGCACTTGTATAAAGAGCTGTAATAGCAGTATCCTACGGATACATCTCACGATTGTGCTTCCCTGTTGTAAAGATCTGTGGAATCTGTTGGTGCTATATAAGTAACTGTACCTGCAATAACTTAACACCGGCCTGTGAAAGATGTTATGCCTTTCAGAATAACATCAGGTGCAGATGGAGAATGAGCTGGTTGGAATAGCACATTCTTTATCTGCTTGGGGCACATTAACATCACCCAGACAAAGTATAGGAGACAGTGTAATGAAAAATCTATTTAAAAATAAAGGTAATACCAGGCGATAGCGTGAGATTGAGTAGCGAGTGACGACACAAACACAGTGATGGGTATAAAGGATTTACTTTAAAAATAAAAAAGGATAAACAGAAAGATAAAACATTAAAACATTATTAAACTAAACCCTGGACACGGCAAGAACACAAAAACTCAGCATAGCAAAAGTGATATACAAAGGATCAACAAGAGCAACAATCATTTACCAAATCCAGAAATGCACAGCACATGGCAAGCCATGTGCTCTCAAGGTCCAAACCAAATCACAAAAAGCTGATCTCTTCCTGGAACTCCTGGTTGAATTAAAACAAGGTTGGACTAGAGTCTTGTCTCCACACACCAGAGTGGCATCCCTCCCACCAACAATATATACACCTATATCCCAGTGGGAGTCACCATATGAGGTAACCACTCTAGAGTAGGCTGGCTTAATGATGTCAGCTAGCCACACAGGGCAATAAGCCTTACACTGCCCCTAGTGTTCCCTCTTTGATATAACACTCAATATACTGTATATAATTAAATATGATGATTTATGACGCAATTCATCCACAATCTACAGATGGCAAAATACAGTAAGCAGCCACTACATCCAAGCCACTACAACCAAGATGCAAGCAGGGTATGATCTTGGAAGCAATACGCCGTTAACAAAATAAGCACAGCGCTTGAGCTGTTCTGTTGTATGGCTTGAGCGATGTGCTTAATGGCAATATTGGAATAAGGTATGAACCGAATCGAAGATCCAGTGAAATTCAGACAAACCAATGTGATCAGACTTTTTCAGATGAACCGAAAATTCTAAACCAAGGGCTAGTGCAGGGGTCAGCAACCTTCGCCCTCCAGAACTGTTGGAGCTACATCTCCCACGATGCTCAGCCACTCATTAAGTAGGCAGAACTTCCAGAGAAATACAGTTCCAAAACATCTGGAGGGCCAAGGTTGCTGACCCAAGGTCTAGTCTGAAGATTACAAGTCAGGAGTAAACTTAAACAGCATCATTCTTAACTTACCATTTTTTGTTAAATGTTTTGTTTATAACATTTCTTTATTGAGATGGTACAGGTAAACATGTAAAAGATTGGCAATGACATTGGCTACTCAACCAATATCTTTATGGCCTTTATCCCATGCATGTACTTTATCACTTTTAAATCCTTCACTCCCCCTTCCTGTCTTTCTCCATGAAGACTCTCCACACTCAGAGGAATCTGTCACATCTTATAACTACCTCACAAGGCTCACACTTCATTTAGTTACCAGGCCTTAGTACACTAAAGGATGCTAACCTGAAGGGACATACTCATGTCACTGGTTGAATTTGTTGACCCAGTTTCACATATGTACATATGTACAGTATGCATTGACGAAAAAGCCTAATCTAACAGTCAATTTAGATATTTAGCCAGATACATTCCCTCTATTAAATATAGAAAATGACTCAGAGGAGGACAGCATATGGCTGAGGTGGTATGTCTGAAATCATTGGGGGTGGGCGCTTAACAGTATACAACATATGTTTTTACGCTCCCTCAGCTTGACATCTTAATTATACAGCAGATAAGCATACCTTCAGGATTCAACCCAACAAGATGAACTTTTTGTTAAATGGGGGACGGATATAGTGAAATGATATTACAAGACACTGAAAAGACCTGCTCATAGCTATTATAAAACTTGTCTTGTAATTGATTTAGAACGTGTAAAAAAGGATCTATTAAAACGTATTTATAAACTGCTCTGTAATTTAAACCAAGATCTGGGTAATTTTCTACGGACCACTGAGACACTAAAGGGTCTATTGACGAAGCACCGAAATTGCGTTCGGTTTCGGTGCGTTGCATTTCAGCCCATTTTGGCGATTCCATTTCGCTGAAAATACGGTGAATTCATTATTTAGTGAATAGTCTCTGTGTTTTGCCTAAATTGGAGTCACCAAAGCAGCAATTAGACGTCTGTGAAAACCGCCGAATTGCGCTGAATTGGCCTCTGACTTGAGAAAGACTGTCAGTCAGCTGAAGCGTTACACAGTTTAATTAACCCCTTACCATCGGGGGGGTTGTGCCTAGCGGGAGCATGTTAATGCTGGCGGAGTTTACTGGTGGCCCCTCCTCCGGCCCGCCTACGCAGCTGACTCACAGAGTGTGTCATTGGCTGCAGAGGGATGGCCTGAGATCAGGCCGTCCTGCGGCCTCGAAAAAATGTGTGACGCGCGGCAGCTGGTGGGCAGTCCGGATGTCGCCCTTAGACGCCAGTGGTGCCTGCTATTCCACCCCGTCGTTTAGTCCCACCCACCTCAGTGACATCATAGTACGCCCCGTGGCGTAAAAGGGTTAATAAAGCTGTCTGAATGCAGTGGGATTGTGACCAGTCTTTTTATATCTTTTCTTTGTGAATTATCATTGTCAGACTTTCTTATTCACTTGGAAATATGATAAACATCCAGTTTAATCCTCACAAATTGGCAAAGAAATACAGACCCACATTCATTAGAATACAAATGGAAGTGAGAGAGATAAACACAGAAAAACAATGATTGCTAAATACACATACCTGGTTATTCAGAAAGCTTTTTGGTTCGATGCGCTTCGTTGATTCCATTTTGGCGACCCTGCTATGAATTCACTATTAACCGCAAGGTCCTCAAAGTGCACTGAACATGGAGCCGCTAATCAGACCACCAAACACCGCCACAGACCGCCGAACGCTGCCGAAGACCGCCGAACTGCAGAAGGAAAAAAAACGAACTGGGCTATTCTTCTAATAGGTGGCTAAAGCAATAAAAACACATTAACCACTTGGCTGCGAAGGACGCACTCTGCATGCGGACGATGAGCTGAGCTTGTCCTCCCTTCACAGCCTCGATCGGCCTTTATTTTGGTAAATCACTGTGGTCTCCTGGTGAGGCCTGACATCTTGAATGTCAACCCCGCCTCTGGGACCTCAGCCAGTGCACTGACATCATCACGCTGGGCACAATGATGTCTTTTTCAGGCACCCCCCTCGCACCAGAGCAGAGAGAGTGCCTGAAGGGGGTCATTTGGACCCCTCTCTCTCCCCATTACTAAAGGCCAAAGAAGAAAGAGAAGCATGGCTGGAAAGGTCACAGTCTGCCCTTTCCAGTCATGCTTCTCTTTAAACTCTTTGCTGCCAAATCGCGATCCAGCAACTATCTTGGATGTCAGCCAATCCTCCGGGGTCTCCCCCGCCCACTGACGTCATCGCGCATGGACACAATGACGTCAGTTAGGGAATTAACCCCTAGCTGCCACCTATCTCCTGATCGCTGGCAGGTAGAGAGTCATGTATGGTATCATTGGAAAGGCCAGAGGATGTTCAGTGAAAAACAAAAGTTTAAAAAATTTATAATTAAATAAAAATAGAAATTTATTATTTTTTTTAAATTTATTAATGTTGCACTATTGTTCACTTTTAAATTATAATGTGAACAATGATGCCGCACTAATGAAAAATTTAGTTTTTCTCTTTTAGCTAAAATCGCGTATTTTCTCTGAAAAATACAGTAACATGTTCCCATTTGAATTTCTTTTAACAAGCGTACCTCAGAGTATATAACCGCAAAAAGCTTGGATGATAAAACGTGAAAAAATTATTTTACACGCTTTAGATGCTTGAAATTTTAAAGGAAATTCACATTTTTTAAAAAATGTTGTTATAGCATTCTGGCAGGACATGACGTAAACATATACTAATGATATATTATGAATCTCCCGAGTCTGCCCTAAAAAAAGGATATATAATTTGTCTGGGCCTACAATAAAACATGACTTCAAATCACATTTAACCCCTTCACTACCAAGTGATTATCCAAAAAAACATTGTCTGAAACCAGTGGTTTTTAAAAAAAATATTTTAAATTATTAAATGTATATATTTATACATTAATAAATATTTGAGCATATACCCATTGTATTTCTTACTGTAAATAACCTATTTTGGTCAGTAGATGGTGCCATCCACTGCCAAATTGAGTTACAGCAGTTTGAGCTGCTGGTCTATTTTCTTCTTTTTTCCCTGCATCGGCTGCTGAAAGCCTGATGTAAGCACATGATCAGATAATTTTACACAATTTTAGCTGTTTGGGCACCTTCTGCAGCTCAAAAGCAAATGATACTCATTTGCTTTTGGGCTGCAGATCACCTGATCGAGATAATCGGAGCACAGATGGTGCCCTTGTAGCTTGAGATACCTTGATCTCGGTAGTGAAGGGGTTAAACATGATGAGCAATAACGGTACAAATGAGCTCAGCACACAGAGGTGAAATGGCGTAGCAGTGAAGGGGTTAAAATGTGTCTAAATAATAAAAAAGGTCCTAAAAAGAAAAAGAAAAAGTTCTGTTACAGAATTTAAAAAAACGCTTTTTAAAAAATATTGGGAATCAAAAATTTTACTTAAAAATACAAAAATATGTTTAAAAAAAAAAAGAAATAAAAAGATGATTTGCTGAAAACCCAGGGCCTAGCCAAGACCCAGGGCCCCTGCCAAGGGCCAGGGGGAAGACCCAGGGCCCAGACCCGACCCAGGGCCAGACCCAAGGCCCAGACCCAGTGCCCAGCCACGAACCAGGGCCCAGCCAAGATCCAGGGCCCAGACCCAGGGTCCAGCCAAGACCCAGGGCCAGGGCTAAGACCCAGGGCCCAGACCAGACCCAGGGCCCAGCTAAATAAATTCTGTGGAAAGACCTATGGATGATATGATTCCAATGGTGAAATTCGATATTTGGAATCAACTGCTACAGCTCTGAATCACCCCAGGGTTTGTATGTTTGAGCAGCAGTCCTGCTATACTTTCATTTTGCAAATAGTATCCCTCCAGTATCAATTTAATATAAATGTCACTGTAAAACATATCACATCATGTTTTTATTTTTCACACTGATAAATCAAATGAACAATTTTTAATTATATAACATATAAATATATAGTTCCCATCATTCTTGTTATGTTGTTTTGTTATGTGTTTGTTACAAACAATGGAACAGCTCCTGGTACATTGTATCACGTTAAAGAGTTTCACAATTTAAATATACTGGCGTACAGTACATCGCTTAAATTATCTTATTTTACTAATACCCATTATCAGCAGGGCCGCCATCAGGGCATTATGCCACATGCTGCGGTAAGGGGCCCGGGGCCCCGCCGTCAGCAGCAGCGCGCCCTTACTTTTTATTAGCTCCCGTATCGGACTGTAGGAGTCCTAATCCAGAGCTGTACTGGCTTCCTGGCTGCCCTCCAGTCATCTCTGCGAAACGTGTGACGCATGCGTCACACACAGCGGCTGGCGCAGGAAGAAGACGTTGAGACGAGAAGGCAGCGGATGAGTGGTGAGTATAGTGCTGTCTCAGACCAGCCTCTGGGACCCAGCCAAACCCCAGCACGGCCCAAACCCAAGGCCCAAACCAGACCCAGGGCTCACACCAGGGCCCAGACCCCAGACCCAAGGCACACACCAGCTCCAGGGCCCAGACCCAGGCCCCAGACAAGACTCAGGGCCCAGACCCAAGGCCCACACCAGACACAGGGCCCACACCAGACCCAGAGCCAAGACCCAGGGCCCAGACCCAAGACCCAGGGCTCACACCAGTCCCAAGGCCCAGACCCAGGGCCCAGCCCAGACCCAAGGCCCAGCCAAGACCCAGGGCCCAGACCCAAGGCTCGGGGCCCAGACCAGGCCCAGATCCAATGACCCAGGGCCCAGACCCAAGGCCCAGACCAGACCCAAGGCCCAGCCAAGACCCAGAGCCCAGACCCAGGGCCCAGCCAAACCCAGACCCATGGCCCAGCCCAGACCCAGGACCAAGACCCAGGGCCCAGCCAAGACCCAGGGCCCAGACCAAACCCAGGGCCCAGACCTAGCCCAGACCCAGTGCCCAGCCAAACTCAAAGGCCTAGGCCAGCCCCTGGCTCCAAGCCAACCTCTGGGCCTAGGCCAGGGCCCAGCCATACCCATCATACACAGCACATTTCAGAGAGTTTAATTGCTGTGGAGCTCTGATACGCTCATACACACCACACATTAATGTGAGTTTTATTGCTGTGGAGCTCTGTGATACGCTCATACACACCGCACATTGCTGTGAGTTTTATTGCTGTGGAGCTCTGTGATATGCTCATACACACTGCATTTTACTGTGAGGTTTATTGCTGTGGAGCTCTGTGATACGCTGATACACACCTCACATTACTGTGAGTTTATTGCTGTGGAGCTCTGTGATACGCTCATACACACAGCACATTACTTTGAGTTTTATTGCTGTGGAGCTCTGTGATACGCTCATACACACCACACATTACTGTGAGTTTTATTGCTGTGGAGCTCTGTGATATGCTCATACACACTGCATTTTACTGTGAGGTTTATTGCTGTGGAGCTCTGTGATACGCTCATACACACCGCACATTACTGTGAGTTTATTGCTGTGGAGCGATGTTATGTCCTTTTTTTTTTCTCTTTTTTTTTTGAAGAGGGCGAAAAGCTGTTAGAGGTTGAGGGAGTGTTGGGGGGCCCCATCGTTAGTTTCAGTAAGGGGCCCCATCATTTCTGATAGCTGCCCTGATAATCAGGATATCTGTCCATTTTTTTTATCTGTCTTTAACGCATTGACTGTATTTGACGCAAAGGCCATTGCTGCCTGTGCAAGATATGGGGCGCCATCGAGTTTCGAACCTTTCATCCCAACAATATTTCTGTAATGGATAAATTAATACATGACAAATGTGTAAATATACGTTATTTGGATTTAATAACTATCATGGGATAACAATCTCTATGCAGAATTACTGTTTTATACTATATGTAACTATTATCTATGAATTGCATGTTCATATAAATGTTATATAATACGATATATTTATATATATATATATAAATTCAATAGGCCGTGTTAGTCCAGATGCCAAAATCACGAGTATAGCAGTACGTAGTGATACCTTTTTTATTGGACTAACATTAAATTTAGGAGACAAGCTTTCGAGAGGATTCCTCTCTTCCTCAGGTCTGGAAGCTATACTGATCAGTTCCTAGAATTGAACATTAGGACATTAAGGCTAGGGTCAGATGAGCGCATTTTGTACGGACTGTGCGTCCGTGCAGTACGGACGTACTTACTGACTGACAACAAGGTAGTGGCCACACAGTCCGTTTTTTTCACTGACGGATTTTTGACTGATGTAGCAGGGAAAATAAATTACAATGAAAAAACATTCTGTCCGTCAAAAATGCTGGACGTATAAATGCAGTCCGTCTGACCACGCTCCATCACTCACACACAAAGCTATGCGGACGTTGTGGATGTGGCGCACTCTGCACGTCCGTTCTAGCAGTATTATGTTCTTGCCTAACCTGCGTCCGTTTGCAGCGTCCGTCAGCCCCCGCACTTCTGTGCGGACGTACTTCGTGTGTGGGGCTCCATTTAACACAATTGTATGCTATCACGGACGTACTTACGTGCGGGCAACACGGACGTTAACACTGCGCTCGTCTGACCCCAGCCTAAGGGTCACATGGGGGGGATTAGATGTCATAAAAAGTGAGAGTGTGTGTATATATGTATAATAAAGTTTATTATTGCAGAAATCATTTACACATCCCAGCAATTCAGAGAACTGCTTCACAGAGCTCATGTGCTACATTTCTCATGTGCAGCACAGGATTCGGGGTAAGGCATGCAAATGATATTTGCAATTTCTCACTTTTTTGCATCCTGAGCCTGTTTTAACACAGAACCCTCTTACCACCACCATGTCATGCTAGATGGTATATATATATATATATATACACAAGAGTTGTGGTGGAGGGCAAAAAGTGAGATAAAAAGCCTCCACACTATAATAAGTGGGTTTATTGTTGCAGAAGCCACTTGTACATCACAGCAATTCGATGAATTGCATCCCAGAGCTCCTATGCCACATTCCCCATATGCAGCAAGGAATTCTGGGTAGGATATGCAAATGACATCTGTCCCACTTTTTTGCATCCTTGGTCTGTTATTACGCAGCACCCTAAAATCAATGCTATGCCACACTGTGGCTTTGTAGCAGAGATAAGGTGGCTTTGACCAGTTGCATAAACCTTATCTCTGCTACACAGCCACAGTGTGGCTTAGCATTGATTTTAGGGTGCTGCGTAATAACAGACCCAGGATGCATAAAAGTGAGACAGATGTCATTTGCATATCCTACCCAGAATTCCATGCTGCATATGGGGAATGTGGCACAGGAGCTCTGGGATGCAATTCATTGAATTGCTGTGATGTGCAAGTGGCTTCTGCAATAATAAACACAATATATATATATATTAATCTGTAAGACTTCAGAATAGGATAAACACGTGACTCCGATTGTAGTTACTGTAAATATAATTATAATCAAAAGAAATATCAAGGATCTCAAACCTATTCTGCTGTTAATAAAGGTTATACAGCTATTTAAGTGACATTTTAGTAAATCCACATCTTCACATAATATGTTCTTGCATTTGCTGAGAAACCCCTAATGACTATTTATTGGGACATAATCACATATTCCTTAGAAAACTAATAAACACTGTCAATGCAGTATATATTAATTCCTAAATAATTGGCTGTGGATCATGGGATTTGCAGCTCATGAATTTCTGAAATGCTTGTGATGCTCTTGGTACCTTACAGGTAAATTAAAAATCTGGGGGATGGTGTGGGGTCAGTTAAGAAGAGGTTAATACTAATCTGTCTAATCGCAGAGGAGGAAAAGGAAATATCTGGGGGGGGCTTATCAAGCAGGACAGCAGTCTGCAAAGGTAAAAAAAAAAATGGGGGATGGAACACAAAGAGGTGACCTATCTACCCTCCCCAACTACCCAACACAAGGAGCCAACCAATTTGCACTTACAGATTTCAGGTTGGCCACGGATCTTAGAAAACCAGCGCTCCTGGGTAGGTGCAGGGCCGGATTAAGATCTCTATGGGCCTGGAGCTGAATATTTTGGTGGCATTTTTTGGAATTTAGTGAAATAAAAACATATTTTAGGTTATTTAATAGTGCAGATACGGTATATCTAACGAGGCAGTTACTGTGTGAGTAAATTTCTATTCCGATTTCAATCATTTACAGCGTGCAAAATAATATTTTCACATTTTATCATCCAAACCTTTGTGGTTATATATTCTATAGGGAATTCTTGTTAAAAATATTTAAATGAGATCCTGTTACTGCATTTTTCTCCGAAAATATACAATTTTAACCAAAATTAAAAACAAATTAAATATTTCCCTTGTGTTTTGGAGGAAGGTGTTTTATGAATAATATGACTATGTATGAAACATTGACCTTGCTCCCAGCATGGGAAATGAGGTGAGTAATGGAAGTGGTATTGCTCATTTTATATGTGACAAATGGACAATGCCATCGCTTTGGAACTAAAAATTAATTAAAAAAAAAATTGTTTTCTTTTCTTTTAAATTTTACTTGGTCATGTTTGGTATCAATGCAAAGGCCAGACGCTGACCTGTCCAATGACATCTCACTTGACCTTGTGAGGTGTACATATTAGTGACGTAGTGTGCCAAAGCCCCCCTAGTCCTCCTTACTGAAGTGCGGCGCATTAGGTTTTTGATGTAACAATTTGTAATAACGGATTGTGCCATCACCTCCACTCTTGTTGATGACATGAGAAATAAGATGGTGAGTTAGTGCTGTAGCATTGTTCAATTTATAATTGAAAAGTGAAAAATATTGCTGTGTTAGAAAGAAAAAAATTAAGAAATATTTATTATTTTCATCTTTCATATCATTGGAAAGGCCACGCTCTGGCCTTTCCAGTGATACCTCATGTGACCCTTTAGCTACTATGGAGTGGGAGATACAGGGGTCCAAATGTTCATCAATGCAGACATACAGGGTTATTCAGAGAGAGGTGACAACCAGGAGAATGACTGGAGAAGTGAAAATTCTAGGTCAAAATTGCCAAACCGGAAAAATTCTCCCATTTATCTCACTTTCCAAATCGGCTATTTGGTCTAGATTGCTCTCTTCTCCTGCCAGTTCTCCTGGTTTTCACCTTTCTCTGAATAACCCCCCTAGTTATCTTTTCTCTGGGACTATTCTGGGGCATGGGCCTGCAGCTGCTGCTCCATCAGCCCCTATGTTAATCCGACCCTGGGTAGGTGGAGCACTAGCAAGTGGCTGGGAAGTCCTCACAGGTAATAAATGGATTGGAGGGGGGCTAAGAGGCAGATCGACAGCCTGCCAAAGTAAACCATGAAAATGGGGATCACAAGCAGGTGACTCACTACTAGGGATGAGCTGTTCGGGTTCGGACGGTTCGGGGTTCGACCCGAACTTAGCCTGTTCTAGCAGATCGCGAACCCCGAACATTTCCGGGTGTTCGCCGCATGTTCGACCACAATGGACCACAATGCATTTTATTATTATTATTATTATTCTTTATTTATAAAGCGCCAGCATATTCCGCAGCGCTGTACAATAAGCACAGTATAGACAGGGTTACAATACATTGAACAACATTTGACAAACAGTACAGGAGGAGATAAGGGCCCTATTCCCGTAGGAACTCACAATCTGGGAGGGTTGGGTTTGGAAACAGGAGGAGAGGGCTGTAAGGTGAGAGTGATTGATGGTTGCGTCAGTGAGTTGGGTGGTAGGCTTCCCTAAATAGGAATGTTTTAAGGGAGCGTTTGAAGGAAGAGAAGTTAGGGGAAAGTCTGACAGTATGAGGGAGAGCGTTCCAGAGAGTGGGGGCTGCGCGTGAGAAATCCTGCAGTCTATCATGGGAAGAGGTGATGCGGGGAGAAGCTAGGCGCAGGTCACTGTTTGACCTTAGGGAGCGGGCTGGGGTGTATTTGGTGATTAGTGAGGACAGGTAGTGGGGAGCTGAGTTAGTGAGGGTTTTGTAGGTAAGGATAAGGATTTTGAACTTAATTCTGCAGTGGATGGGGAGCCAGTGAAGGGACTCGCAGAGGGGAGCGGCAGAGACATAGCGGCGGGTGAGGTGAATTAGCCTGGCGGAGGCGTTCAGGATGGATTGTAGGGGGGAGAGGCGGGACAGAGGGAGGCCAGATAAGAGATTATTGCAATAGTCGAGTCGGGAGATTACCAGGGCGTGTATGAGTTGTTTTGTGGTGACAGCGGTAAGAAATAGCTGAATTCTGGAAATATTACGCAGTTGGTATCGGCAGGAGGAGGAAAGAGACTTGATGTGGGGGATGAAGGAAAGAGCAGAGTCAAGTGTAACTCCAAGACAGCGAACTTGGTTTGATGGGGAGATGGTGATACCCTCCACCGTGATAGAGAAGTCAGGAGGTGGGGAGGCATTGGAGGGAGGAATAAGTAGGAGTTCAATCTTTGACATGTTGATCTTTAGGTGGTGGGAGGCCATCCAGGAGGAGATGCCAGATAAACAGTCACTGACTTTTGAAAGGACAGGGGGAGAGAGATCAGGGGTAGAGAGGTAGATCTGAGTGTCATCAGCGTAGAGGTGGTAATTAAAGCCAAAGCTGTTGATGATTTTGCCCAGGGAGAGGTGTAGATGGAAAAGAGCAGAGGACCAAGGACAGAGCCTTGAGGTACACCAACAGATAGAGGCAATGAAGAGGAGGAGTTACCAGCAAAGGACACACAGAAGGACCTGTTGGATAAATAGGAGTCAATCCAAGCAAGTGCAGTGTCACCGAGACCCAGAGAGTTGAGGGTCTGTAGAAGGAGGGGGTGGTCAACAGTGTCAAAAGCAGCCGAGAGGTCAAGCAGGATGAGAATAGTATAGTGGCCGTGTTTTTTAGCAGTTAGGAGGTCATTGGTGACTTTGGTGAGGGCAGTTTCAGTTGAGTGTAGGGGACGGAAGCCAGATTTCAGGGGGTCAAGTAGGGAATTGGAGGACAGGAAGAGGGAGAGGCGGTTGAAGAGCTTAGAGGTAAAGGGAAGCAGGGATACAGGGCGGTAGTTGAATGGAGAGTTGGGATCGAGGGATGGTTTCTTTAGTAAAGGGGTAACTAGCGAGTAGACATGTGCACAGCACAAAATTTCGTTTTGAACTAATGGATTAGTCCTAAAATGCAATTTATTTAGTTACTAAAGAAATTCGTTTTCAGTTCTTTAGTATGAAAACTAATTTCATTCATCCGAAAACCAGTGGATACAATTACTATTGTAGTGGCTCCTCAGAGGGCTGAGATCGCTGCTTGTTACAGGTTCTCTCACTCTCAGCACAATGTGGGCAATATTACATAGTTGGTGCTAACTAACCAGAGCTGTTGTAAACTTCCCAGAGCATTATAGCCTATGGAGGTTTTCAGTTTACAACAGTTAGCACCAACATTGTAATACGGCCCCGTGTCAGGCAAAGCTGTTACAGTAACTGACTGCTGCTCATCACAGCGCTGAGTTTCAGTAAAACTAGTAAATATATTTTTATATATAAGAGGTTAGAACAATATTATTTCCTTGTTTAACTGAAACTCTGAGCGCTGTTACAGTCAGTTACTGTAACAGCTGAGTCTGATACATTGTACTGAGAGATTATGTAACAAGTAGCTGATCTCAGCGCTCACAGCCACTGGATTTAAAGGCCTAAAAAAAAAAAAAAAAGGCTCCTCTCTGTATAATGTATAGAACATCCTCCTGCATTAATTAATGCCCCTCTCTGTATAGAACATCCTACTGCATTGGCATGTGAGGGTGCAGAACTTTGGATGTTGCGATCTTCAATGCTGGTCTCCTTCACTCATCAATGTAATATCACAAAAAGTACTGAAACTAAAATGTAGTGCATTTTATTTTAGTTTCTTTCGTTTTTTGTACTGAGCAGTTTCGTTTCTCTTGAGTCAAACGAAAACTAAATTATCCAAAATTCGGACTAAATCGTTTTAAGTACTAAAAACGTGCACATGTCTACTAGCGAGTGTTTGAAGGCGGATGGAAAGGAGCCAGTGGAGAGAGATAGGTTGAAGATGTGTGTGAGAGCAGGGGTGAGGGAGGAGGAGAGGGGAGGAATTAGATGTGAGGGAATGGGGTCGAGCGGGCACGTGGTGAGATGTGAGGAGGACAATAAGGAATTGACTTCCTCCTCAGTGGCTGGGCGGAAGCGGCAGAGGGTGGCAGAGGGGACCTGTGGGAGTGGAGGTGGCAGATAACTATCTTGTGTTGGGATGTTGCTTCTGATAGTTAAAGATTTACTGAGGAAGTAGTCTGCCAGGTCTTGAGCACTGAAGGCAGCTGTGGGGGAGGTGCAGGTGGGTAGAGGAGGGTGTTGAAGGTGGACCAGAGCCGTTTAGGGTTGGAGGACAGCGTAGATATAAGAGATGAGAAGAAGGATTGTTTGGCCAAGTGGAGGGCAGAGGTGTATGACCGGAGAATAAACTTGAAATGAACAAAATCAGCTTCAGAGCGGGATTTCCTCCAGGCACGCTCTGCGGTGCGGGAGCATATTTGCAGGTAGCGAGTCTGGAGGGTGTGCCAGGGCTGAAGCTTGGCGGCGTGGGGCCTTACAGAGTCGAAGAGGAGCAAGAGTGTCTAGAGCAGAGATAAGCATAGTGTTGTAGTGATTAGTGGCAGCATCAGGGCAAGTGAAGGATGAGGTAATGAGGGAGGTGGTGAAGTAGGTTGGAGAATTGATGGGGGTCCACAGCATGTAGATTTCTGCGAGTGTGTGTGCGGGGTGGGGAGCAGGGTGTTTAGGAAGTCCAGATAGGTTGAAAGAGAGAAGGTGGTGGTCAGAGATGGGGAAAGGGCGACATTTGAACTCAGAAATGGAGCAGAGGTTGAAAAAAAAAAAGGTCAATAGCGTGACCATCGCGGTGGGTAGGGAGGAGGGAGGATTGTGTGAGTCCAAGGAGGACGTGAGTGAAAGAAGTTTGGAGGCAGCAGGGGCGGAAGGATCGTCAATGGGAATGTTGAAGTCCCCGAGAATTAGGCATGGAAGATTAGAAGACAGGAAGTGAGAAAGCCAGGTAGCAAAGTGGTCAAAGAACTGGGAGGTTGGTCCCGGTGGGCGGTAGATGACTGCCACCCTGAGAGCCAGAGGAGAGAACAGGTGGATGCAGTGTGTCTCGAAGGAGGAAAGGAGAGGGATGGGGGTGGAGGGAGATGCTGGTAGGTGCAGGTGGGAGAGAGCAGGAGTCCGATCCCGCCACCATTTCTCTCACCCGGTCTGGGGGTATGGCTCAAGTGTAGACCGCCATGTGAGAGAGCAGCAACGGAGGCCGTGTCAGAGGGAGTTAGCCAGGTTTCAGTTAAAGCTAGGAGGTTGAAGGAGTTTGAAAGGAAGAGGTCATGGATTGCTGTGAGTTTGTTGCACACAGAGCGAGCGTTCCAGAGGGCGCAGGAGAAAGAGGAAAGGCGCTGAGGGATTATGGGAATGAGGTTGCTGGGCTTGCAGGGAGGTGATTTATGTGCGATGGAGATAGGATGAGAGGGAAGTATTGGATGTGTTGTGGGGCCAGGGTTAGGGGATATGTCACCTGCATAGAGTAATAGCAGGAGGGTGAGAAAGAGAAGGTGGGAATGGGATTTGTGGGAGTGGGAGTGATTGGCAGCACGAGAGTTAGAGGGAGACCATGTTCTGAGGAAACAGAGGAGCTCATGCGAGGCCATCATGTGGGACGAGAGGAGGGAGGGAGAGATGCAGATAGTGTAGGGGTCGGTGGTAGAGGGGCAGGAGTTCCATTTAAGGAGAAAGGTAGAAGTAAAGAGCAGAAGCGTGAGAGAAAGCATGATATAGACGTGTGTTTACCCGGAGTAAAAAGTGGGAATTGCAGTTCCTTCCTCCAGTCCCGCAACTCCAGACACGCGTCAATGGGCTATGCATCATAGGCTGGATGGAAGAGTTAGGAGCTTACATAGTTAAATACACTGGGCTATATTACAATCTTCGCGCAAAGTGAAAACGGAATTGTGTCTGGCAGAGGCATCGGAGACGGGTTCTGTGTCTATGATGCAAAATGAGCACATATACTACAGTAATAATTAGGGATGAGCTGTTCGGGTTCGGACGGTTCGGGGTTCGACCCGAACTTAGCCTGTTCGGGCGGATCGCGAAGCCGAACATTTCCGGGTGTTCGCCGCATGTTCGACCACAATGGACCACAATGCATTTTCCCACTGCCTGAAGCTCATAATTGGCAACAGCCTTGCACCTGACCACAGGTCTGGTGCAAGACTGGTTGAACACTATGCCAATCACCGCTCAGAGTCCTGATTGGGCAAATTTTGCCCAATTATGGGCTCACAGAGCTAAGTCCCGCAGCACACTATATAAGGTTTCCACGCAGCGCATTTCAGAGGAGATTCCAAAGGAGATAGTTGTGTGTGTTGTTACTGCAGGTCTGCCACGCTACTGGGGGGGTCTGGGGGGGTCTCATTTCGACCAAATATCAGGGAATTTAGGTGATGTGTGTCTTGTCACTGTGCCAGCAATTTTTTTTGGGGTTTAAAACTTTATTTAAAACATTTGTGTATTGAGGTGATTTTCTGGGTCTTGTAACACTGTGCCAGCAAGTCTTTTTGGGTCTCATTTATACCAAATATCAGGGAATTTAGGTGATGTGTGTCTTGTCACTGTGCCCGCAAGTTTTTTTGGGGTTTACAACTTTATTTAAAACATTTGTGAATTGAGGTGATTTTCTGGGTCTTGGCACTGTGCCAGCAAATCTTTTTGGGGCTCACTAATTTCTTTAAAACGCTTGTGAATTAAGGTGATCTGTGTCTCGTCATACAAACAGTACCACGCTGTATTTTGGGGCTCACTAATTTCTTTAAAACACTTGGGAATTAAGGTGATCTGTGTCTCGTCATACAAACAGTACCACGCTGTATTTTGGGGCTCACTAATTTATTTAAAACACTTGGGAATTAAGGTGATCTGTGTCTCGTCATACAAAAAGTACCACGCTGTATTTTGGGGCTCACTAATTTCTTTAAAACACTTGGGAATTAAGGTGATCTTCTGTGTCTCGTCACACAGCCAGCAATTTTTTTTGGGGCTCACTAATTTCTTTAAAACACTTGGGAATTAAGGTGATCTGTGTCTCGTCATACAAAAAGTACCACGCTGATTTTGGGGCTCACTAATTTCTTTAAAACACTTGGGAATTAAGGTGATCTGTGTCTCGTCATACAAAAAGTACCACGCTGTATTTTGGGGCTCACTAATTTCTTTAAAAACACTTGGGAATTAAGGTGATCTGTGTCTCGTCATACATACAGTACCACGCTGTATTTTGGGGCTCACTAATTTATTTAAAACATTTGTGAATTAAGGTAATCTGTCTCTTGTCACTGGCTGCCAGCTATCAGTGTGTCTCACTGAGTTATACCAGAGTTATTTAAATCTTTATACCAGAGTTGAATCAGAGTTCTGTATATATTAATCTATATATCACTCACCATGTCTGAAAGAACAAAAAGGACAGGCAGACGCTCCCAGCCACAGATAAGAGGGCAAGCAGCCCTGTGTCGGGAGGCTGTGTCTCTGGTCGTGGTGGACGTGGTGCATCCTCTGCAGGGGCACGCTTGTCCTTTCTAACTGGTGCTGGCTGTCTTAAGCAGCAGCAGCAACATACAGAGGACTTGGTGGATTGGCTAACCAGGCCATCCTCATCCTCCGAGTCCTCTGCCAGCCAGGCTTCTAGTGCTTTACAGTCCACCTCAGCTGCCAAAGCATCTAATGCAGCCTCCATGTCCACAGCTACTCCTGCCGTAGCCTCGCTATCACACACGGAGGAGTCAGCTGAATTGTTTGACTACAATGAGAGTGACATGCTGCTTGAGGATGCGCAGCAAGTACAGTGCTCTGTTTCAATCTCTGAGGTTGAGCAAGGGAGTATAATCAACCTAGAGGAAGGGGGTGCCAGTGATGACACACAAATAACTGGCACTCATGTTGCCCCAGCAGCTGCAGCATGCTGCCAAGTTGGCCCCAGTGACGAGGAGATAGGGGGTGAAGATGACATTGATGATGATGAGGTGCCAGATCGAACTGAGGAATCAAGTGAGGAGGAGGGGGAGGAGGAGGAGGCACAGCAAACACGAGGCACAACATCCTCTGTGACCAACCGTAGCACTAGCCAGTCCAAGGCATCACATGTCAGAGCTTCTCCGGTGCAGAGCGCTGTTGTTTCAAAGAACACATGCTGGAACTCTGCTGTCTGGGAGTTCTTTAAGAAATGTGCAGCAGACCCCACCGTTGCTATTTGTAATCTATGTCAGAGGAGGCTGAAGCGTGGGATAAACACCGGACGCTTGGGTACCACGTGCTTGAGGCGACATATGAACAAGTGCCACACATCCCGTTGGGGCAAAACTTTGCGTAGGTCCTCCTCCTCCTCATCTGTCTCTACCCACACTGTATGTCCTGCCATGCAATTGCCTACAACCTCCACCGACAGGGATGATGCTACAGTAATGGATGTACCAGCAGGTCCTTCCTCACAATGTGACATCATCCCAGTAGCTGAAGATTTACGCAGTCAGATTACGTTGCCGCAGCTGCTGCAGCGTAAGAAAAAATATAGTCCCAACCATCCCCAAGCACAGCGTCTAAATGCCAGCTTAGCAAAATTACTCGCATTGCAGCTGCTGCCTTTCCAGCTGGTGGACTCTGCTCCCTTCCGTGAATTTGCTGAATGTGCTGTACCACAGTGGCAGGTTCGAAAACGCCATTACTTTTCACGCAAGGCCATTCCAGCACTATACCAGCACGTGGAAGACAATGTTATCCAGTCATTGGGAAAGGCAGTCAGCAGCACGGTGCATGTCACTTTAGACACGTGGTCCAGCAAGCATGGACAGGGTCGTTACATTTCCTTCACGGCACACTGGGTAACTCTGATTGCAGCTGGGAGGGATCCAAGACGGGGCTCTGTGCTGGAGCTTGTTCATCCACCACACCTCCAGAAAGCTGCTTGTATGAGGTCTGTCTGCTCCACCACCACCACCTCTTCCTCCTCCTCCTCCTCCTTCTCTGTCTCTGTCTCTGGCGAAGTGGCAGTTAAACCCACGCCTGACAGGGTCTACGCAATGGCTCAAGCAAAAAGATGCCATACTGTGCTTGAGCTGGTTTGTTTAGGGGAGAGGAGCCACACTGGGTCAGAAATTTTGTCAGCTCTGCAGGGGCAGGTGCAGAGATGGTTAACACCACGCCAGCTTGAGCTGGGAATGATCGTCTGCGATAATGGCAGCAACCTTCTCTCCGCCCTACACAAGGGTAAATTGACGCATGTACCATGCCTAGCACACGTCCTAAATCTGGTGGTACAGCGTTTCCTAACCAAGTACCCAGGGCTGCCAGAGCTTCTCATCCAGGCCAGAAAAGTCTGCAACCACTTCAGACGGTCATTCCCAGCAAGCGTTCGCCTGGCAGAAATTCAAAGAGAATTCCACCTTCTCACAAACCGTCTGATCTGTGACATGCCCACCAGATGGAATTCGACATTAGCAATGCTGCAGCGTCTGCACAAGCAGCAGAGGGCCATCAACGAGTACCTGTGTGAGTATGGCACAAGGACAGGTTCAGGTCAACTTGTTTCCCCCCCCCCGCAGTGGCTGATGATCAAGGATGCATGCACTGTACTGTCACCATTTGAAGAGGCAACGAGGATGGTGAGCAGGGACAGTGCATGCATCAGTGACACAATTCCTTTAGTCTTCCTGCTGGAGCACACTCTGCGGGGAATTATAGATGTGGCTCTAGAGGCAGAGCAGCGGGAGGAAGAGGAGGCCTTCCCTAGCTCTCAAGGCCCCAGTCTTTCCGCAGACAGCATTCCAGCGGGTCCTACTCAGATCAGACAGGAGGAGGATGAGGAGGAGGAGGACTATTTAAGTAGTGGGGGCATTGAAGGTGGGGATTCCTCAAGGCAGGGTTTTGTGTGCCCAGAAACAGAAGGGCTTGTGCGTGGCTGGGAAGAGGAAGTGCACGATACGGTCATCCTCATTGACCAGGAAGACTCGGCAGCTAATGCCACCTCCAACCTACGCTGCATGGGCTCCCTAATGATGCAAAGCCTGCTAAAGGACCCCAGGATTTGTGCTATCAAGGAGAGGGATTATTACTGGTTGGCAACCCTTCTTGATCCACGATACAAGGGGAAAGTTGCAGAGCGTCAGTGCAGCTCATCCTGCCCGCACAGAGGGAGCACAGGATGACAAAACTTGAGGACGCTCTAAAGCGAAACTTGTGTAACACCTTTCCAGGCACTGTTAGATTACCAAGTGCTGACAAACGTGCTTCTGAGGCTGCAGGTGATCAGAGGAATAGCGGTGAAGGCCTGGGCCGCTTGACTGATGCATTTTTAAATTTTTTTAGTCCTCGACACCCAGGGACATCAAATGTAGGCACCCATTGCCAGCGTCTTCACCATATGGTGCAGGACTACCTAGGGGCAAGGGCAGACCTGGATACCTTTCCAGCAGATGATCCACTGGCTTACTGGGTGTTGAGATTGGATCACTGGCCAGAACTTAGCCAATATGCTATGCAGCTACTAGGTTGCCCTTCATCTAGCGTGCTTTCCGAAAGGACGTTCAGTGCCGCTGGAGGTTTTGTCACAGACAAAAGAGTGCGTCTGTCCACTGACGCTGTAGACCGGCTGACATTTATAAAAATGAATCAGTCCTGGATCAACAGCTATCAATCCCCTGATGCTGAAGTAATGGAATAGATCGGGGATGTCCTCTTCTGCATTCACAAAACCTCCAGCACTGAACTCTTCCACAATATCACAAAAGGGTTACGGTGTGAAGGCACTTGCTGCCATGAAAGGCACAATATCTGGCTGCACTGACGCCCATTAAAAAAAAAAAAAAAACTTTTCAATATAGGACCACATGGTCCACCCCTGCACTCTTCCACAATACCACAGAGGGGTTACTGTATGATGATACTTGATGGCCTGGCATTAAAGGCACAATATCTGGGTGCACTGACGCCCATTACCACCAGATCAAAAACTTTTCAATATAGGACCACATGGTCCACCCCTGCACTCTTCCACAATACCACAGAGGGGTTACTGTATGATGATACTTGATGGCCTGGCACTAAAGGCACAATATCTGGGTGCACTGACGCCCATTACCACCAGATCAAAAACTTTTCAATATAGGACCACATGGTCCCCCCCTGCACTCTTCCACAATACCACATAGGGGTTACTGTATGATGATACTTGATGGCCTGGCATTAAAGACACAATATCTGGGTGCACTGACGCCCATTACCACCAGATCAAAAACTTTTCAATATAGGACCACATGGTCCACCCCTGCACTCTTCCACAATACCACAGAGGGGTTACTGTATTATGATACTTGATGGCCTGGCATTAAAGGCACAATATCTGGGTGCACTGACGCCCATTCCCAGATTCATATCTTTTTAATATAGGACCACATGGTCCACCCCTGCACTCTTCCACAATACCACAGAGGGGTTACTGTATGATAGTACTTGCATGCCTGGCACTAAAGGCACAATATCTGGGTGCACTGCCATTGACACCTGTATCAGATTCATATCCTTAGAGGGGTTACGGTGTGACGGCACTGTTGCCGACGCTAAAAGCCCAATTTTAAAGCACCTATTGTTACTTTCATCCAAAGCCTGCATAAGTTTCACAATAATTTAATGTCTTTTCATACAGGCTAAAATGTCTTTTCATACAGGCTGCTGCCCCAAGCAGTTGTTTTTTTATGGATAGATTAAAGGAAAAGCATTTACCGTCATTTGAAATGTCATTTTTTGGTTTTTATATATTTCTATACATCCTAGAAATCCGCCACTTCACGGGCAGGTTATGGGGACCTCCTAGGCACGATATTTGAAGGAATTTTTCGTTTTTATTTTTAACCCTTATTTCATGGAAAACTTACTGTCCCTTTAAAAATGTTTTTTTTAAAACTTTTTGTCCTTGTTTCCTGTCCCCCAGGGCACTACCCGGACCCCCATACACCTTTTATGGCAAATATGTAGCATATATGCCCTCTTGGAGGGCACTCTAAAAAACCGAATTTTCAGCCCCATTGACTTGCATGGGGGTTCGGGTTCGGGTTCGGTCCCGAACAAATGGGAAGTTCGGGTTCGGGCTCGAACCGAACTCGGGGAGTGTTCAGCTCATCCCTACTCACTACCTTACGGGCGAGAGAGCACTACGAAGTGGCTGGGAAGCCCTCAAAGGTAATGGATTGGAGGTGGGCTAAGAGGCAGGTCTTCAGCCTGGCCTGCCCAAGTAAACCAGAAAGAGGGAACACAATTGGGTGATTCACTGCCTTCCTAGATATTACAGATGAGAGAGCACTAGGAAGCGGCTGGGATGCCTGGCAGGTAATGAAAGGGTTAGAAGGGACTAAGAAGCCGGTCATCAGTCTGCACAGCAAAGGAATAAGGATGGGAACACAAGCAGGGCTGGATTTGCATCACAGGAGCCTGTAGTCACAGAAAGGTGGAGCGCCCCTACCCTGCCCCCCCCCCCAACAAACAAACAAAAAAAAGAAACCTGCCAAAATTACTTTTGTGACAAACTAAAAAAATAACTATGCTGAAAACCAGTTTCTCTCTGTGTCAAATCAAAAGTAGGGGCAGAATCTGTGTTAGTTGAGTTAGTGCAGCGGCATTGTCTGTTTTTATAAGTAAAAGCATATATTGCCTCTGCCATAGAACAGAGAAAAATAAATTGCATTTACTTTTTTTCAGTTTTCATGTTTGGTATCAATGTAAAGACCAGACTCTGACCTTTCCATTGACACCTCACGTAACCTTGTGTGCTGTACAATTCAGAGATGCAGGTTCCAAAGTCCCCGTGTCTCACGTCACTGCAGCACCACGGTCTAGGTTGTCGATGAAACAATGCATTGCATCATCAGCTTCACACTTTCTGGCAGTGTGGTAAATGAGAAGGTGAGATAGTGCAGCATCACTGTGCACTTTATAATTGTAAACTGAATAATAGTGCAGTGTTAGAGAAACAAATAATATTATTTTTACATAAATCAAACCTGGATATATTTAGTATCACTGGAAAGGCCATAATCTGACCTTTCCAATGATACCTCATAAATCCTTCTAGCCATTAGGGCTCCAGAGATACAGTGGTCTAAATGATTACAAATTGTCAAAAAATCTATATATATTTTTTAAACACAAAGCAAGGCGCCCCATTGTGGCAGGCGCCTGTAGGCACATGCCTACTATGCCTAGTTATAAATCCGGCCCTGAACACAAGGGGACAACTAACTGACCCCTTGTAATACAGTAAAGGTTAGCACTAGGAACTGGCTGAGTAGTCCTTACAGCAGCAGGTCAACAGTCTGCATTATTAAAAATGATGGTGGGAACACAAGAGTACACTGACTGATAAGAGACATATTGCTCTACACTGGATAAGACAAGACAGTTAAACACTAGGAAGTGGCTGGTACGTTCACACGTCTAATAAAGGGTTAAGTCCGTTAAGAGTCAGTTTTTCAGTCAGCTCTGATAAAACATGGGGGAGGTAGACACGTTGAGGCGATCTAATTCCCCTTCTGGATAACACAGGAAGGAGGAGCACTAGGAAGTGGCTGAGATGCCATAACAGGTAACAAAAGGGTCTGGGGCAGCCTGGGGGAGTCAGTCTTCTTCACAGCCAGGTCAGTCTTCTTCACATGTTATAAATGTGTGTGTGGTGACACAGAAGGAAGGACTACGATGTATTTACAGGTATCACATGGGGTCCTTGGGGAAAAGGAGGGAGGGGGCACCAGGAAGCGGCTGAATCGCCGCTCACACTCACATCTCCCGCCCCACTCCCACGTGAATAAGACACGTCAGGTCCCTGAGAGCCTCACTCAGCTGCAGATGCGCAGCACAAGCCCAGGATCTCATCCAGCCCCAGCACACTAAAAAAAACCACACATACACTCTACAGAGGAGAGAAAAAAAATATGTTTTATTTAACATGCCATACCGGAAGAAGAAGCCATATTTATCCAGCCCTGAGCTCCTAGCCATCCATTTCTGACTCTGCTCAATGCAATAAAAACAGACACATCTATGTACATTGTATCTGTCTGCTGTGCTTAGAGGATGCATCTCCTGGACCCTACACACCAGCAATGGTAAGCAGTGTATCCTTTGATCTATGGAATGATGTGATCATGGATGTGTGAAGCATGTATGTGAAATCCATGTACAGATCTCCCCCAATGTGTGCTAATACTGGAGAAAATGCCTGGATTGGTGATGCTATGGGTGTTTATTCCCCCCTGCCCTGTAAATATCATGTCAGTGTTGTGATACAGTCACACTGAGCCTTGCTACATTTGTTATATAAATATATATGTGTGTGTATCTTTTTTTCCCCCCTTGCAGTGAGGTGGTACCCTGGCAGGATCAGTGTGTAGGATGCTGGCAATGCAGGATGCTTGGATAGAGCTGGATGGATGAGAAGACAGTACAGGCTGGGATGCTGAGAGCTGAGACAAAAGGACCAAGAAGCCTTGTATGTTTCCAGCAAAGCAAAGAAAGAGGAAGCAAGGGGGAGGGAAGATAGAGGATCACCATTTCCTTTTCCAAATCCTTTGCCTTTTTATCACGTTGGATTACCGACACATTTTTTTTCTCCCCATTTTTCGTTAATATACATTTATAGATCTATATTTTGTGGGTTGGGTATTGTGTTGAAGATTTTTTTTTCTCTGCAAACTGGTTGATTTTTTTCTGAATTCCGTTCATTTTATTTATTTTAAATTCTTTTTTATATGTGTGTATTTAATTGTCACCTGGGGGCATGATAGGCTGCACTCTTCCCGTGATAGGATGGGCAGAGAGATCTCATTATCCCAGCCAAAAAGGTTTCTTCCCCTTCTAGCATCCATGATAATTGCTTTCCTTCATACTCATTTGTATTTAACCCTCGCTGACCCAACAAAGCTTCTGCAGGGTGCAAATAGCAGATCACTGCTCGCATCTTACGGGGTCTACTTCCCTTCTAGGCCTTAAGGTTGGGGTCTCCCCCCCCCACTTCACACCTTATTCTGCCCATAAAATGCATGTGGGATTATTTAATGCACCTATGCCCCATTTAAGCCCCCCATCCTCTGCCCACGTTATAGCTTGAACTTGCTGTCCGTTATTTAGGTGGGGTTTGAGTGCGCCTTATTGCTTTATCACCAGACCTTTAGAGACACCATACTAATTTGCACTCCACTAACCCCATGCAGTGCAGCCCTCATTTTGGCACACGGGAGTACGCTAGGTTGACAAGCCGTTTACAGCTACTGGGCCACCTGGGACCTGAGTCCATGCCTCTGCTCTTGGGATCTGGCTTCTTGTGCACTGGATCCCCCCGGACCTCTGGACCTCTGGCCGGTGAATGATGTTCAAGTACCGGCTCCGTATGTTCTTCAATGAACTTAAGGTTCTGGTGTTGACCCGTTCCGGTCGAAGTGAGCCGGATCCGGGCCAGGCCATGCGGGGTTTAGGGGTTGGGGGCTGCGGATGGCCACCCTTTGCAAACTGCTCCTCCAGAGATGACGAGGAGGAATATTATGGGGCTGACTCCAGACCCCGTAATCTTGGGCTCGAGGAAAAGGACGGGAGGATAGGGGCTGCGCTGGACGCCGTGTCCCTTGGAAGCAGCATCGACAGTGGCATGAGGACCCCACAGTGCAGGATCTGCTTCCAGGGTCCTGAACAGGTGAGATGATCCGGGTCAATGGACCATGATGTTGTTTCTTTTGTGGTCATCTTCATGTGCATTGTGTCTCTCACAGAGAAGTCAATTGAGGTAAAGGGTCTGAGGAAGCATGTCTAGTCTGGAGTCTCACATTATATTATGTGCCACTTGGGTTTTGTGTGGAGGAGCTCAGCATCAATGCTTTCCGTCATTTGCCATATACGTTCCTCAAGACTGCTTAAAATGATCTGACCCAGCTATAGGCACGATGTATATGGGATCTTGCCATTAGAATGACCTGACCTATAGGTACGATGTATGTGGGATCTTGCCATCAGAATGACCTGACCTAGTGGTACTTTGTATGTTGGATCTTGCCATTAGAATGACCTGACCTATAGGTACGATGTATGTGGGATCTTGCCATTAGAATGATCTGACCTATACGTACGATGTATGTGGGATCTTGCCATTAGAATGACCTGACCTATAGGTACGATGTATGTGGGATCTTGCCATCAGAATGACCTGACCTAGAGGTACTATGTATGTTGGATCTTGCCATTAGAATGACCTGACCTATAGGTACGATGTATGTGGGATCTTGCCATTAGAATGACCTGACCTATAGGTACGATGTATGTGGGATCTTGCCATTAGAATGACCTGACCTATAGGTACGATGTATGTGGGATCTTGCCATCAGAATGACCTGACCTAGTGGTACTTTGTATGTTGGATCTTGCCATTAGAATGACCTGACCTATAGGTACGATGTATGTGGGATCTTGCCATTAGAATGATCTGACCTATACGTACGATGTATGTGGGATCTTGCCATTAGAATGACCTGACCTATACGTATGATGTATGTGGGATCTTGCCATTAGAATGTCCTGACCTATACGTATGATGTATGTGGGATCTTGCCATTAGAATGACCTGACCTATACGTATGATGTATGTGGGATCTTGCCATTAGAATGACCTGACCTATAGGTACGATGTATGTGGGATCTTGCCATTAGAATGACCTGACCTATAGGTATGATGTATGTGGGATCTTGCCATTAGAATGACCTGACCTATAGGTATGATGTATGTGGGATCTTGCCATTAGAATGATCTGACCTATACGTATGATGTATGTGGGATCTTGCCATTAGAATGACCTGACCTATAGGTACGATGTATGTGGGATCTTGCCATTAGAATGACCTGACCTATAGGTATGATGTATGTGGGATCTTGCCATTAGAATGATCTGACCTATACGTATGATGTATGTGGGATCTTGCCATTAGAATGACCTGACCTATAGGTACGATGTATGTGGGATCTTGCCATTAGAATGACCTGACCTATACGTATGATGTATGTGGGATCTTGCCATTAGAATGACCTGACCTATACGTATGATGTATGTGGGATCTTGCCATTAGAATGACCTGACCTATACGTATGATGTATGTGGGATCTTGCCATTAGAATGACCTGACTTATACGTATGATGTATGTGGGATCTTGCCATTAGAATGACCTGACCTATAGGTACGATGTATGTGGGATCTTGCCATTAGAATGACTTGACCTATAGGTACGATGTATGTGGGATCTTGCCATTAGAATGACTTGACCTATAGGTATGATGTATGTGGGATCTTGCCATTAGAATGACTTGACCTATAGGTATGATGTATGTGGGATCTTGCCATTAGAATGACTTGACCTATAGGTAAGATGTATGTGGGATCTTGCCATTAGAATGACCTGACCTATAGGTACGATGTATGTGGGATCTTGCAATTGGACGACTAGTTAATTCTAACTTTTCTTTTCTAATTCTAGTTCATGTCATTACATTTAAATCAATTTTACCTGTTTCTGCCACCATTTATTCAAGTTATTGAAAAGGACCGCTTATTAATTAATGTTGCATTGGTCATATCATTGGGAAGTGATTTTAAGGATATATGGAGAACCTTATAGAAGCTTTGCTCATGGGGTTCAATACTGGAATTGGGGTGTATGTTATTTGGGCCCACCTTATAGTTGACCGGAAACTCTAAACCACCTGTCATTGTGAACCATTGTAGCTCCAGAAAATGTGATGCTTTTTAAAGATTGTAACAATAGGTTGGAATTTACCTGGGTGGTAGTGATAGTCAAAAACAAAAACCTAACTTTTTATGGAGCTCGTGTGAATATGTATGTCCTGGAGCAACGTCCAGGAGAACGTCAGAGTAGAATGCTATCCTTTTAAATGTGAATTAACAGATATCACTGACTACACATGTAATATGTGAGTGCGTGACTATATGCGAATGTGGCAGGAGGAGCAACTGCTCCCTGGGCCACGTTCTTATAGGGTTTGTGGGCCACAATCTCACAGCACCCTTCTTCTGCTGATTAAGGCTAGGGTCAGACGAACGCATTTTTACGTTGTCTGTGAAAAAGTGCGTTCGAACGAATGGACGCATTTTTTCACGGAGTACGCGATAGCGATCATACTATGCACATTTGCGTCCGTGATTTTGTACGGATCATCAATAAAACCCTTTTTGCATCTGGACGTTATGTAGGCCGGACATTAGCAGTGTCTGACATCTCCAAATCACACACACACACCGCTAGCGGACGCAACGCACTCTGTACAACCGTACTAGCGGTTTTACGTTCTCGACAAAATGCGTTCGTTTGCCACTTGCGTTGCGCAGCCGGACTTTTGTGCGACCGTACTTCGTATATTGGCCGTCATTGCCCGTCATTTGCTGCTAGTGCGGCCGTGATTAAGTGCGCCTGCACGCGCGTTCGCACTGCCTCAGTCTGACCCTAGCCTAAACGCGGAGTGAGGCTCAATTAGGTTTTTGGACACACAGATACCAGTGTTATCTTTATTTTATATATAATTGTAAAATAGGTGAGATGGGGTTAATGTTTTTTAACATAGAGGGGCTTTCCTTTTATGCTGGCCCTAGGCATGACTTTGGTTGCCATCCTCTAGTAACTGTACATTCAGTGTGTGTGTTTTTGTGATTGTCATTTTTTTTCTTTGCATCTGTGTGTTTTTATGTGACTGCCCACAATTATTATATGTTTGCGTGAGTGTCTGCACATCTATTGTGTAGGTGTGTGACTGGATGTGCATTTGTGTGTTATCATGTATTGTTTCTTAAACGGTTATGACTTACTATGTAACAGGGTGTGTTTGTGACTACAAGTGTAATGTGTTTATGTCAGGGCATACGTAATAATGTTCAAAGATGCTCCTGTACTGTGTGTTTAAGACCACTGATGTGTGTATTTAAATGGATACATGGCTTCACATGTATGTAATGTGTCAACGAAAGAAAAACATACAGACTGCTCGTCTGAATACAAATAGTATGTAAGAAAAAGGAAAAAAAGCCTCACTTTTAATGGTTTGTATAAAATCTTTCATGGCTGCCATCATTAAAAACCAAAACCAAGCAGAATAAAACATTAGATGCATATGCCAACTCATTTCTTGCTGTCAGTGTTGTTCAAGAAACCTCTATTTTAATAAGCAGGTGAAATCCTGACCTCTTGTTCCCCAGCACCTTATTTTATTGCCTGCTACATTAAATGGATAGTACGGAGCGATATCAGCATGTCTCGCTTATTTTTCAAATCCACAGGGTATGGATTCCCCGGTATAAACAGTATCCTAAGATCTTCCTGGTAACAGTACCTCCCAGCGCGTTTTTCACCTTGCTTGTCAAGGATGGCATTTATGTAATGTGTACTTAGTCGGTCTTGCCTGTATGTTTATCTGTGGCGTGCTTTACTGTACAATAACAATGCAGGATGAGAGATACTCCTTGAAAAGGGAGTTGGCAAGATGTCATCATAATACCATATTCTTTTCAATGAGATTGAGGGGTACACAGTGAAACTTTTGCAAACCCCTCCACCATTGATACTATAGGCATGCCCATAAGGGTGTGCTCGTGCAGTTAATTGCAGCTTATGATTGATCCAGAGTAGTATTGGAGGAGATCCTAGGGGAACCTAGTGGTATGGCTTCCTTGTCACCAACGATGGTGGTCAGCTGCAAAAGAAAAACAGCACGATCCAGTAGTTAGAACCATTTAAGTAAAAAGGAGGACCAGCATTATGCTTTATCCTCTCTAACCTGCCGCCATAGGCCCAGATTGTGTGGATCTAGTACAGGACCATATGTATGATGCAAGTACATAATTCACAGTATTGTATGAACTGTGTGTGCGCAGGAGAAGAGGGGTGAAGGGGTTAAATACTAACACTTCTTGACCTCCCTAGCAGCCCATCCCCTTTTTTTAACCTTAGAGTATAAGGCTGGCCGTCCACTTAGTCCGTATTTGTGCGGTCAGCCGATATCGTCTGCCGTTGTCCAGCCATCTTCACAACATGCAGGTGAATCTTCCGCTGCATCCGACTTCCATCGGACGACTTCAGATGATTTTTTGCAACTACAACAGATTAGCGATCTTTCTCATTTCAATGGGATTTGTCAGACGATGTGGTACAATTTATATAAAAAAAAGATGAATTGTATTGTTCTGCTGTTCCGCAGCAGGAAAATTGTCCCATAGAGAAGAGATTCAGTTCGATAGGCGAGGCCCATAGGATTTGATGTACAAAAATATTTTTTTTTTTTTTTATTCAACCGTTGATTCTTTTCATCCGCAGCAAAAAGCCTTTATAGTCATTTATTTATTTTTTAGAATTTTGTTAGGTATTTTTCTGGATTATTTTAGGCGATATTTCGGGCTCCCATTTTAAAAGAAAAAAAACGGGGGCAATTTTCCCCTCGCCGAACACGGCTACTTTTTTTTCTATCTTCAGGCCGGCTGCGTTCAGTGTTGCTGTCCTTGGTGCTGAAGCCTATTTCAGCACCAGGGACAGGGTTTTTTGTCTCCTGCAACGTTTTGCGTGGATTATTTTTTTTTCTGCTTCGGTTGCGTTCTGCGAGGCTGTCCTTGGTGCTGAAACCCCATTTCAGCACCAAGGTCAGGTTTTTTTTTTCCTGCAGATGTTTTTTTTTTTTTACATTAGGAAAAGCCTGTCTGGTGGCCGACCTGGCTCGTCAAAAGACTCTTCCAGTGAACAACCCTGATCGGCCGATGGCATTGTCTGTAGGTGATCAACTAAGTCGGTCGTCCGACTACGGACCCAGTGGATGGCCAGCCTGGGTGAAAAACTTACCTTGATTATTTGCATCTTCTGTTATTATAGCCTGCTTCTTTCATTGAAGCAGGATTGTCAGGTTGGACGCTGTAGTGAACGTCGAGCCCCATTTCCTGATGTATCTCAATGAAATTGCACTGAAAGACAACGTCTGGCTGGGAATACAGAGATGTGCATTCCTGCCTGAAATGGCTGTCCAGTTTGAACTGATTGACAGCCTACTGCAGACAGGAAAGCTCCAGTACAGAAGGTTGAATCAGCCTGCTAGAGCACCCAAATGGGATGGAGGGGTTGATCAGTAAGCTATGTGTGTTTTATTTAAAATTCATGAAATGGCCATGGTCTAGTGATTCCCTTTAATCCTAAACTATTTACTATTAAGCAAATGATTATGCATTTCATGGTAGATCACAATATTGAATGGATGACTGAAGACCAGGAACCAAATGAATGAAAATTTTCCAGCATCTAGGAGGGTTTCTGAAGGACTGGGTCTATGATGCTCATAAAATACTGTTAACCCATCTCCTCTGCTAACAACTGTGATGGAATCATGTTACTGATAGGTTGTGTTGGAGAAACTATATCTCTCCACAGGTTCCCTCCTCCTCACCCCAAGTTTTTTCACGACCTCAATGGCAAATAGTGATGAGCCGAACAGCTCCGAGTTCGGTTCGCATTCGAACTCGAACTTTCCAAATGTTCGCATTCGAACTCGAACTTTCCAAATGTTCGCATTCGAACTCGAACTCAAACTCAATACAAGTCAATGGGACTAAAAATTCGATTTTTAGAGTGCCCTCCAAGAGGGCATATATGCTAGATATTTGCCATAAAAGGTGTATGGGGGTCCGGGTAGTGCCCTGGGGGACAGGAAACAAGGACAAAAAGTTTAAAAAAAAAGTTTTTAAAGGGACAGTGAGTTTTCCATGAAATAAGGGTTAAAAATAAAAACCAAAAATTCCTTCAAATATCGTGCCTAGGAGGTCCCCATAAACTGCCCGTGAAGTGGCGGATTTATAGGATGTATAGAAACATTTAAAAACAAAAAAAATGACGTTTCAAATGACGGTAAATGCTTTTCCTTTAATCTATTCATAAACAACTGCTTGGGGCGGCAGCCTGTATGAAAAGACATTTTAGGACGCGCAGAAAAAGTTTAGTGATTTTTTTGGCTAAATTATTGTGAAAGTAACAATAGGTGCTTTAAAATTGGGCCTTCAGCGTCGGCAACAGTGCCGTCACACAGTAACCCCTCTGAGGATATGAATCTGGTACAGGCGTCAGTGGCAGTGCACCCAAATATTGTGCCTTTGGTGCCAGGCCAGCAAGTGCCATCATACAGTAACCCCTATGTGGTATTGTGGAAGAGTGCAGGGGTGGACCATGCGGTCAGGGCCGGTGCTAGACTATTTTGCGCCCTAGGCAATACCAGCTACTTGCACTCCCCCCAAAAAAAACGACACAACATGAAACTGCTAAATTTCTTTTTATTTAAGAATAAAATTTGAAAAGCACCAATAGTAAAGGTAAAATAAATAAACTGTATTAAACCATTTTAAATTATCTCTATTAAACAAATTAAAATTAACTGTATTGAACAAATATAAATTAACGAATAAAAAAAAATATATTGTTGTCACGTAAGTTTCAATTTCAGACACCTCAAAATTTCACTTTGCGTGCCTTATCCTTTGCAAATTTTCATCATGCGTATATATATTGCCCAGGCCCAGGCCAGCTCACATCATGCTCACAGACCGTCACAGATGCGCCATCATTTGTATATATATTGCCCAGGCCAGCTCACATCATGCGTATATATATATTGCCCAGGCCAGCTCACATCATGCTCACAGACAGTCACAGATGCGCCATCATGCGTATATATATTGCCCAGGCCCAGGCCAGCTCACATCATGCGTATATATATTGCCCAGGCCAGCTCACATCATGCTCACAGACAGTCACAGATGCGCCATCATGCGTATATATATTGCACAGGCCCAGGCCAGCTCACATCATGCGTATATATATTGCCCAGGCCAATCCCTTGGTGGAGATAGGGGGTTTATTTGATCCCCGATATCTCCAGGCATCTAGGGAGTCATGGAGGGTGTCAGTCAAAAGGCCTGATCATGGCCTTTCGAATGATACCCAACATGACCAGGTATAAAGTAAAAAAAAAGAAAATAAAAACATAATTTTTTTGTGTGTTATTTTTATTAATGCAGCAATATTGTTCACATTTCAATTATAATGTGAACGATGATGCACTAATGATTTTTTTCTATGGGGTGCGTTTGCTATAAATCACATAATTCCCCCCACAAAATGTAACAAGTCCCCATTTCTAATTTTTGTACAAGCGCACCCTATAGAAAACATAATCGCAAACGCTCATGTGCTAAAATGTGAAAAAAAAACACTTTACACACTGCAAATGATTAAAAATTCTATTTTTATTGCATTTTTTGTCATAATATACAGGCAGGACATGACGTATACATATAAAAATTATATATTATGAATCTGCGGAGTCTGCCGGAAAGAACAATATCTAATATGTCTGGGTTATGTAATAAAATGTGGCTTCAACTCGCGTTTAAACATGATGAGCGAAAGCGGTAAAAATGAGCTGAGGACACAGCAGTGAAATGCAGCATATTAGAGGAAGATTTAGCAGAGAAATTAACACTTCTCAGAAGCAGACACCACACCCTCAGTATACTCTACATACATACATACAATGTATCAAAGTCAATAGACCAGACTAAAAACACCTGTTGTTTATGCCTATTTGTGAACACCGGTCATTTAGAGGTGAGAATCTTTGCACGTAGACATTCGTTTTTAATTCAATATCTAATAAACCATTGCTTAGAATATTCTGCAGTAAAGAGTCTCTTTATTTCTAGATTTTTTAGTATTTTTTTTAAGCATTTTTTTATACTTTTTTTTTAAAAAAAAATTATGCGAACTCAAACCGAACACGCCAAAAAGTTCGAAGTTCGCGAACTTGCGAACGGCCAAAGTTCGAATCGAACTCCGAACTGATCGAACCGAACAGCTCATCGCTAATGGCAAATAGCCCATTTGGTTGTATGGCCTTTATTGCAGACATGTAATAGATCCAATTCTTTTCAAGCAATAAAATTTATTAAACATTGGAAAGAGACTGGAAACAAGGAAGATATGTTGTGATCTGTTCAGGATAAGTTGTTTAATCAATAATATAATATCAAAAATGTAGACATTTCAGGACTTATTGTAAAACTCGCTCACACGTAACTCCTATAGCTAGGTCGTGTGGATCTGAGGCGGCTCTATAATTAGGCAAAGTAGGCGGTTATCACTCAAACATGGGTACCACATTGTGGAATTATTGTGTAATGTCAGTATGCAAATGGAGTTCATGGTAATATGCCACACACACAAATTAACGGGGATCACGTATTAAATTAATTGTGTTGGCTTGGGTTGTGTATTTTTTTGGCATTACAAGAAGAGTTTCACATTTTGTGCCTTGCCTAAGGCCTCACAATATCTCAGGCCACCTCTGGTATGGATGGAAGTTTTTTTTCTTTATCACTTTCATCAGATGTTTGGAACCCTATGGTATTGTGTTTTATTGATTGGGTCATCATCTGTTTTGTGAGAATCATTTGTGTGTTTTTCCTTTACTGTGGTTGTACATTTTCCTACGACCACTGCATACCCATTTCTCGAAAACGATCTTTTTTGTTTTCAAAATTTAATGAATAATATGTTGTTGGACAGATTGACCACCTGTGCAACTAAAACAAAGCCCATATGAAGCCTTCAAGATGATTTGGTTCTTTTTTGGAATAATCATAAAAAATCCCCATAATTTTTAACAGCTGTGAACTGCCCCCCCCCCCATTATGAATTATGACCTCTGAAATGTATTTCTAATTATGAACACAGAGTTGAGTCCTCAGGGATATAGCAGCATATTGAGATTTTATCCCTCCCCTCCCCCATTGACCTGGAGATGATCAACCTCCCATCACTCTTCCTCCCTTCCTTGGCTCTTTTTAGAATCTTTCATATTTTAACACCTGTCACGTGAAGAGTCTATTCTTTCTCTAGAGCTGGTATCCTTGAATTCCCGCTGTGTCTCTCTACTCTTGGTTGTTTTCCTATTTTACATATATCCTGTTATCGTTCACTTTTTATAATTCTTGCTGTATACATGGAATATTCAAATTTTTAATACAAGCTTTAAAGTATAAAAAAGAATCGGATCGTCATTTGACCTACATAACCTGTGAAACTTCACGTAACAAAGTAAGTATCAGGTTAGTTTTCTCTGGAATCTGAATAATTGATATCCTAGATCAGCATTCTTCAACCCTGTCCAGCACAACTCGTGGAAAGACTTCTCCATTTGTTTCAGGCATTTTGGTGGGTTTACAGACAGATTTGAAGAGTGTTGTCATAGATTATTGTCCATAAAGCCCCCCACTAGACATGTGCATTCGTTTTAGTACTAAAACGATTTAGTCCGAATTTTGGGATAATTTAGTTTTCGTATGACTCAAGAGATACAAAACTGCTCAGTACAAAAAACGAAAGAAACTAAAATAAAATGCACTACATTTTAGTTTGTCCTTTTTGTGATATTACATTGATGAGTGAAGGAGACCAGTGAAGGAGACCAGTAATGAAGACCAGTAATGAAGACCAGTAATGAAGAGAGGGACTTTATAAATGTGTGTTATCTCCCCTCCCGCTCTGCATAAAAGGGGCTTAGATCTGATACATTTTATATTATCCAGGAGCACTATCCCACTTTCCTCATCTATACTACACATTTTATATAAAGTCCCTCTCCTCTCCCAGTGCGGTTTGTTCTAAAGTTTTTTTTTTACGTCTGATACATTTAGTATCCAACTCACAGTTACTCTGTTATTAGGAGCTGTCAGTGTGATTTATTTGAATGTTTTCCCTGGATTTAAAGTGCTTAATTTTATTATAAAAATAAATTTGCACCAGACATCTCTTCTCTGAGCTTTCAGACCGATTTATGTTAATATTTTCCCTCTCCCCTGCTTTTATATTCCTGTCTCTCTCCCCCACAGAGATGCAAAGTTTAAGTAAAAGTTCCCTCTCCTGTGCTGGATAAGCATTGCATTCCGAAATTCTGCACCCTCCACATGCCAATGCAGTAGGTCCTACTGAGTAGGATGTTCTATACAGAGAGGGGCATTAATGAATGCAGGAGGATGTTCTATACATTATACAGAGAGGGGTATTAATGCAGGAGGAGGTTATATACATTATACAGAGAAATGTATAAATTGAGGAGGATTGTTCTATTTATAGAGGGACATTAATTCAGGAGGATGTTCTATACATTATACAGAGAGGGGTATTAATTAATGCAGGTGGATGTTGCATACATTATACAGAGAGGGGTATTAATGCAGGAGGATGTTATCTACATTATACAGAGAGGAGCCTTTTTTTTAGCCCTTTAAATCCAGTGGCTGTGAGCGCTGAGATCGGCTGCTTGTTATATTATCTCTCAGTACAATGTATCCGGCTCAGCTGTTACAGTAACTGACTAACAGCGCTCAGTTTCAGTAAGACTAGGAAATAATATTGTTATAACCTCTTATATATAAAAATATTATTTACTAGTTTTACTGAAACTCTGAGCGCTGGGATGAGCAGCAGTCAGTTACTGTAACAGCTTTGCCTGACACATTGTGCTGAGAGTGAGAGATACTGTAACAAGCAGTGATCTCAGCACTCTGAGGAGCCACTACAATAATAATTGTATCCACTGGTTTTCAGATGAATGAAATTAGTTTTCATACTAAAGAACTGAAAACGAATTTCTTTAGCAACTAAATAAATTGCATTTTAGTACTAATCCATTAGTTCAAAACGAAATTTTGTGCTGTGCACATGTCTACCCCCCACCCCCCAATGTAAAATGTCTGAATTGACATTAAGTGTGTTGCAGGCAATATAAATTATATTTGAAAATTACTAAGCGGATACTCAATGTTGAATCTGAGGTGCACAATTTTTTTTAATTTGCTCTGTGCTCATTTCTCTCAAAGATCCAGGTATTTTCCTGATGGTCTGAGGCAGGGATTAGCAACCTTAGCCCTCTGAATGTTTTGGAACTATATTTCTCATGAGTCTCCGCCATTCTAATGAGTGGCTGAACATTATGGGTGAAGTGGTTCCAAAACACCCGGAGGGCCAAGTTTACTGGCCAGGCCTGGTGCTGGACTATTTTGCGCCCTAGGCAAGACAGGCCACACCCGGAAAAAAAAGGTTAAAAATTGTTGAAATGCGAGGGGGAACACACACACTGTGTGTGCGCGGGGGGGGCACAAACACACTGCAGATGACACACTCACACTATGCACGGGCGCCACACATGGTCGTTCGGTGCACATCTTACATCTCCGCTGGTAGGGCCCGGGATCGGTCTGTGCCCCTTTCTTTCCTCTGGCTCTTTCTTTCTTTCCTCTGCTCTCTGTGCCCCTTTCTTTCCTCTGCCTCTTTCTTTCCTCTGCTCTCTGTGCCTCTTTCTTTCTTCTGTGCCTCTTTCTTTCTTCCTTTCTTTCCTCTGCTCTATGTGCCTGTTTCTTTCTTTTTTTCGTGCTTCTTTCTTTCTTTCGCTTCTTCATCTGCCTCTTTCTTTCATCCACCTGCCTCTTTGTTTCTTTTCATCCATCTGCCTCTTTCTTTCTTTCATCCATCTGCCTCTTTCTTCCTTTCTTTCTTTCCTCTGCTCTCTGTGCCTGTCTGTTTCTTTTTTTCGTGCCACTTTCTCTCTTTCTTTCTTTCGCCTCTTCATCTGCCTCTTTCTTTCTTTCATCCATCTGCCTCCTTTTTTTTCTTTCATCTGCCTCTGGTGGCACCTGCATGTCACCATAAGACCAGTGGTCTATTTTGGCCTAGGCCAACAAGGCCTAGGGCGGCACTTTCGAGGGGGCGGTGGACCGCACTGGTGGCCCCACCCCTACCCTGTCCTGGGTAGGCAAGGCCTAGGCTTTCACTTTCCAGGGGGCAGCAAAAAAACTCACCACTAAATGGGTTTCTCACAGAGCACCGAAATGACGCCAACATTTTGGTGTTCTGTAGTTCCCTGCACTTCAGGGAATAAAATTTCCCCACCCTGCAGTGAATTCACCATTCACCGCAGGGTCCCCAAAGTGCATGGAGGCGGCCGCTGAATGCTGCCACCGCAAACCCGTGGCCAGCTGTTTTCAAAAGAACTACTGAACGAAAATGTCTGGAATTTACATATAAGATCCTATGATTGATAATAAAAAGTTCTGTTACAGAAAAAAGAAAAACCGCTATTAAAAAAAAGGGGGGAAATTTTGCTGAAAAATTACTAAAATGTACTAAAAAAAAATCAATGAAGACTTTTTACTGCAGATTAAAATAAAAAATGGTTTATTAGATATTGCATAAAAACGGGAATATTTTTAACATTGAAACCTATGGGGTTCGCCTGAATAAAGCTGCTGATTGAAACCACCGAACATCAGGGCATTTCACTGCCATTTCTCTGCTGTTTGGTGTTCTCTGAATAGATTAACCATTACTTCTCTATGGGGATTTGCAATGCCTTCAAACAGCACCGTACTTGCTGGCAGTTCGCCAAACTTGTGTGTGAGCATATCACAGAGCAGTGGTGTACTTAGGGGAGTGGCGGAGGGCGGGCCGCCCCAGATACCAGTGATTATTTGGGTGTCATTAGGGGGTACTAGGAGGTGCCACTGTCACTGTGTGTCAGCTTTGAGCTGTGTTCTCAAACAACGAGCAGCGGAGCAGGGCGTTTGCATACGGAATAAAATCGAATAGAATAAAAATCCCCCTCTCCTCCCTCCATAGCTCCTCCCCTGCCTCACAGCAGCTCTAGGAGAGGGGAGGGGGATGTGATTTGTGTGCAGAGAGAGAAGATGACAGTAAATAGCAGGTAAAGGGGGGGGGGTATCAGCAGGATATGAAGCCCTGTCTGCTTACTGCTGTTTAAAGTGGACCTTTCCTTAACCAGCACTGCAGTGATAGAAATTTGTAATTGAGCTGCCTGGCTCCTGGTGATGCTGCGTGCGTGCAGGTCATGCAGTCTGGCCAGTCAGGTGGTACTGAGTCTCAGTACCACCTGACTGGCTGAACCACGTGACACACACGCAGCTGCCCGCCCTTTCGTTAACACGGTCTCTCACTCTATTCTGGACTGAACACCCACCGGGAAGGGAATCAAAGCCACGGTGCACCCTCTGCCAGTGGCTTTGCATTGCTGTGAGTTTTATTGCTGTGAGTTCTGATACGCTGACACACACACCTCACATTGCATTGCTGGGAGTTTTATTGCTGTGGATTCTGATACACTCATACACACTGCACAGTGCATTGCTGGGAGTTTTATTGCTGTGGATTCTGTGATACACACTGCATATTACTGTGAGTTTTATTGCTCTGGAGCTCTGGGATACGCTCATACACACTGCACATTACTGTGAGTTTTATTGCTGTGCAGCTCTGTGATACACTCATATGCAGTGCACGTTTCTGTGGATTTTATTGTTCAACCAATTAGAGCGGCTGTGATCCAGTATACTTGACATGCGTGGCTGTTCTTTGTAAAAATGCTTGAATTTAAACATTTCATAATTTTATCTCAATAGATACATTTGAAATGGTATACAAAATATACAAGTATGCACTTGGTATCCATTTTTAATATAAAGAGAGGAAAAGGCGGAGCTCTAAGAGGAAAAGGTGGAGCTTAAAGAGGAAGGGTGGGGATTAACCAGGAAGAGGTGTGCCCTTGACAGGAAGGGATGTCTTAAATTTAAATTAGGGGGTGCACGAGTTTAGTCAGGCCTAGGGCAGCACAAACCCTAAATACACCACTGCATAAGACTCTCACCTTCTACACCGCTAGCGAGGGTCTGTGAGCCAACAACGTCGGCTTTGCGAGCCAGCACTGCTGGCTACATGAGCCGCACAATGATGAATGGGTACAATAATGGAACCCGAGTTGGAGCCGACTGCACCCCTAGGCGGCGCTTGTCTAGCGGGAGCATCGGCCCTGACTCCTGTCCTAAAGGATACTTTCTCTGCAAAGAGGCAGAAAGATAGCATTTTAGGACCAGTGCATCAAGAAAAAACTATCTATATTTTGATTTATTTGAATTTATTTTATCTCCGATCTACAAGTTATGCAGACGGTTCCTTATGTTTGGCAGGGTGAAAATCTTTTTTTTTTTGTAACATCTAAGCTAGAAATGTAATTCTGGATTGTTATCTGTAGGCCTCAGTATATCAAAATATAAAAAAACACTTCTTTTAGCATTTTTTCCTCTTATACCATTATGTTTGTGTGGAAGCGATAACAAGATTGCTTATCTATAGAACATTTTGCTTTTTATAAGAGAGGTTTGAAATTGGGATTATTGTTACGGCTAGGATCTCTGAAGGCTACAAATACCGTTTTAACTAAAGAAATCTATGAAAGGCTTGATGTTCCAGAAGCATTAAATAAGATGACTTATGGTAAATATATTGGTTGGTTCAATAGGCATACGAGGCTGCATGTTCGCCTTTAAAAACCAGACGTGGACGGCAGGGTTAAGTGTTATTTCTTTCATGGTAACAATAGAGCAACATGTGGGGCTTGTGAGATATTGTACTGGGTTTGCGTTTTGACAAGCAATGAATGGAACAGTGGGAAAAGCCTTTGCTTGTTCGAAAAGATGTATTGGCGAAAGAAAGATCGAAGGACTGATGTCACTTTAATGATCACTAGTGAGACCACACTTTGAAAAATCCCTCTTCTGCTCTGCAGTGGCCCAAGAGATTGAAACAGGTTGATAAAACAGATGGGGTTTGGCTGGTTTATGCATATTCAACCTGTCGCTAAATTAAACGGCGTACAGTCATGATGGCTACATATGTAGAAAGACATTAATAAATTATCAGTCACGTAATGGGCAAGACATGAGGAGAGACAATGAGGAAGGATAATATTCGTAGTATCTGTGTAACATGAAGCTACTATAGGTATCCAAACTGAAATCCAAGAGATGTACCAGCAGATTTAGATCTTCCACTCATTGGTTCCCAATGCCATGATCCATCACGACAGTGCTGAATACATTAATATTAATGACTTCTACTCTGCTAGTGAAGGACAAAGATAAAGGTCACTTTTGAAGAAGATTGAACCTGAACTGCTATGTTTAATCACACATTTAATTATGACCTAATGGTTTGCGATTTAGTCATTTTATTTATTGGTGTATTCAGTTTACAGTGATGGGACCCTACTCTGTGGAGATGTAGCTTCCAGGCTAATCATTCCCAGTAACCCATAACCACTTGCAGATTATTGCCAATGGAGTTCATTTCAAGACATTTTATGCCTGACACTAATATCTCTTCTGGGGTAATTTTCTGTTACGGCATACACTGTGGTGTCCATAGGAATTTATTGAGTGCTATCATGGCACTACTGGGAGATCGACTAGATCTTCTACAATGAAATATTCCAGGAGAAAGACCCAGAAGAACATTTGACCAAGGGAGTTATTCAGTGAGTACCGAAATGTCGCCGACATTTCGGTGCTCTCTCGTTCCCCACACTTCGGGGAATCAAATTTCCCCACCCTGCGGTGAATGCTGAATTCAGAGTGCAGGGAACAGACCCGCAAACCCACCGAAAACCCACCGTAACCGCTGAAAAAAACACGCCAAACATGTCGGAAAAAGCCACCGAACACCACAGCGACCGACCGCCAGAAAAAGCAGACAGGCGGGGTAAAAAAAAAAGTTTGAAAGTGTCAAAATTGAAACACTGTTTGCAAAAAAACTACTCAAAGAAAATGCCTGGAATTTACATATAAGGTCCTATGAATAATAATAAAAAGGTCTGTTACAGAAAAAAGAAAAAATGCTATTAAAAAAAATGGAAAGAAAACTTGGCCGAAAAAATCCCAAAAAGTGGCTAAAAAAATCAATAAGTAATAGACTTTTTGCTGCAGATTAAAAGAATAAACGGTTTATTAGATATTGAATAAAAATGGGAATATTTTTAACACTGAAGCTTATGGGATTGACAGCGAAAAATAAAGGTGGGCCTTTAACACGTCTGAAAAGGCATATTTTTTTCGACCATCCTACAGATTTTCATTACCAAGATTGCCTATTTGAAAATCCAATGTGTAAATGGTGGTTTCAGTCTGATTTTCTGTTTCCCTGCATAAAAATCCATATATCACCCCCTTTCAGCACTTGACATTGAATCAAAAGTCAGTTTACCGATAAGTTCGAATTGAATCACTAGAGCTTAAATTTCCATTGGCGCAAGTATCGCTAATTGAGCCGCATCATTTTTTTACGGGAATCAAAATGCAGGTATTCCCTTAGTTAAATATGCCAAATTGCGGTAGAAAAATCTGATTTCGATGATCGAACTGAAACAAATCGAGCTCTACAGGCCGTGGAATCAGTCATGATTGTTGTATTGGTACCACTTCTGATAAAGCACAGTATCCTCTGAATAAGGCTGAGAGGTAATTCATACTACAACTTGACTTTGAATAGCAAGTGGTGACGACCCATGGCAGTTATCACCACACCTCATGCAACTGTTACCGCTTGACTTGGAATAACTCTATGATTATTCACTGTATGTTTCTTGTTTATTATTGTATTGATCATCTTCAGTCACTAATGATCAAAATTCTGTTATTACTGTAATTACTAGAATAAATTTTTACATATTTTGGTAATTGGAGTTTATTTGTCTTTACCCTTAGCTTTTCTGTGTTTTGTAATGTTGTGATGCTTTGTTATACAGGTAAAGTGAGCCTGTGTTACGTAAGGTGAGGCTTTGTGTTATGTGAACTGAGGCAGTGCTAGGTTTCTATTCTGTGACTCCATTATATATTTATAATGAGGTTAGTCTGCACAGTGTCTAACCTGTGGATATGTACAGCACCAAACTTATTCATCCATATATCCTAAGGTAAAAAAGACACAAACCAAATTATTGATACATGCACAGAAATTCCATGTTTGCAGGATATGTTAAGCACAGCACAGGTGATATGATTTGCTGCTCAGTGATTTGCAGGATTCAGTCTGTATTTTCCCCAAGGTGATCCTTAAGGCCTGGGTTAGATGAGCGCACTTGGTGCGCCCGTACTGATGTGCCTCCTGGCGTCCGTCGTAGCGTTGTGACGCTTCGGGGTCTTTCACACGCTGTAGCACGCACGAATTGCGCGCCCCACAAGTGGACGTGCAGAAAGCCTCTCTGTCAAAACACTAGACACGCATTGACGGGGCTGCAAAGCACGATCCACCATAGGGGGATCAAGCCTTGCAGCACTGAGTCCGCTAACAACGCTCAGCAAGGTGGCCAGACAGGCGTTAGAGTGGAAGGACGTCCACTCTCACGGACGGTCCTTCCGCTCTCAAAGACGCTCGTCTGACCCTGGCCGAAAACCTGGCCTGTATGGGGAACTAGAGGATCAGGGTTGGGAAACACTGATCTAGAATATAAGGAGAAGCACACTTGTAATCCAGTGACAGGGTCTTCCCTGGCCCTTGTCTTTAGGGACATCCTGCAAAATTCCAGAAACGGGTCGGTGTGTTATCTGAAAGTAGTTGTAGACTTGGATCATGGAAAGTATCAAAAGAAGGGGATTTCTGCAATTTTAAGTCAACACTCACCAGACCAACAAGACGATTTAACAACATAATGGTGTATCACATATAACTTGGCATAGTAACTAATGATCGCAACAAAAAACAATACTTACAAAAATGTAAATAAACCGAAGACTCACATTCTTAGTGCTCATCAAACTTCCCAAAAATTGCTCCTCACGCTGGATGAATTTTTTTAGTAACTGCAGTGATGCCCACTTTTTTTTTTTTTACCTTCAATCCCATTTATTTTGATTCATGGAGGACTCCCAGTCTGTTTTTTTCTTTGCCAACATGGACCCGAGCTCTCCCGATAATTAAATCACAAGGATGTGCTGTCACTGAATGCTTCTGCCATATTGTAGGAGCTGCTGCTTAGAATCACCCAGACTATATGAATTCAAAAGTAACCCGGGCCCAGGCCTTGAGGGCCTCCTCGGTTCCACATCCCATGGTTGTTGAGAATGGACTGAGTATGACATGTTGTGCAGGTACAGCAGTGTGTAGAACAGAGCTATAGCAGAAGCAATAAGGGACACCGGTGGAATTTTGGGTACATTGCAGAATACTAATGACCAGAACCAGCACTTGTACACTTTGCATTGACAAAGAAATTCTAACCCAATACATTTGTTTTATTGCTTATTGTAAAAATAAGTGAACAATATGTATTAACAATTAATTCCGAAACATTTCCTCAAAGTAAACATGTATCATGTAGTCTTTGACCACCTTTTTAGATGTCCTCCACATGTACAACAGAGCAAGAAACCAGGTTATTTCAAAAAGGATGACTCGGTTGACTAATGTGAGTGGACCAACAGACATTCCCTTCAATTATATCTTCCTGAGCTTTTAAAATGGTCATAATTTCAACAGGAGGGTTTTTATACTATTTATAAAACCGGAAGTAACTTAGGAATTGACTTTAAAGCCATTTTTCAAAGAGAAAAAAATAAGAGTCTCCGCTCTAGTGCACTCAAGCAACGGAGTGTTACATGTGGACAGGACCACCAGATGTGAAGGAGTGTATCCTTGTTATTCATTCATTCATGACGTGTAGTTCGGTTGGGACTATATCCAATCTCTCCAACAATTAAAAGCCTGCTTCATGATATGTGACTAATGGAGCATGTGTCCTTCATCTGGATCACACTGGATAGGTCATCATTTATGATAGTAATTTCCAAGTTAGATTCCCACTTCTGAGTCTACCTGGGCAGTGAATCATTATGGGATGTAAGTGAAGGGATTGGTCAGAGAATATTTATTGGTGTAAGTTTGTGGTTTATGTTCAGAATAGTGTTTATAAAATGTACAATTTAGAAGTTGTGAAACACTGAGTGAATAAATACCTTTTTGAACGAAAGCTGACCTTCCGATCTCATTGATGTTTATGTCTGGCTGAATAGGTATGCCTCATATTTATTTTATTTTATTTTATTTATTTGCAAAGTATTTTACCAGGAAGGATACATTGAGATTTCTCTCATTTTCAAGTATGTCCTAGGGAACATTGAATTGTTACAGTCGTTGCAGAAATACAAAGTAAAAGTTTTAAAAGTAACATCAGGAAGCATTATTTTACTGAGAGGGTGGTGGATACATGGAACAGTCTTCCAGTTGAAGTGGTAGAGGCCAAAACAGTAATTGAATTTAAGCAAGCATGGGATAGGCATAAGGCTATCCTAAACAAAAGATAAATCCAGGTAAAGTATCCATGTAATTGGGCAGACTAGATGGGCTGAAAGGTTCTTATCTGCCAACATTTTTCTATGTTTCTATAAAATGTAAGATATTAAAAACAAAACACAAATATACAGATTAACACAGAAAATAAATATGTAGGAAATATATTATGATACATGTTTACAGGTGCATTCTGTATTGAGGTGTGTTAATAGAGATCTCTTGAGTGACTTAAGACTGGGGGAAGATTTGATGGCGTCTGGGAGGTTATTCCACAACTGCGGTGCTCTGTAGGAAAATGAGGATCGAGCCACTTTATTTTTTTGTATTGTGGTATTGCAAGTAAGGTGCTGGTGCTGGATCAGAGGTTATAGGATGAGGGAACTGCTGGGGGAAGCAGCCTATTCAGGAAGGGTGGTAGCTTCCCAGAAAAGCTCATAGGCCCGTGTCAGACGAGCGCACTGATCACGTCCGTGTTGCCGCACATTTGTACGTCCGTTATAGCATACAATTATGTACGTCCGCACGGAACGTAGTACGTACACGGACTGCGGACGCACAACAGATGCGGCAAACGGATGCAAGTTAGGCAGGAACGTCAAACCACTAGAACAGACGTGCGGAGTGTGAGTGATGGAACGTAGTTACGGACTGCATTTTTGTCATTTTTGGTTTTTCATATTAATTTTATTTCCCTTCTACATCAGACAAAAAATACGTCAGTCACAAAAACGGACTGTGTGGCCACTACCTTGTCGTCAGTCAGAAAGTACGTCCGTTGTACACGGACGCACAGTCCACACAGAATGTGCTCGTCTGACTCTAGCCTTTAACACCAGGTTGGAAGGGTGAAGGGTGCGTCTAGATTCCAATTTAGTGATTTTAACATGTTACAATGGTGGGTCATGTAGTTACATTGCAGCACAAAGTGCAGAATGAGTTATACAATGTAGTAAGTTTATGAAGTTGTGTTTGCAGGGCAGCTGTATACACTACATCTCCGTATTCAATAACCGGCATATCTGCTCGATGTTCTTCATTTTTTAAATTAATGTTGTGAACAGGGGCGGACTGCCCGAGGGCCCGCGGGTCAGTGGAGGCCCTTTGCATTCCGACCACGGCGGCGCACTAACAAACCGCCTCATTGGCGGCGCTCCAGCATGCCTTCCTGGGCCCCACGTGCAGCCTGCACTGATGCCGCCCCCTCACATGATGCAGGCGGTTTGGTAGTGCACCGCCGTGGTCGGAACGCAACGTCCCTTACAAAACCGGGCCCCTGAGCTGCTGGGGTCAGTATATATCCATGTGTGAGCTACTGGGGTCAGTATATATCCATGTGTGAGCTACTGGGGCAGTATATATCAATGTGTGAGCTACTGGGGCAGTATATATAAATGTGTGAGCTACTGTGGTCATTATATATCCATGTGTGAGCTACTGGGGCAGTATATATCCATGTGTGAGCTACTGGGTCAGTATATATCCATGTGTGAGCTACTGGGGGCAGTATATCAATGTGTGAGCTACTGGGGGCAGTATATATCAATGTGTGAGCTACTGGGGCAGTATATATCAATGTGTGAGCTGCTGGGGGCAATATATATCCATGTGTGAGCTGCTGGGGCAGTATATACCAATGTGTGAGCTACTGGGGGCAGTATATATCCATGTGGAGCTAGTGGGGGAAATATATATCCATGTGTGAGCTACTGGGGGCAATATATATCAATGTGTGAGCTACTGGGGGCAATATGTATCAATGTGTGAGCTTCTGGGGGCAATATGTATCCACGTGTGAGCTGCTGGGGGCAGTATATACCCATGTGTGAGCTGCTGGGGGCATGTGGGTTGTGCGTTGTATGGTAGGGGTTTATGGGTGTGGCCTACTGTGTAGGCATGGCACAAGGGGCCCCACTAACTCCTATTGCCCGGGGGCCCCATTACTTGTCAGTCCGCCCCTGGTTGTGAATGATGTTGGCTCATATATAGAATATTACTACCTGGTGAACATAGGTACACGAATTATTTTCTCAGTTTATTATTATTGAGAAATGTAGAAAGAATGTGATAGAAAATATGTGTACACTCGCACTCACCTGTTGTTCATATAATGCTCATTGCATGACAATTGAAATTAATACATTAATAAGTGCAATCCCCCACCATAGGCAGTAACTACTCCTGCTCCTGCCTGAAGTTAACTAACAGATTTTTTTGAGTCTCCTATAATCACTTAGTTCTTCATTCATGAAAACTGTTTTTACTTTGCTACTAACTGTTTGCCGTTATGTGCAAGTGTTGCTATGTACAGTGACTGATAAGGATAACCTATGAACTACTACTATCTCTTCTTCTCCTGGAGCAGAGCTGTCACAACTTTAAACGTCTAAGCATCATCCCAATTCCCTTTGAACCTCGTTCCCCGGAGCAATTGTGACCAGATTTTTCCATTGCATATTCTGAACCACCATGCTGGGTAGATGGTTTATCAGCTCTTACAACTTCATGTAACAGAAGAGGGCTGAAGAAATATATATTGAAGTTGTTCTAGACAAATCCATATTGACATCTACCCAATCTATACCGTATTATTCTATGGTTGTGTGACTGGTTGAGATTGAGAATGAGCATTGATTAGAATAAGAGGAGTTAAGGACCTTGCTCGAATGTCTTTATCTTCTGAATGGACCTCTATTCTTTGTTAGGCAGGGTTTGAGACACTTTTATTCTCCCTCTCATTGAAAAATACTTTGAAAGTCAGTTTCTAAGTTACTGCGGGTTTAGTAAATTCTATAGAAAATCCCATGATGAAGTACTGGCCATTTTAAAAGCCTACTATACCAACAATTTAAGAGAATGTATAGTATTCCACCCATCATTAGTCAACCGAGTCCTACGCAACTTTTATCCTTTTTGAAGTAACCTAATTTCTTCCTCTGTGATACTCCGAGGCGAACATCTAAAAAGGTCAAAGGCTACATGTTACAGGTTTAATTTAAGGAATTGGTGTTTTCCAGGAAATGTTTTTGAATGAACGCCTACTTTCAGATACAAAAAGGATGGTAGGAAATTATGGAATTATTCAGTATTGAGGTGATTTGGGGAACAGATATAACCTTAGTTTTGAGAAGTTGAAAGAAAAAGCTTATTTTTTGAGGCGATAAGTATAAAAATATAGGTAGCTATATCTGGGGGTCTATCACTCTTGAACATGTGCATACTTTCAAAAAGTAGCTGGTACGAATGATCTGAGAATGTGCACAGAATGGCATTACAAGCTGTTTGCCCATTAATCAAAGCTGTGAGGTGGATGTGACCATCGGCTCTGTGAGTTATCTGCACATAATGTGCATGACCTAGCTGAACCAAAACTGCATAGGAGAGTTAGGGAATAGACATGGCTGACCCGACAAAACGTGTGGTAACTGAACAGAGGTTGTGTTTGATACTTGGATCCGTGATAGAGGCCATGTCTACCCTTAGGCTGGCGCACTTTAAGAATCAAGCCTTCTGCTTCTTTTTATAGTGAAGGTTGAGTTAAAGGGACTTCCATTCACAAAATATTTCAATGACCAAGTCAACCTAGAAGAGGTATATGTATGTAATCTATACTCTGTACTAGCAATGCATTCTCACCCAAAGATCCATTTTACCTTCTCTAAAATGGAATCCTCGTTCTGCACATGCATCTGCCACAGAAGAATCATGCCTCAGGCCGTGTGAGTCATTTCTTGGCCGTCAAATGCTTGCTCGTTCACCCACAGCAAACATATTTGTTTTTCATCTAGCAGCAGACCAGAGGCATACTATACATTATATCTCTATACATTTGCAATCGATACGTGTAGACTAAATAATGAAAACCAGTATATGGTTTTCGTATAGAACTTGACTGACAGCCTGGATTACCTACCTGCCATCATTACCTAGATGAAAGCTGGTTATCAGTAAAAGATTCCGTAAATTAGAAGTGCAGGCTCATTCCAAAATGCCGGTGGATGTGTAATGGCACTGTCAAGGCATATATACAGGAGCCCCATTTAAATGAGCTCTTAATTTAATCTATACATTGTCTTCTAAAGCTTCAACCATTCCAGCTGTCGTCTTGAAAATGGGATTGCCTGTCTGCTTTCATTTTCTATCAATCTGACAGATGCCTGTCAAGACAAGAATCTGTAGGCTTTTCTCTAAACAGGCTAAAGGTAGCAATGCCTGTAAATGTGCTCACTGCTCAAAGGTATAGGTAAAAGGGCTGACCCCTGATCCCCATCCAAGGATATCTTTTAAAGCTCACTTTTTCGCCAGGTCTAGGGTTTCCCTCATCGCTCTTCCATTCTAACACCGTTTCTTCCTTGAAGCAGTGCCGTCAATGGTCTGACCATCCAGTCCAATCTCTCTCAATGCATTGGCGAAGGTATTGGCTAGTCGACAATACACTTGCTATATGTTGCTCTTCGTAACCCTGGTATGGTATCTAGCACAAGCTGATTGACAGTCTTTTTTGGTAGAGGAAAGACCTCCGTTCTGGGTTGTTGAATCAGCCCTCCCTGGACGCCCAACTTGGGTGAGTGGGGCTCACTCAGCTCACTATGACCATTTCAATCATACATTGTCTTCCCAAGCATTAAAGAGCTGTGTTCGACCATGTTTGGGAGATCCTCCTCTTAGAGCGCTGGGAGAAACAGAGAAAGAACGGAAAGCACAGGAAATGTAGGTTCCATTCAGGGTGCATATTGTGGTTTATGTATCAATTGAAGTAATTATTAGACATGTGCATTCGTTTTAGTACTAAAACGATTTAGTCAGAATTTTGGGATAATTTAGTTTTAGTATGACTTCAGAGAAACGAAACTGCTCAGTACAAAAAACAAAAGAAACTAAAATAAAATGCACTACATTTTAGTTTCAGTCCTTTTTGTGATATTACATTGATGAGTGAAGGAGACCAGCAATGAAGAGCGCAACATCGCAACATCCGAAGTTCTGCACCCTCCACATGCCAATGCAGTAGGATGTTCTATACAGAGACGGGCATTAATTAATGCAGGAGGATGTTCTATACATTATACAGAGAGGGGTATTAATGCAGGAGGATGTTATATACATTATACAGAGAAAGGTATAAATTGAGGAGGATGTTCTTTACAGAGAGGGACATTATTAATTCAGGAGGATTTTCTATATATTATACAGAGAGGGGTATTAATTAATGCAGGTGGATGTCGTATACATTATACAGAGAGGGGTATTAATTAATGCAGGAGGATGTTCTATACATTATACAGAGAGGATCCTTTTTTTTCAGCCCTTTAAATCCAGTGGCTGTGAGTGCTGAGATCGGCTGCTTGTTACATTATCTCTCAGTACAATGTATCAGGCTCATTTGTTAAAGTAACTGACTGTAATAGCGCTCAGAGTTTCAGTAAAACAAGGAAATAATATTGTTCTAACCTCTTATATATAAAAATATTATTTACTAGTTTTACTGAAACTCTGAGCGCTGTGATGAGCAGCAGTCAGTTACTGTAACAGCTTTGCCTGACACGGGGCAGTATTACAATGTTGGTGCTAACTTAATCAGAGCTGTTGTAAAGTGAAAACCTCCATAGGCTATAATGGCTCTGGGAAGTTTACAACAGCTCTGGTTATGTTAGCACCAACTATGTAATATGGCCCACATTGTGCTGAGAGTGAGAGATACTGTAACAAGCAGCGATCTCAGCCCTCTGAGGAGCCACCACTACAATAGTAATTGTATCCATTGGTTTTCGGATGAATGAAATTAGTTTTCATACTAAAGAACTGAAAACGAATTTCTTTAGTAACTAAATAAATTGCATTTTAGGGCTAATCCATTAGTTCAAAACGAAATTTTGTGCTGTGCACATGTCTAGTAATTATTGGGTTGGTCCTTCCATTGATATCAATGTAAGCTCCGTGAGCATCCCATACATGCCTAATTTACATATTTCAGCAGGTGTAGGGGATATGTGAAAGAACATTGTAACTTATTCTTTTTCCATAAGCGAAAAGCTGCTATTGTGTTAGTATGCTTTTATGAAGGTTCCTATAGAAAATTTGCGCTCCCAGTCTGTCTCTCTACTTTCACTGGAAAAAGTCAACAACTGGGGTGATCTATTGTGTGTTTGTGTTAAGTGTGAGATGATCATTGCTAACTGGGGGACAGAAATCTTGGAGTTCCCACACTTTTGTTTTAGGACGGTGTCAGACGATCGCACTTGAGAGTGGAAGGAACATCTGTGAGTGTGGACGCTCCTTCAATCTGATGGCCATGTGGCCACCTCGCTGAGTGCAGTTAGTGTGCACAGCGCTGCAAAGCTCGATCCTCCTAATGGAGGATCGCACTTTGCAGCCCCGTCGAATGAGCGTCGTAGCGTTTGGTTTCAGCACGTCTGTTGTAGCACTTGCAACTCGTGTGCACACTACACCATGTGGTCCGCCAAAACTTAACAGCGCTGCGGCGGACGTTGGGAGGTGGTTCAGTACGCACGCACGTAGTGTGCTCATCTGACACAGGCCATAGGACTTCTGTTGGTTTCATGTAATTGACAAAGCAGTTCTGGTAGTAGCTGGTGTTTGTAATTGCGGCAGGATTGCATGGTTACATCTGAAGCAGGGAGTTTCCCTAAGGTTAATTTGTCCTAACGCTAATTACAAACAGCTTTCGCTAACTGAATAAGTTTGCTACATGTTAGAGCTGTATCTAACTGATAAAGCTTCTGCAGAATCAGTTAGCAGCAGCTGGAACCCACCCAAAAATCAAATATTCCCCTCTCATCCTGCAGTGAGAACGGCGGCCCGATCTGCTGTTTCTGGCTGCCGGGAGCAGAGTGATACGGGGGGGGTCTCCAGTCTCCCTGTCTCCCTCCACGAGCCTGCAGGATCGCGAGAGGCGAGATCCTGGCGGTCATGTGACCTGGTAGCAGAAGCCTCCATGGAGAGGATGCTCATGATGGTGCGTTAGCGCTGCCCTGAGCTCTAGCGGCCGCAACAGGGCAGGCTGCTGGACTCAGCGCCTGCCCCATAATCTACTTGTAAAACGGGGATGCTAAGGGGAAATTTGCGAGCCCGAATTTTTCCCCTTAGCGTCCCTGTTTTAGCTTAGGGCAGGTGATAGGGCCCATTATGTTTTCTGCCTAATAAAAGGCAATGTTAAACTGACTTTTCATTAAGATGCATCTTAATTTTATATAAAAACGATACCTCATGATAAATACAAAATGGTACGTATATTAGACATATCCCTATATGTATCCATGGGTTAATATTCAGGTTGCTTTTATACAGTATTTTCAGTTATCTTGCACATTACACAATGATATTTCAAGCCATTCTCCCCAATCTAAACAAGCGCAGTAAAATGGGTTTGGCAAATAGCAACTTGGCAAATGTAATGAGGTATGAGTCATGCAGTCGGAAAGAGGGGGGGGGCAGAGATTATGTTAAAAGCATGTGTCTCTATGAAACCATTACCTTTCTAATAGATATACATTAGTATTAAGGCTGATTCTCTTATCTAGAATGCATAATCTTGGCTTACATTCTCTTGTTTCCCAGTGATTATAACAAGAAAAGTAGGAGAATGATGTAATAACAGTACAGAAATTCTATTCACTGTCATAAGCATTAGGGTTATTTTGTTTATTTTGTGACATTGAAACAATAATTTGTTTAACCCCTTCGCTACCTAGCAGTTTTTGATAAAATCACCTGGGGGATCCAGTAGTTACACAGTTAAATTAAACAGAAGTGCCCCACTACAACTACAACCACTACATATGTTAATTATAGGTAAGACCTGTTTGACAGGCAAAGGGCTCCCTCTTCTGGCCCATTAGTGTTACTACATTTACATCACAGCTTGGGCTCCGTGTTTCCTTAAAGGAAAGAAGCTTTTCCAACCACTTCACCACATCTGCTGTCATGTCTGAAGTGCTGTAATGTTATGGGAATGTTCTGGAGCCTGTTTAAATGGCAAGATACTCCTCTATACCTAATAGGTACTGGAATTCACAATCGAATGACAGTTTGCTAGTTATTGTGAAACGGCTGCCACGGTTACAAAATTAAAGCTGCAACTGAACCGTGATATTTCCATACAGACAAAATCCTGACACAACCAAACCAAAACATGTAAAATTGATGGAAGAGCTGAACAAAGGTTAAAAACTCTGTAACCATGGGTTTATTTTTGCATAGGCCAACTAGGCCTTAGCCTAGGGCTGTAGATAAAAGGGGGCGGCATTTTTTACTAATGTATTTTCTGTTACAGATCCAGCATATCTGAGGTGTGCAGGTATAACAGTCTCTAAATTATAATATATGTTTAAGATCACATGGTGTAACTACTATACTTTGGTTTTGTTCTAAATGTCATTTTTATTAACAAACGTAGCCCCCATAGGTAGTGAATAATTTCATATTTATTTGATACTGGCATGGGGGCAGGGAGCATCATTTGGAGTGCCTGGGGGAGCACCAAGTCTACATATGCCCCTGTCTGCTACACTTCAGGATCATGCAGCTCAGAAGTGAATTTCACTCATCACTGTGATATTCTTTCAAAGGTCAGTGGGTTATTGTAGTAGTGAACAGGGGACCAATTTCACATAATAGGAAGAGATGCGTATTTTTCCGTCTGCTTTAATTTTGACATTTAGCAAGATGGATAGAGGAAGGAAATAATTTGCTTAATTAATACCAGGGGTCAAGTCCTTAAAAAAAATATTCTGTCCTTAATTAACCATGATCGTGGTCTTCCTGCAGAACCCTAAACTCAGGCTTGATATATTCACATAATCATTTCCCCCCAAAAATATAACAACCATATTAAATATCATTTTTATTGTAGCGACGAGTATAATATGGTTTTCAGAATGCATTGACAGCCAAATGCATTTAAGCACTTTGTGGGCTAGGTTCAGTAAATATATCTTAGACAACCCAACCTGGGTTCCATTATTGTACCTGTACCTTATTGTGCTGCTCATGTAACCGGCAGTGGCGGTTGCAAAGTAGACATTGTCGGCTCACGTACCCCTGCTAGCGTCGCAGAAGGTGAGCATCTTATGTGACGTGCCAGGGAGATCTCTCACACTTTTGCTGTGTATGTGTGTGTGTGTATAGAGGGGGGGGGTCACTATCTCGGCATATCAGGACAGATTGGGAACATGTCATGAATCAATATGGGGAGAGGGGCAAAAGGATGGGCAGGTATCACTCACCTCTTGACCTGGTGGGATTTCTGCTGCTGAGCTGGGGCTGGATACACCTCCTCACTGAGTCAGTGGCAAGAGGTGCAGCACATGACCCGTGGCTCTGCTGCCTCTTCTAGAGTGCCCTCACCAGCCCAGAAGGGAAGCTGAAATAGCTGCTCCAGCCACAAGGGGACGGGGATAATTTACATAATAGGCGGCACTAAGGTATATTACCAAATCCCCGGCTAGTAGTGACCGGGGAACAGGATTGTTGCACCCCCTCCAGTCTGGCAGCAGGCCAGCATAGTAAGCCTGTGCCGCCATACGTTAGCGCCGGCCTGCTCCCAGTTCAATGATCAAAATCACATTTGTGAATTCAAGTTGGACATGGATAATGTCATGGCTCTCATTCATTGTGATGAATATTTGTGTAGCCCTTGTGTTTTCCTGGTACCACAGAGGCTGTGGAACTATTTTCTCCTTACACCAGGATGACTGTGAAACCTTGCCCTGAATACAGAGCAGGCAAAGACCTGTGCATGTGACCTATGCAGCTAATGACAAGAGCAGGGTGCATGTGACTTACACAGCCAATAGGGAGAGCTGTGAGCCGGAACTTGGCAGAACCATGAGGAGACACACATCTGGTGAGACTGCAGTTACGGAGCCTGCTTTGTGTTAGGCCTGGGAGCTGTGACCAAAGCGGGCCTGGCAGTCAGAAGCTGGCCTGGATGCTGCAAGTGTGTGAGCGGTATCAGACAAAGAAGCAGACCGGAGCAGTGCTGTGAGCGTGTGGGTCTGAGGACTCGAGCAAAAAGTAGGCTGAGACCACCTAGAAGTTTGGAGCTGCAGCCATGATTGAAGCAAGCCAGGCAGTTCGCGTTACAGTGGAAGTGTCACGTTTCCTCGTTCCAGCCCTGTCCCCCTGCCCTCTGTATTCATGTGCAGGCCTGGACCTATGCTGCTATTGCCTGGGTAGCAGCCCAGGGGTTAATTGCTTCTCGGCTGATCAGCTCACCTGTCTGTGATGTGCTGATCTCCTCCCTATTTAATGCAATGAGTCCATTATCCATTGCTCTGTCATTTGGTTCACTTTGCCTGGTTTCCTGTGCTGCTGTGTTCTAGAGCTCCCTGCTGTTATTCAAGTTCTAGTTTGTATATCTTGTTCTAGTTATTTCTTTGGTCTTGCCTCTTCTGTTTGTCTGTATCTCTTGCCACTGTGTTTTCTGGTTCATGTCTAGTTCTCCTGTGTATTTCTCTTCATAGTTGTTTTCCCTCGTTGTGTTTTGGGTTTTCTGTTTATGTTATATATATACTGATTCCCTGGTTCAACTTCTGACTTATTGACTTGTATGACTTCCCTCCCGGTTGTGATTCCTGCATTCTGAATTACGTTCTTGTTCTGGCTTCATGACTTCTGGCTATCCTTGTTACTACTCTCTCATTTAATCCTTGTCTGTACCGTTTATATTGACTCCTGCCATCTGTATATATCAATAGGTTTCTGCACAGCTTCATGGTAAATCTTTTCTATAGAGCAGATCCGGCTATGTCTAAAGTCTGGTCTATCAGGTCAGGGCTGCTTTGGTATTTGCTGTGCAGAGGTCTTTTGCTTATACTGTATTCACTCAGTGCTGTTCTGTATCTGTTGTCTGCATATTGGGGCTTTCCCATGAACCAGGTGTGTGCCAGGTGACCCCATTCTGTTACAAGAAGAGATGACGGATCCTGGTGGTTCCCCCTGCGGCCTTTTGTGGCTGAATACTTTGGTAACCATTACCCTTTCCCCCTGTTCCGCTGACAGGGTATTCTGTCCATCTTTCTACACCAATAAAGCTATGTTAAGCAGGAAGATGTAATCAAGCATGAGGTCCTTTGGGGTGCCAGTCCCCGGAGGCAGAGGTGTAGCAAGGTCATAAGGTGTCCGGGAGCAAGTACTCTCCTAGTGCCCCCCCCCATTTTTAGATGAAATAATGCATACTAACGCATTATGCCATCGCTTTCAAACTTGCTCAGTGTGGTAAATGAGAAAGTGAATTAGTGCAGTGACACTGCATTATAAACGAATAATGACACTGCCTTAGAACAGAGAAAAAAAAGATGTTTTACAATTGTTTGGTTTTTTCACTTTTTTATTTTTACACATTATATGGTCATGTTTGGTATCAATGGAAAGGCCAGACTCTATCCTTTTCAATGACACTTCACTTCACCTTGTGGGGTGTACATAATGGAGATACAGGGGTCCATAGAACTCCAGCCTCTCTCTGCACCAGTACAGTGGCTTTTGTTTTAGATAAAATGTGTTGTAATGCAGACTCTGTGTCACATATCCCTCTACAAACAAGATGCAAGTCCCGTAAGACAGTCCCTATCTAACCCTCCGATCCTTTTAAGTGGTTGGTAAACTAAATACCGCTTAGGGATGCAAATTCAAATATACGTATAGTTATGCACAGGACAGGATACCAGATACAGTAAACACAATGAGTGGGAAATGTTTTACCAACAACGAGTGGGAAATGTTTTACCAACAACGAGTGGGAAATGTTTTACCACCACAGGACAAGATATACCTGAATATCCAGACAGAACACATATCACTGGTATACGATGTACAGAGGACAGGGTACAATGGAGAAAGCTGAAACTAGTCAAAACAGTAGGAAACAGAATGGTCAGACAAAGCAATGGACTGGTACACGGAGGTGGTTCTCAGATTAGCCAGGTGATATACACAAGAGATAGCACAGATAGATCAGCCAGGAGACGTTAGCACAATATGTATTGCAGCAAGCTGGCTTTTAAACCCTGTGGCTCCTTGTTAACATGCCGTGCCCACCCCTGGCCCAGTCACGTGATTGCTCTGAGCCTGTATATCATTTGGCCCAGCGAGCAGCGAGGATGACGCTGCCGGGTGCTGGGGGACACCAGGGACCGCAGACGTGACACTCTAGCCTTTCTGCTGATGCCCCATATGACCCTGTAGAACTTATGTAAATGACGGTTATTTTCATAATCGATTATTCGGATAAAAATATATATACGGGGAAGTGGGAGAGACTCTGACATCAGCACGCTCTTGAGCGAATATATCAATGACGAGGGGAAGTCCTACAATGAGGGAAAGATGTCAGCCTGCTGTGAAAGTAGAAAGAAATGGCACGGAGCTGCAGGACTTCAACGACGTGCTGAGTACATCATCTGCACACAAACCTGAAACCAGAGGATGCGCTCAGCACGTCGTCAGCAGCAAAGAGGTTAAAGGGAAAAAAAAAAAGTAAAATTTGACCCTGGTGCCCATTTAGCCTCTTGCTTCCCCCACACCAATATTTAGTCTCCTACCTGTACCTCACGATGCTGCCAAGACACCCGCTGTAATTCTTACTTTGTGGAGTCCAGGTAGCAGATAATGTGGCGATTCTAGGAGCAATACCAGCCTTTAGGGTGCAGGGCTAGGGGGCAACGACAGACTGCGACAAGGACACAGGCGCAGAATTTTACAGTATGTACAGCAGCCTGTTTAAAGACAAATGCATGCATTTATACACACAGCCATACTTCCACATACATAGCCTTCTCCCCCCTACACCCTGGAGGTATGTAGCAATAAAACTCACAGTAATGTGTATGAGTGTATTACAGAGCTCCACAGCAATAAAACTCACAGTAATGTGTGGTGTATACGAGTGTGTCATCCTGTAAATAGATTTTTTTACTTTCTCTGGCAGTGACCAATCGTGTTGGCAATTGCTCGCAGAGATCTGTGTATGTGCGCACAGCCCGGATCCATTTTTTTAATTTAAATTTTACATACATTTAGAGGACATTACAGCAGATACAGATACCAGAGCGATATACACAAAGCATGAAGAGTAAGAAAAGAAGAGGTTGTCTTTGTGAAAAAATCATCACATTAAAGAATGTTATACTATTTGGATGATCTCTAGCTCAATGACACAAACAAAAGCCAAATATGCCAGCCCCGATGAGACCGTTAGGGGGGGGAGTGCTGCCAGTGCGTGTGAGCCAGCCCTAAGAAGTGTGTGGAGGCCGGAGCAGGGTCCCCTCTCCTCTAAGATTGTAAACTCTGGAGCAGGGTCCCCTCTCCTCTTAGATTGTAAACTCTGGAGCAGGGTCCTCATCCCCATTGCCCAGGCAAGACCCTGCTTAGAAGACCTGTATACTGCCGATATTGAATATTGTCCAGGCCTGTACCTCATGCAAGCTCTCTGAGCTTAACAAAGGCCCCCATCAGATTACTACTAATAATTTTGTGTCCCTCCTCCCCCTCATAAAGAAAGACAATGGCATCATGCTTAATAAAAATGTATTTATTTTAAAATCATCACCTTTTTTCTTCTGTGCAAGATCCCAGGCCCATAGGAGCAGCTGCACCTGCCTGCATCTCAGCCCTGCCTCTCCCAGCCTGCAAAGTGACTGGGCGCACGTGGTGGATTGGAGGTGGAGTGGGGATGCGATGCTCGTGCAGCCTAGTGGAGAGCCAAGGAACTGCAGCAGTGCAGTGAATCAATTACCATAATTTAAGTTCCGTAGAGAGTGCCTTGTAGCGCCCCCCTCCCTGACTGGCTGACAGGCGCCTAGGGGCAAGGGTCCCCTCTGCCCCACCCTCACTACGCCACTGCCCAGGGGCAAGGATCCATTACTTTTATGAGTATCATTTTAACAGTGATAATTGTTAATTGGCCCATGATCTCACGGCTTACAATGTACACATTTTAACATGGAGTTTAAAGTTAATCTAGCTTTATGTCTTTCCACTTGTCATGTTGGAATGCAGATCAGCTTTACGTTTCTCCTGTTGATGCAACTGAGCACAGTGATCTTAAAGAGTCTCTGTCATGGGCAAAACTACTTTTCCCACTCAACAGGTCACCCCTCTCTTTTTATCTAGGTCAGCATTTTTTTGCAGACCTATATACTTAGAAAAACATATATTCTGTGTTAGTTTCCCTTTACAACTTGTGTCCAGCGGAATTCCGCAGGTGGGAGGGACCACTGAGAGTAGAAAGTCATCTTACAGGCCAGTCCCCTCGCACAGTGCTGTGTTAGCTGACTCTATCGCCCTGTAGGACAGTGACGTGCAGTGAGGTCAGTGGCTGGTAAGGCACTGACTTGTATCAGAGCCAGATATACACGGTACGTAGGTTCAGGTGCAGCACTCCACAGAAACTGACTGCTGTCCGTGCTCACCAGGATCTGGCTGCTGCCAGCGCTCACCAGGATCTGGCTGCTGCCAACGCTCGCCAGAAACTGGCTGCTGCCAGGGCTCTCCAGAAACTGGCTGCTCTCTCAGGGCTCCCCAGGATCTTTCCCTGTTCTCAGGCCTCCCCAGGGATCTTTTGCTGTTCTCAGGGCTCCCCAGGATCTTTTGCTGCTCTCCAGGATATGCCTCCAGGCACACAGTCTGACGGCACACCCCCATGACTGACCAGGACAGTCACATGACTGTCCTGTGTCAATCAAAGCATGGGAGGCCTGCCTCACATGGAGGTGTTTTTTGAATTGCTTGAGATCAATGGCACTTTCCCATTGGTCCAAGCAATTCCATTGCTCTCAGTGCCTCTGCGGCACTGAAGAGCGTAGATTCAGGAAGTTGGCATCGCCAGACGTGCGCTGCACACTTCAATGAATCTATTAGCCAGCTTGAGCTACGCAACTAAAACAAAAAGCGAAGGAGCAGAGACAGACGGCGGATATGAACTTTGATTTTATATAGCAGCAGGTTTTATTTAAAAAATTTACAGTCCCCACTTAATGGAATTAAGCTTACTGTACGTTGCGCGTCCTATGCTTAACATTGTGAGCGCAAATGCGTTTGTGCGCTGGTACACGGATGGTATAACAATCTATGCGCAGTTTGTAACGCACAGGCTTTGCGCGCATAATTTTAGCAACTCCTAAAAGCTGGTGTTAATGGCAAATTCTATCAACCTGGCCGAAACCAAATACACCAGCCCAAAAAAAAATATGCAGCAAAGTATAGTTACACATTCTACTCATACCAAACCAATAAATTTGAGAAGTTGTGTGTGCATTTTTTATTGATGCAGCATATATGCGCAGATTGACTTTGACAGGTGCAAAAATTCAACATGAGACAATTAAAGTTCTTAATTCTGATTGGCTGAATCGTGTGGAAAAAAACAGTCCGCACACTGATTTCTTTGCGCAACGTTGCGTGTCCGTTTTACACACGTTATTGCTCGACGGGTGAAAAAATTCGCGAGGATTGTAATTCCAGCATTGATTTACGCACGTTAACGTTTAACGCTGGGCGCAAAAATTCACGCGTTGTGCGTGCGTTTTTGCGTGAAGAATGTAATAGGGCCCTACATTTTTAGAGATAATGTAGATACTAGTAAGCAACGAAGATATATATGAAATAATGTCTGTTTGTGTCATTCAGATAAATGAGATTTTTTACATTTCATTGCATGGGTGAAATGAAACTAACAGATATGATTTAATAACAAAATAAATCAATATACTGCAAATGTGAGGTTAAGCATGAAGTGACAAAACACCAATTTACATAAGCATTTAATGTGAAAAATATTGGTTCAATTAAGAACTGGCCTATACGTGTATTATAAAGTGCCTGAATATAAACAATTCTCCAGGCTTGCTTTGTAGTCTCTCCAGTAATTACAATTACCCATGCATAAAAGTGAATTATGGAAATTCCATCCTGCCCTGGACGTATTCGTGTTGAGGTAACACCTTAAATGGCATCTCTCTCTAAACTGCACGTATGGCAAAACATTTATTTAACTGGCTATGAGATGCTTGTCTTTATTTCATTTTGCAGTTTTTTTAAAGTTAATGCAGGATTACTGTATCTCCGCGCATGTATCTAAATTATAATATTTTAGGAATGCGGCGCCCATCAGTACTATCCATGGAATCGCTTTTGTATTTTCCCTATTGTTTAGCTCTTTGAATTTATTTTTGACTGAATCTGGGACAAGTCATTAATTGGTCTGAAAGACACCTTGACAAATGAATCATAAATCAAATTGCACGGTTTTCATTAGTGCAGTTCATTATGGATAGTGTCATTGGACCACAAGTACAAATTGTGGGTGCATAACATTAAAATAAAGTACCCCCCAAATCATGGCTAGTTAGTAAGAGCTTAAATCAGGACCACCAGGGCCGTCTTTAATATTGACTGGGCCCTGGGCGAATATTTTCTTGGGCACCCCCCTTCAAATTTTGCTCTCCACTCCAACATCCAAAAAAAAAAGACACACATAGACTTGTCTCCTAAAACTAAAATCAACTAAATCATTATATTTTACAATTTTTCTTTACAATTACACATCCTACACATACTGTAAAAACACAATATCTCTGTGTGTATTTATTTATTAAGGATGAAATGCTGCCCCCCAAAAAAAAACACGCAGCGTGTATGAGCGTATCACAGTGCGCCACAGCAATAAAATTCAAACACTCATACACACCGTACATTAGAATTTTCTTGCTGTGGAGCTCAGTGATACAATAATGTGAGGTGTGTATAAGTGTATAACTGAGCTAGTAAATCAGACAACCAGGCGCTAGTGAACAACAGCGCTGCATAGTGTTAAGATTTACATTTTTATACTCATAGTTGTACTGCTAATAGGAAGTTAAACTCACAGAATCTTATGTACCCAGACAGACCCCAGAATCTGACATACCCAGCAGAGGCCAGAATCTGACATAACAAGCAGAGGCCAGAATCTGACATACCCAGCAGAGGCCAGAATCTGACATACCCAGCAGAGGCCAGAATCTGACATACCCAGCAGAGCCAAGAATCTGACATACCCAGCAGAGCCCAGAATCTGACATACCCAGCAGAGCCCAGAATCTGACATACCCAGCAGAGCCCAGAATCTGACTTACCCAGCAGAGCCCAGAATCTGACATACCAAGCAGAGGCCAGAATCTGACATACCAAGCAGAGGCCAGAATCTGATATACCCAGCAGAAGCCAGAATCTGACATACCCAGCAGAGGCCAGAATCTGACATACTAAGCAGAGGCCAGAATCTGACATGCCCAGCAGGGTTTCACATGCCCAGCAGGGTTTCACATGCCCAGCGGGGTCTCACATGCCCAGCAGAGTTTCACATGCCCAGCACATCACATGCCCAGCAGAGTTTCACATGCCCAGCACATCATGCCCAGCAGAGTTTCACATGCCCATCACATCCCATCACGCCCAGCAGAGTTTCACTTCCCATCACATCATGCCCAGCAGAGTTTCACATGTCCATCACATCACATCACGCCCAGCAGAGTTTCACATGCCCATCACATCATGCCCAGCAGAGTTTCACATGCCTATCACATCACATCACGCCCAGCAGAGTTTCCCATCACATCATGCCCAGCAGAGTTTCACATGCCCATCACATCACATCATGCCCAGCAGAGTTTCCCATGCCCATCACATCATGCCCTGCAAAGTTTCACATGCCCAGCAGTGCATCACATACCCAGCCGGGACCCGGCGAGAGAAGGGGAACTGCGTATTGAAGAGGAAGGGAGGAGCCAACCACTTCTCTCGCGAGGCCTCATCTCCTCTCTGCGGTCACATGACCTGTCCTTACACAGCACGCAATGCCATGATTTTTGCAGGCTGGGAGCAGCTGCCTTGGGCCCCATAGCAATGAATGGGCCCAGGGCAGCTGCCCCTTTTGCCCCACGCTAAAGACGGCCCTGAGGACCACCCACCCACTGATTAACTCGTCACCTTCTGCCGATGGGTGAGTAAACTATTGCAATGAATCAAAGTATGTCATCTGATTTTTGATTAACCAAATCAGCAGTCCAACAAAATGAAAGCGGTTGTCCTTTTTGGACAAAACAAAAAATTATGAGCCCAATGTCTAGATATTAGTGTGAGTTTTATTGCTGTGAACATGAACTCCTAAGCATTGGAATCTAGACGCACCCTTCACCTTTCCAACCTGGGGTTCTATTAACTTCTTCACGCAAACGTTAACGCGTGCGCAAAAACGCATTAACGCGAGGGGAAAAACCCTTTGCGCAGAACGTCTTATTACAATGTCTGCGCAAAAAATGTGCGTTAACGTCTACCGCTGGTGAACCTGCGCGAACCCTTTGCGAGCGTAATGTACGTTGCGCGTCCTATACTTAACATTGTGAGTGTGAACTCGTTTGTGAGCTGGTATGCGCAAATTTTAACGGACAACGTTTGCGCACATAATTTTAACGTCTTTTTTTTGTATTAAGATTTTTTTATTATAAGCGATAGTCAGCAAGACAGACAGATAATAATGGCCTCGCAGGGCCAAAACATGACATCAGAAACAGCCAAAAGTGATCACGCAGGACCACAGCAATAGTCATCTGAGAAAAGAGTATGCACATCTAGTAAAGGTCATCTTAGAGAAAATTGGGGGAAAGGAAAGACATCTGAGAGCAAAACATGTACTGCGGAGAGAAAAGCGAAAAAAAAAAAAAAAAGGGAAGGGGATGAAAATGGCAAAAGCCGGAACTGTGCCGTCCCCAGCATACTCCCGTGTGGTCAAAAGGCCAAGGGGGGGCCGAGGGGGGTGAGTGGCACCAGGCCCGGGCACTCGTGGGTCAGACTTGGCGCCAGGCCTCAGCTGCATTCCCTGAGTGAACCCGGATATGCCAGAGTAAACAAAAGTGAAGGGGGGGGGAGTGCAACAAAATAATAATAATAAAAACATCAGCGAAAGTGTCATCAAAAGGTATAATAGAAAGTCTCAGCGAGGGATGGGGACAAACAAAGTCCACAGGAGGGGGTGCCTCAGGAAAGGTACAGGTCTGTCTCAAAAAGAAAAACCACACAGCAGAGAAAGCGGAAAAAATGCCTCAACCAGTGTCCCGGAACAGGGGGGGGTACCAGGGCCCCCAGCATAGCGTGTGGGAGGCAATGTGGAGCACAAGGGCCTCCAACCTCGCTAGAGGTATAGTGGGCATTTCTCTGCCAAGAAGCCCCCACAACCTCCCTGGCAGCTCTAGAAATCCAGGGGGTACACAGCTGCACTGCGATGGCTGATCCTCGAGGTGCAGTCCCGGGGGGAGCCTCCTTAACCAGCCCAGCGACATCCACGCAGTCCCAGATCTCACAGCCAGCTGGCGGATCCTCACCATCTTCAGCCTGCAGCACCTTGCTCTCCTTCTCCTCTGCCGCCCAACAGCCACATGGGTCCTCCTCAGGTCGATCGTCCCCTGAAGCACCTCCATCCGAGGCCTCCACTCTCCCATCAGGCCGCAGCATTACCATCATACGGCGCATGTCACCGCGCGTTAGTGGGCGCTCATCGTCCTCCAGGAAGAGCAGCAAGGCATCCAATACGGCCGGGAGATGTGGGCCCTCCGTCTCCACGGCCGTCATTGTGGGTCCTAACAGGATCGGGGTCTCAAGACAGGGAGGCCGGGGAACCACAGAAGCCCAAAGATAGGCCCCAAAATGGCCGCCGTCTGTATACTCCTGCTGGAGAGTTGGCGGGCAGCAGCTTCTCTCTGGACCGGAGGGGGGGCCACACGGGCTCCGGTCGGTGCACACCCAATGGCCGGCCGCTGGTAAGCCACTTATATAAAATATATCTGCCAAGAAAGTCCTCAAATGGGGCCACGGGGAGATAAGATCACAGCGGAGCTCCTTCTAGATGCGACCTCTCCCGTCCGCGGCTAGCCACGCCCCCATTTTAACGTCTTTTAAAAGCCGATGTTAACGGCAAATCTGAACGTTCTGGCCAAAACCAAATACACCAGCCCGAAAAAAAAAATACAGCAAAGTATAGTTACACATTCTACACATACCCAAACAATAAAATTGAGAGGTTGTGCGTATTTTTATTATTGCTGCAGCATATATACTCAGATTGATTTTAACAGGCGCAAAAACTTAACTGGAGACAATTGTGGTTCTTAATTCTGATTGGCTGAATTGCGTTAAAAAACAGTCCGCACACCGATTTCTGCACGCAACGTTAATGCGCGCGCGTTTTAGAAGGTCATTTTTACACACGTTATTTTTTGACGGATGAAAAAATGCGCACGATTGTAATTCCACTGTTATTTTTCACGCGTTAACATTTAACACTGCGCGCAAAAAAAATAGAGCTGCTTGTACGCTTTTCGCAAAGAAGTTAATAGAGCCCCTGGTGTTTAAAAGCTTTTCTGGGAAGCTACCACCCTACCTGAATAGATTGCTTCCCCCAGCGATTCCCTCCTACCCCCGATCCAGAACCAGCACCTTACTTGCATTACCACAATACAAAAAGAAAGTGTCTTGATCCTCATTTTCCTACAGAGCACCGCAATTATGGAATAACCTCCCAGACACCATCAACTCTTCCCCCAGTCTAAAGTCCCTTAAGGCTGGGTTCACACCTCAGCATTTTTCAAACGTGCGTGATCGCGTGTTTTTTTTCCGCGTGTATTGCGCATACGAAAAAACACGCGAACACGCTTTGCAGCTCGTTCGCGGCTATGTCTATGGCTGCAAACGCGCTGCTATACACCACCAAAGATGCTCCCGTACTTCATTGGGCGTCGGAAGTTTTACAACGCATTCCTGCGCGCTGTAAAACGTCCAGGTGTGAACCAGCCCCATAGGAAATCATGGGATTTCCAGAGTTGAGCGTTTTACAGCGCTCAGGAAAGCGCTCTAAAACGCTGAGGTGTGAACGGGGCCTAAGAGCTCTCTATTAATATATCTTCATATTATGAATTAATTTCCTACATATTTATTTTCTGTTAATCTGTATATTTGTGTTTTTATTTTCAATATCTTGCATTTATTACTTTGTATTTCTGTAACAACTGTAAAATTTCAATGTTCTTGAACCCAGGACATACTTAAAAAGAAGAGAAATCTCAATGTATCCTTCCTGGTGAAATACTTTGCAAATAAATAAATAAAGTACACAGGATAGGCTTTTTTGTACATATTCTTAGAGAGGAGATATGGGGTAGGGTGCACTCTATTGCACCTTATTGTCTTTATAATAGGTATTTATTTATGTCACATTTAACTTCTTTATGTGTATACTGGTTTCTCATGTTCTAGCTCGGTTCATTATTTCTTTTCTTTCCTTCTTCCGTATTTCAATCAAAGGTGCCATAGTGCCTAACACATTTCACACCCACCTTCTAATTACTGTAGCCCATTTTCAAGAAAAGTATTCCCTTACCAGGCTACTAGGTGTATCTTCGGTGATTTGTATTATCACACATCTACAATGCCAAGCGACTGGGATTATAGTGTGCAATGACGATGAACTCATTAGGGATGCCATTATCTTGCAGTTTGAAAAATCTTAATTTTTTTTCTTCAAAACATAAAAATGACTCTTAGTAGAGATCAGACCTAAATACCTAGAATATTTCAATGGGATTTCTAAAAACACTACTGAAAATGGATTCATCCATTGCAGGTGCAGAATACTTTCTTCTGGTTTTCTTGAACGAAGAGGCTAAATTTAGAGCACGTATTGCTCATCGCGACATGCTACATTATTTTAAGTGATTGTTTAATCTCTGGAAAATCTTGATCGAAACCCACTGCTAGCCTAACAAAGATTCACCCGAGTTCATTAGCATTTACCAGCTCAGAATTGACATGTAATGGACTTTGATGTTTCCCACTTAGTACAAATCCAGACATCATTTGCATCCAGGAACTGCCAAAGGACACAAATTATCCTCTGGAATGCTCTCCCTCGTCAGACTCTCTCCTAGTTTCCCTTCCTTCAAACGCTCCCTTAAGACCTTCCTATTAAGGCTAGGGTCAGACGAGCGTGATTTCTACGGACTGTACGTCCGTGCACACGGACGTACGTCAGTACGGAAGACGCAGTAGTGGCCACACAGTCCGTTTATTCACTGACGTATATATTTTGACGGATGTAGGAGGGAAAATAAATTAAAAAGCAAAACCATTTTGTCCATGAAAAATGCTGGACGTATAAATGCAGTCCGTCTGACCACGTTCCATCACTCACACACAAAGCTATGCAGACGTTGCGGACGCCGCGCACTTTATGCGGCCGTTCTAGGGGTTGTACGTTCTTGCCTGCCTTGCGTCCGTGGGCCGCGGCCGTTGTGCGTCCGCAGTTCAGTGTGGACGTACTTCATGTGTCAGGCTCCAATGGGCTTCCTGTCATGCTATCACGGACGTACTTTTAGGCGCAATCACGGACGTGAACACTACGCTCGTCTGATCCCAGCCTTAGGGACGCCTACCACCCGACTTACTGACGCAACCAGTCCATCACTCTCACCTTGCAGTCCATCGCGCTCACCTTGCAGTCCATCACTCTCACCTTGCAGTCCATCGCTCTCACCTTGCAGTCCATCACTCTCACCTTGCAGTCCATCGCTCTCACCTTGCAGTCCATCACTCTCACCTTGCACTCCATCGCTCTCACCTTGCAGTCCATCGCTCTCACCTTGCAGTCCATTGCTCTCACCTTGCAGTCCATCGCTCTCACCTTGCAGTCCATTGCTTCACTTTGCAGTCCATTGCTCTCACCTTGCAGTCCATCACTCTCACCTTGCAGTCCTCTCCTCCTGTTTCCACCCCAACCCTTCTAGATTGTGAGTTCCCACGGGAACAGGGCCCTCTTTTCCTCCTCTATGATATAAATAAAGAATAATAATAATAAGAAGAAGGAACTAGTGGATTTATATGTTACTACAATCAACAAATCCTAATGGAATTTGCACTTAATTCTACCAGTTGATTCATACCTAGTAATGGGCTTTGCATCAAAGCCTGCATGGCCTTAACGGTCTACCCAAGAAGAACCTTTGACCTTCTTTGAAGTTGTCTCAAGTGATGTTGTCTCTTTCCCATCTGTTAGCATCAGTGAACATTTCTGTTTCAAATAACAAAAGCCTTTTTTTTCCCCATTGTTTTGAGATATTTTGTTATAAATGCCAAGGACTGTATCCGCTTAGAAGAGCTAAAACCATTGGCGTAAGAGTAAACAAGAGCAACTAATTCTGTGTATTCAGCTTATCTTCTCTTTTCTTCCTCTTTCTTTCTACCTTTGCCAGAGGCAATTGGCTTACACTACGGGGGAAAGTGACTTAATAGGGCATGGGAATAACCCTACAGTTAACACAAACCTTTCTTACAAGTAATTCTATATGCTCCCGTAAATCGTTAAGAATATACTCTCTTGTTATTGGCAGGAATAATCTTTTTAGGCTTTTTAAATAAACAAATTAAAAAAAATTGGATATGGAAGCTATAAATCCCCAAATTGAAATTACTTTTTGAACGATCACTTTGAAAATTCATTTCAAACAAATAATTTCTGAACAGCCCAAACACGCGTTTTGTCCACTAATCAAAGATCACTGTGAAGACACCAGTTGGACAGCAGATACAGTATGTTTCTATGCAGTTTGGATAGGCCTGGAACTCTTGAGAACTTCAGAGAAATTTATCTCATCATATTCTGGTACCTATTATGGGTGACCCAGTAACAGGGAGCCAAACATTTTGCTGCGAGCCATCATCCATTTATGGCTTCATATTCCTAGCTGTCTTAAGGGCAAGTTTTTATGATACCTGCCCAACTTGTGACATTATCAAGGCTGAGGATAGTGATTAGGCTGAGGATAGTGTCGCTTGTATGTCATAGGATGACAGTTGAGTATATATTTTTTTTCACATTTTTTGTCCGTAGATACTCGAGTATAACACGACCCGAATATAATGCGATGGATAGAGATTTATTATGGAAATGAGAGCATATTCAAGACTCGAATATAACGAAAGGAACAAAATTACACTGTACTAGTATACAATTAAAATCCTTCCAGGTTCTCCTAACAGTCAGGCTACCACCCAGACCAGGGTGCTCTGCTCTAGAATGATTGCAGTTGTTACTAAGTATGAAGCCGACGACCACCCGTCTTTACTAGCAATTAGATGGCCAGCGGAGGCGAGCGAGGTGAATGATTGGCTTAAACCTAGCGTGCCCTCTGGCCGTGAAGAATCCCACCTCTCCCGAATCCGGGAGTTCCTGAAGTGTTTGCAGGCATCAGGGAGCCCGCATTCACTTCAGCGAGACTACCAGAACTTCCGGGAGACTTGGGATCCAGAGCAAGCTAATTTGTTGTTCTACATGCGATGCAGATGTCTCGAATATAACGCGACCCCTCCAATTTTATGGTAAATTTTTGTCACCAAAATCTAGCGGTATACTCGAGTATCTACAGTAAATTCAAATTATCCAAATCCAAACATGGACAAGGGAAACAGGGCTCAACAGAAAGATAGAAACAAGCGAGGGGGGGGGGTTTAACAGAAGCACTGTATTGGCGAGTGCGGGCCAAGAGATAGGCGTGAGCCCATGATGTACTGAAACTTAGGATAAAGAGCAATGAGAGATGGATGGAGATAACCGAGTAGGAGGGTATCTGCAGTAAAATAAGTTAATATTTACTAACAGAAAAATGGATATAACATAAGGAGGCAGATGGAATGTGGAGGAGAAGACAGAGAGGTATAGATTGTGTAATATAAGAGACACGTTTGTTTGAAAAACATCTGAGAAATAGACCCAGAGGGAGACACGGATTATTAGCGACACAGAGAGAACGAGAAAGAAGTTTATAGTATAAATGATTCTACTGCATCTATGGAAATGTATCTAATAATTGATTCATGCGATTGTGACAGCTATGGCTTGATTAATGGACATAATAATATGCGTTAGTTTCAAAGAATAGGCTTTCCATGCATAGTGTGTATAATATACTCATGCAAAACATCAATGTGCGCACACATCCATTTATTGTGACTGAGCTTGTGCAGTGTGATCTGAAATACTGACATTATAACCTATAGTAGTGATGGGCGAACCTTGGCACCCCAGATGATTTGGGACTACTTTTTCCATGATGCTTAGTCACACATAAGCTTGACTGAGCATCATGGGACATGTAGTTCTGAAACACCTGGGGTGCCAATGTTCACCATCACTGACTTAGAATAGTCTAGTTTTAAATTATTCAGACACCAAAGGAAGATGGGTGAGAACCACAGGCTGTGAAACAAGGTTCAGTGACGGAGACAAACCCAGAGAAAGACAACATAAAGTCATGGGTGAGGTTGTCAAAGAAGAGGTGACAAGGATTTAACAGAGAAAGAAAGGAAAGCTGTAGAGTATCAGAAATGGCTGAATCGCAGATAGAATAGGATAATTGTAAGGTGTAAATGCTGACTAATGAAGAAAGTCTTCCACACAGGTATATGGGAGAAAGGTTTGAGAGAGTGCGGTGAGAGTGCGTGCTGAGAATCTCTATGATGCTTAGGCCGGATGAGAGACTTATAAGTAGACTAAAACTAAGAACATAAATAATAAAAATACAATGCTTTACTGAGGCAGTAAAATGAATACATTCTTGTACTGAGTCAATTGCCGCTGTATCATGAATGCCATTGTATTCTGTAGACCTGTGATTTTCAATTTACAAAAAATCTGTTATCTGACATTAATCCCACGTCTTCTTAAACAAAACCAGGAGTTTATAGTTTACTTATCCCCATAACGCCGCAGCCCATCCTGGCAGCAGGTGGTCTTAAATGCCACAGGGTGGCATAGCATGCTCTGTGGTTTTCTGGAAACTCCTCTGGCCCATCTCCCTTTCCAGTGGGCCGATCACCATCATTGACAGCAGGGGAACTACCGGAGTTCAGCTAATGACTGTGATCATCCAAATGGGAAGAGATGTGGGACGGAGGAAGGCTAAAAAGCCAGGGCTCGAGTCCTGCAGGAACGGAGTTCCCCTTACTTCTCCTGCAGCGGGAACGTAGCAGGAACACTAGTTTCCCACTGTGGGCCGACAAAGTGTATCGTGGCTGATATCGCTGGGGCCGCTAGCAGAATGCATTAACAGCATTCCGCTAGATCCCCCCTCCTACTGACTGTGTGTTCCTCCGAGCGCCATCGTCCTGTGAAGGCTGTGCCGCGGCCTACAACTGAGATCTCGCGAGAGTGTGTCACAGCCTTCACAAGCCGGCGACCGCATGGAGGAGCACGCTGGCGCTCGTAGGAACACGTGGGTTATACCTGATCCTGAGGTCTGTGCCTGGGTATATTTAATTCTGGGGACCTGTGCTAATAATCCACAAAAGAGGTGCGAGCTATTAACCCATTGCACCTCCCTATTACAAGTGTTCCATCATTTGATCAAGCCTGTAACCGAGCGAGACCTCCATCACTGGCTGTGCACATACATCCCTTCTGCTGGCATGAAATTGGCTGTTCACTGCCAAAACATCACAATACATATGTGCGCCACACCACAAAATTCACAAGCAACGTCACACTGACATGTTAGTGGTAATGTGTCAGTGTGACGTGTCCTGCACATGCGCGGTATGTGGCCAAGGCGAGGCACACATGCACATTGTCTTTTTTTTGAGTTTGAGAAAGGAACGTATAAGAGTGTGTATGTGTAATATATATACTGTATATATACTTTTTTTCAGGTAGTGGGGGTAGTGGAAATCTTGGGTGAGTTCCCTCACTTTTTCCCCAGGACTTGACACCTGCAGAAAGCCACAGGGCACGCTATACCGCAGTGCAGTGTTTAAGCCGGCCTGCAGCCAGGAAGGCGCAGGACTCCCGGGGTGCTAAGCGGTTAAAGGGATACTTGAGTTAAAACATGGGGATAGCAGGTCAGTCACCCCAATTCCGTTCGGACCGCAAAGAGTGATATTGCTGGGATATGTATTTGCAGGACCAATAATAACAATAATACACACATTTGCACCGAGGTTGATGTTCATTGATATTTAAAAAGGAAATGTAAATATTTGAAATTAAAAGGAGTGGTGACAGAAGGATGGGATGCTAAATTAACTTTTATTCCAATATAATGTTTAGTACAGCTATCTCTACCAGGAATAGGCTGCAAGCTTCTGCTGTGCTGAAAAGGTTGTCAGAATAATTTCAATACATTATAATTTCATTATTTTCTTGTGCTATTTATATTAGATTTCTGGCAAGTCGTATATGTTAGTGCAGAAGGATTTTAAATTACACTTCCTCCAAACCATATTTCATGTTTGTAATAAAGACATAGCAGGAGACAGACCGAATACCGTTTCATGGTCATCTCTGTATCTGCTGTCGAGATTATTTTGTCCTTTATCCTTTTGATCCTAGAAATACCAGTGTCACCCTGTCTTCATCATTGTAATGGTTTTTAAGTGGTACTCTGGATGTTTTTCCTGATTTAATAAACTCTGTTTCCTGATATAATTTGCATTTAGTTTTTATATTTGTATTCTGCAAATATTTCTTCTATAAACCTGATACACAACATGCTGGGGGTGTACTGGATATCCGTATTCTGGAACCTCACATGCAGGATGTGATTGAAGTCTGATAGCTTTAAGTCATCCCCTTGTGAAAGCACACACACAAGGTTATTCAGAGAGAAGTGAAAACCAGGAGAATGACTGGAGAAGCGAAAATTCTAGGTCAAAATAGCCAAACCAGAAAAATTCTCCCATTTATCTCACTTTCCAAATCAGCTATTTTGACCTAGAATTTTCACTTCTCCAGTCATTCTCCTGGTTTTCACCTCTCTCTGACTAACCCTGTCAGTCTTTTATATTTTCTTCACTTTATTGGGAAAGTAACAGGAAATAAAAGGTGTCTTGTGGGTAGAGAGAGCTTCTCTTGGTATGCTCTGGTATGGGAGGAAGGTAAAAACAGGATGCAATCCCCAGTACAGAACAGGATCTTCACTTACATGTCAAAAGAGGAAATGGGCTGGGTAAAACTAACCATGTGAGTTAGACAGGGAGAGTGGACTATTCCATTTTATGTAAAAACATAGGGGGAAAACAAATTAGGAATCTTGTTCCATGACAATCTGTTACTGTCCTTCCCCATGTGAGGTCAGCGCCAGATATAGGGAATTAAGTCTTGGCAGAGCAGCAAGTTGGTGCTTGGGGCAAGAATTAGCGGTGCTGATGTAAGCAAACGGTGTTGAATCACCGAGTATTGAATTTTATAAACACACTTTGCAATTTTGTGTCCTTTTGCTAATTGTATCCATTTCTATCTATTGCATATAGTCCCTAAGGCTTTCATTCATTGACGGTTGTCGTGAAACCAACACATTTTCATGGCCAATCAGTGACGATATAAGTGATTTTTGTATTCAAAGAGAAAACAATATATCTTAAATCTTATACTTGTTTCGAACTGCTTTTGATGAAGTAGATTATCTCAGATTTGTTAAATAATATGCTTTTGTTCTTGTATTAAATATTACATTTTCCATATTGTATCTCTTTGAATCCCATGTTGACCTTTTAATGTGCTCGTGGATGGATATCAGAGCATTTGAAAATGCAGTGCATTATTATTACTAATATAATTATTATTACACCTATTGTGAATAGATTGTGCAGCCCTGTACAAGATATGTAAAAAAATTGGATGATCCATTGGTGCAACAGGATTATACATTACGGGCTCTATTACATTCTTTGCGCAAAAACGCTCGCGCAGCTCGTTGTGTTATTAAGCTTCCCCTTGGATCTATAGGAGCGAAGTTACCTCTACTCCAGGGGTCTCAAACTCTGGCCCCCCTGATGTTTCCGAACTAAAACTCCCATGATTCCCTGGCTGTCTATTGCATTCAAAGCATTCTGGGACTTTTAGGCAAAAACATCTGGGGGGCCGTGAGTTTGAGACCCATGCTCTACTCCAACCAGCTGATATGCCTGGACTCCATTATAGGAAAAAGATGAATAATTTTACCTTTGACATGACTGGCTTGTGAAGAGATGAACATCTGGGTGTTTTCTTGGTTTAGTGCAGGGTTCAGCAACCTTGGCTCCCTGATGTTTTGGAAACTACATCTCCCAAGATGCTTAGTCACCCATTAGGCTGACTGAGCCACATGGGAAATGTAGTTCCCAAAACATCAGGTAGCCAAGGTTGCTGACCCCTGGTTTAGTGGTATTTACCTTTTGTTACACTGTAACTGTAAGGTTTTCCAGCTTTTGTCGTCTTGTATGTACAGTAGATAGAACACATTCTTATTTTCTCTAGTTTGACATTTGCTACTTTTGCTTTACTTGCTCCTGGAGATTAACGACTGAATGTCACCTGCTGCAGAGGTATGTTGTAAACATTAGTTACGAACAGATTAATTTGTAAGGGATGTTGCCTTCCTCTTTTGGCTGTGGAGAGTAACGAGATGTTGACGAATCTTATAGAAAAGTATTTAGTCGATTGACAATAGATGCAGAGAATTAGGATTAAATCAATATGAACAACACATCTTTATGGCGACTGCTCCACTTTTATTTAAAGTTTCTTTTTTCAATGTTCCTAGTATTTTACATTGCATCAGGTTACCAACGGTCAGCAAATAATTAAACTCAGAGAATCCGAATAAATAATTCTCTGAATTTAATTAACCATTCGTAACCTGATACACTGTAAAATATTAGGAACATTGAAAAAAGAAACTTTAAATAAAAGTGGACCAGTCGCCATAAAGATGTGTTGTTCATATTGATTTAATTGACCTCCATTGGGTTAGTTCCATTGTGAGGAACCTAACGTGTCAGCATTTTTATAAATGTAACATTCATGGCTGAATCTTCGAGTATTTGACATTGAAAGAAGAGCAAACTTGTAGAATTGGTGACGTGTTCGTTGTCAGTAGTGCATGTCCTATTTTCCTGCTCAGCACCATGGACAGGGACTGGTAATGCATAATCTCTCACAATGTATCTGCAGTTTTGTTGTGTTTATATGTAGTGATGAAGCCATGGACTTTGTAGAGGTTGTTCACTAACAACTGTTGTTTCATCGAAGTTCACCATAGTGGAAACATGGTATATATCATCGTTGTTGCTAGTTTGGTGAACTTTGGTTATCCAGAGAAGCAAATTTGCTTCAAACAAAGTTGAACGATGGTACCACCATTATTTTCCAAGGAACAAGTCAATGCTATGTATTTACCGTTGTTTCTTTCTTCTTTTCAACATAGGTGAATTCACTTTGGTCATTTTAATGCCGTGATCTTCATTACACTGTTAAATTATGCTCAGAACTAGGGAGGCACGGATACCGATACTAGTAGTGTGAGCTGGGGGCAATATATATATACAGTATGTACAAGCTGGGGGCAATATACTGTATACTGTACATGTATAAGCTATTTTATATGAGGTCTGTTCTTATTGAAAAGCGGTCACATGACATTAAATAAAAGTATCGGTATCGGTACTTGTACTCGGTCTTCAGAAAGTGGTATCGGTGCATCCCTACTGAGAACTGTGGTTTATAACCTCTAAAAACTGTTGTGGAGAACAAGGTGTAAACTGTAGCGATCAAGAAATTCCTTTGATTGTGACATCACCATATTTCCCCCAAGTCAATCCACCGTTCTTTGGCTAAAACGTGGTGGCTAGTGAATGGACAGTATTCGTTAGTACTCTGGTGCTTACGTATCAAGCATTGTGTTTAAAAAGGAAGACGCTACTAATTTCAACTGTTTGCTTCATGCATGACGGAAGTGGGTATGTTGAAATGGCTGAGAAAAACATTTCTAAAATACGAAGGTATTATGGGATATAGTTGGAAATTAATGGTGAGGTGTGTTGTGCTGGTTGCCAGTATCTGCAGTGTGATCAGTAAGATTACAGTTGGCCTGATCACCATTCCCATAAGCCTCTCGTGATAAGAGGGTCCCACATTATGGAAAATCTGCAATTGAATTTGTGGTTCTCAGCACCAGACTTCCTATGCGTTCTTACTGCTTAACAATACAGATTAAAGCTCTATAGAAGATCGGATCCGTGTTGTAAGAGTGTCATTCGGAGAAACCTGAGATTTGTCAGTCTTTGCAGTATGCTGGGTCCAGGAGGTTTGGTTACAGCATGAAATAGGATAGTGAGAACCACATGCGCCTTTCTTTGAGCAGAAACAATTCGTTGCTTAGAAAATAGGTTAGATGTGTGTACATTTTTTGGCCAGTTCAATCTTGACCATAGTTGCTAATGCTACCCAAAGTTTACTTTGTCGAGCTGACTTCATGATTGTAGTCAACAGCAACAATAGTGACAAATGGAGGGTTAATAAAAACTCTGCTTTTGTCGTGGTACTGAAGTCGACTCTCAGAAGATGGTCCTCTGCTCCAGATAAAGAAACTGAATGATACACGGAGGCTTCAATACCTTGTAGATGAACGGATGTGGATGAGAAGCATGTCGATTTTATTTAATTGCAAAGTATTTTACCAGGAAGGATACATTGAGATATATCTCGTTTTCAACTATGTCCTGGGTTCGCAGAGATCTGATTGATTATATACTACTATTTGCCCCTGAGAAAGTCTAGCAATAGACGAAACGTGGCAGGCTTTTATCTTTGTTTTAATATATTTTATTTACAATAAAAATCTTAATCTGTTCATTTGGATTGACATTTCCCTCCTGATTGTGGAAAGAAAGCACAAGGATCCACATCTACTTGGTTTTCATCCACATCTGTGCAGCTACAAGGTATTGAAGCCAGTGTATTTCATGATTGTAGTGGCTGATGTTCAGGAAAAACATAATTGAATTTCTGCCTTGTAAACATGGCCAGTCTATTGCTAATTGAAGTTGAAAGTAGCAAATCGGGTATATAGGTAGGAAGAAAAGCAACTGCTTTGTTGAGGATGAGGAGTAGTTGAACGTACGTGCACTGTAGGTCTTACACATACCATGTGTGCGCTCACTCCTATATCAACGGCACTTATCAATAATATTGTGTTCTGTAGCTGGGAAAGCGAAGATTATTCTGACGTAATAATATGTTGCCCACGAGACGTTTATGCCAGTAGCATAATATAGGAGAAAGAAGTGGGTATATTAAATCAATCCCCCAGATGAAAATCAAGGTCATTGAGGTTGCTTGTGCTTATTCCCACTGGAATATAAAATCTTATACGCTGCTCAGCAGTTTGAAGATTTTTGTCTGGAATGGTTTAGGTTACGATCATAGAGAAAAAGAATTGCAATATTGTTAGTAATGTCACACGTGGGTTTATGCGCCTCAAAACCAATTCCCGCTGCTCCTAACAGGTTTTCTATCTTATTGCACTGTTTTTATGTTAGCAGTAGGGCATATCTAACCTGGAAAATGTGATCATAATCATTGTTCATTCAGGGAATGCATGCTTAGGGTGAACCGGGTAAAAATATGAGATCAGGTATCTACATTCCAGTCATTAAATCCATGAAGGAACATGCCTGGCAGTCATTGCTGAAAAATTTTAGCCAGTGCCATCTTTACCAATTTTACCATTTAATGCCTCAAAAAAAGCTGTAGTTCCTCAGTAGAACAGTACATTCGATGACCACTTGTGATATCTCTACAGCTAATATTTTTCAAAGATCTTAGGGGTGTCCTTCCTTTTATTTGATACACTTGGTAGCTCGGTGATTAATGCTCCACTTTCTGTTTCCCAAGTACATGTTAAAATTGCTATAATACTGGGCTCGTGCCGCATCTGGAGCTGCCTGCCCGATGGGCCCTTCGAGAGGTTACTGGGCCCGGCAGAGATGCTCACCCTGACTTTTGGCTGGACACGGGCTGAAATAGACTGCCCTGCTTCATTTTAGGTTCCCGGCCCACTCTGTTTTCATGAGACTTTTTTGGCTTTTTTGCAGAATTAATCAAAAATATATATTTTTTTGTATGAATTCTGCAACTGGGTTCTCTAGGTCAGGGATCAGCCAAGCTAATGAGTGGCTAGGCATCATGAGAGATGTAGTTTCAAAACACAAGGAGGACCAATGTTGCCGATTCCTGCTCCAGGTGAAGAACAACAAAGTGATGTTTTTAATTTTCTCATAATTAAACCTATTATGTATTTAATTACTGTCAGCTGGTTACATTTCAATGTCCCATATTTTTCTCAATTCGGTACTGTGTGATAGAAAGGTGAAGTCACTCCCTTCACTTTTTAATCTACGTCAAACCAATACAGAGAAATGCTGGAACATACTGACATTTATAGAATTAGACAGGAGAATGGCATTTCTAGGCTATATAGTAATGCTTTGCAATATAATTTGTGTGTAGCATGCAGCCCTTTATCTTCTCTTCTTCCTGTCTTTATCCCATCACCCTGTTTCATGACCAGCTAATGATTCATTCTCCATATGTGATGAGTGAGTCAATGGCAGGAATGGATCCAGCTATTCTGTAAACCTCTTAACTGATTAGCTTCCTGTTGTCTTGATAACTATACCTTGATAAAAGCACGGAATGTGCTGCTTTTTTATTAGTGGTACCTGGATAGCAAAAGCAAAAAAAAAATCTATTTTAAAAAACAAAATCTATATTTAGGTTGAGTATCATTTATCCAAAATGCTTGGGGCCAGAAGTGTTTCTGAATTCAGATATTTGGGATTTTGGAATATTTGCTGTCTGATCACGAAACTCGTTCCTATTGCCTTTACACCTTATACACAAAGCCTGAAGGTAATTTTAAACCGTATTTTTTGTAATTTTATCGCATGAGGTCAGGTTTGGAATTTTCCTTCTGGCATAATAACGGCGCTCAAAAAGATTTTGATTTTGGAGCATTTCTGATTTTTGAATAAATGATACTCAACGTGTGTGTGTTGGTGTGTATACTGTGTATATTTCCAAATTCCTGCACTTGAGGACTTCAAAACAATTCTGGGTCCAGTCAACGAATGATTAAATATAGATACAGAATTACATGAGTTTGTTCTCGTTTTACAAGACCTTGGCTTATTTCTTATATTGCATGAAATAAACCAAGATTTCTTAAACTGAGAGCCAAGTCCTTGAAGTGCTGGTCCTATATTTGTGTGTGTGTGTTAGTGTATGCGTGTTGACGCTCGGCCAACTCTCGCCTCCAAGACTTCTCAAGGGCAGCACCGGTCCAGTGGAATGACTTGCCTCAAACTATCAAACTCTCCTCTGACCTTCAGGCCTTCAAGAAATCCCTCAAAACCCATCTCTTCAGATTAGCGTACCGCATCACTGATGCAACTCATCCTTCTGCTCACCTACTCTCATGTTTGAAGCTGCTTCTATGGCCCCACCATTCCCAAACCACTGGCACCAATGATGCTGCCTTCCAGTAAAATTCCTCTTGTCTTCCTCAACCCCGATCCCTCTAGATTGTAAACTCCTATGAGCAGGGCCCTCTACACCTCTTGTTTCCATCCTATGTCCGTTTATCTCGTTCCCTTTGGTTATTGCAAAGCACTGTGGAAATTGTTGGCGCTATATAAATGATGACCATAATAATTATAAAATGTGTGTGTGTGTGTTTTGATAAAAGTGGCATGGGACTGAAACGTGAAGAATGGCCTATAGAATAAAAAAAACGACTTATTTTGCATCTATGAAGACCCTGGTGTGCTCTATTATGGGATATATATATATTAACCTATTATATGTGTATTTTATTTTAAATAACACATTTATTTTCTCTTTGATGGGCTTTATACATGACATATCATAGTATTCAATGCAAATCAAAAATTCCCATGATGCCTTAAATAGCGTGATGGCTTCTTTCTTACAGGGACATGTGCTTATTACCTTTTTATTATCTGTATCTGAAGGTTTGATATTTAATTTTCTTTTATTCAAATAAATCTATAAACCTATATATCCTTTGTACAATACCGCACGCTGAGGGGTGGCCGTGCATTTTGCACAGCGTGTTTGTGTTTCAAGCGCTTTTCAAGTCTCCTTCATTCTGTCAGGAAATCGTTTCAATTTATATTTTACAGCTGAGCTGTAAACAATAAAATGTCTGGGTCTATTCAGAAAAATCCCTACAGACATACATTGTTTGTCAACGTGACTAGCAAACCTTTGACAAAAACAATAATAATAATAATAATAATAATAATATAAAGGCTTTTCTATCATTATGAATATCTTTGTTTTAGCAGTAGAGGCTTTGAGAGTTTAATTAAATTTTTTAGTCATTATTTTAAAATATAATAATTTTAAAAATATTATTACAAAATGTTGAATATTTACGACATAATGGATTTGTAAGAGACGTTGAATATGTTTTAAATTATGTATTTATAAAGGGACCTTCCATCTGGAATTTAATATATATGATGCTCTTAAAATAAGCAAAAATGACCATATGAGTGATGAATTTATACTGAATAAAAGACGTACAGGTTTCTGCGGCTACTCTGTGATTGTCTTTTCTCCTCCGTTTTCTTTTTGAAGAAGTCCTATTCTAGTTATCATTTTTACCTTACTGGACAAGTTTGGATTGAAGAGGAATATTTTATTGCATGTGAATCCAGATTTCAGTTTTGTTATCACGTTGCTGATACATACAGGGTTATCCAAAGAGATCCGAATTGCTTGAGAAAGGTAACCGAACGCTGAAAATCAGCGTTCGGTTACCTTTCCTGGCCATTCGGCTATCCAGAGAGCAGGCGATTCGCCAAATCCTGGCGAATTGCCTGAACATACGGTGCCTGTTCGGTGCCTGTTCGAGGGCAGTGAAATCCCCATAAAAAAGCACTGCTTCGGCTATTCAGAGAACACAAACCAGCAGTGAAAGGTTCCCGAAATGTCCTGCCATTCGGTGGTTTCATGCGGCAAATTTATTCAGGCGAATCCCATAGGCTTCAATGTTAAAAATATTCCCGTTTTAATTCAATATCTAATAAACCGTTCTTTATAAAATTCTGCAGTAAAAAGTCTCTTTATTTATAGATTTTTTAGGATATTTTAAGCATTTTTCTGAATTGTTTTTTTTTTAAAGTTTACTTATTTTTTCTGTAACAGCCCTCTTTATTATCATTCCCTGGACCTCATATGTAAATTTCAGACATTTTCGCTTAGTAGTTTCTTTGCAAACAGCTTTTCCTTTTCAAACATTCGCACAAACTGTTTTGCTAATTTATTCACTGCCTCGTCTGCGGTCTCGCCTGCTTCGCTGCGTGTGATCGGCTTCTGCTCGGGTATTTCGACGGGTTAATCCAGATGTTTTTGCGGGTTTTCGGCGTGCATTCGCTGGGTTTTGCGGTTAGTTTTCGTCAGGTTTACGGCAGCTTTTCCCTGCAATTCGGGGACCCTGTGGTGCTTGCTGAATACACTGCAGGGTCATCGAAATGGGATCGGCAAAACAAACCGAGCTGAAGAGAACGAAAAGTCACCGAATGTGCGGTGACTTTTCGAATCTCTATGAATTACCCTGATAGTTATGGAAGTTTGGAGTGGTCGTGTATTTTATTTATTTTTTCTCACATGTTATTTCACGAAAACAAATTTGTGTTTCAGACCCGGTCGAAAATGGCACTTCCTGACGTTTTTCGGGAACAAAATTCGTCTGAAGTCAAATTCTTTCATAAAAACTCGACTCCGCCCAGAAATTTTAGGTTGATCATGAATGAATTACAGTGGTTTTTAGGGTTCGGGTTAGAAATTTCGAACCCTAGCCCTAACCCTTATTTTTAACCTTAGCCCTAACGCTAAGGCCCTAGCCTTAGCCTTAATTTCTAACCTTAAGCCCAGCTCTAGGCCCTAAAAAATTTCATTCAGGAGCTTATGTATAACTTGGAGATGAATTTTATGACCAAATTTGACTTCAGCCAAATTTTGGTCCTGAAAAATGCTTCGATAAAACGTAGGAGACGTCTTTTTCAACAAAGTCTGAAACCAGTTGAAAGATGTTATCCCAAATTGATAAATACATGGACGTTCCAGACTTCAATACATACTGTATATAGTTCCTTTTGCTTTGTTATTTGTATATACAGTCTATGTTGGATTAGAGCTCGATAGCGTTTCCTTTTCTATATAGCTTACTGCTTTCATGTGTTTATGCTATTTTTCAGTCCAATTAACAGCAGCCGCAATACATTGAAAATTGAAATTAAACGTCCCACTTCTTTATTTCTAACCCCAAGAATGCACCTGCAGTTTGAATCTTTGGGTATGCCAATAAAGATAAGCAATCTTCTTCCACTTCTCAGACCAAAGTAGCAGGCTTATATCTGCAAGAGCTATTGGACACAGTAACCAACCTATGTATAGCACCTGGAATGTTTATTACAATCAGAATTAATTTGAATAATTGTAAAAAACAATTTATGAAATTAAATATTATTTTCATATTACGAATCAAATATATAATGAAGTAAAACTGAATGTGTCGTGTAGATCCCAGCTGCAGGACTGACTCAATTTAATTAGGAAACCACTGGTGGGTGCTGCTCTGTGTTTCGACACAATAGAATCGTGAACGTTTTGAATAGCTTTTAGAATAATTTGAAAAAAATTATTAATATCTGATCGATTGCACTTAACAATAATCCACAAACCAATTGTACTGTCAATTTAATTAATCCTGGTACTCGAAATTCCCATCTCTGTTATACAAGATCCATCGTTTGGTTTTGCGTGTAGTAAAAACATCTGCTTTTAATAGATTTAGAACCAAGCTTACCAGCTGTTCTCTCTACACCTAGAAAATACAAACGCATCTGTCACTGTGTCTTGACCCACGCTGCTTGAAAGCAGGTACCAGGTTGTTTTAGGATATCAGAGAGACCTGAGACACTGCAGTTATTACTGCGTTGTGCCAAGAGACTTGGGGAACTGACGGAATAAAGAATGAAACAGAAACGAAAGAAACTGATGCTTATTTCTAAAATATAAACAGACTGTATGTTAAACTGGAATGTCATATACCAGGAAACCGCAACCTTGGCCCTCCAGATATTTTGGGCCTACTTTTCCCATGAGGTTCAGCCGATCTAAAGGGTACCTGAGCATCATGGGGATGCAGTTTCAAAACATCTGGAGGGCCAGCGTTGCTGACCTCGGGGCCTATTCTGTAGTTGTCGGTAAAATGGAGACAGTAGATTTTCCTTACGATCTCCATTTTACTGACTTATTTTGGTGTAGGTGCTTTATTACCACCTAGCTCCGGAACAAAACGCTCCATTGGACTCCATGGAGCCTTGCATGCCCCGGCTGCGAGATTGCTCTCTTGTTGTCATGCCACCAGCCTGGAGACCCATGGAATCACCTTGTTTCCACCAATCCAGGCCTGCCTTTATTCTCTTGGCCCATCCATCCAGCCTAGGACTTCCCTCTAACCTGCTTTGTCTCCATCCACCTGACTACGAGCACTGTCCCTGTCCCTATTTAAGGGCAGTGCCCCCTCCTAGCAGTGCTCATTTCTGAGTCTCCAGTGTGGAGAAAGCTCTGCTACTCCTACTCCTGTTCCTTGTTGCCCTGCAAACCTCTATCTTGTATCCGGCCTTGTATCCAGCCCTTTAAAACCTGCAACCATTCAGCCCAGTGAATTCTGCAACCATACAGCACTGTGAACCCTGCAACTATCCAGTCCAGCCATGTCCTCTGCTCAGTATCCAGTCTTGTCCTCTGCTCAGTATCCAGTCTTGTCCTCTGCTCAGTATCCAGCCTTGTCCTCTGCTCAGTATCCAGCCTTGTTACCCTCTATCAACTAGGTTGTGGTCCCAAGTTATGACTCTTACTACTCTGGTTCTAAAGTATCCTCATCTGAAGGGTATGCCTTGTATCACCTTAAGAGTTCCACCATGGCGTATGCCAGGTAACACTCTGACACACGCAGCACCTTGGAAGAATCGCAGAGATAGACTAGGAACTATTTGTTCCCAGTCTCACTCTGCTCCCGGTGAGAAGAAGCGGCGGATCGTGCCATCCTTTTCACCATGGGATGAGAGGTGAGTATGGTATTTAATGGGGGGTTAGGGGAGCACGTTATGTCATTTTGCAATTGCAAAATCACTTAACACCAGTTTTGAGTAGACGTTATTTCACTGAGAAATAACTTATCCTGGGTGGAAGCGTTTCCACGCGGAGGTGAAAATGAACATCTCCCATAATAAGTATAGGAAACTTCAATGTAGCCGTAACCTCGTGCAGGGAAACGCTCAGCTTATGGCTTGACTGGAATGGCGTTTCCTCTCGTTATGACGCTTTGTGTAACGTTTCCTGTAGTTAGCTTATAGACAACTATGGAAAATAGCCCTTTGAGTCTATACACATACAATGTGACAAAAATTAAAGGGACACTCTAGGCACTGTGATCCCTCAATGTAAATTGAATGGCCACAGTTACCTGAATGTCCTCATCCTCTCTATAGAAAAAAGGGTTAAAATAACAGGGGGTTAGTTTCAGCCCTATAAAGAGCCTCTCTCTAGCCTACCCATAAGTGAAAATGTGCTGAATAACTATGTATATATTCAAATCTTATCTGCCAGAGCCCTGTCTGCAAGTATTATGACAAGATCTTCTAATGTTTGTCACAATGTACCAAAGTCTTCACATTTATGTCCGATATTAAAAGTATATTTATCAGTTTTGTAAGAATATACGATAGTCTGACACCGGCCAAGCCGTTTAGATTCACAGCCGTGGTCTTTATTATACTGGAGCGTTATGCGGTTTAAAATCTCTGATTACAAACTGTGTTTATATTTGTGGCACAGATGGCATCACAATGTCCAATTAACCTAGATGGCCAGGCCAAATACCTCTGTTCTTATTTTCAACCTAATGCACCTCTTTTTGGGGCTCTATGTATTTGGTATTTTGAGGGCGTATAGCAGATCTGCAAAACAAAAACACACGTATCTAAACAATCATAAATGTTGCTAGAAGTGATTGGTGTAAATAAGATTCTTTGTTCTAAATTACTTTGTTCTATTTAGGGATGAGCATGGCTGAAAAATTTGTTTTGTTTAGTTTCGTTTCGTTACGTTTTTAAATCATTTCGTTTTCGGAATTTCATAACTAATTTCAATTCCTTTCGGATCGATTTGAAATTTCGAATCGATTCGAATTTCATATATCAATTTGATAGTTGATATCAATTCGAATTTTGGATCACTAGATAAAACCCCAATTAATCAAATTTTGCTGTTAAAAGAAAAGCTAGAGTTAAATTTTAAGCTGTGTCACAGATTTAGTATTTGAGTCAAATTAAACAGTGAAACAAAATGAATTTGTTTCATAAAGTCCTTTGCTGACTATTACTTGTATTGTAAGTTAAGATCAATTCGATAGTTCATTTCAAATTCAATAGTTGATATCAGTTATTCAAATTTTTCTTTTATAATGATGACACAATGTAAAACAAAATAAATTTGTTATATACTGCTTCGTTTCATTTTGAATTTGTATCGTATCGATTCATTATTCGGAAGAACTAACGAATACGAATTATCAAATTTCGTTCCAAATTCCGAATTTTTCCGAATTCAAATGCACATCTCTAGTTCTATTCACATGTATAGATACTCAGAAAGTGATGACGATATCTAAAAGGCTTCGGAACAGTCTGGTCTCTGGCCATATATCCATCGACATTCCCTAAAATGCAAGGATCACTCTTTGTTCACCTGGCACTGTGAGTTTTGTAATAATTGGTGGTAACATTCAGGGCAGCCATCAAGGGGTGACAGCCCATGACCTGTTCAGGGGCCCAGAGGCTCCACAGGGCCCTGGCTGTTGCCAATCCCTGTGCAGCTCATCTAAGTGCCACATATGTAAGGGTCTCCCCATGCTATCCAAGACTGTCCCACCAGAATACCAAGACATTTCGGCAGTATCTGGGTGGGGTAAGAGCATTCTGACTCATCACTGAGGGAGCGATTAGTATGGACTGCACCAGGTAGGGTTGCAGACTGAATGGTCACCCACCAGTGAACACTTTTTATCCCATTGCTGGCCCACCAGGGACTTAACCTATACTGTGTAATATCACGTAAGAAGAAGAGGAGGCAAAATTATTTATTTTCAATTATTTGACGGATATGGGCAGCTGAGCGAACAGGGCCCCGTCCAATGGGTCAGTAAGGGGCCCCTAGATTTCTGATGGCAGCCCTGGTTACATTAGAAACCTAGAAACATAGAAAAATGTCGGCAGATAAGAACCTTTCGGCCCATCTTGTCTGCCCAATTACATGGATACTTTACCTGGATTTATCTTTTGTTTAGGATAGCCTTATGCCTATCCCATGCTTGCTTAAATTCAATTACTGTTTTGGCCTCTACCACTTCTACTGGAAGACTGTTCCATGTATCCACCAACCGCTCAGTAAAATAATGCTTCCTGATGTTACTTTTAAACCTTTGCCCCTCTAATCTAAGACTATGTCCTCTTGTTTTGCTACATTGTTCTAACCCAGTGTTTCCAAACCCTGGTCCTCAAATACCCCTAAAAGGCCAGGTTGTAAGGATAACCTTGGGGAAATGTTGAATGAATCCTGCAATCACTGAGCAGCAAATCATATTACATGTACTGTGATTGAGATATCTGGAAAACATGACCTGTTGTGGGGCACTGAAATGGATAGAGATGAACTTGGGGGACAGTGGAAGGGAAATATCCGTAGGAGAAACACCAAAAAACCTAAAATTCTGATGTGGAGCAGCGAAAAGTTTTTGTTATAATGGACATTGAAGGTATTTTAATATATTGTTGGGTCTCAAGCTCAAGGCCATCAGTTTATCTATGATCTCATGAAGCCATATTTGTCGATAAAGGTTTAAATGCAACGAGCACTATAAGAGTCATTTTTTTGTGTGTGTACCACGTTATACATACTAATGCAGGGTTGTCAAACTCTGGCACCCCAGATGTTGTTACACTGCACCTCCCATGATCCTCTGGCAATCTATTGGAATTTAAAGATGTCTAGGAATTGTGATCCATCAAACTCTTACGAGTCCGAGTATGACATCCTTGGATTAATATCTTGTTTTACTCAACAGACCCATCTTCTGTAATGATCTCTTCTCAACAGCCCTACTTTAAAAAGCCCCTCGAATGTCTCCAGGTCTGCTGTAGTCCCTTATCCTTGTCAATGCAAGCCTGGGAGTATTTCTAGTCATTACAGCAAATTGACCTATAAATTCATACATCTGGCAGAAAACTGTGTTTGCTCGCGCATAAAATGAGTATGCATATAAGTTATTTTCCCCCCACTGAACGTAAAAATTAATGGTTGCTTCTTTTATATAATTATTGGTTTTAAAGTGGACCGATCCTCCACGGATATGCAGATGATAAAATCATCTAGCGTCAGGTACATGCTAAAAGTCGATCTTGGTTTTGCTCTTGAGAGTGTATGGATTAAATGACATTTATATGATGCTTGTATTCAGTTCTGCGATGTGGGCTACATACGTACGGTGCCAAATGCTTTGTGCTCGGCTGAGTGTGGCATTGTGGAAGCGCGCGGATGCACTCCTGCTATTGAAATTGCCATGCTTCTTAAAAGCACAATCTATACATTTGCAAGCAATTTGGCAACAGCAGGATACAGATGAAATGTTTTGCACGATTATCTCCCTGTATGTCATATTCTGATGATGGCTGCACTTTAAAAAAAAAAAACTGACACGTAAATATTGAAAGCTAATATTTGCCTGGGATTTCTTTAGTCTTATTCTGCATTTCCGGAGTCGTTGAGCAAACACGCAATTTCTTTACCGTAAATATTCCAGAGAAGTGATGGGTCTGAAAAAGATTAGACATGAGAGACTGTGCAAACAAGAGGTAGAGGATCTCTGCAGAGAAGCTGGGATTTGGAAGATCCTCATCAACCTTTACTGGATTTGAGAAAATGTTGAGCTCGTGAAAAATCGCATAAGCTGTGTGACTCGCAAGAAGCAAGTTAGCGACAGGAACACATAAGGGTTTCGCATCTTGCTTAAAATTCGTCTGCGCAGAATGTATTATTCCATGTAACAAACCCAGCTAGAGACTATGGCCCCTATTACACGCTTGGCGCCCAAAATATTTTTTTTTGCGCACGGAAAAAAACGTTAGCGCGTGCAAATTAAGGCGGTATTACGATCCGAGCGCAGTTTTTCAGCCTTCAACTTTTTACTTGCGCAAATCCGACGCGCAAAGCCGGGCGCAAATGACCGTTGCGTGCAGGAATCGGTGGGCAGACTGTTTTTTCACAGGATTCAGCCAATCAGAATTAAGAACCACCATTTGCTAGGTTTCGGTTGTTGCTCCTGTCAAAGTCAATCTGCGTATATGTGCTGCAACAAAAATAAAAATGAAACAATTTACAAATTTTACTGTTTGGGTATGTGTAGAATGTGTAACTGTACTGTGCTGTATTTTTTTTTTTTTTTTTGTGCAGGTTCATTTAGTTTCGGCCAGAACGTTCAGATTGTAAGTTAACATCAGGTTTTCAAAGACGTTAAAATGATGCACACAAACGTCGTGCGTTGCATTTTGCGCTAAAATTGTAATACCATGCGCGCATATGAATATTAACGCATTGGCGCTCACAATGTTAAGTATAGGATGCGCACAGGAACTTGCGCTCGTGCTGGGTTCGCGCAGGGTCACTCGCGTTGGACGTTAACGTGCATCGTCGTAATAGGACGTTATACGCTAATGTTTTTTTCCTCACGCAAATGCGCATTTGCGTGCACACAAATGCGCTGTGCGAAGAGTGTAATAGGGGCCTATAGGGGTTATTCAGAGAGAGCCCAACTGGCCCCGTAAATGCACCGAATACTGAATTTCCCCATACGGTGCAATTTCGTGGCCATTCTGTTATTCGAAAGCTGGCAATTCACCAAATATTGGAAAATTGCCAGTGAAATACGGTGATCTTGGCAACAGTGAAATCCTCATAGAGAAGCAATGGTTTAATCTATTCAGAGAACACCGAACAGCAATGAAATGTCAGGGAAATGCCCTGATGTTCGGTGGTTTAATTCGGCCGGTTTAATCGGGCGAATCCCAACAGTTTCAATGTAAAAAATATTCCCGTTCTTATTAACTATTTATTAAACTGTTTACTCTTTTAATTTGCAGCATAAAGGCATTTTTCGGAATTTTTTCAGAGAAATGTTTTTTTCCGATATACTGTATATATTTTTAGGATCACTGACGTACATAGTATGTACTGGGGAAAATTCCCCTTAAGGACCAAGGAAGTACTATGTATGTCATGGTCCTTTAACCCCCTCCGTTCCTATACTCACCTTTCTGGCCAGAGTCCCACGTCGGACTGGCTTCCTTAAAGCCAGCCCAACGGTTTTATGGGCCCTTGCGTGGTGCCCCCCTAGTGTTTGCAGGGAACCTGAAATAGGAGAGGGGAGGTCCTTTGGAAGTAATGGTTAATCTATTCAGAGAACACCGAACAGCAGTGAAATGTCAGTGAAATGCCCTGATATTCGGTGCTTTCATTCGGCAGGTTTAATCCGGTGAATCCCATAGGTTTCAATTTTAAAAATATCCCCGTTTTTATTAAATGTCTATTAAACCGTTTATTCTTTTAATCTGCAGAAAAAAAGTCTATTTTTTTTTTTTGGAGACAGGTCTCCAGCTGGTGACATTCGGCCAGTGGCCCAGTGTAGGTGTTTGGGGGGCATTTTTTTGCTGCCCCCATGGATTCCCCCACCCTAGGCAAACACTTTGTTTGCCTCGCGGTAGATACACCCCTGCTTGTCAATTTCTACCTAGAAGCGTTACTCACATGATGCTTGAGAAAGGCTCCAGCAGAGACGAAAAATTGCATGCCAAAGAATCCAATAAATGGCTCCTACTGAACCTTGTGTGATGTGACCGTCCCCTTTTATGATTGAGTGTCTTTGTCAGTGTCTGTGTCAGTATTTTTCTATATGACTGTCAGTCTCGTTCTCTGTGTCTTTGTGAGTGTCCTTCTGTGTCTGTCAGTGTCTTTGTGTCTGTATAACCATCAGTGTATGTCTGTAATGGTGTTTACCATCTGTGACGGATCCCGCTACTCGGGGGGAGTAGATCCGCTGTCAGCGCCGAGTACACCTGGAGGTCGGTAGTGTGGTAGCGAGGTGCCGCTGGTGCTCGTAGGATACCCCGAGGTTGCAGCGCTGTAGAGAGGTCCTTGAAGCGTCCCAGTTCCCAAAGCCCTGTTATCCCCAATTACTAGCCGAGGCAGGAGTAAAGGTTCAAATGAGTGATTTATTTTTCATGGAGAACACAGGCTTATTTATGGGGATAAAAGACATTGTTCTCCCCTGGTCCGCCCTCAGCCCTCCCGGGGTGATTTCTGCCACTGCCTAGAGCCATGGCCCAATTTCCCTTTGTTCACCTTGGGCCCCCCTGGTGGGTGCAGCCCTTATCTTGAGGCTCAGAGCCAACTCATCTGGTGAACTTTCCGTGGCTCTGAATGAGCGGGGAACAGGGGAACAACAGGGAAAATCATATTGAGGTACTTATAAAAATAAGGGCTAACGAACTTTTAATAACACACAAATAAATAAACACTTGAACTGTTGTACTGCGCTACAGCATAGTGGCGGCTGTCCCGTCACATATCTCCCCCAAGTTACCAGTTGGCAGACCCGGTGAGACGCTCTGCGGGTCCACTTGGGGATGTCCATGGACCCCACCTTAGATCTCAAGTTCAGTCTGGTGGGATAGCCCATCCGCATTGGCATTTTTCTTACCAGGACGGTATTGGATAGTAAAGTTGAAGGGCTGCAGGGCCAGGCTCCACCGCAGGAGCCTGCCGTTGTCTCCGGTCACCCGGTTCAGCCATACTAGGGGGTTGTGGTCTGTGAGGACCGTGAAGGAGCGCCCATACAAATAGGGTTGGAGTTTCTTCAGTGCCCATACCAGGGCTAAGCACTCCTTCTCGATTGCCGCATAGGCAACCTCCCTGGGTAGAAGTTTCCGACTGATGTAGGCAACCGGGTGGTCATGCCCATCTTCACCGACCTGGCTCAGCACCGCTCCCAGTCCGAACATAGAAGCGTCTGTGTGGACGACGAAACGTTTAGTTGAATCAGGAGCGGTCAACACGGGGGCCTCCACCAAGGCTCGCTTGAACTACTGGAAGGCTTCCTCACACTCAGGGGACCACAGTACCTGTCGGGGAAGGTTCTTGCGGGTCAAGTCAGTCAGGGGTTTGGCAATGGCGCTGTAGTTGGGGACGAAGCGGCGGTAGTATCCCGCCGTACCTAGAAATGCTAACACCTGGGTCTTGGTGCGGGGTGTGGGCCACTGGGCGACAGCTTCAACCTTGGCGGGTTCCGGGCGCTGCCTTCCGCCGCCCACCCGGTGGCCCAAGTACTGGACCTCGGACATGCCAACGTGGCACTTGTCTGGTTTGACTGTCAGACCTGCGGGGCCAAGGCGGTCCAGTACTGCCCGTAAGTGCTGTAAGTGGTCCTCCCAGGTGTTACTAAAGATGGCTATGTCATCTAGGTAGGCGCTGGTAAAGTCCTGCATCCCCTCTAGCAGATGATCCACGATGCGTTGGAACGTGGCCGGGGCATTCTTCATCCCGAATGGCATGACCCAAAATTGGTACAGGCCAAACGGAGTGATGAATGCCGATTTCGGCACACCTTCCTCGGCAAGGGGAATCTGCCAGTACCCCTTACACAAGTCAATGGTGGTGAGGAAGTGACCCTGGGCAATGCGGTCCAGGAGCTCGTCTACCCAGGGCATGGGGTAGGCGTCGGTAACGGTGTGCTCATTGAGCCTTCTGTAATCTACACAGAACCTGGTAGTGCCATCCTTCTTGGGTACTAGAACCACCGGGGAGGCCCATGGGCTCTCGGATGGTTCTATTACCCCTAGATCCAGCATCTCGCGGATCTCCTTCTGCATCCCGTCTCTCACTGCATCGGGGATTCGGTACGCCGTCTGCCGCAAGGGGGTTTGACTCTGGGTATCGACCCGATGCAGAGCTACAGAGGTGTAGCCGGGACGGGACGAGAACAGGTCTCGGTGCTCCCATAGCACCTGCTGAGCCTGTTCCCTGTGGCGTGGACTGAGTCCCTTGCTCAGCCGGACATCAGCTATCCCCTGGGCGCTCGGATCCCCAGGCAGTACTGGCAGGGGGAGATCCTCCAGATCCCCCGCGTCCGGTGCGCAGATGGCAGCTACTGCCTCTTCTCTTTCATGAAATGGTTTCAGCATGTTCACATAGATCCTTTCATCCGAACATCTGGCTGCGATGAAGGTGGTATCGCAGATCTTCTCTATAATTTTGTAGGGTCCCTCCCAGGCTGCCTGCAACTTATTTTGTTTGACCGGCCGGAGCGCTAACACTTTCTGCAATAGCTGGAAGGTGCGGTCCCTAGCCGACCGGTCATACCACCTCTTCTGCTTGGTTTGGGCCGCTTTGAGATTGTCCCGTACCAGGGCGGTCAATTCCTGCAGCCGGTCCCTAAACTCAAGCACATAATCTATGGCCGAGGTCCCTTCCTCGGCCAGAGCACCTTCCCAGTGCTCCCGGAGCAAGTCCAAGGGGCCTCGGACTCTCCGGCCATACAACAGCTCAAAGGGAGAGAAGCCAGTGGCTTCCTGGGGAACCTCCCTGTACGCGAACAACAGATGAGGCAAGTGGCGTTCCCAGCCCTTATGGGACATGGTAAAGGTGCAAAGGAGTTGCTTGAGGGTCCCGTTAAACCGCTCGCAGAGCCCGTTGGTTTGCGGGTGGTAAGGGGAACTGTACAGGGGTTTAATCCCGCACAGTCTCCAGAGCTGCTGGGTCACCTCGGCCGTAAATTGCGTGCCCTGGTCAGACAAGATTTCCTGGGGAAATCCGACCCTGGAGAATATCTGCAGCAGAGCTCCAGCGACGGTCTCTGCGTGGATATCTCGGAGGGCCACGGCCTCGGGGTACCTGGTGGCGTAGTCTACTACGGTCAAGATATACTTCTTGCCCGTAGTACTAGGCACCGCCAGGGGTCCTATCAGATCCACTGCCACCCGTCTAAAGGGTTCTCCCACTATGGGTAGGGGTCTCAGGGTTGCTTTCCGGGTGTCCCCCCCTTCCCTACCCGCTGGCATACCTCACAGGTCCGGCAATAGTCCCTAACATCCCTGGATAACCCGGGCCAGAAGAAGCTCTGAGTCAGGCGGTGCAGCGTCCGCCTGTGCCCCAGATGGCCTGCAAGGGGAATATCATGCCCAATCTTCAACAGATCGCGCCGATATTTCCCCGGCACTACCAGTTGCCTATGGGGTACCTGGTCCACTCCCCTCCTCGCTCCCCCGGAGGTCCTATACAACGTCCTCTGGTCCCAGGCAAATCTCACTTCCCCTACCCCTCCCGGCTCCCACCCAGCCTGTTGTCGGTAAGGGGCAAGGGTGAGGTCTTCCCTGGTGGCTTGGGAAAAGTCTGTCGGGGATTCCCAGGTCAGGGAGGGGGTATTATCGGGGCCAAGGGTTGGGCTGGTCTCACTTACCGCGGTCCCCTCGGAGTCTGTGTGTGGAGCCTTCCTTGCTTGATGGCGGGTGGTGACGGGGCATACCCCGCCAGGGTGGGTGTCCTCAAAAGTAGAGGTCAGCAGACCAAGGTCGTTGCCGAGTAGTACTTCAGTTGGTAGGTCTTTCATGATCCCTACTTCCAAGTCCCGGGCATCCGTGCCCCAATCGAGATGGACGCGGGCTGTAGGGATCCGGTAAACATGGCCGCCGGTGACTCGGACGGCCACCCAGTAGCCTGTGGAGGCAGCCGGAGTAATAAGGTGGGGCTGTGCCAGGGTAAGGGTTGCGCCGGTGTCCCGCAGGCCGTTGGCACTCCGTCCATTCACCTGGACCTTTTGGCGATGGTGCTGCCGGTTATCTTGGGCAGCTGCTTGAATCGGGTCTGCTTCATGTAGGATGCCCCAGTCTTCATCTGGAATCGCTGTGGGTTCTGGCTCCGGCTCATGTTGGCAACAATATGCCGTAGCTCTGCCCGGAGGGTGTGCTGGGCGATGCGGGGCAGGACGGTTGGCTGTCAGTGGACAGCAGTCCCGGATATGTCCGATTTGGTTGCACCCATAGCACCGAGGACCGGTCCGAGGAACCGGGGTGTGGATTGTCGGTGGCCGGGGTGCTCTCTCGGTGGGTGCGGTACGAGGCTGGGGTGCAGGATGGAATCGGGGAGGTGGGGGCCGAATGTCAGGAGGAGGTAATCGCCTGGCGTCCTGGTATTCATCAGCAAGGCGGGTAGCTTCGGGCAGGGTGAGGGGATGTCGGTCTCGCACTCAATCCTGGACCTCTGGAGGTGAATAGTTATAGAACTGCTCCAGCAAGAGCAGTTGGATGATCTGGTCCGGGTCGGTGGCTTGGCATCCCTGGATCCAGCTGCAGACAGCCTGTTGCATGCGGTGCCCCCATTCCGCGTAGGAGTCATGGGTCCCTTTCTTTAGAGCTCGGAACCGGACTCGGTACGCCTCGGGGGGTGAGCGCATAGCGGGCCAGCAGGTGTTCCTTGACCCGCTCGTACACCATGCAGTCCTCATCCGCCACAGCCCGGTAGGCTTCAGCCGCTCTGCCCGTCAACTTACTCGCCAGTAGAGGTACCCAATCTCGTGCCGCCACCTCTTGCAGGGCACATTGTCTTTCAAAATCTTGCAGGAAGCCGTCAATATCTTCGCTTCCCTCTGGGAAGAGTTTGAAGGCGGCAAAGGGAATCTTTTGCTTGGGGGGTCCGGTGCTGCCCTGGGGAGTCAGAGACCCACCGGACCGTTGCTGCATATCTGCTTGGTGGAGTCTGTCCGTATCTGCCAAGACCCTGCCGATGATGTCGGCAGAGGGGTCTGTTCCGTACAGGGGCCAGCCGCCACTGTACCTCTCGTCGCCATTCTGAGGTCTCGGAGCCCTCGGAGGGAGCCATACAAGCACGGTCGTCCTCCATCAATTCGCTGATGATGACCGCCTTCGTTTTGCCACCGGGGATCTTGCCTCTGGCTTTCAGCCATTCTTTAAGAACCGTGCGCTTCAGACCCTCGTAGTACGGGGTTACGGCCGTTACTTGGGGTGTCCGCCTCTCGGACCCAGGGATGTCTGAGACCGGGGTCAAGCCAGCGGCTGTTTTTCCCCCTGCTGGGCTGGTCTCAGAATCTCCCCCCGGATGGCGGCCGCTCCGGATGCTCAGCGTGTTGCGGTGGCTGAGACCGGGGTCAAGCCAGTGGCTGTATTTCCCCCTGTTTGTCTGGTCTCAGCCGATCCCACCAGGCTGCCAGCCAATGTGACGGATCCGCTACTCGGAGTGAGTAGATCCGCCGTCAGCGCCGAGTACACCTGGAGGTCGGTAGTGTGGTAGCGAGGTGCCGCTGGTGCTCGTAGGATACCCTGAGGTTGCAGCGCTGTAGAGAGGTCCTTGAAGCGTCCCAGTTCCCAAAGCCCTGTTATCCCCAATTACTAGCCGAGGCAGGAGTCAAGGTTCAAACGAGTGATTTATTTTTCATGGAGAACACAGGCTTATTTATGGGGATAAAAGACATTGTTCTCCCCTGATCCGCCCTCAGCCCTCCCGGGGTGATTTCTGCCACTGCCTAGAGCCATGGCCCAATTTCCCTGGTGGGTGGGTGCAGCCCTTATCTTGAGGCTCGGTGCCAGCTCGTCTGGTGAACTTTCCGTGGCTCTGAATGAGCAGGGAACAGGGGAACAGCAGGGAAAATCATATTGAGGTACTTATAAAAATAAGGGCTAACGAACTTTTAATAACACACAAATAAACACTTGAACTGTTGTACTGCGCTACAGCGTAGTGGCGGCTGTCCCGTCACACCATCATCTATAGGTCTTTGTCTTTGTCTGTTTGTGTCTTTCAGTGTCTGTATCCTTTCTTTTCTGGCAGTGTCTGTGTGGCATCACTGGGAAAGTGAAACTGTCAGCTACAGGTTCACTTCAAATGTTATCTTTGCTGTAGTTTGTGATGCCACAACAATATTACAATTCAGTGCAACATTTGGGAAAATAAATCTATTATAAAAAATGGGGCATTCTAGAGTTTTATAGCAAGTGAAGTTGTTAATTGCATTGTGTTCAGTGAATAAATGGAAATGGTAATACATGCACCTCTTGCTATTCTGTATTGCTTCTTTACCATACTTTTGCTAGTTGTATACCACATTCAATCGTGACACTAGTGCTAGAGTAACAAGCAATTATTAGTCACTTGTTATCCTGCTGGCTAATGCAAACAGAGGAAAAGGTTACTAGGATCCAAAACTGGGAAACGGATCTTGTGAAGATTTTAAAACCTGAAAAAAATAAAATAAAAACATGTATTCACTCTATTTCCATGGAGGAACGGAACAGGTCTCCTCTTGCTGCTTCTGGAAGGACCTTGAAGTCAATTTCTCCCTCTGTGGGCAACTGTATGCAATTGAGCAGAGCCCTAGAACCAAAGAACCTCATGTCTTCCAGGATCCTCATGTCATCCACCTCCAGAAGGATATAGACATCTTAGAGAGAGTTCAGAGAAGGGCTACTAAAATGGTGTACGGCTTGAAGGAGAAACGTTACCAGGAAAGGGTTAATGATCTTAACATGTACAGCTTGGAAAAAAGACGAGACAGAGGAGATATGATAGAAACATTTAAATACGTAAAGGGAATCCACAAGGTAGAGGAAGGGAGTACATTTAAAAGGAAACAAAGTAGCAAAACAAGAGGACATAGTCTTAGATTAGAGGGGCAAAGGTTTAAAAGTAACATCAGGAAGCATTATTTTACTGAGAGGGTGGTGGATACATGGAACAGCCTTCCAGTTGAAGTGGTAGAGGCCAAAACAGATTTGAGTTTAAGCAGGCATGGGATAGGCATAAGGCTATGCTAAATAAAAGATAAATCCAGGGAAAGTATCCATAGAAGGCCCGTGTCAGACGAACGCAGTGATCACGTCCGTGTTGACGCACATTTTAACGTCCGTCGTAGCATAAAAGAATGATCAATAGAGACCCACACACGAAGTACGTCTGCACAGAAGTGCGGACGCACAACACACATGGCACCGGACGCAATTCAGGCAAGAACGTCAAACCGCTAGGACAGTGTCACGTTCCCACGTTCCAACCCTGTCTTCCTGCCCTCTGTATTTGTATATTGTGTTTTTTCCATTGTGTTTCTGTTGCTGCCAATTCCTGGGTGGCCTCCCAGGGGTTAATTGGTGTTCTGTGTGCTGCTCACCTGTTGACCCTTGCCTTGATTCCCCTGCCTATATTAGAGCAATGTACCTATAGTACATTGCTGGGTCATTTTACTTTGCCTGGTCTCCTTGAATCCTGTATCCTGAGAGCTCCTTGCTGTGTTCCTGATATCCTCCGTTTGTTCATCCTTGTTCAGTTTTTGCCTCTGTTATTTCTGTTCCAGTTTATGTCAGTTCCTTCTGTGTATTTAGTTCTGTCATTTTCTGTATTTTGGTTTGCTGTTTATGTTCCATTCTGATTCCCCCGGTTACCGATTTTTGGCTTGGCTGACTTCCCTTCTGGTTCCTATTCCTATATTCTGTATGACGTACTCTCTCTGGTTATGACCTTTGGCTTTCCTCTATATGACTACTCTATATAGTATAGTCCTTGTCTGTACCGTTTCCAGGAAACCCTGTCATCTGTATACAACAAAAGACTCTGTACGGCTTCAAGGTAATACTTTCCTTTAGATTAGATCCGGCTATCCTAAAGACCGGCCTTTCAGTGCAGGGAATCTTTGGTATTGCCGTACAGAGGTCTTTTGTTAACCCTGTGTTGGTTTTCATCTGTCCTTGCCGGTTACAGTGCATCTCTGCCCATAGGGGCTTCTCTCAGGAACCTGGTCCTCACCTTGCTGCGAGTTATATTCTTAGGGATATATATATACAGACCGACCACTTCCAAGGATCGGAGGGCAAGGATAGGGTGGTGCGTGCCTGGTGGTACTGCCACCGTGACAGACAGACGCACAGAGTGCGCCACCTCCACGTAGCTTTGTGTGTGAGTGATGAAACGTAGTCAGACGGACTGCATTTTTGACGTCCAGCATTTTTGACTGACAAAATTATTTTTCATAATTAGCAATTGTTTTCATTTTACATATTTTACTTCCCATCTACATCAGTCAAAAAAAAGGCAGTCAAAAAAAATGGACCGTCTGGTGTCTACAGTATCATCAGTCAGAAAGTACGTCAGTTGTGCATGGACGCACAGTGTGCTCAGTCAGAATGCGTTCGTCTGACATTAGCCTAATTGGCCAAACTAGATGGGTCAAAAGGTTCTAATCTGCCGACATATTCTAGGTTTCTATGTATGTCCAAAAGATGCCACAAGTAGTTACTTCAATTTTTTTAACTAATTCACAGAAAAATTGTCAAATCTTACCACTTTACAATGCATTACCTAAACTTTGGCATGTGGGACTGGTTTTCGATGTGTGCAAAATGCAAGTCAGGTAGGTCTTCAGTATTTTGTCTTCTTTTTTTTTTTTACTACATTTCATATTAATAGTTCATTTTTTAGCCATCAGGTGTAACATGCAGCTCAGCGGTGTGACTTAATAATCAAGGCAGGGGTCCCAAAGGTGCTACGGCAATTAAGTGCTTACATAAATTGCAGCTAAGTGTGACTACTTCATGGCAGGCCAATTCTTTATTTCCAGTTACTGGATGAAAACTAGAGGTCAGTAAAAAAATATTTTAAAAAATGACAGAATTATTACTATAGAAAGTACTGCAAATTACAATTTCCTGAACACACATTTATAGGGAAAGGGAAAAAGAGTGGTTTAGTGCACCAGCAGCGGCAAACGATTGAGCACAAATATACCATTTACTAGAGGTGTGCACGTCTGGAAAATTAGTTTAGTTTCAATAATTTTGTTTTCGGAATCTCGTGTCGTTTCGTTTGATATATCGGATCACAATAAAACCCATTGTAAGTTGGGGTCGATTCGATATTTGATATTGATTCGAATTTCGGATCACTAAATAAAACCCCAATGAATCAAATCCTGCTGTTAAAAGGCAAGCTAGGGTTAAATATTGAGCTGTCCATTGACCTGTGGTGCTGAATACAGAATCCTGCTGAGGAATCATTTAATCAATGGTTCTCTTGTGAAACAGTATAACAAATCAATTTCGTTATATACCATTTCGTTTTCGTTTCAATTCGGATTAAATAATTTTGTTATTTCGAAAGTACTTCCGAAATACGAATTAACAAATTTTCAAATGAATTGCGATTCGTTACGAAACGAATGCACACCTCTACCATTTACACAGTGATTTGAACAGATGGATATTCTCTTACTCTTGAGTTAGATATGTTGTAACAAATCTCAAAAGGAAAATAGAAAAAAAATGGCAACGAGAGTAACAATATAAAAAGTCCCAGCAATAAATGAGTTTAGGGACAATCCATGCATGTGATGGAGGGCTTGCACACGGCTATGTCACTAGTGGGTCTTTTAAAAGCACCCACCTTTGATTGGAGGGATTCCATAGTAAACAGTTAGTATAGAAGAATAGTCATAAATGAATTTCAAATGTCAAATGTACCTTTTTTCCTCAACAATCATGGAAAAATGCTAGGTAGTATCGTAGATACAGTATCTCATAGAAGTGAGTACACCCCTCACATTTTTGTAAATATTTTATTATATCTTTTCATGTGACAACACCTAAGAAATTACACTTTGCTACAGTGTAAAGTAGTGAGTGTACAACTCGTATTAACAGTGCAAATTTGCTGTCCCCTCAACAATAACTCAACACACAGCCATTAATGACTAAAATGTCTACTCACTTCTGTGAGATACTGTATATAGCACAAGTATATAAAACAAAATATTTCTTAGTGATACTCACATATATGGGAGCCAAAGCTGGGCTCTCCTTAAAAGAATATATATATATTTTTTATTTATTCCCGATATCCCGCCACACAGACACAGATCAACGTTTCAGTCCTCACAGTGACTTTAATCAAGATGATGATCTTGATAAAAGTCCCTGTGAGGACTGAAACGTTGATCTAATAAAGAAGAATTTTCTACTTCTATCAGTCTCCCTGTGGCGGGATATCGGGAATAAATAAATAAATGAATATATATATATATATATATATATATATATATATATATATATATATATATATTTATTTATCTTGAAGTATAGGACGCACTCCAGGACTTAGGTAATGTAGTAAAAAACTATGGTTTATTAAATATGCATTAAAATTTCGTGCCCAATGGCACCAGCCATTGGGCACGAAATTTTAATGCATATTTAATAAACCATTGTTTTTTACTACATTACCTAAGTCCTGGAGTGCGACCTATACTTCAAGATATTTATACCATCGCTTTTTGGATTTGTGCACCCAGGCAAGTATTCTGTTCGTGGTATGTGCAGGTTGCCACTGGTCTTTTTTTTTATATATTTATTTATGTATATACTGTATTCTCTAGTGATCAATATTGCATGCCAACGTTTTGCCAAGCTTCCGTGGCTTTCTCAGTTTGCCACAGATTTGAACACAACTATAACAAACAGAGTTGATTGCAAGAAGACTTTAGAAGCGTTTTTTAATATTCAGTGTGTGAAGGCTTGGAAAATTGGCAAATATAGAGGAAATGATTATTTCTGGACTTTTTAGATTCTGTGTCTGAAAAATATATACATTTAAAATCTATTCATGTGAATCAGGAAACCAGATAAAAGTAGAGTTTGATTTTGTTTAAACTCATTAATGAATCTGCTGTTGTTCCCCACTTCTTAATATTTTCCCAGGCTCTGTCTTGATTTGTAATTTTCTTTATGAAAACCGTAGCTTTGAAATCCGCTAGATATTCAGGCTGATGATTTACCCTGAGTTTATGAAATAACATAAAGCAAAAACCACCTGCTGACTTTTACGCTGCTGATTGACATTTCGTATTATTGCCTGGTACAATGGACTAATGATTCACAACTCATTTTGCATATACTGTATCTACATAGAGGCCTTTCTGACACTTGCCTGTACAGTAGCACTGGACATTCCAGCTTCATTAACATCCATTTTCCAGAAGTAATATTCTTCTCGGAGTGCATTATCACATCTGATTTTGTGACCGTTGATGCGTGATCATTATTGATTTAAAATAAGGAAATCTAGGACATAACTCTAATGGGCTCCACCTTTATATATCCTTAACTTATTGGTGAACCATAAGAAGGTTCCATTAGTAGTTAATGACTGAACTCTGCCATTTTTTTAATGCGAGAGCAAGATTTCTTGCTATGTAGAACCTGTGGGACAAGTTGTGTAGGGACGACTGGGAATGCCTTAACAACAAAAAATTCTTTAAATAAGTTACATTTTGGATGGAAATGTCCCATAATGCATCTTGGCTATTATATAGCATAAAAATGATAATGTAAAGTTTGTCACAATGTGTTTTTTCAGTAACGTGTTGGATAGCCTTTGGCCTTATCTACTGCCTGACACCTTCTAGGCATTGTCTCTACAAGTCTTTTGACATCCTCTCCTGTGATCAAATGATGCCAGGAATTGATTATAGCCTCAATGAGTCCTCGCTTGTTGCTTGGGTTCTTGCTCGAGACCATGCGTTTCAATCTTGACCACAGATTTTCGATGGGATTCAAGTCAGGGCTATTTCCAGGCCAGGGAAGCAGAGGAATTTTCTTGTCAACCAAAACTAACAAAATCAGAAGGTGTTTCCACAATTTTGGCCACTAGTGTATGTTTAAGTGGTTTTCCAGGGTTTGAGTAAATTAGGAATTCATAGGAATGATGACAGTTTATCTGTATTTGTAAGGGCAGAGGCTATGACCCCTGTGTAATGTTGTGTGTATGGAACCCAATGGCAAGCCGAAGAAGGAGACCAGGATATGTATGATCAGTTGAGCATTTACTGGATGGAACAAAATATAAGTCCAGAACAAAAGGTAACGCAAGATTTCTTTGACAAGAGTAAAGTCCAGAATGAAGGATTGTAGGGGTAAATAACACGAGTTGTAATCTTTGAAATAGACCAGGGTAGAGGAATTGGACTTGAAGATAGGATCTGGAACTGGTACCGTGGGTATAGAAGCAAGCCTGGAGATGGAGCTGGTGCCGTGGAAACAAGCCTGGAGATGGAACTGGTGCCGTGGAAGCAAGCCTGGAGATGGAACTGGTGCCGTGGAAGCAAGCCTGGAGATGGAACTGGTGCCGTGGAAGCAAGCCTGGAGATGGAACTGGTGCCGTGGAAGCAAGCCTGGAGATGGAACTGGCACCGTGGGGGCAAGCCTGGAGAGGAAACTGGTACTGTGGTAGCAAGCTTGAAGATGGAACTGGCACTGTGGTAGCAAGCCTGAAGATGGAACTGGCACTGTGGTAGCAAGCTTGAAGATGGAACTGGCACTGTGGTTGCAAGCTTGAAGATGTAACTGGTACCGTGGAAGCAGGCCTGGAAGCGGAGCTGGTACCGTGGAAGCAGGTCGGGAAGCAGAGCTGGTACCGTGGAAGCAGGTCTGGAAGCGGAGCTGGTACCGTGGGAGCAGGTCTGGAAGCGGAGCTGGTACCGTGGAAGCAGGTCTGGAAGCGGAGCTGGTACCATGGAAGCAGGTCTGGAAGCGGAGCTGGTACCATGGAAGCAGGTCTGGAAGCGGAGCTTTTACCGTGGAAGCAGGTCTGGAAGCAGAGTTGGTACCATGGAAGCAGGTCGGGAAGCAGAGCTGGTACCGTGGAAGCAGGTCTGGAAGCAGAGCTGGTACCGTGGAAGCGGAGCTGGTACCGTGGAAGCAGGTCTGGAACTCAGGATTCTCTTGGAGCAAATACGAAGAGGGACCACTGGATAACGTGGTGGTGAACCACAGTATAACCTGGTTAATGAACTGGGAAAGGCAGCAGATTTAAATAGGGTTCAGAGGATCATAAGAACACCGTTCACCTGGGGCTCGTAGGTGGAGTTGGGATACCTGAGTACTTGATAGGTTAATTGGTGGCATACGAGGATCTCCAGTGCAGGTGTAATGCAGTACCTTTACTTGACCAGCAGGTCTTCATGCTTTAGGATGGACGATCGCGCATGCGCGCTTGGTTTCTGCTCAGTCAGATCCCGGAGGCGGCGTGGGACACATCCTGGCTCTCCTCCTCCGAGCTGAAGACCGGAACCAGGGAGCGACGCGCCACGAGGGACCTCGGGTGAGTATGCAAAGTGTCCCAACATGGCGGCCGCGGTCCGGCCGCGGCGTGGGGCATGACAGTATTTGCCAGAGGGATGGCATGTTCATCCATAAAGAAGCGCATCGACTGCTACAGATTCTGGTAATACCTTTTATGACAGGAATCATAGGTGGACAGATATTTTTGTGAGTTCCCACATTTGGGGCACTATTTCGTGCCGGGCGCTAAAATGGGGATGCTAACAAGATCGCGCGGGGCCGGGAAGTGATTTGCGGAGGGAGACTAGTGTGCACTGTGCACGGGGACACACACACACTGTGCACGGGGTCCGCACATGGTCGTTCGGTGCCATCTTAACCCTCCACTGGTCGGGCCCGGGATTGGTCTGTGCCTCTTTCTTTCCTCTGCCTCCTTTTTCTTCCTTTCTTTCTTTCGTGCCTTTCTCTATCTCTTCTGTGCCTTTCTCTCTCCTCTTTTTTTTCTTTAATCTGCCTCTGGTGACTCCCACACATCATTTGGTGGCACCTGTGCATCACCATAAGACGCCCACCTTCTGCGCCTTCCACGAGCCGACAACGTCGACTTTGCAAGCAGCCACTGCCGGCTACACGAGCCACACAATGAGGAACGGGTATAATAATGGAACACGGGTTGCGGCCCGCTGTGCCAGTAGTTGACAGTGCGCCTTAGGCAGTTGCCTAGCTTGCCTAGTGGGAGCACTGTCCCTGAATACCTTTCTTATCATAACAATAATTACTGATTTCGCTCCTCATTTTAAGCATAGGATGCGCAAAGTACAGTAAGCTTGCGCAAGCTAGCGCAATCACTGATGCGCAAACTGATTTCTCACGGGTTTAGCGTTAGGAAGGTAATATGGAGCATGCGTTAAAGTCACTTATCCACATTAACGCTTACTCATCTGTACACTACAGTTAGCGTTCACTAGGGAATAGTGCCCTTGTTTTTTTTGGGGGATTTTACCCATGCTGCAACCTCAAAACCCAAACAGGTTACACCCGCTTTAATTCCTTGATCTTTGCTTCTTTTTAATTCTTTATTGAATGAACGTCCCTCATAAATCTCGACTGTTCCCTAATCACAATGCGGTTGTTGAAAATGTTTGTTATGCTTAATTGCTAATGATAATTTAAGGATATCACTCTCATGGGTCTGTAATTTCTAGTATGATATTTTGATCATTGTCATTTTATAGCTCATCTGTTCACCCGTTAGCAATCTGTGTTTGGTATGTTTGTGTGATAAGTGATGCTGCTAAACAATAACACGTAAATATTTCAAATTATGTTTCTTTCTATTAGCTTTCTTGCAATAATGGTTTGAATTTCATAGATTTATATTTGCTGTCTAATAGTGTATATGGAGTCCTTTTTTCTTAATGCTTGTAAAATATTACATTTATTTTTTGTGTTATTTTTATAAAAAATACCGTCATGGTAAATAAATCAGTCAGTGTTTTAAAACCTGTATTTTTTTTTATAAATACTGTAAGTTATTTGACCTAGACAGTGCCAGATTTACATCACAGGAGTCACAGAAATCTAAGGGGTTATTCAAAGAGAGGCGAATTGGCTCTGAAATTGCACCGAACAGTGAATTTCCCTGTATGGTTTAATTTTGGAACCATTCGACTATTCAGAAAGCTGAGATGCCAGCGAAATACAGTGTTCTTCGACGGCAGTGAACTCCCCATGAGAAAGTAATGGTTAATCTATTCAGAGAACACCAAACATCACTGAAATGTCAGTGAAATGCCCTAGTTTTTGGTGCTTTCATTCGTCAGGTTTAACCAGGTGAATCCCTTACGTTTCAATGTTGAAAACATTCCTATTTTTATTAAATATTATTAAACTGTTTATTCTTTTAATTTGCAGCAAAAAGTCTCTTATTTATTTAGGATTTTTTAGGCATTTATCTGAATTTTTTTCAGTGAAAACTTCAGATTTTTTTTTAACCCCGTAAGGAGTAGGACCACTGAAGTACATAGTACGTCCTGGGGAAAATTCCCCTTAAGGACCAAGGACATACTATGTATGTCATGGTCCTTTAACCCACCTCCCTCCCTATACTCCCCTCTCTGGCCGGGGACCCAAGTCCCAGGTGAATCCCATACGTTTCAATATAATAAAAAATCCTGTTTTTTTTAAAATTATTTATTAAATGGTTTATTCTTTTAGTTTGCAACAAAAAGTTTCTGTATTCATTTAGGATTTTTTGAAAGTGGCTTGATCCTCATTTTCCTACAGAGCACCACAATTATGGAATAACCTCCCAGACGCCATCAAATCTTCCCCCAGTCTAAAGCCACTTAAGAGATCTCTATTAACATACCTCAATACAGAATGCACCTGTAAACATGTAACATAGTGAATATATTTATTTTCTGTTAATCTGTATATTTGTGCTGTTTTTTTATTTTTTTTAAATATCTTGCATTTATTACTTTGTATTTCTGTAACAATTCAATGTTCTTGAACCCAGGACATACTTGAAAACGAGAGAAATCTCAATGTATCCTTCCTGATAAAATCCTTTATAAATAAATAAAATAAATTTTAGTTTTCAACATTTTTAAAAATATATATATATATTTTAGTTTTATAGAGACAGGTGTCCACCACAGGTTCCTTTCTCTTTAATAAAAAATTGTAAAAAAGAAAAAAAAATTGCACATTTATTTTTAATTTTACAGAAAACTGTGTCTACCAAAGGGGGTCAACTTGCTGTGTAAATAGAAAAAATTAATAAAAAAATTTGAAGAAAAACTTTTTTTTCGTTTTACAGAAAGGCACCTCCCTGTGGGTGCCTGTAGGCAAATAACTTGGACCTAGGAAGAAGCTGTGGATGAGGGTGCGGCGACAGGAGAATTGAAAATGATGTGGTAACAAATTGGTTGTCACAGGCAAGACGGGAAAACATTACCTTCTTCTTCGATAAAGCAATTTTCAGACTTTGCTGTATCAAGAGAGGGGGAATACTTTTCTCTCTTGCAGCACTTAGGTGTAAATAGGTAATTTGTGGGACCTTTTGATCACTGCAATAGGTCTGTCACCCGTAATGCTGTCTTTACATATACAAGATGGGGGGTTCCTTTGATTTCCTCAGCTGGCCCATTCTCCCATCGTTATTGTTGCCAAGCATTTACATGGTCTGCTAAAAGGCCAGTGAATGTTTGGAAATGTTATCCTGCTTTAAAATACTGATAAACCGCGATTTAGCCTTTATACAAGCAATAAGTAGATTGAAACTGATAGGTGCAGGGTGTCTGTGTTTATGTGTTGATATTGACACTTGTAAGCAGGCAGTCAGTGATTTAAGAGAGCGCTGGACCCAGTGGTGTATTTAGGTTTTGTGCTGCCCTAGGCCTGACTAAACTCGTGCACCCCTAATTTAAATTTGACGCACCCCTTCCTGTCAAGGGCACACCTCTTCCTGGTTAATCCCCACCCTTCCTCTTTAAGCTCCACCTTTTCCTCTTAGAGCTCCGCCTTTTCCTCTCTTTATATTAAAAGTGGATACCAAGTGCCTACTTGTATATTTTGTATACCATTTCAAATGTATCTATTGAGATAAAGAAAATTATGAAATGTTTAAATTCAAGTATTTTTACAAAAAACAGCCACGCATGTCAAGTAAACGGGATCACAGCCACTCTAATTGGTGGAACAATAAAATCCACAGAAACGTGCACTGCATATGAGCGTATCACAGAGCTGCATAGCAATAAAACCCACAGAAATGGGCACTGTGTATGAGCATATCAGAGCTGCAAAGCAATAAAACCCACAGAAATGTGCAGTGTGTATGAGCATATCACAGAACTGCACAGCAATAAAACTCACAGTAATGTGCAGTGTGTATGAGCGTATCCCAGAGCTCCAGGGCAATAAAACTCACAGTAATATGCAGTGTGTATCACAGAATCCACAGCAATAAAACTCCCAGCAATGCAATGTGCGGTGTGTATGAGTGCATCAGAATCCACTGCAATAAAACTCCCAGCAATGCAATGTGTGGTGTGTGTCAGCGTATCAGAATCCACAGCAATAAAACTCCCAACAATGCAATGTGCGGTGTGTATGATTGCATCAGAATCCACTGCAATAAAACTCCCAGCAATGCAATGTGTGTTGTGTGTCAGCGTATCAGAATCCACAGCAATAAAACTCCAGCAATGCAATGTGCGGTGTGTATGAGTGCATCAGAATCCACTGCAATAAAACTCCCAGCAATGCAATGTGTGGTGTGTGTCAGCGTATCAGAATCCACAGCAATAAAACTCCCAGCAATGCAATGTGCGGTGTGTATGATTGCATCAGAATCCACTGCAATAAAACTCCCAGCAATGCAATGTGCGGTGTGTATGAGTGCATCAGAATCCACTGCAATAAAACTCCCAGCAATGCAATGTGTGGTGTGTGTCAGCGTATCAGAATCCACAGCAATAAAACTCCCAGCAATGCAATGTGCGGTGTGTATGATTGCATCAGAATCCACTGCAATAAAACTCCCAGCAATGCAATGTGTGGTGTGTGTCAGCGTATCAGAATCCACAGCAATAAAACTCCCAGCAATGCAATGTGCGGTGTGTTTGAGTGCATCAGAATCCACTGCAATAAAACTCCCAGCAGTGCAATGTGTGGTGTGTATGAGTGCATCAGAATCCACTGCAATAAAACTCCCAGCAATGCAATGTGCGGTGTGTATGAGTGCATCAGAATCCACTGCAATAAAACTCCCAGCAATGCAATGTGTGTTGTGTGTCAGCGTATCAGAATCCACAGCAATAAAACTCCCAGCAATGCAATGTGCGGTGTGTATGAGTGCATCAGAATCCACTGCAATAAAACTCCCAGCAGTGCAATGTGTGGTGTGTATGAGTGCATCAGAATCCACTGCAATAAAACTCCCAGCAAACCGAGTGTATATGAGCACACAGCAATGATTTATTCTATATTTACCGGCCTCTGTCCGCGGTAGGGCTGTGTGCAGAGTCAGCAGGTACTGTGTACAGACTCAGCAGGAGGTCCCTCCAGGCCACGTTAGGATCACGGCTGTGCCTGTGCGTGGAGCCATCTTGTCAGCAGTGGGGTGCCACTGCCAGAGGGTGCACCGTGGCTTTGATTCCCTTCCCGATGGGTGTTCAGTCCAGAATAGAGTGACAGTCCATGTTAACGAAAGGGCGGGCAGCTGCGTGCATGCGTGTCACGTGGTTCAGCCAGTCAGGTGGTACTGAGACTCAGTACCACCTGACTGGCCGGCCCGAGTGTGACCTGCACGCAAGCAGCCTCACCAGGAGCCAGGCAGCTCAATGACAAATTTCTATCACTGCAGTGCTGGTTAAGGAAAGGTCCACTTTAAACAGCAGTAAGCAGACAGGGCTTCATATTCTGCTGAAACCCCCCCCCTCCTTTACCTGCCGTTTACTGTCATCTTCTCTCTCTGGACACAAATCACATCCCCCTCCCCTCTCCTAGAGCTGCTGCGGGGCAGGGGAGGAGCTATGGAGGGAGGAGAGGGGGATTTTTATTCTATTCGATTTTATTCCGTATGCAAACGCCATGCTCCGCTGCTCGTTGTTTGAGAACACAGCTCAAAGCTGACACACAGTGACAGTGGCACCTCCTAGTACCCCCTAATGACACCCCAATAATCACTGGTACCTGGGGCGGCCCGCCCTCCGCCACTCCTCTAAGTACACCACTGCTCTGGTGATATGCTCACACACAAGTTTGGCGAACTGCCAGCAAGTACGGTGCTGTTTGAAGGCAGTGCAAATCCCCATAGAGAAGTAATGGTTAATCTATTCAGAGAACACCAAACAGCAGAGAAATGTCAGTGAAATGCAATGATGTTCAGTGGTTTCAATCAGCAGGTTTATTCAGGCGAACTCCATAGGTTTCAATGTTAAAAATATTCCCGTTTTTTATGCAATATCTAATAAACCATTTATTATTTTAATCTGCAGTAAAAAGTCTTTATTTATTTATCGATTTTTTTTTTGTACCTTTTAGTGATTTTTCAGAATTTTTTGGGCTAAATTCCCCCCCTTTTTTTTAATAGCGGTTCTCCTTTTTCTGTAACAGAACTTTTTATTATCAATCATAGGATCTTATATGTAAATTCCAGACATTTTCGTTCAGTAGTTCTTTTGAAAACAGCAGGCCATGGGTTTGCGGTGGCAGCATACAGCGGCCGACTCCATGCACTTTGGGTACCCTGCGGTGAATGGTGAATTCACTGCAGGGCTGGGAAATTTTATTCCCCGAAGTGCAGGGAACTACAGAGCACCAAAATGTTGGCGTCATTTCGGTGCTCTGTGAGTAACCCAATTAGTGGTGAGGTTTTTTGTTGCCCCCTGGAAAGTGAAAGCCTAGGCCTTGCCTACCCAGGACATACTTGAAAATTAGTGACATCTCAATGTTTCCTTCCTGGTAAAATAGTTTGCAAAAGTAAAAAAAAAAAAAAAAAAAAAAAATTTTTTTTTTTTTATTTTTTTTTTTTTTAGGGGTGGGGCCACCCAGCGGGCCGCCGCCCCCTGGAAAGTGCCGCCCTAGGCCTGGGCCTTGTTGGCCTAGGCCAAGATACACCAGTGGCTGGACCTCTAAACAGCTAGGGCCACCTCTTCAATTAGTTCCATAGACATGATGTTCATTTTGAAAAATGTATTCATAAGAATTAGACATAAGATAATTAAAACAATACCAAAACGCATTTCGCCCTTTAATGTGACTTCCTAAATCCGTAAGGAACTGACTGAGGAAGCCACATTAAAGGGCGAAACGCGTTTTGGTATTGTTTTAACTGTTTTAATAATTATGTCTAATTCTTCTGAATATTTTTTTTAAATGAACATCATGTCCATGGAACTAATTGAAGAGGTGGCCGTAGCTGTTTAGAGATCCAGCGCTCTCTCAAATCACTGGCTGCTGCTAACAAGTGCCGGGACAGGCACTTTAACATGTGAGTAACCCACTTTTGTGTACTCTGCACCCCTTGTTAAGATCCAGGCTGTCTGCACTAAGAATTCCCTCTGTATCTTTGAGGGATATAACCCTCCTATGGGAGAAGATTCCAAGAATAGGAGGGAAGATAAAGAACAAGAAGGGGGGATCGCCTGTACGGATCCAAAAGTGCTAAGATTTGAGCCTGTCAGACTTAGGTTCTTAACCACGTGAGTGGGATTTTTCTCTAATTCTGTGAAACCATAGTGTGTGTGTGTGTCACAGAGCCCTTTCCAATCCTCCCTGTAACAGTATATGTCATTGTGATTATTATTATCATCATTTGTATTATTATAGCACTAACAGTTTCCACAGCCCTTTACAGTAACCAAAAGGGAACAAGATACAAATAAACAATCAAAGGAACAGAGACAAGAGGTGTAGAGAGCCCTGCTCGTAAGAGCTTACAATGTCTTTTTAAAGCTGTGTCGGATCTGATTGGTCATTGTTTGTCTAAATAAACATTGCCTCTCTTCGTATCAGGTGGTTACGTGTTTGTGCTATCTCTTACCTAACTTATTCAGGCAGCCTGTTACCCACCTTGTGAAAGCAAGGTGCTCTATTGTTCATCTTGTATTTGGGTTTGGGCTGTGGTTTAACGCACACATTCAACAGAGGGTGAAATCAGGGGGGGTGTATTAAGAGGTGATTGGTTAGGTAAGGACTGTTTAACGGATAATATGGAGTTAATATATTTTGAGTCATGGCACGCATTCAATCCAGAATTAGTGTGTGACAAAGTGACCCAAGAATAACCCTGTGTGTTGATCTAAACAAGAATATAAATAACTTTGTTTTCCTACTTGTAATCCTATCAATAATACTAATTGGGAGTATGTACGACAGCAGGAGCTGCCTTCATCTTCTTATCCCTTGCAGCTGCCAAAATGTCTGGCCAACATTTGGTTTTCCTACAACAAAAAGTAAACTCTTTGTTTTAAAGATGATATAAAAAGGTGGGAGACTGGCAGATCGAGGGGTCTCATACCTGAGAGTGGACACATTCTCAGGTCCACTTCCAAAATGGGACCCCTGACTGACCGTCGCAGCTTCCCAGTCAAGGCTTTGGAAAAGTTGAAGACTTTTTTGGTGATGTTTTGATTCCATGCATTCTCATATATCTTAAGTTTTGAGTTACTACTGCTATTAATCAGAATCTAATATCATTTATGCTTATATTATCGTAGATCAGAATCTAATATCATTAGTGCGTATGTAGCCTATATTGCTAACCAGAGTTTAATACCATCTATGTTTATGTTATTGCTTTGATAGATTTCCTTAAGTGAGGCTTTGATTAACTTGTGTGATGTGAGTTCTATGTGTAATATTCTCGTAGTATTGCTTTGGTATGTGTTTTGCTACAATAAGGCTTGAATGATTGACATTTGTTATGATTTGAGTTCCATATAAAGATTGTCTGGTGTAATGGTTTCCAGAGATGTCTTCTCATGTGTGATGGCCAAGTTTCATATAAAGCATTTCTGTTGTAATGGTATCCAGAAATGTCTTCTTGTTTGTTTTGTAATTTGCTTATATATATACAGTATGTATTATTATTATACAGGCATTTATACACCGCCAACATATTCCGCAGCGCTTTACAATAGGAGAGCACAAACATGAGACGTACATGATACATAATAAAAAGATGACCCTGCCCGTAGGATAACTGTCCAGGTATTACAGCTCTTAACCAAGTGCTCAGTCAGACATCCCATGAGCTTACAATCTAAGGGACTGAGGTAGGTGAAACAGATAGGAGCAGAGGGAATGTGAAGATGGTTAGCAGGGCAGAATAGGAAGAACCAGAAGCCTGGGCTTAGGGAGAGAAATTAGAGAAAGAAGTGGAGACAGCTGGAAGAGAGACCTGAAATTATGGACCTGCCCTGGGTGGGCGGCTAGATGGGGAGGGTTGGGTGGGACAGCAGATGGGAAGGAGCCATGCAGTCTGTCTTGTTGTGTGCTGTGAATAAGTTTATGAGAAAAGCACATTGTGTGACCATGCGTGGGGGAGGGGGAGAAGGGGAGTGGGAACAGAGGTTTTTTCTAACAGAAATGGAGGGAGATTTTAAAATAAAGGCAAACATAAAATACAATTGCATAAATATGGAGGTCAGGAGAATAGGGTCGAGAATAGGGGACGTCACGATGGATCCGGATACCGTGATGCAGGTTTAGGGGCACAGAGGGGAAGGAGCCATGCAGTCGGTCTTGTGTGTGTGCTTGATGCAGGTTTAGCGGCGCAGAGGGGAAAGAGACATACTGTGTGTATATATATATATATATATGTCTATGCTATTGCCAATAAAGTTAATCACTTGCTTTTACACAAATCAGCTTTGTGTTCTGCCTATTAGACAATACAGGGGGAGGCACTAGCGGGTCACTTTCTATTGCTATCCCAGTCCCTACTTGCACCGGATATCTTTTGGTACATGTGCAGTGCTGTATCTTGGCCTAGGCCAACAAGGCCTAGGCCTAGGGCGGCAGTTTCCAGTGGGGCGGCAAAAACAGCAGCTACTGTATGTCAGTCTGATGGATTGTTAACCCTTTAAGAACCTAGGGTCTTTAAAGACAATGTATTTATGATGGAACAGTTCTGTCATTCGTCCTTAAGGGTTAATTAGGCAGCAGAGGCCTTGTTATCTTTTGTCTGGCTATCCATCATGAGTCTGACACTTCCTGGTGTCTCATTGCAGGGTCTGGTCAGCTTATTAACCCATTCAGTTAAATGGAGAGAGTTTTTAAATATAATAAGATAAGATAACAGCACATGTATGTCGCACCAGAAGACACAACGTCAAAAAATAAACTTCAGAGAGAATAGAAAATAGGCAAACTTTTACAGGACAACGACAAATCGAAAAAACAAAAATAAAAGGAGTTTTTCATTTTTACTAAAAACATTTTGTTAAAACTCCATTAATGAAAAAACTTCACTAAAAAAGGGTTATAAAAGAAGGGAGAGAGGGCTATTAAACTAGATCTTAATTAATACTCCACCTTATAACAGTTACAAGCATTTATAGAGCGCCAACAAATTCCTTAGCGCTGCACAATGGGAGAGACGGAATAACAAATATACATACATGTTACACACACTGTACAGAAGGAGGAAGGACCCTGCTCAAAAACTTACAATCTAACAGGAAAGAGGTGACACACTAGATGAGGTAACATAACACAAGAGAAATCTATATGAGGATCCATAACCTGTTCTTTAAAAATACTTCCAAATTGTATGGCCATTTTAAGAGTGCAAAAAATTGCTGTATATGACACGTGTCTCCTGCACTATCCAAAAACTGCTGGTTTCAAAACCTAATAATACTATAACCTATCGCCTAGTATCCTGTTATATTAATATTACCATAGCATTAAATTCCATAGCTAACAAATATATAATAGGGATACTAGGCGATAGTGCAGGAGACCTGTATACAGTTATTTTTGCAAAAAGTTTAGTAAACATGCAAAATTCTCTCGCACGGGGGGGGGGCAGGGGGCCCTTCATGGATTCTTGCACCGGGCCTTGAGGTTTCTAGTAACGCCTCTGCTATAAAAGCAAGCAGCAACCAGGCCTGCACTGGCTGCTGGCAGACTGCACTACTTGCCCAACGATTGTAGAGCTTCTAGGGGAGATACAAAGCTTCTCACCGGCCCTGCAGCGCTGCCATGGCTCAGTGAGGGCAGGTTGGCTTTGATGAGCAGCAATCACTGCCTGGCACCACGCCCCTGTCAGCTGACATCAGCCAGGGAGGAGCCGACTGCCCGCGCGCAGCAGTGACAGGCTGTGGACTCGGGAAGCAGGGACCCCAGAGATACTGCTGGCCTCAAGCCCCTCCCAGCATGCCCAGCCAGCCCCTATGGCCCATCTATTACACTGCCACCAGATGATGCCACCTGACAGGCATTCTGCAGCATCCTGATCTGATAAGAGGTGCCTCCTTTAATGTTTGAGCTGAGGGCATTTCTTCTAAGTGGTGAGTGACTAACACACATCACACACACACCCTCCATATATACTGTCACCATATTGCTTCCCTCCATATATGCTGTCACCATACTGCTTCCCTCCATATATACTGTCACCATAATGCCTTTCTCCATATATACTGTCCACAATACATGTCATGTAGTCCTGACTTAATCATTCCTTTTTATTTTTCAACTAAAATTAAAATAAAATGATTTTGGTGATATCAGTGTAGTGCTTGTTATTCAGTTTTAGTTAAACTTTATGGGCCATGTTACATACTTGATGCTAACTTAACCAGAGCTGTTGTAAACTGAAAACCTCCATAGGCTATAATGGCTCTGGTAAGTTTACAACAGCTCTGGTTAAGTTAGCACCAACTATGTAATATGGCCCTATGTATCCTATATACTGAGGGCAGCCCCAAATTTGGCAGAAAATCTCTCTGTCCCTGGTTTGCCCTAATCTACCTCTTTTTTGGGGCTCCTCCATATACTGGGTTTAGGTTGTCTTTAAGGAATCCTCTGTAGGTTGTTTCTGGAGGTCTTTAGACCCTCCTCCATATTCGGGGTGTGTAGATGTTTATAGGGGCTCCTCCATATGTGTGTGCGTGTCTCTGCCAATGAGTTATACGATCATACCTTTTACTATTCTAGTTGTTTTTTTGCGGTATTACTTAATATGTGTAACACAGACTAAAGTGAATCCCAGACTCTCTGTATTGTGTAACACAGACATAAGTAAATCCCAGACTCCTTGTAGTGTGTCCTCTGTGTGTATAATGTGTAATGCAGACATATTGGTAAATCCCAGACTCCCTGTATTGTGTCCTCTCTGTGTATTATTATGTATAATACAGAAGTCATCTGTAAATTTGGAGGGGACCCAAAAGTTTCCTAAACTTGTTGGCAGGCCTCTCCATGCAGCCTGTACTGCACTAAGTGGATGATGGCCACTGCATTATAGCAACAGCCATCTTTAAAACCAGAAAGTGTCTGGCTGTTTAAACAGGAGGTGCGGCCTTGAAAGGAAGGAGTGTGTCCAATTTAATTTAGGGGGTGCACGAGTTTAGTCAGGCCTAGGGCAGCACAAAAACTAAATACACCACTGTACATATGTCTCATTATAGCCCACTTGTCTTTTACCACAAATCTGAATCCTGTCTCTCTTTTGTTGGGTAATGCTAAATCATTTTTTAATGTTATCTGTCCTTAAACTTTGGGCAGGCCGGATTAAGATCTCTATGGGCCTGGAGCTGAAGATTTTGGTGGCTTTTTTTGTAATTTAGTGAAATGAAAATATATTTTTGGTTATTTAATCATGCAGATACGGGTATATCTAACCAGGCAGATACTGTGTGATTTAACTTTTCATTCAGATTTCAATCATTTACAGAGTGTGAAAAATTGTTTTCCCATTTTTATCATCCAAACCTTTGTGGTATATGTATATTCTATAGGGCATTCTTGTTAAAATAAATGTGAAATGGGAACCTGTTACTTCATTTTTCTGAGAAAATATACAATTTTAACCAAAAAATGAAATATTTCCCTTGTGTTTTGGAAAATGTTTTTTTACGAATAATATGACTATGTATAAAACACTGCTCTTGCTCCCAGCGTGGTAAATGAGAAGGTGAGTAATGGCAGTGGTATTGCTCATTTTATACTTGACAAATGGACAATGCCATCACTTTGGAACTAAAAATAAATAATTGAAAAAAAAAAATTATTTTCTTTTAGATTTTACATGGTCAGGTTTGTTATTAATGCAAAGGCCAGACTCTGCCCTGTCCAAGGACACCTAACTTGACGCAGTGGTCCAAGGTTCCCTGCAGTGCGGCAGTTTAGGTTTTTGATGTAACAATGGATTGCACCATCACCCATCACCTCCACACTTGTTGGTGACATGAGAAATGTGATGGTTAGTTAGTGCAGCATCATTGTTTTCTTGATAATTGAAAAGTAAAAAATATTACTGTTGGAAAGAAAAAGTAAATATTTATTATTTTATTTTTTCTTACTTATCATGGTCATGTTTGGTATCATTGGAAAGGCCATACATCATGTGATCCTGTAGCTGCTATGGGGTTGGAGATACAGGGGTCTAAATGCAGATATAGTTATCCTTTCTCTGGGCCTATTCCGAGCCATGGGCCTGGAGCTGCTGCTCCATCTGCCCCTATGTTAATCCGGCCCTGGCTATGGGTAAGGATTGGAGAAAGCATAAAAAAACAATCGCTGTGGGAGAACGGATTTCCTGCAAGGAAGCAACATTAGCAGATATAGCCCATATGGGCACTGAGTTCTTTACACTGAAAAATTAAGGGGTTATTCACAAAGCACCAAAATTTCAGCAAAACCTCTGTGCACTTCAGCAATTCCATTTCGCCGACCCTACGTTGAATTCACTATTCACTGCAGGGTCACCATAGTGCACCAAAGATGGAGTCACTGAACACCGCTGAACTGCAGGATATAAGGATATATATGCTTATACAGATTACTACATCAACATGGATGCAAATTCACCAACTATAACAACATCTAATCCTTAATCAAGTAGGAAACCAGCCTTCATGGGTTGCTGGGTATAGGATAGGTGAGAAAAATGGAGTAATCACTAGGGATGAGCCGAACACCCCCCGAGTTCGGTTCGGGCCCGAACCCGAATTTTTCCAAATGTTCGGGTCCGAACTCGAACCCCATGCAAGTCAATGGGGCTGAAAATTCGGTTTTTAGAGTGCCCTCCAAGAGGGCATATATGCTACATATTTGCCATAAAAGGTGTATGGGGGTCCGGGTAGTGCCCTGGGGGACAGGAAACAAGGACAAAAAGTTTTAAAAAATACATTTTTAAAGGGACAGTGAGTTTTCCATGAAATAAGGGTTAAAAATTAAAACGAAAAATTCTTTCAAATATCGTGCCTAGGAGGTCCCCATAACCTGCCCGTGAAGTGGCGGATTTGTAGGATGTATAGAAACACTTAAAAACAAAAAAATGATGTTTCAAATGACGGTAAATGCTTTTCCTTTAATCTATCCATAAACAACTGCTTGGGGCGGCAGTCTGCATGAAAAGAGGAGACATTTTCGGACACGCAGAAAAAGTTTACTGATTTTTTTGGCTAAATTATTGTGAAACTTATGCAGGCTTTGGATGAAAGTAACAATAGGTGCTTCAAAATTGGTCCTTTAGCATCCCCAACAGTGCCGTCACACCGTAACCCCTCTGAGGATATGAATCTGATACAGGCGTCAGTGGCAGTGCACCCAAATATTGTGCTTTTGGTGCCAGGCCTGCAAGTACTATCATACAGTAACCCCTCTGTGGTATTGTGGAAGAATGCAGGGGTGAACCTTGCGGTCCTATATTAAAAAGATATGCATCTGGTAAAGGCGTCAGTGCACCCAGATATTCTGTCTTTGGTGCAAGACTGCCAGGCCAGCAAGTATCATCATACAGTAACCCCTCTGTAGTATTGTGGAAGAATGCAGGGGTGGACCATGTGGTCCTATATTGAAAAGTTTTTATCTGTTAATGGGTGTCAGTGCACCCAGATATTGTGCCTTTGGTGCCAGACTGCCAGGCCAGCAAGTATCACCATACAGTAACCCCTCTGTAGTATTGTGGAAGAATGCAGGGGTGAACCTTGCGGTCCTATATTAAAAAGATATGCATCTGGTAAAGGCGTCAGTGCACCCAGATATTCTGTCTTTGGTGCAAGACTGCCAGGCCAGCAAGTATCATCATACAGTAACCCCTCTGTAGTACTGTGGAAGAATGCAGGGGTGGACCATGTGGTCCTATATTGAAAAGTTTTTTATCTGGTAATGGGCGTCAGTGCACCCAGATATTGTGCCTTTGGTGCCAGGCCAGCAAGTATCATCATACAGTAACCCCTCTGTAGTATTGTGGAAGAATGCAGGGGTGGACCATGTGGTCCTATAATAAAAAGATATGATTCTGGGCAAGGCGTCAGTGCACCCAGATATTGTGCCTTTCATGGCAGCTAGTGCCTTCACACCGTAACCCTTTTGTGGTATTGTGGAAGAGTGCAGGGTTGGACCCTGCGGTTCAAAAAATTAAAATGATATAAATCTGGCACAGGCGTCAGTGCAGCCAAATATTGCGCCTTTCATGGCAGCAAGTGCATTCACACCGTAACCCTTTTGTGGTATTGTGGAAGAGTGCAGGGTTGGACCCTGCGGTTCAAAAAATTTAAATGATATAAATCTGGCACATGCGTCAGTGCAGCCAAATATTGTGCCTTTCATGGCAGCAAGTGCATTCATACCGTAACCCTTTTGTGGTATTGTGGAATAGTTCAGTGCTGGAGGTTTTGTCAATGCAGAAGACATCCCCGATCTATTCTGTTACGTCAGCATCAGGGGGTTGATAGCTGCTGATCCAGGACTGATTCATTTTTATAAATGTCAGCCGGTCTACAGAGTCGGTGGACAGACGCACTCTTTTGTCTGTGACAAAACCTCCAGCGGCACTGAACGTCCTTTCAGAAAGCACGCTGGATGAAGGGCAACCTAGTAGCTGCAAAGCATATTGGCTAAGTTCTGGCCAGTGATGCAATCTCAACACCCAGTAAGCCAGTGGATCATCTGCTGGAAGGGTATCCAGGTCTGCCCTTGCCCCTAGGTAGTCCTGCACCATATGGTGAAGACGCTGGCAATGGGTGCCTACATTTGACGTCCCTGGGCGTCGTGGACTAAAAAAATTAAAAAATGCATCAGTCAAGCGGCCCTGGCCTTCACCACTATTCCTCTGATCATCCGCAGCCTCAGAAGCACTTGTGTCAGCACTTGGTAATCTACCAGTGCCTGGAAAGGTGTTACACAAGTGTCGCTTTAGAGCGTCCTCAAATTTTTTCATCCTGTGCTCCCTCTGTGCGGGCAGGATGAGCTCTGCAACTTTACCCTTGTATCGTGGATCAAGAAGGGTTGCCAACCAGTAATGATCCCTCTCCTTGATAGCACGAATCCTGGGGTCCTTTAGCAGGCTTTGCATTATTAGGGAGCCCATGCAGCGTAGGTTGGAGGTGGCATTAGCTTCCGAGTCTTCCTGGTCAATGCAGATGACCGTATCGTGCACTTCCTCCTCCCAGCCACGCACTAGCCCTTCTGTTTCTGGGCACACGAAACCCTCTCTTGAGGAATCCCCAACTTCAATGCCCCCACTACTTAAATATTCCTCCTCTTCCTCCTCCTGTCTGATCTGAGTAGGACCCGCTGGAATGCTGTCTGCGGAAAGACTGGGGCCTTGAGAGCTAGGGAAGGCCTCCTCTTCCTCCCGCTGCTCTGCCTCTAGAGCCACATCTATAAATCCCCACAGAGTGTGCTCCAGCAGGAACACTAAAGGAATTGTGTCACTGATGCATGCACTGTCCCTGCTCACCATCCTCGTTGCCTCCTCAAATGGTGACAGTACAGTGCATGCATCCTTGATCATCAGCCACTGCGGGGGGGGGAACAAGTTGACCTGTACCTGTCCTTGTGCCATACTCACACAGGTACTCGTTGATGGCCCTCTGCTGCTTGTGCAGACGCTGCAGCATTGCTAATGTCGAGTTCCACCTGGTGGGCATGTCACAGATCAGACGGTTTGTGAGAAGGTGGAATTCTCTTTGAATTTCTGCCAGGCGAACGCTTGCTGGGAATGACCGTCTGAAGTGGCTGCAGACTTTTCTGGCCTGGCTGAGAAGCTCTGGCAGCCCTGGGAACTTGGTTAGGAAACGCTGTACCACTAGATTTAGGACGTGTGCTAGGCATAGTACATGCTTCAATTTACCCTTGCGTAGGGCGGAGAGAAGGTTGCTGCCATTATCACAGACGATCATTCCCAGCTCAAGCTGGCGTGGTGTTAACCATCTCTGCACCTGGCCCTGCAGAGCTGACAGAATTTCTGGCCCGGTGTGGCTCCTGTCCCCTAAACAAACCAGCTCAAGCACAGTATGGCTTCTTTTTGCTTGAGCCATTGCGTAGACCCTGTCAGGCGTCGGTTTAACTGCCACTTCGCCAGAGACAGAGAAGGAGGAGGAGGAAGAGGGAGAGGTGGTGGTGGTGGAGCAGACAGACCTCATACAAGCAGCTTTCTGGAGGCGTGGTGGATGAACAAGCTCCAGCACAGAGCCCCGTCTTGGATCCCTCCCAGCTGCAATCAGAGTGTGCCGTGAAGGAAATGTAACGACCTGTCCATGCTTGCTGGACCACGTGTCTAAAGTCACATGCACCTTGTTGCTGACTGCCTTTCCCAATGACTGGATAACATTGTCTTCCACGTGCTGGTATAGTGCTGGAATGGTGTGGTACAGCACATTCAGCAAATTCACGGAAGGGAGCAGAGTCCACCAGCTGGAAAGGCAGCAGCTTCAATGCGAGTAATTTTGCTAAACTGGCATTTAGACGCTGTGCTTGGGGATGGTTGGGACTATATTTTTTCTTACGCTGCAGCAGCTGCGGCAACGTAATCTGACTGCGTAAATCTTCAGCTGCTGGGAGGATGTCACATTGTGAGGAAGGACCTGGTACATCCATTACTGTAGCATCATCCCTGTCAGTGGAGGTTGTAGGCAATGACATGGCAGGACATACAGTGGGGGTAGAGACAGATGAGGAGGAGGACCTACGCAAAGTTTTGCACCAACGGGATGCGTGGCGGGTGGTCATATGTCGCCTCAAGCACGTGGTCCCCAATGTCTGGTGTTTATCCCACGCTTCAGCCTCCTCTGACATAGATTACAAATAGCAACGGTGGGGTCTGCTGCACATTTCATAAAGAACTCCCAGACAGCAGAGTTCCTGCATGTGGTCTTTGAGACAACAGCGCTCTGCACCGGAGCAGCTCTGACATCTGATGCCTTGAACTGGCTAGTGCTACGGTTGGTCACAGAGGATATTGTGCCTCGTGTTTGCTGTGCCTCCTCCTCCTCCTCCCCCTTCTCCTCACTTGATTCCTCTGTTCGATCTGGCACCCAGGTGGAGTCAGTGACCTCATCATCATCAATGTCAGCTTCACCCCCTATCTCCTCGTCACTGGAGCCAACTTGGCAGTATGCTGCAGCTGCTGGGGCAACATGAGTGCCAGTTATTTGTGTGTCATCACTGGCACCCCCTTACTCTAGGTTGATTATACTCCCTTGCTCAACCTCAGAGAATGAATCAGAGCACTATAGTTGCTGCGCATCCTCAAGCAGCATGTCACTGTCATTGTAGTCAAACAATTCAGCTGACTCCTCCGTGTGTGATAGCGAGGCTACGGCAGGAGTAGCTGTGGACATGGAGGCTGCATTAGATGCTTTGGCAGCTGAGGTTGGACTGTAAAGCACTAGAAGCCTGGCTGGCAGAGGACTCGGAGGATGAGGATGGCCTGGCTAGCCAATCCACCAAATCCTCTGTATGTTGCTGCAGGTTAAGAAGACGGCCAGCACCAGTTATAAAGGACAAGCGTGCCCCTGCAGAGGATGCACCACGTCCACCACGACCAGAAGCACAGCCTCCCGACACAGGGGCTGCTTGCCCTCTTATCTGTGTCTGGGAGCGTCTGCCTGTCCTTTTTGTTCTTTCAGACATGGTGAGTGATATATAGATTAAATATATACAGAACTCTGATTCAACTCTGGTATAAAGATTAAAGATTTACAGAACTCTGGTATAAATCAGTGAGACCCTTTGATGGGTGGCAGTGAAACCTCTTATAAATCAGTGAGACCCTTTGATGGGTGGCAGTGAAACCTCTTATAAATCAGTGAGACCCTTTGATGGGTGGCAGTGAAACCTCCTATAAATCAGTGAGACCCTTTGATGGGTGGCAGTGAAACCTCTTATAAATCAGTGAGACCCCTTGATGGGTGGCAGCCAGTGAGAACACACGGATTATAACAATTCCCAAATATTTTGTAGAAATTAGTGACCCCAAAAATACTGCGTGGTACTGGCTGTGTGACAAGACACAGATCACCTCAATTCACAAATGTTTTAAAGAAATTAGTGAGCCCCAAAATACTGCGTGGTACTGGCTGTGTGACAAGACACAGAAGATCACCTCAATTCACAAATGTTTTAAAGAAATTAGTGAGCCCCAAAATACTGCGTGGTACTGGCTGTGTGACAAGACACAGATCACCTCAATTCACAAATGTTTTGTAGAAATTAGGGAGCCCCAAAATACTGCGTGGTACTGGCTGTGTGACAAGACACAGTCACCTCAATTCACAAATGTTTTAAAGAAATTAGTGAGCCCCAAAATACTGCGTGGTACTGGCTGTGTGACAAGACACAGAAGATCACCTCAATTCACAAATGTTTTAAAGAAATTTGTGAGCCCCAAAATACTGCGTGGTACTGGCTGTGTGACAAGACACAGATCACCTCAATTCACAAATGTTTTGTAGAAATTAGGGAGCCCCAAAATACTGCGTGGTACTGGCTGTGTGACAAGACACAGGTCACCTCAATTCACAAATGTTTTAAAGAAATTAGTGAGCCCCAAAATACTGCGTGGTACTGGCTGTGTGACAAGACACAGAAAATCACCTCAATTCACAAATGTTTTAAAGAAATTAGTGAGCCCCAAAAAAACTTGCTGGCACAGTGACAAGACACACATATCAATTCCCTGATATTTTGTAGAAATGAGACCCCCCCAGGCTGTAGCCAATTACGAGCTTCAGGCCAGTGGGAAAATGCATTGTGGGCCATTGTGATGCATTGTGGACTCGAACATGCGCCGAACACCCAGAAATGTTCGGAGTTCGCGATCTACCCGAACAGGCTAAGTTTGGGCCGAACTCCGAACTGTCCGAACCCGAACCGCTCATCCCTAGTAATCACCAGCCGAATCTCAAAGATGTAGGAGATATGCGATTTTACAAAATATTAAATTTTTCTTCACAATCTGCCCTCCTTCAAATAACCACTGATTGCATTTTCCACAAAGGAACTGTAGTATAATGTAACATTGACAATGATAACCTTGTAAACCACATGCCTACACACACCGAGACTGACAGAGTAGACATGTTTATATGCTTGAAACGTAAATTGTTTTAGATGTAGTAATTAGGCTGCCAAACAAAGATTATTTCCTATCTCCTTACCACCAGAAGGTTTATGTTGACCCATCTATCCTTTTCACTTGACAATGGACTGCGATGTGACTCATAACATGTTATCTTATCTTTTAAAGAAACTAGCACCATTCCTATCTGTCAGACAAAATAATTATGTGGTAGCCCTGCCGGATGGACATAATTCAGTTCTTTGAGTGCCTTTTGATACTATTTCTTCAATTTTTGCCAAAGTAGTTTGCTATTGGGGCATGCTTTGACATCCAATTAATTATTTTACCTCATAGCAGAGCACGCGCTTCATACAATTTTCTCTATTAAATGTATTGGGGGGGGAATCAATAAAACACATACTCAAAAAAAGTAACCATGACAGCCTTTGCAGCCTCCAGAAACAAGTCTGTGTCAGTGTTAATGTATCATCTATCCTGCTGCTATCACGAGCAAACCAATGCAATATTTCTGTTTACCTGTGGAGAACTACAACCAGTTCTTTGTCATGTCTGTTTACCCATTGAAGTAGTGTGATAGAGAGATTCTTGGCTACAATGGCGGCGACTCTCCCTTTAATCTGTCTTTATTATAAAATTTGAAGTGTGTGGAGGCAACAGAAGCATATATCAAGGACACCGAAGAAACAAATATCATCAACCTTTTCAAAAGGTCATTGGTTCCTTGGGTGAGGTATTTCATCAGTTGATGTTAGGTTCCTTGCAATTGTGGAGATACACAAACTCTGCATTTTTCAGTTTGTTGTGATATCGGTATCCCAGAAAACAGTTTGTCTTTGTTAGAATGAGACAGATATCAAGAGGGTGAATTACTTATCTTTAGGATTCTTTGATACTGTTTATTAGGCTCAAGAGAGTTGTGCACTAGAGGAACCACCAAGAAAACATTGATTAGGGCTAGAGCAGGGATCTCAAACACTGGTTCTCCAGATGTTGATTGTCTACAATTCCCAGAATTTAAAAAAAAAATGCAGTAGATGGCTTGGAAATCATGGAAGTTGAAGTTCAGAAACATCAGAGTGGCCAGAGTTTGAGATCACTGGACTAGAGGTTTTTGTGTTTACTTCTCCTTTGGCCAATAACCCCAACTGATATCATGCTCCTCACCTATCTGCTATGACATTGACCTACATCTAGCTGACAAAAACTGAAGTCATACATTGCCTTGTCTTTCTTCTTCAGGACTATGAGCAGCATATTTCTCTAACTCATATGCTATAGGGTTGTATCATTGATCTGAATTTTAGTTTTTGCGTGCCATCATTGGCCTCATTTTTTTTGTCTTTTCTAGAAGAAGCGTTTTTATTTGAGCCTCTCCAATAAATTTTTGTTCCTACTTCAAAGTTCTAATTGTTTCTTTTCTCTTCATTTGGGATCTTTCCCCACTTTCCTTTCTAATCTGCACCATTTGATTATTCCCTCTCCTTCTTGCCTGTCTCGGTAACATTCTGCCTTAGTACAAAGTTCTGACAGATTCTTTACTCTTCATTGGGGATCTTTCACCGCTCTTCATTATAATCTGTTAGATTTGATTGTTCTCTCCTCTTCTTGCCTGACTCGGTTACGTTTCTCTGCATGACGATATCACTGTGGTATATGCACTTCAATGCGAGCATTTTCTTTATAAAAATAAAAAAAAAATCTCACTCCCGTTAATATGGATTGATGTCCTGATAGAAAATAATCCCTGCTAGATCTTGCAGATGTATTGTATTCGGTGGCTCTGAACAAAAGGAGATATGACAATACACCGTTAGAGAGTGAAAGGATAAACTGAAGGATATATGGTGTGAATTAGGCTCTGATATATATGAATTAATGGAGTTCATTATATGTAATTTGTTACCCTGTAGCATTGTTGCTGACTAAAATAGGATTTATCAGGCAGCTCACTGGTCATTTGTTAGCTTTTTGATCATTGTCATGTGTTTTGTGATATGGAATTCATATCCAATTCTACATCATGGTTTGATGTTTGTTTCATTGCCATTAGTTACAGAGATAATGGCTGTCAACTGGCAGCAGATTGTACAAAAGTAATGCTTCTGATTCACATTTCTATTAATAAAACTAGTGGAATTCACAGGTTTCACGTGTGCTAAAGTCCCTGTAAACTTGTTGTGTAAGAGTTTTTCTATGCTTGTTAGTGCTTTGTTGCTAGTATTACATCAAGTTTCATATTACCATGTACGTTAAATAGGTGTCAACAGTGTATGTGACTGTAAATATTTTATGGGTACGGTACTTGTGCGCATATGTTTAGAGCTCAGATAAGAAAAGAAATCATAAAAACAAGTAATTTTCATTTATATAAATATTTTGGTTAGTTACAATTATTTATAAAGTACCAACATACATAATTCTGTACATTGAATAGGATGAAACAAACATAAAATGAAACAAATAAGTTTGAAACATAGAGAATGACAGGAAACAGGAAATGTTTAAACTTTAGTTAGAAATTATCATCTATCTTTTTCGGTGGTGGCTCGCCTATAGGGCCAGATGGCTCAGCGCCCTACCATATTTGGAATAAAAAATAAATGAATTAAACTATATAATTAGTTTTTTTTTTGTGTCATTTAACATGTGCCGGATTGATAAAATGTGTTATGTACCCTTAAGCAGTGTCATTGCCTCAACTGTTGCTAGGCAGTGTAAATAGAAAATAAAAAAAAGGATTATATGATTATTTGTCTTTGACCTGCATCCAGAAAACTGATAAGGGCTCTATGGGAAATCTTAGAATTAGGAACCTCAGCTGTTATCATGCCCTTGCTGCTGGCTAATTGAGCTCTGCGGGGCATCAAACACACTGCTCAAAGCAAGCTCTGTCTGAGGTTTGACTGCTGATTTTTATCTGCCACACACACACAAACACACACACGGTGCATGCCTTAACCCCTTACTGACAGAAAATGCACCCAACATTTGATCAACGTTCAGTTTTTATTTTTAGCAAATAGTGATAAGATCTATTTTTTCACTTTTAGATTTTTTTTATACTGAATATTGTTCTATGTATACATCTTGGCCCCTGTTTTGCGTGCCTAAATGCGCATTTGCGCGAGGGGCAAAACCCTTTGCGCTGAACGTCGTATTACAACATTCGCGCAAACGATGCGCATTATCGTTTAACGCGGATGGACCTGTGCGAGCATGATGAACTGTGCGTGTCCTATACTTAACATTGTGAGTGCAAATTCGTTCTTGCGCTGGTATGTGGATGGTATTTCAATCGATGCGCATCTTTTTACGAACGACGTTTACGCGCATAATTTTAACGTCTTTGAAAAGCTGGTGGTAACTGCAAATCGGAACGTTCTGGCCGAAACGAAAAACACCAGCACCAAAAAAAAAATACAGCACAGTATAGTTACACATTCTGCACATACCCAAACAAAAAAATTGTGAATTCGTGCATATTTGTTTTTATTGCTGCAGCATGTATACTCAGATTTACTTTGACAGGCGCAAAAACGTAAGTGAATCAATTAAGGTAAATTGATGTCAATTAAGGTTCTTAATTCTGATTAAACAGAAAAATTGTGACAAAACCATTAAATAGAACAAAACAAGGAATAATACATATCTTATTTGCTCTGGGAACGTCTCCTCTAAACGTTCAGGAAAGGACAGGTAAGTATATAGTAAGAGCAAATCTAGATAAACGACATAAATAACATGGCGTAATAACGTCACAAAAATGACATTTAACACTGACCCCCTAAGGGTTGCACTCACAAGATTGTGGAAATATTCAGGCACATCAATAATGGCTGCTCTCTGTTACCCCACTCTGATCGCTTTTTGGAGTATGCTTGGGACATAACCTCTGTGTTGCTCCCTTGGTGGAAAAGAAGAAGACAGCTGCTACCAATTTAAGGCACTGGTGTAATCACCAAATGAAGTCCCAGAAGTCAGCAGAAGGATATATACACTGACTCATCCGTAGTAATGATATTGGAACTTTATTAAAACAATAAAATTGGGTTAAAGCACCGAAGATTCAACGCGTTTCGTGGTCTCTAACCATTTCCTGAAGAATCTGAATGTCCATTGTCTCTTACCCACAATATATAGCCCCCCGTTCGCGGTCTCTATCTTCCTCGATCTTCCAATTCACCTTCGTCTCCGCCCACTGACCGGAAACTACAGTCCTTCATTTTCATTTTCGATAACCAATCAGCAATTGCTATTTCGCGCATGCACGCGTGCTCCGACTACCATCTTTGCAGTCCCTTTTGCCCGGCCTTCTTCTTATCTCAATACTCACGCTGTGTTATTCTCACGTATCTCGGAGCCAACTAGCGTCTACTTCATATGCCTATATGTGCATATATCATGACATCTGGCGTTTTTATGGCACAAAAAACCCCAAAAACAAAAATACATATAACTATTTAAAAACATCATAAAATTAATGTATAGAAAATATGGGTAACATGTAATAGCCATATAGAATATATATATAAAATGATATATATATATATAAAAATTAATAATAAATATAAAATATATAAAACTGATGTACTACAGAACACTTTGCTTATGCTGATGTACTTTACAGACAGTTAACAATATCATTTTCTGAATTTAACCCCCCATGCTGCCACGTTCTTAATTTATAAATCCAACTACTTTCTTTCTTAGCTAAAATCTTAATAAAATCTCCTCCTCTCCAATCAGGGGATACCAGTTCAATACCCATCCAGATTAAATTCTCCTCCTTAAATAAAGGACATTTCCCACAATGATTAGAGACACTATGTTCAATTTTTTTTCCTTATATTATTCATATGCTCTAAAATGCGTACTTTTAATTCTCTTTTTGTCCTACCTACCTAAATTTTCCAATCAAATTATTGGCCACTCCCCGCAGCTGGCATGCGCAGCGTGCCATTGGCTGCAGCGAGAAGGCCTGAACTCATGCAGTCCTCCTGCAGCCATTGACGCAGGTTGCACGTTGGCTGTGTGGGCGGGCCAAATTAGAGGGCCACAGTGGCACCTGTCGATGAGGCGTACCTGTACCAGCATTAATCCCTGCCCGATGGGCGACGCCTGCCCGTTGTGAAGTGGATAAGCAATAGCAGGTAGTTCCAAATAGGTACAAACACAATATTCCTCGACACAACCATAAAGAAAAATCAAAAACCATATAGGTGACATTAAAGAAAAGGTAAAGGTGAAAGAGATCCACCACCCAGGAAAGCATTATACCACAGCCGTCTGTACCACCTGGCCACATAAAATTCCCAATGTTTACATGTTTTTTGCTTTTTATCCCTTCACTGTTGAGCCATTTCACCTCTGTGCTGAGCTCATTTTGACCGTTTTGTGCTCATCATGTTTAAACACGACACCCAAATCCTCACAGATCCACATCCTGGTCTGACAGTTGAAATACAATTGTATTCTTTGGGGATTCCTAATATAAAAACCCAAGCTGCTTTTGGGAGTAAAGTAAATTACTTACTGGAAAAAATCACTCGATTTCAGTCATCATCTGTACAGATTTTGTGATCATATAATGCCATCTTTCTTTGCATTCTAGAGTTGGTGTCTGTGGTTAAAGGTTTAGCATATGGCATCTGCCAAATGTTGGCTGCTCTGCTGATTATTTTTGTGGAAATAAAATATTCAAGGTAGATGTTGACATCTGCTGTCACTTTTGTCTGTTTTGTTTGAGTATAATTGTAGTTAGTGTTTCATTGTCCCTATCCTTCACTTTCCGGTTTTAAACAATATTCTTCCGGAATGATGTCCTTCCTTGGTTTGTGTTTGCAGTCATAACCATGGAGACTGTTACTCTTCGACTGTTGTAGTTGTAGATATTTCTATAAAACATGTACCTACAATTTGTCCTTCTAAAGTCTGTCAGGTCAACCATATCCCTGGCAGCTCTTACTAATAGCTCCTGAACACAACCTGGACATTACAAATAATATTAACCCCTATAATAATGATGTTCACATTAATTTGACTACTTGTAAGTTTGTATGTTTGTGTATATATATATATATATATATACAGTATCTCACAGAAGTGAGTACACCCCTTACATTTTTGTAAATATTTTATTATATCTTTTGTAATGTAAAGTAGTGAGTGTACAGCATGTATAACAGTGTAAATTTGCTGAGAAAATGTCCAAATTGGGCACAATTAGCCATTTTCCCTCCTCTGTGTCATATGACTCGTTAGTATTGCAAGGTCTCAGGTAGGATTGGAGAGCAGGTGTGTTAAATTTGGTGTTATCGCTCTCACTCTCTCATACTGGTCACTTCAAGTTCAACATGGCACCTCCTGGCAATGAACTCTGAGGATCTGAAAAAAATTATTGTTGCTCTACATAAAGATGGCCTAGGCTATAAGAAAATTCCCTGAAAAGACCCTGAAACTGAGCTGCAGCACGGTGGCCAAGACCATACAGCGGTTTAGCAGGACAGGTTCCACTCAAAACAGGCCTTGCCATGGTCGACCAAAGAAGTTGAGTGCACGTGCTCAGCGTCATATCCAGAGGTTGTCTTTGGGAAATAGATGTATGAGTGCTGCCAGCATTGCTGCAGAGGTTGAAGCGGTGGGAATCAGCCTGTCAGTGCTCAGACCATACGCCGCTCACTGCATTAAATTGGTTCGCATGGCTGTCGCCCCAGAAGGAAGCCTCTTCTAAAGACGATGCACAAGAAAGCCCACAAACTGTTTGCTGAAGACAAGCAGACTAAGGTCATGAATTACTGGAACCATGTCCTGTGATTTGATGAGACCAAGATAAACTTATTGGGTTCAGATGGTGTCAAGCGTGTTTGGCGGTAACCAGGTGAGGAGTACAAAGACAAGTGTGTCTTGCCTACAGTCAAGCATGGTGGTGGGAGTGTCATGGTCTGGGGCTGAATGAGTGCTGCCGGCACTGGGGTGCTATAGTTCATTGAGGGAACCATGAATGCCAACATGTACTGTGATATACTGAAGCAGAGCATGATCCGCTCTCTTGGATTGGGCCACAGGGCAGTATTCCAACATGATAATGACCCCAAACACACCTCCAAGACGACCACTACCTTGCTAAAGAAGCTGAGGCTAAAGGTGATGGACTGGCCAAGCATGTCTCCAGACCTAAACCCTATTGAGCATCTGTGGGGCATTGTCAAACGATAGGTGGAGGAGCGCAAGATCTCTAACATCCACCAGCTCTGTGATGTCATCATGGAGGAGTGGAAGAGGACTCCAGTGGCAACCTGTGAAGCTCTGATGAACTCCATGCCCAAGAGGTTTAAGGCAGTGCTTGAAAATAATGGTTGCCAACTTGCCACACAAAATATTGACACGTTGGGCCCAATTTGAACATTTTCACTTAAGGGTGTACTCACTTTTCTTGCCAACGGTTTAGACATTAATGGCTGTGTGTTGAGTTATTTTGAGGGGACAGCAAATTTACACTGTTATACAAGCTGTACAATCACTACTTTGCATTGTAGCAAAGTGTCATTTCTTCAGTGTTGTCACATGAAAAGGTATAATAAAATATTTAGAAAAATGTGAGGGGTGTACTCTCTTCTGCCAGATACTGTATATATAATTAAAACATAGTTTGTAATGCACAATCATAAAGCATGTAGTCATTACTGTTTGCACCGTGTACAATGATCAACTCCTAAACACACAATGCTGAGGAATTATCCATAATTGCATGCTTTATAATTCTCACCCTCAATCCAGTACCTATATATTTGGCACAGTATGTGAATACGTGTTGTGTGTGAAACCATGTCAAACTTTATACTGATATCTACATCCATGTAAAAATAATTACTGCTACATTCTGCAGAAACTATCAGGGTTATCCAAAGAGATTCGAAAAGTTCCCCGCACGTTCGTGACTTTTCGTTTCTTCAATTCGGTTCTTTTTGCCGATCCATTTCGGTGACCCTGCGGTGTATTCAGCAAGTACCACAGGGTCCCCGATTGCAGGGAAAAGCTGCCGCAAACCCGACGAAAACTAACCGAATTGCACGCTGAAAAAAGCAAAAACATCTGGATTAACCTTCGAAAAAAGCGAACAGGACGCCGAACAGGAGCCGAATCACACAGAGCCGAAGCAGCTGTGACGTAGAGGAGGCAGTGAATAAATTAGAAAAACCATTTGTATGAATCTGGGAAAATGAAACGCTGTTTGCAAAGAAACTACTGAGCGAAAATGTTTTGAAATTTTTCACAGGAGGTCCAGGGAATGATAATAAAGAGGGCTGTTACACAAAAAAATAAGTAAACTGAAAAAAAAAAAAAAATCGGACTTTTTTAAAAAAAAAAAAAAATCTGAAAAATGCTTAAAGTATCCTAAAAAAATCAATGAATAAGAGACTTTTTGCTGCAGAATTTTATAATGAACGGTTTATTAGATATTGAATTAAAACGGGAATATTTTTTAAACATTTGAAGCCTATGGGATTCACCTGAAATAAACCTGCCGAATTAACCACCGAATGGCAGGGTATTAGAGGAACCTTTCACTGCTGGTTTGTGTTCTCTGAATAGCCGAAGCAGTGCTTTTCATGGGGATTTCACTGCCCTCGAACAGGAACCGAACAGGCACGTATGTTCAGGCAATTCCGCCAGGATTTGGCGAATTGCCTGCTCTCTGGATAGCCGAATGGCCAGGAAAGGTACCGAACGCTGATTTTCAGCGTTCGGTTTACCTTTCTCAAGCAATTCGGATCTCTTTGGATAACCCTGTATATTTCCTCTACCTTCTCCAAAATTCTATCATCGCAGAAAGAAGTTATCAGTGTGTTTCTGGCATTCTTCCTAAATGATCTGCCCAGGACATGGCTTGATGGTACTGTAGCTTAATTAATATCTCTAATCCAAATTATTTTGCATATTACCAACCTAGAAAATCAAAATGAGTTTGAAAGTGGCACTCATCCACATTAATCTTAAATTGACCAAATGTCACCAAAATAGTACAGTCAAAAACCTTGTTTACATTAAATAAATTTATCAATTATTTCTACCTGTGACTGTGTTAAAATGTAAACATAAAAGTGGAGCAGAGCATCCTCGACCCCACAATTGCCATGGAAACCTTGGTTTATGTTTACATAATAAGTAGCTTTGTAAGAAATACTACTTTCTATTAACACTCAGATTGCTCATTTAGTTTTAGAGACGCTACCGCCAAAAATGAAATGTTCTTATTGTATTTATTTTACGTTGCTGATATCTTACATGTGGTTTGTTTTTCTCTTGTATGATTAGTTAAGAAAATATTTTACTCTCTGGGTGCATCTGTTTTGTGATCTTTTGTGTTGTAAACTGCCCACCCACAGTTTCTTTACATCACTTGCTCCTCACTCTGTGGCGATGGACATAGAATGGAGTGAATGGCTCAGTCACTGACTCAAATCTTTGTATTGTGTGGGATGTATTCAAGGGACATTTTCAGGGGTATATTAGAAGTCTTTTATTCCCCCTTCACTACCAAGTATAATTTTACATTTAAGTATTTAACTATGAACACACACACACACACACGCACTATCCTGGAACCTGGGCATACGGCCCCAACATACTCAAGTATAAATCTTTACATCTGTATATTCGCCATGAAAATCTAATTATCAGAGTGGCTGTTTTAAAATGATAACCTGTTTTATGTGATGTCACTTCCCATGACCATTTCCTATGACATCACTGAATTTGCTAATTAGTTTCCACCATGAAAATATGTGGAAAGTTGGTAGGTCTACATCAGTGGTTCCCAACCACAGTCCTCAAGTATCCCCAACAGGTCAGGTCAGATATCTGAAGCACAGCACAGGTGATATGATTTGCTGCTCAGTGATTGCAGGATTCAGTCTGCATTTCCCCAAGGTGATCCTTAAAACCTGGCCTGTTAAGGGTACTTGAGGTCCGCGGTTGGGAACCGCTGGTCTACATCATTCCTGTGCAACACTTCAAGTGAAGCACATCTTCACGGAGATACACTGCTTTCACCCACCAGGCAGCCTACTTGAAGCAGACACCAACAATGCATTATTCTTGCTCCTCCCACCTACTAACTATTGTATTTTTGGCTACAGATACATTGTTACTTTTGTTTCAAGCAGCATTTTGCAGGTTCTCCGCTCCAATAGGCTGACTTGCCTTATTTTGCAAGTGGTAGATTGTAAAGTCTATTTTATTCACTTACAATATAGACACTTTTGTTCAATCTAGACCTCTTCTTGGCACGTGTAGTGACTCATTTCACTAAATGGTCCACTAAACCTGTTAATAAAGGAATGGTCTAAAAAAATAAATCAGTTTTCACGGTCTGATTTATATAGTTCAGCGTAACAAATGCAAAGGCTGTAATCCTGGAGTTGTGGGAAGGGTTAGTTACCCACTTAAATACTTACCTATCCACAATGATTTCATGACCATGGAAAAATATTGGCGAATTGCCAGCAAAATAAGGTGATCTTCGGCAGCAGTGAAATCCCCATAGAGAAGCGATGGTTAATCTATTCAGAGAACACCAAACAGCACCGAAATGTATGAGAAATGTCCTGATGTTCGGTGCTTTCTTTCGGCAGCTTTAATCAGGCAAATCCCATAATTTTCATCTGTTAAAAATATTCAGTTTTTATACAATACCTGTTAAACCATTTATTCTTTTAATTTGCAGCAAAAAGTCTTTTTATTTATTGATTTTTTAGGATTTTTTAGGCATTTTTCAGGATTTTTTTTCAGCAAAAACGTTTTCCCTAATTTTTTTTAAAAAGTGGTTTTTTTTTCTATAACAGACATATTTTTCCATTATTATTCATAGGACACTTTATGTTAATTCCAGACATTTTCGTCCATTAGTTCTTTTGCAAAAAGAGTCTAAAATTTTAAAAGGTGCAGTTGGTTATTTTGTTTGTTTTTCTTTTAACCCGTTCATCGGCTTGTTGGCTTTTTCCGGTGGGTGGTTGGCGCTGTGTTCAGCGGATCATCAGCTTTTTTCGAATGCATTTGGTGGGTTTTCAGCGGCTTACCAGATCGGATCCAATGTTTTCCGGCGGCTTATTTTGGCGGATTTGCAGCGTTTTTTTATTTTTATTTTTAGATTCGGCAGTTTTTCGGCGGATTTTCCCTGCACTTCGGGGACCCTGCGGGGAATGCTAAATTCCCTGCAGGCTCAGGGAATTTCATTCCCCGAACTGGGAGGAACAAAAGGTTTTGGTGGAATTTCGGTGCTCTTTGATTAACCACTTCGATGCTGAGGATGCGCTCAGCGCGTCCTCAGCATTCCCGCTGGTATGCGGAGGACGCGCTGAGCGCGTCCTCCCATTGGGGTCAGCTTCGGCCGTTCCGGCCGATCGCTGGCCCCCCCGGTGCGGGCTGACATCCTGGATGTCAGCCGCGCATCCGGGACCACAGCCGCCGGAATTAGGTGTCATCGCGGCAGCAGCCCGATGACACCCAATTCAGGCGCCCCCCCGCATGTGCGGAGGAGGCGCCTGAAAGGGAGGGGGGGTCCTTCGGACCTCTCTCCCTCCCGATCGGCGGCTCTGCGGGGGTTAACCCAGGCATCATTTGGAAGGGCACAGCCTGCCCTTCCAAATGATGCCTGCATTAACCCCTGGGGAGCTGGATCGCGAATCGGCGCTGAAAAGCGCCGGTTCGCGATCCTTTCCCGGAGCTGGCCGACATCTTGGATGTCGGCCAAGCCTCCGGGAACTCCCCCTGAGGACTGGCGTCATCGTGCGTAGCACGATGACGCCAGTCCTGGACTTAACCCTTAACTGCCACCAACGGTGGAGATAGGGAGTTCCAATGAACTCCCTATCTCCAGATCCGTGGCAGTTAGGGGTTAAATTTTGGTATGGTTGGATCGGCCAGAGCATGGCCGTTCCAACGATACCAAACATGAAAGTGAAAAATGTTGTAAAAAAAAAAAGAAAAAGAAAAATAAAAAAAAATTAAAAAAAAAATTATAAAAAAAAATAAACACTTTTTTTTTATTTTTTTTGGTTTGTTAATGCAGCAATATTGTTCCCATTTCATTATAATGTGAACAATTGATGCTGCACTAATGATTTTTGTATGCGGTGCGTTTGTTAAAAATAGTGTAATTTTCACCAAAAAAAATGTAACGAGACCCCACTCTAATTTTTTTAACAAGCGCACCCCATACAAAATATAACCGCAATTGCTCGCATGTTAAAATGTGAAAAAACACTTTTACACATTGTAAATTATTGAAAATACATATTTTATTGCATTTTTTGTATAATATACAGACATGACATAACGTATACATATAATAATGACATATTATGAATCTACCGAGTCTGACGGAAAGAACGATATATAATATGTCTGGGTCATATACTAAAACAAGCCTTCAAAACACGTTTAAACATGATGAGCAAAACCGGTAAAAATGACCTCAGCACAGGGGCGGGAAAAGCCTCAGCAGCGAAAGGGTTAACCCCTTTACTCTCACAGGTTCGCCGTCTTTTTCAGGAAAACCTTTGCATCGGTTCCAGACTCATAATAAACCAACTGTCCTACCAAGTTTTCGAACCACAACTTAAATATAGTGGATTGAGATGTGAGAAACAGAGACATACTCATAAATCTTATTTTGAAGTTTAAAATATAATTTTTTTAATTAAAAGTAAAACACAGATCAAACGTGATACAGTGTTTTCAGTTGAGTAAAGGGAACAGAGTTGCAGCACGCCCACCCACCATATGGTTAGCGCTTAGAACTGGAAAAGAAAGTCAGTATTCTTTTATGCACTAGTCTTTCATTAAGGATGGATATTATCATCATTATATTAATTCTCTGTGCATTAAAAAAACGTCAGACTGGCGAGGAAAATTATTATCAGTCAATCACTCGGCATGAGATGAAACAACAATGTTTGGGTACATACATGGCATTATCTCATTCTGTCTCCTGGCTAATCATTAAGTTTTCTAATGGAATCTGTGCAGTGCATTACTAATTTATGTAAAAAATAACTGCTATTTCTTGTGTTATGATGCATATTTTTATTTTATATTTACAAACCACTTACAAATTATAGGCTAAAATAGCGAAGTTACCCCCCTCTCCAAACTAACTAAAGGGTAAAATCAGTGGTGGGGAGTAAATGGTTCCTTTTTGCCCCCTCCCCAGTATTTTTTCTTCACCCCTGTTCTTTTCCTCGATTCTTTAGTCTACCCTTCATTGCAGTGGTGCACTCTGCTGGTTGGGCGGCACCGGCTGCAGGAAGCGGTATGGTGCTGCTCCCCTGAAGAAAGACACATGCATGGCTAGCACACACAACAGCCAATCACATACCTCTCAGTGGAGGAATATTGAGAGGTTTTAGGAATTCTTTGTGTCGATTTTACTAAAGCGGTTATTCAAAGAGCACCGAATTGCACTGTACATTGAATTTCCCCATACGGTGCAATTTCGTGGCCATTTGGCTATTCAAAAAACTGGCGATTTGCCAAATATTGACATATTGCCAGAAAAATACGATGACCTTGGGCGGCAGTGAAATTTCCCATAGATAAGTAATGGTTAATCTATTAAGAGAACATCGAACAGCACCGAAATATCAGTGAAATCCTGATTTTCAGTGGTTTCATTTCACAGGTTTAGGCATGCGGATCCCATAGATTTCAATGTAAAAAAAATTCCCTGTTTTCCGAAAATATTTATTCAACCGTTTAGGCTAAGGTCAGACGAAAGCAGTTTTAACGTGCGTTTAGCCGCACGAAATCACGGCCGTGCTAGCAGCAAATGACGTCCAATGCCGGGGAACACACGACGAACGGCCGCACGAAAGTTCGTCCGCGCAACGCAAGTGGCAAACGAACGCATTTATTCGAGAACGTCAAACCGCTACTACTGACGTACAGAGTGCGCTGCGTCCGCATAGCGGCGTGTGTGCGTGATTGGGAGACGTCAGACGCTGCACACGTCCGGCCAACATAACGTCCAGACGCAAAAAGGGATGATCCGTACAAAATCACGGCCGAAAATGCGCATCGTATGACCGCTATCGCGTATTCCGTGAAAAAATACGTCCATTTGTTCGAACGCACTTTTTCACGGACAACGTGAAAAATGCGTTCGTCTGACCCTAGCCTAATTCTTTTCATTTACAGCAAAAAGTCTCTTTATTGATTTTTTTTTTTTTAGGCAGTTTTTGGGTTGTTTTCAGCAAAATTAGATTCTGACTTTTTCTTACATGGTGGTTTTTTTTTTTAATAAAACAATTTTATTAGGTTTTTGATCAGTAAAACAACTGTAAGGCATCAAAAAGAGATACATAAGACAAGTCATTACCTCAAGTAGCAATACAGATATAAAGATATAAAAGTGCGAAATCGTCATTCTTTCGTGGGGACAAAACATTTTGCTTTGAAGTGAAACGCCTAACATTTGCTAAAAGAACACGTCAATAAAAATAAAAAATAAAATTAAAAAAAAGAGAAAAAAGCAAAAAACATAAAAATAACAAAACAGTAAAAAAAAACACAAAAACAAGGTCTCGCGGTCAAAAAACTAAAGCATAGGTCACGGAACCGGCTGTGTCACTAGCCAGGGTTCCCAAATCTTAGAGCACTGCGGGACAGTGTCATGTAATTGTGCTGTCAGACATTCCATTTTATACACATACCATATTTTCGCCACCACCTCAGCTACCGTGGGTAAGGCCAGTTTCCATGAGCGTGCTATGCAAATGCGTGTGGCCGTGCAGACTCCATGTAGCGAATGACGTGGTAGCCCATAACGGCGGGCCGGGCTATTAAGCAAGGCTAACAATGGGTCAGGAAGAACTTGTGAGCCTATAGCACGTGAAATTAACAAAAAAGCTGAAGACCACAGGACAGTGACCTGCCCACACTCCCACCACATATGGTGAAATGTTCCAAGCTGGCCACAACCTCTAGTACAAAGGCCATTCAGTCCCTGATAAATTTTTTGCAGTCTAACAGGGTCGAGGTACCACCTGGAGAGTAATTGTGGATTATTCCAGCCTTGGTGTTAGAATAATCTTAATTTTAATAAAGACAGGAGGCGAATATTTTGCATTCTCTTTTCTTTACTAAAACATCAGCAGCAAGGAAAGTTTACATAGCAACAGCAGTAACCAATCAACAACAAGAGTGTAGTAAGTCCTTAGCCACGCCCTCTTTTCTTGTATGCCGAACGAGCAGGAGAGACGTGACGTAGAAATTCCAGAAATCCAAGAAGTAGGAAGAACCCGGGCACTGAAGAGGTGAAAGCCAAGACTAGGTAGGAGTCAACGAGATGGTCAGTCGCAGAACTGGAAGCCAACGGGCGTCCGAAACGATGGGAGACCAACAGGGCCGCAGAAGCAAATCAAGCTACGGAGAAAGCAGAGGATACGTGAAAGTACCATGTGATGGAGGCTTGCCAATCAACAGTTAACTAACTGACCAGTCAAAGCGAAGAATTATCAATAGTTAAATCAATTATGAGACAGTAGCCGTAGGCTAGGCCAATGAGACATGTAAACCCTACTAAGGGGAATGAAAAATAGTTAGACAATAATGGACAAAAGTCGAAGAAGTGTAGATACGTAAATTACATCCTTTATTCAAAATTTATTTATTTTTTATTATTATTATAAATTTTTATTTTATTTTTTTATTTTATTTTATTTATTTATTTTTTTATTTATTTTTTTATTTATTTATTATTATTATTTTTTATTTTTTTTTATTTTTATTTTTATTTTTTTTAATCGAATATAGCAGTAAATCCGGTACAATGTGAGCAATCCCGGGTATGGGCGGGCGGGAAAAATATTCGCCTCCTGTCTTTATTAAAATTAAGATTATTCTAACACCAAGGCTGGAATAATCCACAATTTTATATCAAGTCAGGAGGCTTCATATTTTGCAGTTTTAAAGCTGCACCAGAGCCCCAGATGCATGAGAACAAGGGTGAAAATAAAAGGTACGAAAGGTGACCGCCCTAGAACAATCAGCAGCCGCTAGTATGTCGGACAGGGAGCCGCCGGCGACCGCAACAGAAGAAGCCACTGCACCCCGCACGGAGTGAGCGCCGAAGTGAGGAGCAACACCTGCTAGGGAGAGCAGCCAGGGGACCCCCCTAGAAAGTGTAGGCGAGGAAACAGGATTGTAAGTGGAAACATGGAGACCAAGAGCTGGCCAACCGGAGGGGAGCGCAAAGAGCCTAAATGGGAGAGGTAGTTCGTAACGCACCTAGCGACACATAGGGTAGAAAACCTTAGAAAAAAAGGGGGTTTTTGTACATCTAGTAAGCGTGAAAAACGACTCCCTTAGGAGAGAAAACCATAGCGTGCGCATCGAAGGCTCTAGCATCCAAAACACGTCTAAAGGACCCCAAACACAAAATGATGGTTAGAATACATCAAGAGCTGACGCAGGAACAGCGAGTAGTATCTGGCCAGTTACGCAGGAACTCCAAAACAAGCGCCACATCCCAAAAGTGAGTATATTATTTGGGGCCGGCGGGCGAGCGAGCCTAACGCCTTGAGGAGACAACAAACAGAAACGCCACCCAGGGGAGCGTGAGCCACCGAGATGGTCGAGCGGAACCAGGTGATGATAGGACTTGCCGGCCGTGGAAAGGCTCGCCAACAAATTAGAGGGGCTGTAGCAGGATCAGGCACACACCAACCACACCAAATTTCCCCAGGCGTAACATTTTTGCGTGCCAGAAGTCCAGGATTCCCATAATAGGGAGCGAGCCGCAGCTGATAAGCCTGGTAGCATGCAGGGTCCCCGGAAATTGTCCAAGCCACCAGTGGAAGATTGCCCTCCAATACCACTGGATTAGGGTTGCCTTGAGGGTCCAGAAGAATGGATGGAAAGGACGGCAGCAGCGGGCAGGAGTAGACAAGGGAGTTGTAGCGTCAGTGGCAACCAGCTCTGTGCATCCCATAGAGGCATGAGTAGAAGTCGAAACCATCCATCTGCGGACTTCTTGAAGCGTGCACGTGAGCATCGTGAACGGGGAAACAGTGTAGGCTCCTCGATGGGGCCATGGTGGGAGGAAAGCATCCACCGCTGCCGCCTGCAGGTCCGTAAGCCAACTGAAGCCGGTCTGCATCTGGTGGGTCAAGCGGGAAGTAAACAGGTTGACCCAAAGGAGTAGAGGGCAGATGATGTGAAGCGGCTGTTCCTCTGGCGTCCATGCCCCACCCGTGGATACAGGTCCGCAAGTCGCTCCCCAACCCGACTGGCTGGCGTCCGATTCCGATACGAAGTCCGGTAGAGAGCCAAAAATGGCCCACCCATTCCAGGCTTCCATGAGGCGCAGCCACCACAGGAGTTCCACTCGAGCCTCAGGAGTGATAGGGACCAGCTGGTCGTAGGAGGGATTGAGACTGAGGCACGTGGTTTTCTGACGTTGCATCGCCCGATAATGCAGTGGGCCAGGGAGAAGGGTGATGACTTGGGCTGGGCGACAAGCTGACTTGTCCATGTTGGTAATGAACCAGAGGTCTTACAGGAGAGTAAGCACTAGGGCCGTGTGATGGGAAAACAGGACCGGATCTTGAGCCAGTACGAAGATATTGTCCAGGTATATGAGAGACCTGATGCCCTGTGAATATATGGAGGCCATGGCCAGTAAGAGGAGCTTCGTTGAAGCACCATGGTGCGGAGCTGAGGCCGAAAGGTAGGCAGGTGAACTGTCGGTGGTGCAGGATGGATAGGAGACCCCTGAGTAGATGTGTGCTCTCCATTGTGAAGTGTCGATAGGACAAGAAGGGATTGAAGACTATCCAGTTTAAGACCGGCGAAGGTCCCCAGACTTCTTGTGTACCAGAACACATTGTATGGGGAAAACAGACTGGAAGGGAACCTGGGAAAAGTCTATCAAGAAACCAGATACGATTCGTAGGACCCAAGAGTCGGAAGGTTGGTATAGATGTTAACCTTATGATTCGATTCTTTTAAGAGAGGTCCCAAAAAAACAACCCCTTGGCCGCAGGACCCAATTCTTTGGAGCACATACTTGTTAAATTAGCGTCAAAGCGAAAAAGCGCCTCATTGCGGCGTGCAGAAGAGATGCTGACATTGGCGTTACCTAAAGACAGAGGGCACGCTGTGCTCATTCACGGACCATTGCAGGGCCGAGCAGGGTAGGCATAAGGCTATCCTAAACAAAAGATAAATCCAGGTAAAGTATCCATGTAATTGGGCAGACTAGATGGGCCGAAAGGTTCTTATCTGCCGACAGTTTCTATGTTTCCAGAAGGTAGCGCTTCGTCCACCATGACGAGCGGGCCTGAAACCTCCAGCATTTGTGCTGGGCGATGCGGAAGCCCTGTTCGACTTCGACAAGGATCCCTGCCAACGTTGCCCAGAAAGGAGACGAAATCCACGTCAAACTCTGGCGTAAGAGATACCTTGTCAGGCAGCGTCGGGCAAGGGCATCCTGCCCACAGATGCGCCCTGGAAATTTTAACTAAGAGACCGCGTAGCCAGAAGAGCAGAAACTCCGCTGTGTGGTCAGGCGGGAACCAGGCCGAAGACCTGGGGTGGGTGGTAGTGCATGGATCGAAAAAGGAGGGGGGAGCTCCTCTAGCGTCGAGGAGTGGCGCCGGGGTATCCGAGGACACCAAGGAGCGAGGCGGTGTTGGAGCGGTAGAGAAGGGCACGATCGCTAAGCTATCAGAACGGGGCTCACCCGTCGAGCTTGCAGTAGTCGGTGGATCACCGGTGGTATTGGCTCCGTCCTCCTCGGGTAGTGAGCCTGGTAAATATCCATGTCATAATCATCGTCCCCTTCTTTGGGGACAGAAGTGCGGGAGGAGTTTGTAGCAGGGCCTTACCCTAGCCAGCGGACTCAGATTAACCCTTCCAGAGTATTTTACGAGATGGCACGGCAGCCTCAGAATGAACCGAATGGGAGCCCTCAGAAAGGGCCGGTGACTGGGCCCTAGAAAGGACCGGAGGTTCTGGCTGGGGAAGCGGGGGCTTGGCTGCCAAGCTATGGACAGTGTTTCTGAAATGGCAGCTAAAAGCCAGGCTGAAAGCTCCTCTGGATTGGTGGGGAGCTGAGGAGGATCCATGGAAAACAGAATAACGGGACTCACCTGTTGAGGTAATATATATATATTAAAATTTATAGGGATATATATCAGGGCTCACCCGATGTTTAGTGTGGCCAAACAGAAAAATCCTGTACTAGCCGTCAGGAAGGTAATAATATATTCATTATAAATTAATGTGTTGTGGCTCACCCGATGCCTTTGTGGGACAGAACCCGCCAGAATAATAATATACTTATATATATATATAAGCTTATCAGGGCTCACCCGATGTCTTCGTGGGACAGATATCCCGTTAGATAAATAATATATTTGTTTATATACATAAGCTTATCGGGGCTCACCTGATGCCTTCGTGGGACAGATATCCCGCCTGATAAATAATATATTTGTTTATATATATAAGCTTAGCAGGGCTCACCCGATGCCGTCGTGGGACAGATATCCCGTCAGAAAATTTTATTTATATATATATATATATTATATATATATACATACTTACTTACTTATCGGGGCTCACCCGATGCATTCGTGGGACAGATATCCTGTCAGAAAATTTTATTTTTATATATATATATATATACATACTTACTTACTTACTTAGCAGGGCTCACCCGATGCATTCGTGGGACAGATATCCTGTCAGAAAATTTTATTTTTATATATAATATATATATACTATACATACTTACTTACTTATCGGGGCTCACCCGATGCATTTGTGGGACAGATTCCTGTCAGAAAATTTTATTTTTATATATATCTATCTATATCTATCAGGGCTCACCCGATGCCTTCATGGGACAGATCCCACCAGAAGAAATATATTTATTTGTGTATATATATAGTATAAGCGTATCGGGGCTTACCCGATGTTTACGTTGGGCGGACAGAAATCCCACCAAAAATAATAATTTATTTATATACCGATTTTTCGCTCCATAAGACGCACTTTTTTTTTCCCCCAAAAAGTGGGGGGAAAGTGGGTGCGTCTTATGGAGCGAATATGGCCCAGCAGCTCGTGGATGTGCCTCCGCTCACCTGCCGCCGCCGCGTTCGTCTCCCTCTGAGCATGCGTCTGGCGGCAGGAAGCTTGGGCACTCGCCTGGGGAGCCACGTGACCGCGATCTCCCGAGATCGCGGTCACGTGGCTCCCCAGGCGAGTGCCCAAGCTTCCTGCCGCCGGACGCATGCTCAGAAGGAGACGAACGCGGCGGCGGCAGGTGAGCGGAGGCACATCCACGAGCTGCTGGCCATATCCATATGTGAGCTGGGCCAAATCCATGTGTGAGCTGGCTGGGGCAAATCCATGTGAGAGCTGGCTGGGGCAAATCCATGTGAGAGCTGGCTGGGGCAAATCCATGTGTGAGCTGGCTGGGGCAAATCCATGTGAGAGCTGGCTGGGGCAAATCCATGTGTGAGCTGGCTGGGGCAAATCCATGTGAGAGCTGGCTGGGGCAAATCCATGTGTGAGCTGGCTGGGGCAAATCCATGTGTGAGCTGGCTGGGGCAAATCCATGTGAGAGCTGGCTGGGGCAAATCCATGTGTGAGCTGGCTGGGGCAAATCCATGTGTGAGCTGGCTGGGGCAAATCCATGTGAGAGCTGGCTGGGGCAAATCCATGTGTGAGCTAAGGCATATCCACGAGCTGGGGCAATATCCATTTTTACACTATTTCATTCAGAATATTTATTTTCCGGTTTTCCTCCTCTAAAAACTAGGTGCGTCTTATGGTCAGGTGCGTCTTATGGAGCGAAAAATACGGTAAATAGAACCTGAGGCCGTTTAACATGTAAGTGCTGACCTGCTAGTTTGCATCGGGACGCGAAGACGCGATGTCCCGAATGGCGGCAATTGCTGGTTAGAACTAAGATGGCTGCCGGAGTGCGCACGGACGAAAAGCCATACTATCCTGAGGAGAAAGTTTAGTCGCGCACTCGCGGGAAGGCGGCGGGCGCCGCGCAAAACACAAAGAAAGGGGGGGAAAAAAAAGACAAACAAAAAAACCTTAAGGAGAAAACAGAGCTGTTAAAACAAAGTAAATTACGATGGGGCGCCGGAAGTCGCGCAACGCGAGCAAAGCGCACCTGCAGGCGGGAGAGTGCCACACAGCAGGGAGGAAACCTAGGAAAAAAACAATCAGGTGCACAGTACATATAATAAATCTGAGTATAAAATTACATAATAAACCTAACAGTGACAAATTACACCTAAATTAAAGCCTGGCAACCAGGAGCTGTTTTGAAAACGTCTCACCTGGTCGCCAGCAGCAAGAAAAGAGGGCGTGGCTAAGGACTTACTACACTCTTGTTGTTGATTGGTTACTGCTGTTGCTATGTAAACTTTCCTTGCTGCTGATGTTTTAGTAAAGAAAAGAGAATGCAAAATATGAAGCCTCCTGACTTGATATAAAATTTATAGCAGATCTCTTTCACCAGGGTACAGGTCGTGATCCCCATAGAGGATTCCGTTATCACCTCCCACTCCTTACAGGGGATAGGGCGGCCCACATCTCTCTCCCACAGCTGTTGATATGGGCAAGGGGTATCAAGCAAAGGGGAGAGGAGCATGTTGTAAATCAGGGACATCGCTCCTGCTGTACTCGAGCTTCTCCTCGCTAGTTGTTCAAACGGGGTGGTTACAGGAGGGTCCGCAGATAAACAACTATGGACGAAATGGCAGATTTGAGAGTAACGGTGAAATTCCCTCAACGGAATATCATGGGATTCTCTGTAGTATCCCCAAGAGGGAAATTCCCCTTGTAGGAGCACCGCGCCTAATGTCGTGAAGCCTTTATCTTGCCACCACTGAAAAGCCTGCCCCCCCCCACCAGACCACGGAGGGAAAAGGGGGTTATCTCTCAGAGGCATCATTCCAGAACTCAGAGTTTTTAGAGATGCCCGAAGTTTAACCTTAGACCATAAAAAGAACGAATGGGTAGTGGTAGGCAATAGTGGCGACCATTCAATGGAGGAAATCTGTCTCCAGGGCAGATCCAGGGTGAGAAGCAAGCAGAGGAGGCACATTTGCTCTCGATATCTACCCAGCAAACCTTGCCCCGTCTCGAGGACCATTGAAGAAGTTATGTCAGCTGCGCAGCCTCATAGTATACATGGTGTTTTTTTTAATTCTGGTACAGACCTTTTTCTTGTTATTCGGAAGATCTTATATATTATTTTCATGCACTAGTTTTTTGCGTTCAGTGGTCTGTTTGGCGGATCGTCGGATGCATTCAGTGGTTTTTCAGCAGGTTATCAGATCAATTCAGTGGGTTTTCGGCAGTTTGAGGATGCGTTCAGCACAGAGCTATAACTTTGGGGGCACCTTCTGCAGCCCAAAAGCAAACGAAATTAATTTGTTACAAAGAATTTCATTTGCTTTAGGGCTGCAGATCAGCATACTGAGATATTTCAATAGCAGGGCACCAGAAGGTGCCTTTGAAGCCCGAGATACCTCGATCTCAGTAGCGAATGGAATTAAGGGTGCCGAAGTGAGCCGAAGGAGACAGCATTGAACTTTCGGTGGGCTCTGAATAAACCCTTAAGGATTAGATTCGGAGTCAGGTATAAAACTTAAACAAGACTTTTTTATGTTTGTTAATTTTGAATATATGTTCTATATTTGTAAGTTGGTCATCACACAGCCAGATTCTTAGAACCGTATATAATTATGCATTGATATTTTACGTATTAAAATATATCCCCATCTGATGTTCTCCTATCAGGTGAGGAACACGGATTTTAAAAATAGGTTTGAGTCTTCATTCCATAAATGTAATTGTGTGTGTTCTGTTTGGCTGATATAAACTAATTAAAGGAAACCTACTGTGATAAAAGAAACCTACTGTGAATTTGCAATGTCACATTTTCTGTATTATGTTGTTTCTTTCTTTTAATGGGTTATTAGGAGTGTTATTAAGAGTCAGTTCCTGGGAACTGAATATTTTAATAAAACCTGAGGAAATTACACCGGCAAAGAATGCGTACCCTCAGCCGTACCAAACAAAGATGTCTTTCTATTATGATTGCTTCATTAATTACAATAAAATATATATTTTTTTTCTGTAGCTTCTTTCTGATGTTAAATAGAGTGTCAAAAGGTGGTGTCGTTACAATGAATGATCTACTGTATGGTGGACAGGAATGCCCAGAGAACACCCCAATGCTGGATCCAGTGGTCCTACTCATTTCTCCTTTTGGTTTATACTTAAACCTTTTGGATTTTATTACCACTTAATAAGGATAATAAGTATTGACTGTAATTGTATATACACTTTATTAATGCTTAGCAGAAATGTAAAGAAAAACCACTGTGCACTTCTGTGATTGTCATGAGGAATGAAAGAAATTCTATTTTGGTTCCTAACTTTATGCGTTAATGACCTGCTGTCAGCTTCTGATATAATCGTACTGGTATGATACTTTTATGATGCTTAAGGTCAAAGCTGGAGGATGGAATATTGAACTGGTGACAAGCTAAGCTAAGCTGTACTAAAATTAGATATAAAATACATGTAGCTCCTTGTATTTTTCTGGCACCTAGAACTGAGGGACTACTTTTTCTAACGTCATGGAGACTGTTAACTGTGCTCCGGGATACAGGGCTAACACGAGGCCCCTGCATGTAACCTACACAGCCAATAGGAGAGCTATGGGCACGTGACTTTTTTGACCGATAGAGCACGTGGAGACACGCGGCTGCTGAGGAGAACGTTGCCGAGCCTGCGAGTTTGTGAGCAGATTCTTAAGTGGAAGCAGACCAGAGCAGCTGTGAGCGGGTGGGTCCGAGGACGCGTTACCGAAGTAGGCCGGGGCCAACTAGTAGTTGGGAGCGGCATCCGTGATCAAAGCAGCTAGGCAGTTTGTCTCAGTGACAGCACTCAGGACATATGGTTAGAAAGTATTGGTGTGTTAGCTAGCCACTGTATTGCCTGCCTTTATTTGTCTTGCCGCTATCTTGAATTCAGAGAAAGTGATTTACCGCAGCTTGTGTATTGTAGTTGTTATTAGTTTCCTGCCTGGGAGACCATCCAACGCCATGGATGCCCAGACAGGTGGAGGCACTGCAAAAATTATGTATCTCTACTCCCATGTAGCGGAGGCTCAGGTATCACCATGTTACGCAGGAAGATATAACCGAGCATGAGGGCCTTAGGGGTGCGGGACCCCGGGGCAAACACCCATTACATACATTTAAATAAAAGCAATGTTATGGATGTAGCAATATAGCAATGTTATATCAATGTTTTTTCAAATTCCTTGAATGGAAAGAGTTTTGACAACAGAAATGATTGACGTTGGCTCAAATACCCTTAAATAGAAACATAGAAACATAGAAAAATGTCAGCAGATAAGAACCTTTCGGCCCATCTAGTCTGCCCAATTACATGGATACTTTACCTGCATTTATCTTTTGTTTAGGATAGCCTTATGCCTATCCCATGCTTGCTTAAATTCAATTACTGTTTTGGCCTCTACCACTTCTACTGGAAGGCTGTTCCATGTATCCACCACCCTCTCAGTAAAATAATGCTTTCTGATGTTACTTTTAAACCTTTGCCCCTCTAATCTAAGACTATGTCCTCTTGTTTTGCTACTTTGTTTCCTTTTAAATATACTCCCTTCCTCTGCCTTGTGGATTCCCTTTACGTATTTAAATGTTTCTATCATATCTCCTCTGTCTCGTCTTTTTTCCAAGCTGTACATGTTAAGATCATTAAGCCTTTCCTGGTAACTTTTCTCCTTCAAGCCGTACACCATTTTAGTAGCCCTTCTCTGAACTCTCTCTAAGATGTCTATATCCTTCTGGAGATACGGTCTCCAGTACTGCACACAGTACTCCAAGTGAGGTCTCACCAGTGCTCTGTACAGTGGCATGAGCACTTCCCTTTTCCTACTGCTAATACCTCTCCCTACACAACCAAGCATTCTGCTAGCATTTCCTGCTGCTCTATTACATTGACTACTTACCCTTAGATCCTCTGCAATAATAACCCCTAAATCCCTTTCCTCAGATGTTGAGGTTAGGACTGTATCAAATATTCTATATTCAGCCCTTGGGTTTTTACGTCCCAGGTGCATTATCTTGCACTTATCCACATTAAAACTCAATTGCCACAACTCCGACCATTTTTTTAGTTTACCTAAATCATTTGTCATTTGGCTGATCCCTCCAGGAACGTCAACCCTGTTGCAAATCTTTGTGTCATTAGCAAAAAGACATACTTTTCCATTAATACCTTCTGCAATATCACTAATAAAAATATTAAAGAGAATGGGTCCAAGTACTGACCCCTGAGGTACCCCACTGGTAACAAAACCTTGCGCCGAATAAACTCCATTTACCACAACCCTCTGTTGCCTGTCACTCAGCCACTGCCTAATCCAGTCAACAATATTGGAATCCAAGCTCAAAGATTGCAATTTATTGATAAGCCTTCTATGCGGAACAGTATCAAAAGCCTTACTGAAATCTAAATAAGCAATGTCTACTGCACCACCTGTGTCTATTATTTTTGTTACCCAATCAAAAAAATCAATAAGATTAGTTTGGCATGATCTCCCTGAGGTAAACCCATGTTGTTTCTGATCCTGTAATCTATGTGTTTTTAGATGTTCAACAATCCTTTCCTTTAACATGGTTTCCATTAATTTCCCCACTACTGACGTAAGACTAACTGGCCTATAGTTCCCCGATTCCTCCCTACTACCCTTCTTGTAAATGGGCACAACATTTGCTAATTTCCAGTCTTCTGGGACGACTCCCGTTAACAAGGATTGGTTAAATAAATCTGTTAATGGTTTTGCTATTACATCACTGAGCTCTTTTAATAATTTAGGGTGGATCCCATCAGGCCCCATTGATTTATTTGTCTTTACTTTAGACAGCTGCTGTAGAACCTCCTCCTCTGTAAACTGATATGTAAATGTCTCTTTAGTGTTCTCTCCTAACTGAGGTCCCTTTCCTTCCTTTTCTTCTGCAAAGACTGAACAAAAATATTCATTGAGGCAGTCAGCGAGACTTTTATCCTCTTCTACATACCTTCCTTCCTTTGTTTTTAATCTAACTAATCCTTGTTTTACTTTTCTTTTCTCGTTTATGTATCTAAAAAATGTTTTGTCCCCCTTTTTTACTGACTGAGCTATTTTCTCTTCTACGTGTGCTTTGGAAGCTCTTATAAATTGCTTTGCCTCTTTCTGCCTAATTTTATAGGTTTGCCTATCTTCTTCACTCTGAGTTTTTTTATAATTATTGAATGCTATCTTTTTGTTCTTCACTATTTTGGCCACTTCTGCAGAGTACCACAGTGGTTTCTTCCCTTTTTTGTTTTTGCTAACAAGCTGAATGCAATTTCCTGTGGCCTTCAATAATGCTTCCTTTAAATAATCCCACTTCTCCTGGACTCCCTTTAAACTCCTCCAGTCTGATAATGACTCCTTCACACAAAATCTCATTTTAGAAAAATCAGTTTTTTTAAAGTCTAAAACTTTCGTTCTTGTGTGGTGCGGCTCAATCCCTGTTGTTATATTAAACCATACTGACTGGTGATCATTAGATCCCAAATAAATTAAATAAACCAGCACCCAGTGAAAGAGGAGACAACAAACAGCGGATACTTGCAAAACCTCAAACCTGACACAATAAGCACTGAAAAAGCTTTCAGAATTAGCATTGAATTCCTAATTCTGAAGAATGTTTCCTAGCTTCTTATTCCCAATCTGTATAGAAGGAGAATTTTATGAAGGTACTCGCTTTTAGTAAGTAACCTGACTGCTTCATCATTCAGCGGCTTGTCTGTAGAGGTTATTCGGGCTCGTTTTCTGTTGACACCATTATACTCCTCGTACCCTCATTTGTATGCGCTGGTGTATAATTTATTACAGTTGGGAATTACTAAACTCACAATGTGTTTCGTATAGGCACTGGTGTGTATATATTAAGTTATTTGCTGGCAGTTGTCCATTTGACTCATTTCTACCAATCGCTAGGGTAACTCTGCTATATTAGCGCAGTATATTTTTGGCATCATGACGGCATTGTTTTTAATGAAATTTATCATACATAGGTCAGTGTACTCATTTATAGCATTGTGGGAGCCAGAATACAACATTAAGGGTTAAAAGGATGCTCCCTTGTATCCTAAATATTATGTAACCACCATCTGTATAATGAATCTATATAAACGTTTGAGAGGGCTTGCTATATAATAACATTGTTTACCTGTTTAGGCTCGGGTCAGATGAGCGCATTTTGTACGGACTGTGCGTCCGTGCAGTACGGACGTACTTACTGACTGAAAACAAGGTAGTGGCCACACAGTCCGTTTTTTTCACTGACGTATTTTTTGACTGATGTAGCAGGGAAAATTAATTACAATGAAAAAACATTCTGTCCGTCAAAAATGCTGGACGTTTAAATGCAGTCCGTCTGACCATGCTCCATCACTTTACTCTTAATCCCCACGGCTCAGATCCTGTATCGGTATCACACACCTAAATTGAACCTGGACCATAACATCCCTCCTAACCGTTTTAGCAGTTTGAAGATGAGAGGGGCTTGTGACACTCACAGGGTTATTCAAAAAGCTCCGAATTGCTTGAGAAAGGTAACCGAACGCTGAAAATCAGCGTACGGTTACCTTTCCTGGCCATTTGGCTATCCAGACAGCAGGCAATTCGCCAAATCCTGGCAAATTGCCTGCACATACGGTGCCTGTTCGAGGGCAGTGAAATCCTCATAGAGCAGCAATGCTTCGGCTATTCAGACAACAAAACCCAGCAGTGAAAAGTTGCCAAATTGCCCTGCAATTCGGTGGTTTAATTCGGCAGTTTAATTCAGGCGAATCCCATAGGCTTCAATGTTAAAAATATTCCCATTTTAATCTAATATCTAATAAACTGTTTATTATAATATTCTGCAGTAAAAAGATCCTTTATTGTTAGATTTTTTAGGATCTTTTAAGCATTGTTCGGGATTTTTTGCCAAAAACATTTTGCCGATATTTATTTTTTTTTAAACGCTTTTTCTTTTTTCTGTAACAGCCCTTTTTATTATCATTCCCTGGACCTCATATGTAAATTTCAGACATTTTCGCTCAGTACTTTCTTTGCAAACAGCGTTTCAATTTTCAAACATTCAAGCGTACTGTTTTTTTTTTTTCTTCACTCTATTCGTCTACGGTGTCGGGTTTTTCCGGCGGCTGCTCTGCCCTGTGATCGGCTCCTGCTCGGGTTTCTCCGGCGTCTTCGGCGGGTTAATCCAGATGTTTTTGCGGGTTTCGGTGTGAGTTCACCCTGGTTTTACGGTGAGTTTTCGGCAGGTTTGCAGTGCTTGCTGAATACACCGCAGGGTCGACGAAATGGGATGGCCAGATCGCGCCGAATTGAAGAGAACGAAAAGTCACCGAACATGCGGTGACTTTTCGTTTCTCTTTGAATAACCCTGACTGTTTTTTGACTGTGACCACAATTGGGTTAGGCTAGGGTCAGAGTGGGGCAGTCGGAACGCGCGTGCAGGCGCACTAAATCACGGCGGCAGTAGCAGCACATAAGGGCCAATGACGGCCAATATACGCAGTACGTGCGTACGAAAGTGCGCCGACACCACGCAACCAGCAAATGAACGCATTTTTATCAGAACGTGAAACCGCTGCTACTGACGTACAAAGTGCGCTGCGGCCGCATAGCAGCGTGTGTGCGTGATTAGGAGATGTCAGACGCTGCTAGTGTGCGGCCAACATAACGTTCAAACAGCCGGATTTCCCTAGACTTCTTTTTACCCCACCGTCATGAAATACGTCCAGAATTGCGCATCGTCTGACCACTTAAGCGTATTCCGTGAAAAAATGCGTGCGCACGCATCGACGTACATTTTGACGGTGGCTGCAGAAAATGCGCTCATCTGTCCCTAGCCTAATTACCAGTTGGTATTTAATGTTTATCATTGTGATGGCAAAGTTTTATACGGATAGTTTTTGTATGGATAAAAATGCTATTGTAGCCAGTCTATTTATAGATATTCTAGAGCAAAATCTGCGTGAAATAATTGTCTTGGGGCCACATTCCATCTGTGCTATTACGTTAACAAATGGGGCCGACATGCTTAATGGCTCCAATCATTAAGGTAACAGCTTGAGCCGCTATTCCTATCGAGCTGCAAGCTTTGTTACGGCTGTGCTTTACCGTCTCCTTACTGTAAGTCGGGGTGCTATAACTTATGGAAATCGAGGGCCTCTTGAAATATGTGGTGCACCTCGTGGGCCACACAATAGACAACTCTTGTATACAATACAATGAAAAGAAGATTTTAGTAAGCGCACTGATTTTTTTTTTAATAATAGGGACTATTTCTGTGGCAGCTTACCTGCGAGCATGTTCCATCAGTCATTTTTATCCAAAATTTTGACTTGGATTGCTTCATAATACATTTTATTGTGTCTCCTAAAGACTGTTTTTTTATCAGTATTCTGTGCTAGGGACTTGACAGGGATCAAGGATCAGGTCTATTCACTATAATGTGAAACTCGGAAGAATTGGCAGAAGAAGAGAACAATCTTCTAGACCAAACAAATAGCCGATTTGGAAAGCGAGATAAATGGGAGAATTTTTCTGGTTTGACTATTTTGTCCTGTTTTTTTTTTCACTTCTCCAGTCATTCTCCTGAGATTCACCTTTTATTGAATAGACCTGTATCTGAAGGAAGGGTCAGAAGAGAACAGGAGATCGTAGCTGTGATTTATTCGATAGGAGCTTTTGACTTTTTGACTGTGTTGGGAGTAGAGTTGCCAGGTCAGCCATGTTTTCCTGGACACATATAATTTATTCATGCTGATGGGCAGTGCATGAAAAATGCCACCTTGCAGCATGTAGAATCCATACGCTGCAGGTAAGAAATTAAAAAGGAATCCCAGGTGTACTGCCTTGATTGCAGCATATGAATTATACATGTTGCAGGGCAGCACTTTTCCCTGTGCATCCTCTGCACGAAATAGTAATATATGTCCAGGAAAGCATGGCTGATCTGGCAACCCTACCTCTATGTGAAATAGCAATATGTGTCCAGGAAAACATGGCTGACCTGGCACCCTAGCTGGGAGAAGGGGCGTAGAAGGGACCTGCTGAGAGAATTGAGTGAGGTGGTTTTCTGACGGGAGGAGGACTGTAAGTTTGTGATGCAGAGCAAGGGTGGGAAGTTAAGATGAGCAACTGTGAAGAAGGCAGGAGGGAAAGTTACAATGTTTTCCACTTAAAAGGCACACATCTCGCTTAAGGAGCTGATTTTTGCACAACCGGCACAGCTTCTCTGAGAAGATATTATACTGTGCTGTATTTACTGTATATTTCATGTTCGTGGGCCACATTGAATGGTCTGGCAAGCTTCAAGTGGCCTGCGGCACATGGGGAGCACCCCTGCTCCAAGTTAATGCTATATATACTTTATAAAGGAGGTGTAAAGAAAGGGCCAGCTGGAGGTTACATACTTTTTCCCTGGTAGTTTATTATTTTCAGCTTAAGGCTAGGGTCAGACTAATGCATTTTTTGCGTTGTCCGTGAAAAATGCGTTCGAACGAAGACGCATTTTTTCACGGAATACGCGATAGCGGTCATACGATGCGCATTTTCGTGCGTGATTTTGTACGGATCATCAATAAAACACTTTTTGTGTCTGGACGTTATGTTGGCCGGACATTAGCAGCGTCTGACATCTCCTAATCACGCACACACGCCGCTAGCGGACGCAGCGCACTCTGTACGTCAGTACTAGCGGTTCTACGTTCTTGCAAAAATGCATTCGTTTGCCACTTGCGTTGCGCGGCCGCAGTTTTGTGCGGAACGTTCTTCGTATGCTGCCCGGCATTGGACGTCATTTGCTGCTAGCACGGCCGTGATTAAGGCTAGGGTCAAACGAAAGCATTTTTACACGTGAACGTAAAGAAGTGCGTCCGAACGCATTGACGTATCTTTTCATGGAATACGCAAAAACGGTCATATGATGCGCATTTTTGTGCGTGATTTTTTACAGATCCAAACCAGGAAACTTTGGGTGTCTGGACGTTATGTTGGCCGGACACGAGCAGGGTCTGACGTCTCCAAATCACACACACACACCGCTATGCCGCTGCAGCGCACTCTGTACGTCCGTACTAGCGGTTCTGCGTTCTCGAAAAAATGCATTCATTTTCCACTTGCGTTGCGCGGCCGGACTTTCGTGCGACCGTACTTCGTATATTGGCTGTCATTGCCCGTCATTTGCTGCTAGTGCGGCCATGATTAAGTGCGCCAGAACGCACGTTAAAAGTGCGCTGGTCTGACCCCAGCCTTAGTGCTGCTAAATGCACGTTAATACTGCGTTAGTCTGACCCTAGCCTTTGTCGTTATTATTAAAAAAAAAACGTATCGGAGATCCTGGTGTTGAAATGCGTTAACACCGTAAAATAATAAAACCACAGCAGTAAAGTAAAACTTTTGAAGAAACAATAAGGTGATAAAAATGGCGCAGATAATGTGTAGATGATCGGTCTTGGGTAGCAGCAAGGGCACAAACGCACACTCCCAAGTGCGAATAGTCAATAGATAAAGTAGTAAGTAGAGTCCTCACGCTTACACCAAGTGTCCAGTGAGTAATACTTCAAGATGATAAGAAGGCCACTCACTCCCAGGACCCTCAGGCTGGATCTCCTCTCTGGATTCATCAGGCGGATCTGAGGCCTCACAGGGCTCAGGACACAAAGGACAAAGGGGATGGAGCGGCCGAACGTGCAGCAGCGGAGAAGCAAACCGAAGAACCGGGATGGAGACCGGGAACATGGAAAAGTAAAACTTTTGCATAGATTTTGGTAAATGATGCATTATGGCAAAAATCCACAAAATGGAATCAGGAGATAAAAACCTGGCTTTATTTTTTCCATTTTACATGCAATTACTTCAAACGAAGAAAAAAACAGCAGCATGTGTTTTATAAGGTGGTTTGTTTGTAATGTACAAGTAATCTAGTTACAGCTTATATAAGTGATATTGTCTTTTTCACACAATTAGTCATTACAGAGCTCATTACACGGAAGAGTTATTGTCTCACTCCAATATTCACCAGTAGCGACTCCCTGTTACCAACAAGGCAAGATTAAGGGCCCTGGGTTTCTTCTGCAATTATGATGGATTCCTGCATATATGTAAAAAAAAAAAATTAAATAAATACATACCGCATGTTGACCACAGTGTTGTAATCACTAGACAATGATGCAGAAAGCACATCATCGTCTTCACAAAGAGACCCCCTGATGCTAATGCCGGTCATAGAATACAGAGATGTAGTGTATACAGCTGCCCCTCAAACGCACCTTCATAAACTTACTACATTGTATAACTCATTCTGCCGCTTTGTGCTACAATGTAACTACATGACCCACCATTGTGACATGTTAAAAGAACTAAACTGGCCATTGCTGGAATCTAGACGCACCCTTCACCTTTCCAACCTGGTGTTTAAGAGGTTTTCTGGGAAGCTACCACCCTACCTGAATAGACTGCTTCCCCCAGCAGTTTCCTCATCTTATCACCTCCGATCCAGGACCAGCACCTTACTTGCAATTCCACAATACAAAAAGACAGTGGCTCGATCCTTATATTCCTACAGAGCACCGCAGCTATGGAATAACCTCCCAGACGCCATCAAATCTTCCCCCATTCTAAAGTCACTTAAGAGATCTGTAGTAATATACCTCGATACAGAATATAAACGTGTAACATAGTAAATATATTTCCTACATGTTTATTTTCTGTTAATCTGTATATTTGTGTTTTGTTTTTCAGATCTTGCATTTTATTATTTTGTATTTCTGCACCTACTGTAAAAATTCTATGTTTTTGAACCCAGGGCATACTTGAAAATGAGAGAAATCTCAATGTATCCTTCCTGGTAAAATACTTTATAAATAAATAAAATAAAATAAATGATCTTTAATTGCAATTACTCAGAATACATATGTTATTTGCCCCTAACCCTGTCTTCCATGATGTTTCGCAACCGGAAAGCAAAGCCATCTGAGAACATTTTTCTCCAGGTTTAGAGTATTTCTCAGCTTGTTAAAAATATTTGCATGTTGCTAATTAGAAATATAGATTACACCACTGCAGGCTGGTTGAACTTTTGTACCCTCAGAAGAGAGCAGTAAGACAGATTTGCATAATAAATTGGAAATGCCAAACATGTGGAAACCTATCCGTCAACACATTCTGTGAGTGAAAGAGATATATACACACAGCCGAATGGAAAATAAATAAACAAAACATAAATCCACACACCTTAGTCTTATTGTATTTCCGGGACAAATGACGGAATTACAGAGTTTACTTTATATTATTTAGAATAGTAATGGAGCTGCGGAATAAAGCCTTAGTAAAAGGTGATTTATTGCTAACAGGGCAATTCAGAAACAGGTGAAAACCTTGAGAATGACTGGAGAATTGAAAATTCTAGGTCAAAATAGTCAAACAGAAAAATTCTCCCATTTATCTCAGTTTCCAAATTGGCTATTTGGTCTAGATTGTTCATTCTCCTGGCAATTCCAAGGTTTTCACCTCTCTCTGAATAGCCCTATAAGTTTCAGAATCTCATTTTAACCCCTTCACTACTGAGCTCAAGATATCTCATGCTTCAAATTACTCCACCGGTGCCCCGATATCGAGATATATCAATCTGCAGATCTACAGCCCAACAGCAAATGGAATTTGTTTGCTGCAATCAAATGTCGCTTGCTTTTGCCCTGCAGAAGGTGCCCCCAAAGTTTTAGTCCTATGGGCATAATGCCAAAGAGCTAAATTTGTGTAAAATTGGCTGATGATGCTCTCTGACATCAGACATTCAGCAACCGATACAGAGAAAAATAAAATCAAACTGCAGCTGTAACTGCTGCAACTCAATTTGGCTGTAGATGATGCCATCTGCTGGCCAAATAGGTTATTTACAGTAAGAAATACACTGGGTATATGCCCACATATTTCTTACTGTAAAATTAATTAAAAGTGATTTTGCAAAAAAAACACTGGTTTCTGACAATGTTTTTTTGGAAAATCACTTGGTAGTGAAAGGGTTAAACCAAATGCATCTTTATATGCAGTGACAGCTAAATTTATATATGAAGTTTGCATATATTGTTATTAGGCTCATGAAGACTCAAGGGAAATGTATTTTCAAAACATCTGGAGGACCAAGACGATTAGAGACTTCATTTGGACGTAGTTCAGTCACCAGTACAGCAACATTTTCTATGTGCTCCCATTTTACATGTCTTAGAAACATGTAAAATTCCTTCATGCATGACATCATGTATCGTCTGTCTGGTGGGTTGCCTGCATTTTTCAGCAGGTTTGCGGCTGCGTTCTTTGGTTTTTCAATTCGTTTTGCAGCAGTTTATGCTTTTGATTCGGCTGTTTGATGATGCATTCGGCAGGTTAGTTCACTGCACTTCGGAGGCCCTGCGTTGAATGCTGAATACATGCAGGGTCGGCAAGTTTAACTCACTGAAGTGCGAGATGGTGACATTTCGGTGCTCTCTAAATAACCCCTTATACTGCTAGCTACCCCAAGGCTCTCTCCTAGGTCCTCTGCTCTTCTCTATCTACACCTCCTCCCTGGGAAAAATCATTAACAGCTTTGGCTTCAATTACCACCTCTATGCTGATGATACTCAGATCTACCTCTCCACCCCTGATCTCTCTCCTCCTGTCCTTTCCAAAGTCAGCGACTGTTTATCTGGCATTTCCTCCTGGATGGCCTCTCACCACCTATAGATTTACATGTCCAAGACTGAGCTCCTACTAATTCCTCCCTTTAATGCCTCCCCACCGCCTGACTTCTCCATCATGGTGGATGGTATCACTATCTCCCCATCTAACCAGGTTCGCTGTCTCGGAGTTACACTCGACTCGGCTCTTTCCTTCATTCCCGACATCCAGTCTCTTTCCTCCTCCTGCCGCTACCAACTATGCAATATTTCCAGAATTCGACCATTTCTTACCGCTGACACCACAAAGCAACTCATCCATGCCCTTGTAATCTCCCGGCTTGACTATTGTAATAATCTTCTTGCTGGCCTCCCTCTAGGACCCTCTTTTCCTCCTGTACTGGTTTGTCAATTATTGTTCAATGTATTGTAACCTTGTCTATATTGTGCCCATTGTACAGTGCTGCGGAATATGCTGGCGCTATATAAATAAAGAATAATAATAATAATAATAATACAGTCATGGCCGAAATTGTTGGCACCCCAGAAATCTTTCCAGGAAATCAAGTATTTCTCACAGAAAAGTATTGCAGTAACACATGTTTTGCTATACACATGTTTATTCCCTTTGTGTGTATTGGAACAAAGCAAAAAAAGGGAGGAAAAAAAGCGAATTGGACATAATGTCACACAAAACTCCGAAAATGGGCTGGACAAAATTCTTGGCACCCTTAACTTTATATTTGGTTGTACACCCTTTGGAAAAAATAACTGAAATCAGCCGTTTCCTATAACCATCAATAAGCTTCTTACACCTCTCACCCGGAATTTTGGACCAGTCTTCCTTTGCAAACTGCTCCAGGTCTCTCTTATTGGAAGGGTGCCTTTTCCCAACATCAATTTTAAGATCTCTCCACAGGTGTTCGATGGGATTTAGATCTGGACTCATTGCTGGCCACTTCAGAACTTTCTAGCGCTTTGTTGCCATCCATTTCTGGGTGCTTTTTGACGTATGTTTGGGGTCATTGTCCTGCTGGAAGACCCAAGATCTCAGGTGCAAACCCAGCTTTCTGACACTGGGTTCTACAGTGCAACCCAAAATCCTTTGGTAATCTTCAGATTTCATGATGCCTTGCACACATTCAAGGCACCCAGTGCCAGAGGCAGCAAAACAACCCCAAAACATCATTGAACCTCCACCATATTTCACTGTAGGTACTGTGTTCTTTTCTTTGTAGGCCTCATTCCGTTTTCGGTAAACCGTAGAATGATGTGCTTTACCAAAAAGCTCTATCTTGGTCTCATCTGTCCACAACACGTTTTCCCAGAAGGATTTTGGCTTACTCAAGTACATTTTGGCAAACTGTAGTCTTGCTTTTTTATGTCTGTGTCAGCAGTGGGGTCCTCCTGGGTCTCCTGCCATAGCGTTTCATTTCATTTAAATGTCGACGGATAGTTTGCGCTGACACTGATGCTCCCTGAGCCTGCAGGACAGCTTGAATTTCTTTGGAACTTGTTTGGGGCTACTTATCCACCATCCGGACTATCCTGCGTTGCAACCTTTCATCAATTTTTCTCTTCCGTCCAAGCCCAGAGAGATTAGCTACAGTGCCATGGGTTGCAAACTTCTTGATAATGTTGCGCACTGTGGACAAAGGCAAATCTAGATCTCTGGAGATGGACTTGTAACCTTGAGATTGTTTATTTTTCCACAATTTTAATTCTCATGTCCTCAGACAGTTCTCTTCTCTTCTTTCTCTTTCTTAGTGTGGCACACACAGACACACAATGCAAAGACTAAGTGAACTTCTCTCCTTTTAATCTGCTTTCAGGTGTGATTTTTATATTGCCCACACCTGATACTTGCCCCAGGTGAGTTTACAGGAGCATCACATGCTTGAAACAATCTTATTTATCCACAGTTTTGAAAGGGTGCCAAGAATTATATCCAGACCATTTTTGAAGTTTTGTGTGACATTATGTCCAATTTGCTTTTTTTCCCTCCCTTTTTTTGTTTTGTTCCAATACACACAAATAAACATGTGTATAGCAAAACATGTGTTACTGCAAAACTTTTCTGTGAGAAATACTTGATTTTCTGGAAAAATTTCTGGGGTGCCAACAATTTCGGCCATGACTGTATGTTCATGGTGGCTAGAGTGTTCCTTTAAATGTTAGCCTGTGTACTCGGTCATCACTTTAGTAAGGTGGCTTCCTACAATGAAATGAATGTTAATATTGTTCAGTGTGACAAGTTTATTTCCTAGACAAATTATGTTTTTCGATTCTAGCTTTTCCTAAAATATGAACTGAGGATGTTGAACATTTTATGTGATTAGGGGTACTACTTGTTCTGTCCTAGATTTCTAAATTAAGTTCTACATAATGCTTTCATTAATTAAGGACAAAAACTGTTTTGCTATGTGGGTCAGATGTTCTTCTACATTAGAAACATTTGCGACAGACAGTGTTCTTTAATTGTTCTACCTTTGTTTTAACACAGATTCAGATATGTGATTCATATATATATATACTGCTAACACTGTGGGGGGCTCTTAATGAAGTTCCGGTGTCTGCCGAAGCCACAAACAACGGCAACAAACATTAACATTTCAAAAAGAGAGCTTTAAACAACGACATTAGTAGCTTGAGCAGTGACACTTTATTATCCTTATTTTTATTTCCCTTTTTGAAATGCCGACCAATTGTCTAGAAGCTGAGACTACATCACACCCCCTCCAGAAAATCCCTAGAATCGATATATCTTAAACCCATTGACAAGGCTAGGAGAAGACTTCTCAAGAAAGCCATGAAGAGATGCCTTTGGTTAGAAGAGGGAAGCGGCTGTGTTTGAAATGACTGTGTGACGAATTTAGGGTATTCTTTACCTGCTTCTGGGTGTCTCCCCTTTGTTAAAGTTTTTCCTGTGCGTTGTTTCGGTGATGTTCCTCTAAGTTGTTCGTGTTCCCCTGCCAAGTCTCACCATACTTATATCTTTTATCATTCTGTTGACAGTTGTCCAGACTTGTGTCATTACTGGTAATGTTTGCCTGGATATGCGTCATTTCAACGACGTCTACCCATGTCATCTTTTTGTACAAAGTTCTTCCTGTGGTTTTCAATATTCGCCCCCTCCAGGGCCCAATCAGACCACTCAATACAATGTTTAATAAGGATTTCCTGGTCCTGTTAACTTTACCTTTTTGTGGTTTCTTGATTCCCTTCGGTAGAACCTAGTATTCTCTTCTGATCTGTGATTTGATTTTTGGCTTGTTTTTTTGATTATTCTTCTTCTTTCCAGTCTCTTGACATACTATACTTTATCTCTCTGTTCATCCTTACCTGTGTTATCCCGACCTCGGCCTGTTTTGTGATTATCCTCTTATTTAAGTGTCTCTTAGCACCTCTTGTATCTTTTTCCTGTAAGCACTTTTTTGAGGCACAATCTGCGTGGTTGGTTGTTACTCACCTCAACACACCCACCGGTCAACAATTTCTAGAGCTCTGTATCAAATTGGGCTGTATGGGAGTGTGGCAAGAAAAACGCCATTACTAAATCCAGTCATATGAAAGTACGGGAGGAATTTCCTAAAAAACAAAGGCTGACTTGACTAAGGTAAAGGAAAAGGTTGTGTTGTTCAGATTAAATGAATACAATACTTTTTGGCTACAATTCAAGCCGGTATGTGTGTAAGAGGATGGTGGCTTACAAAAACAATTACTTTATCAACAGTGTAGTTTGTTGGTGCTGAAGTGTTTTCATTCGTAAGTAAGGTAATTTTGTGAGAATTGAAGGAAGAATGGACTAAGCAAAATTCAGGACAATACTGCAGAAGAACCATTTTCCGTGTGGTAAAAAATGTGAAACTTGGGAGGAAGTCTAGCTTTTACAACGACAATGACCCCGAGCATAACCTGAATACTGAAAAAAATAAAAAATGACTCCCAGGTCGCAGCCAGTGTGCAAATTTGGCAGATGTAAAGCTGTTATTACAGCAGAAGGTGGTGTAATTAAATATTAATATAAGGAGTTTGAATATTTATACCAGCAGCATATTTCAGTTTTTCCTTAGAATGTCTACACGGTAATACCTACATTTGGCTTGAACATGTAAAGCAGATGAATCTGAAAAAGACCATGAGATGCGATGTGCTTTGGTCTTTATTTTGTAGTTCATCTGTTAACCAGTTACTTGCAGTTTTAATAGTGATTTCCTTGTTGTATGTTAATTGCTTGTTATGCTAAGTGTAAATTAAAGAATACATTAACTTTGCAGCGTAGCGCACTTCATTAGTTTACTACGCTTGAAACAAATGACACAAGTAGAGGGAGTTGGTAGTTGTGCTGTTGATGGTCTTAATTAGAAACCCACCTCATTCCATGAATACTTCAATACCTGTCAACTCCTAGTCTCCCCATTACATATCACAATCACACCTCTACCATATCAAGCTATCGATCACCTCATGTTTGGAAATACAACATTTTAGATCATATTTCTGAACCTACACACTCTATAACACTCACACTGCATCACAACCCCTTATCCGGCTTACTACAGATAGGCCACCTTTGTAAAAGTGACTAAAATAAAGTCACTGAGATTAAAAAGACTATTCTAGTTACTATGCGGTGTCCTCCGACTGAGTACTTCCATCGTGGAAGTATCAACACCTCTGGGAGACTGATTTAAGTCATGGTATAGACTCTGCGGCTTGGTCCAAAGTATTCCGCAGAGATTTGGGTGTGACTAAAAAGGCAACCCTATTTGAAACAAGCCGTAAGGTGCTGTATCGCTGGTATTGGACTCTGGATAGGTTTCCAAGATAGGGGGGAAGATAGCGTTGTCTTGCTGCCGATGCAATGCATTGAAGAATACTTATACTCATGTCTGGTGACACTGCCTGAGGGTGTATTCATTGTGGGAACAGGTTGTGGACCTCACAACGTCCATTGTGGCATCTACGGTCTCTTGTACTTCAGTCTTAGTGTTACTGGGGTTGGGGGGCCCAAAGCTTACCAGACAACAGGGCAGAATGGTGTTCCATTCCACTTCTGCGATCATGCTCCTGCCCAAAATTGTAAGTCGGAACACGATCCCTCTATACGGGTTCTTAAAACCATCTTGGAAAGATACAGAGGTTATGACCTTTTTGGCCAACCAATTCCGTGGGAATTGTGGGACCTGTATTTAGTTAACAATGTACCTCTTCAGCTGATGCAACAATGCATAGATTGATTGTTCTGTGAGAAATAATGGGATAGACCTGACTGGACCGGTGGAAATTATGGTCTGGCTGTGATGGGGAATTTAAACTATTATTAATGTCTGTTATTAGCACATGCAAAATAGTTTGTCGTTTACCTTTTATGTCCACCCCCTCCCCCTTTTTTTCTGTACCCCTGTTTAAAATTCAATAAAATTTATAATTTTAAAAAAAAAAAGACTATTCCACATAGAGTTGATAAAAAGTGATATCATAGTTTGAAGCAAAGTTCACTGTAGTTTATTTAAACAGCGGAACCACCATTGTTTGAATAGTAGTTTACATTTCAAACAACGGTGCCACTCGCTATGCTCACACCATAAAATAGAGCATGGTCCATTGCCTAAAGATCACGTCACAGATTTGAAGTGATGCATGCGCAGAAAAGATATTTTTTTGGCATTTTAGGGGCGAAGGTCTGAACAACTGCATTTTGGAGGTGAGTGCATTGCTAGTGTACCCTTCTTTCAGCAAGGGTGACACCAGAGCATGGTGGTGCAATCTAAACATTTCAAAACAGACTCTATAGAAGCGACCTATAGGTATTTGTAACATCAATCACAGGTGCAATCTCAGCAATGCAGATTTCATATGGGTTTGGTAAGGATCTGTCTTCGCTGAAATATTTATTCCAGAGGTGCAGTTAAGAATTATTACATGGCACAGACTTTGAACATTTCCATGTGTATGGGGAGTCTAATGTATGCCCTTTTCCGCTCACACATAATGTCCTTGGAGAGAAAACCCGCCTCAGCCGTACAGTCTCCGTCCCTGCATTTCTTTTTTCACTTTTCTTTAGATTGTGAAAAATTGTAATTATATTTGCATCACTCAATGAGAAGCATAACAGTGCAGTAATGAAAAATATAAAGTACGGTATAGAGTTCAAACAATAATCAAGGGACTAAAACACTCCCTAAAGAAGCATAGATTTGAATGTATAACATGTCGAGAGGAATAATCAAACAGTAGCAGCATTTGCAGAAAATGATACGGAATGTAATGAAGATGCATAAACGCTTAAGCATAAATGTGAAATTTCGGTGGTTAACAATAATTGTTATTATCATCATTTGAGGCGCGACAACAGTTTCTGCATTGCTTTGCAATAAAGAAGGGGGAATTAAACTAACAAAATTACAAACAAATTGGGGTTCAGAGACAAGATGTGTAGAGGGCCTGCTCAGATCTATAAAGTACTCAGTCACCATCTGCATTATAGGTGGAAAATCCCATATATAGTATCTGAGCAGGATATACTAACCTTTATACCTTAGAAGAAAAAATGCAGCTTTTAAAGTACGGATAAAGCCGACTCCATTTATAATAGTGGTCTTTAGACATGTGCGATCAGTACATATCTATTTCAGAAATGGCCAGAAATATCGGCAATTCATCAATTTGGATCGATCCGAATCTGTTTCTGAATTTAAAAATTCAAATCAATCTGAATTTTTCTGATTTAAATTCGTCCCAGTCCAAATATAATCGGAAAAATCTGGATTCAACCAATAGGGGAAGCGATATCGCGATATCCCGGGCTTCAAAGGCACCATCTGGTGCCCAGATATCGAGATATCTTGATATGCTGATCTGGAGCCCAAAAGCAAGTGAAATTTTGTTTGCTTTTGGGCTGCAGAAGGTGCCCCCAAAGTTTTAGCCCTGTGGGCATAATGGCCAAAGAGCTAAAACTGTAAAATCAGCTGCTCCAAAGCTCTGAAATATCAGGCTTTCAGTAGCTTTCAGCAGCCGATGCAGGGAGAAAGAGAAGAAAATAGACCAACCACTCAAACATCTAAGGCTAGGGTCAGACGAACGCAGTTTTAACGTGCGTTTAGCCGCACGAAATCACGGGCGTGTTAGCAGCAAATGACGTCCAATGCCGGGCAGCATACGACGAACGGCCGCACGAAAGTTCGTCCGTGCAACGCAAGTGGCAAACGAACGCATTTTTTCGAGAACGTCAAACCGCTAGTACGGACGTACAGAGTGCGCTGCGGCCGCATAGCGGCGTGTTTGCGTGATTGGGAGACGTCAGACGCTGCTCATGTCCGGCCAACAAAACGTCCAGACGCAAAAAGGGTTTTATTGATGATCCGTACAAAATCACGGACGAAAATGCGCATCGTATGACCGCTATCGCGTATTCCGTGAAAAAATACGTCCATTCGTTCGAACGCACTTTTTCACGGACAACGTGAAAAATGCGTTCGTCTGACCCTAGCCTAACTCAATTTATCGGTAGATGGCGCCATCTACTGGCCAAAAATAGGTTATTTACGTTAAGAAATACAATGGGTATAAACTCATATTTATTACTTTAAATTTAATTAAACATGATTTTACAAAAACACACTTGTTTCTGATAATTTTTTGGAAAATCACTTGGTAGTGAAGGGATTAATCAGAATAGTAAAAAAATAGAAACAAAACCGCAACTATAACTCTAGCCCTAACCTAACACTACAATTAACCAAGTACTAATCATATGACACCCAGAGACTCCAACCCTAACCTAATCCTAGCCCTAACCCTAGATCTAAACATAACCATGACCCTAATCATATGACACACAGAAACTCTAACACTTATCTAACCCTAACCCTACCTCTAGTCCAGGGATCAGCAACCTTGGCTACCTGATGTTTTGGTAACATACAGGGTTATCCAAAGAGATCCGAATTGCTTGAGAAAGGTAACCGAACGCTGAAAATCAGCGTTCGGTTACCTTTCCTGGCCATTCGGCTATCCAAAGAGCAGGCAATTCGCCAAATCCTGGCGAATTGCCTGCACATACGGTGCCTGTTCGGTGCCTGTTCGAGGGCAGTGAAATCCCCATGAAAAAGCACTGCTTCGGCTATTCAGAGAACACAAACCAGCAGTGAAAGGTTCCCCTAATGCCCTGCCATTCGGTGGTTTAATTCGGCAAATTTATTCAGGAGAATCCCATAGGCTTCAATGTTAAAAATATTCCCGTTTTAACCCCTTCCCGACCGCTGACGTACCCTGTACGTCCTGTGTTCGGGTCTCCTTAGACCCGATGACGTACAGGGTACGTCAGCGGCGCCAAATCCCCCTCCCGCCCGATACTCACCTCCCTCGTCGGATCCCACGCCGATCTGACAGGGAGGAAGCCTGCCCATGTGATTTACATGGGCAGGCGAGGCTGATGACGTCGCCACGCTGCGTGGTGACGTCATCAGAAGGTGCCCCCATGTGTTTCAATGGAGGGGAGGGGGGGCTCCTTCGGAGCCCTCTATCTCCCCAACCATTGAAGCTAGGGAGATGTCGTTTGCACCGCTGGAGAGGGGAGAGCCTCCCCTTTCCAGCGGTGTATGGCATTAACCATTTCGCCGCCGGATCACGTTGCGGCGCCAATTGGCGCCAAAACGTGATTCAAACCTGGAGGGGGGCTGACATCTTGGATGTCAGCCAAGCCTCCAGGCCCCCCCCACCCACTGACAACCTCACCATATGTGTGAGGATGTCAGTGGGCCAGTTAACCCTCTAGCTGCCATGTAGAGATAAGGGGATCCTAAGGATCCCTTTATCTCCCGATCCATGGCAGCTAGATGGTCATATTTGCCATCATTTGAAAGGCCTGATTATGGCCTTTCAAATGATACCAAACATGACCAGGTTTGGTTTTAAAAAATTTTTTTATAAAAAAATTAAATAATAAAAAAATTAAATAAAATAAAAAAATGTTTTTTTTTTAACGTTTTTTTTGTCTGGGGGGAGTTTAATTAAATAGGACCTAGGCTGTCATCTAAAAATAATTAGCACAAAATGGTCAGAATGAGCGCAGCGCACATAGGTGAACTGGCTCAGCAGTGAAAGGGTTAAAAGGTAAAAACATGTAAAAATTGGGTATTTCTATTTTCGGGATAAAATTTGGAAACTATTTAGCCGGGGTCTTTATTGGTGGTTATAGCTTTAGGGGATTAAATTACGAAAAAGTGTGTTTTTACCATTTTTTTCATCATATTTCATATTTTTTTTATATTAAATTATTGGATATGATGGAAATAATGGTATTTCTAGAAAGTCCATTTAATGGCGGGAAAAAGGGTGTATAATATGTGTGGGTTGAATAAACGAGTAAGAGGAAAATTTGATCTAAACACGAGCAGCGTAAAAACAGCAGCGGTCACTAAAGGACGGATTTGTGTAAAACCGCCCGGTCACTATGGGGTTAATTCAATATCTAATAAACCGTTCATTATAAAATTCTGCAGCAAAAAGTCTCTTTATTTATAGATTTTTTAGTATACTTTAAGCATTTTTCTGAATTTTTAAAAAAAAAATTAAAAGTCCGATTTTTTTTTTTTTTTTTTTTCAGTTTGCTTATTTTTTTTGTAACAGCCCTCTTTATTATCATTCCCTGGACCTCCTGTGAAAATTTCAGACATTTTCGCTCAGTAGTTTCTTTGCAAACAGCGTTTCATTTTCCCAGATTCATACAAATGGTTTTGCTAATTTATTCACTGCCTCCTCTATGTCACAGCTGCTTCGGCTCTGTGTGATTCGGCTCCTTTTCGGCTCCTGTTCGGCTTTTTCGAAGGTTAATCCAGATGTTTTTGCTTGTTTTCAGCGTGCATTCGGTGAGTTTTCGTCAGGTTTGCGGCAGCTTTTCCCTGCAATTCGGGGACCCTGTGCTGTTTGCTGAATACACCGCAGGGTCACCGAAATGCAATCGGCAAAAGGAACCGAATTGAAGAGAACGAAAAGTCACCGAACGTGCGGTGACTTTTCGAATCTCTTTGGATAACCCTGTATGTTTCCCTTGTGGCTCAGTCACCCATTAGGCTGACTGAGCCACATGGGAAATGTAGTTTCCAAAATTTCAGGGAGCCCAGGTTGCTGACCCCTGCTCTAGCCCTATCCTCCTGACCCTAATCCTAGTCCTATCAGTAACTCTAGTCCTAACCTTAGTCATATGACACACAGAACCTCTAACCTTATCTCCAGCCCTAACCCTTGCCCTAATCTAACTCTCGCCCTAACCCTAACCTAACCCTAGCCCTGAGCCTAATCATATGACATGCAGAAACTCTAACCGTAACTCTAGCTCTAACCCTAACCCTAGCCCCCCTAAGCAATATTTTTTTACGTATTGTACATAAAGGTTAAATATAAATTTATGAATTTAGTGTAAAATAAGAGATTTCATGTAAAAAATAATTAAGTTTGTAAATATCTTATGTACAAAAGTTCTTTTATTTTATACTAATTTTTTATATAAAATAATTTTTTATTCAAAATGATTATTTTTTACATAATATTTTGGTAAAAAAAAATGCATAAAAATATATATATATTTTAAAATAATAGAATTCAAAAAGATTTTATAATCTCCATGATCATTTTTACAAACATACAGGGTTATCCAAAGAGATTCGAATTGCTTGAGAAAGGTAACCGAACGCTGAAAATCAGCGTTCGGTTACCTTTCCTGGCCATTCGGCTATCCAGAGAGCAGGCAATTCACCAAATCCTGTCGAATTGCCTGCACATACGGTGCCTGTTCGGTGCCTGTTCGAGGGCAGTGAAATCCCCATGAAAAAGCACTGCTTCGGCTATTCAGAGAACACAAACCAGCAGTGAAAGGTTCCCCTAATGCCCTGACATTCGGGGGTTTAATTCGGCAAATTTATTCAGGAGAATCCCATAGGCTTCAATGTTAAAAATATTCCCGTTTTAATTCAATATCTAATAAACCGTTCATTATAAAATTCTGCAGCAAAAAGTCTCTTTATTTATAGATTTTTTAGTATACTTTAAGCATTTTTCTGATTTTTTTAAAAAAAATGTAAAAGTCCGATTTTTTTTTTGGATTTTTTTTTCAGTTTACTTATTTTTTTTGTAACAGCCCTCTTTATTATCATTCCCTGCACCTCCTGTGAAAATTTCAGACATTTTCGCTCAGTAGTTTCTTTGCAAACAGCTTTTCATTTTCCCAGATTCATACAAATGGTTTTGCTAATTTATTCACTGCCTCCTCTACGTCACAGCTGCTTCGGCTCTGTGTGATTCGGCTCCTTTTCGGCTCCTGTTCGGCTTTTTCGAAGGTTAATCCAGATGTTTTTGCTTGTTTTCAGCGTGCATTCGGTGAGTTTTCGTCAGGTTTGCGGCAGCTTTTCCCTGCAATTCGGGGACCCTGTGCTGTTTGCTGAATACACCGCAGGGTCACCGAAATGCAATCGGCAAAAGGAACCGAATTGAAGAGAACGAAAAGTCACCGAACGTGCGGTGACTTTTCGAATCTCTTTGGATAACCCTGATAGTAAATCAACACTTCCAACTCTATCCTCAAGACGCTGTAGCCATTCTTTAATACATTATAGTTCCACCCTGAGCAAATCATTTATTAGATAATTACCATTATTTATTGGCTAAAATAGACAAACCGTTATGGAACATGCGGCGCATAGAATGACATTAAGCTTTAAAAATAAGCTTCTTGGAAAAGAAATTAAATATCTTTCCAACTGCATGCTTATAGGAATATTACAAGCATCGTAGCAAATCTGCTGGTGGTATAGGTTACAGTGCACCTTATGTAACAATAGTGTTCATCATCAAGCTGGGTAGCAAGCATAGACAGAAAATACAATGTTTTACTCCTTAAAGTCAGAGGCAATTTTACAAGTTGGAACACTTCTAAAAGTAGAATTTCAGCTATTCGCCTGTTCAACCATAATTTACCTCTTTCATATTAAGTGCACCCATCTTTATTATATATCATTTTGTTCAGGACAAATCGGGCTTTCATTTTCCATCAAAGATTTATATATAAAATATATTTTAATATGAAAAAAAATGTAATAGTTATGAGAAACTAGGAAATTTAGCTTTTTTCAAAGTTCAAAGTTTTTTCAAAGTGTGAATGACATAGTACGCTTAGCTTTTACTGCAATAAAATACATATATTGTGTTCAGCAATGTCTTACAGGTTCGACAGTACCCCCATGTAGAGTTTTTTTTTATAGAAAATTACCCACAAAAAAGGTCAGCTTGATCAGAGAGCCCTCTGATCACACCGCTCACTAACACAGTACAGCACCGATACTGTGAATAGCGACCAGGTAGCAGTGAAAGGGGTTAAAAAATGTAAAAAACTGTGGCCAATCACGGAACGTTCTATCATATGTGGTGGGAGTGTGGGCATGTCACTGTTTTGTGGTCTTCAGTTTTCTAAGTTACTCTCACGTTCTATTGGTCTACAGATACTCAATAGTCCGTCTTGTCGTTACGGGCTGTTCTGTCATTCCCTTAAATTGGTCCATCTAGTTTGCACAGCCTCACGCATATGCATAGCACGTTCGTGGAAACTGGCCCTCCCCTCCGTAGAGGAGGTGGTGGCGAAAGTGTGGTACGTTTATAAGATGGAACGTCTGACAGCACTGTTACATGATACCGTTCCGCAATGCACTAAGATATGGGAGCCGTGGCTCGCGTCACAGCCGGTTCCGTGAACTATGTTTTATCTATTTTACCAAGAGACCTTGTTTTCTTTCTTTTCTTTTTCTGTTGTTTATTCCGCAACTGTTATTCACTTCCCTTCAAGGCACTGTTTCGTCTCAATGATAGAATGCTGATTTCGCACCTTTGTTTACTGATATTTTGTGCTGCTTCTTGAAGTAATGACTTGTTTTGTGTGCTTCTCATGGTGCCTTGCAGCTGTATCTTTTATAAAATTAATAAAATTGCGTTATGAAAAAAATAATTAAAAAACTGCTGCAGCTGACAAAAATGGTAATTTTTTTAAAAAAAATAAAAAAATAAAAATCTAAAATGCCCTAGTCATGCTGATCACAGGGATTATGCTGTGATCAGCACTAAAAGGGTTAAAAATTCAGTTTGTTTTTTTTTCAATTTTAAAACTTAATCGATTCTCTGCCTCAATCGCCTCAGATCGAAACATGGAGAAGAGAGAGGCAATGTCTCATACAATGTTACAGGCATTGGCTGAGACATTGTGCCAGCGGTAACAAGCTGTCAATGCTTCACGTGAACCAGATCGCCACTATTGGCTGCCAGGGGACTGCCTGCCATTGTCAGGCAGCCCCACCCCAGGTGGCGATCTGCATGCTGGGAAGAGAGGCGGGCCATTTGCAGATCAAACGCTGCGGGAGGGATTAAAGCCTGCTTGCTGCAGAATGGCATAGTACGTCCGGGTCGGCAACAAATTAAATAAGGGATTCAGAGGTCTTTTTAGTTTCCCAGCCTAAATACCCATTTATCAACCCCTTGCAATGCTTGATATATTTTCAAATAAATATCGGCATACTGAAAAAAATGAATTGAACCACTAAATCCAACATTTCCTTTATCAAGTATAATATATCTGAGCTGATACTTTAATGGAAATCAATATTGCGTTAAACCTTTAATGTGCCTAGATTGAAAAATTGCCACATTTTGGCTGAAAATTCTGTGAATTTTGGGTAAAGGCCCAAAAAGCAGGGGTCAAAAACCTTGGCCCTCCATATATTTTATTTTTCTCATGGGAAATGTAGTTCCAAAAATCTGGAGGGCCAAGGTTGCTGACACCTGCCCTAAGGTGAGCGCTAGCTCAAAGAGGAGTGGCTTTTGTTGGTGTCACGGTTCATTCGCCGGAGGGGTACCGGTCCTGGTGGTATGAGCCCAGTATGCGGTTGATCTTGCTGGCTGGGAGTGATGAGAGACAGTGGGGCTGAAGCATACAGACACAGGAATGCAGGAGGGTTTACTAGGAGGCTGTTACAGTGGCCCCCCTCCTTGCTGCTGTGTTATTTAAGCCCTTTAGACAGGTATGTGTCCTTCTGGATAATGCAGAACCCTGAACACAGGATACAACAGAACCAGACAAAACAGTATGCGCACACGAGGAAAGCCCTGCACTGGGGAAAGGTCCTTGGATGGCCTTCTGACTATACAGAGTACAGGGTGGGAATATACAAAATGACAGGGTTAAACCAGACTTGACAGGAAGGAATATCTAGCAACAATGGAACAAGAAAGAGATCCTTGAGGTGGTTTCTATAAACCAGAACAATGAGCTGCTGCACTAGATACACACAGACTTAACAGCAATATAGTCAGCAACATGCAGGGCAGGACTCACATATAGAACTTGAGGTTAGAGCTGTAACCAGCAGAGACATACAACAAAACTGGATACCTACGATAGGACTAACCAGATAAACAAACAACAGAGACTGTAGTGTGGTTCAAACATAAACCAGAATCCTGAATACCACACAGACAAAACACAACTGGGATCAAAAGAGAGAATAGTCAGAATACAAAGCCAGGAGTCATGAATCAATATATCAAATACACGGTACCAGGGTTAAATCACAAAAATCGTCAGAATACAGAGCCAGGAGTCAGAACCAAGATATCCAAATACAAAATACAGAAATCAGGAACTCAGCAAGGAAGATCTATACTGGATCAGGGAACCATTGATTGCACTGATAGCCATTTAAATAGGGTAGTGCAGGTCATGTGACCCCAGGTCTGGTCAGATGCTGAGACTCCAGGGGCGGAGACTGAGAGCCAAACAGATTAACCCTAAAATCCATAAGGTCTGAGAAGAGCTCTCAGCACCAGTGGGCCTGGCTGGGGGAACATAACAGAGGCTTGGAGTATGGTCAGATCTTCAGGTGGTGCCAGGGTCTGAAGCAGAGCAGGGGTCTATGATCTTGGAGGGACTTGAGAGTACTATGAACATAGAAGGACATGGGGGTCCAGCAAAGGGTAATGAGGGAGGATTAGGTAATAGATAGGTATTCAGGAGCAGGTTTGTACACATCTAGACAGAGCATGTAAGCTACAATAATGGAGCAATGTCAGGAGGGAGGCGTGGTGCCTTTATTCATGGGTGTGTGATGTGACCTGTGGTGTGTGCTTTTTAGGGATGTGCTTGGCGAAAAAAAAATTTTTTAGTTTCGTTTCGTTACGTTTTTAAATAATTTAGTTTTCTGAATCTCGTAACTAATTTCGTTCCGGATCGATTTGAAATTTTCGAATCGATTTTGAATTTCAGATATCAATTCGATAGTTTATATCAATTCGAATTTTGGATCACTAAATAAAACCCCAATTAATCAAATTTTGCTGTTAAAAGAAAAGCTATGGTTAAATTTTAAGCTGTGTCACAGATTTAGTATTTTGAGTCAATTTAAACAGTGAAACTAATTTAATTTGTTTCATAACGTCCTTTGCTGACTATTACTTGTATTTTAAGTTAAGATCAATTCGATAGTTGATATCAATTTGATAGTTCATTTCAAATTCGATAGTTGATATCAATTATTAAAATTTTTCTTTTATGATGAAGACAGTGTAAAATGAAATAAATTTGTTTATATACCGTTTCGAATTCGTATCGTATCGATTCGTTATTCGGAAGTACTTCCAAAATGCGAATTATCAAATTTCGTTACAAATTCCGAATTTTCCCAAAACAAATGCACATCTCTAGTGCTTTTAACTGTTTCATATGCACAGAATACTGGTGCTGAGCAGAAGGGCAGCACCTTTCATGCAGCTGCCACATGCATGTACAGTTCCTGACAGGCACGGATCCTGACAGTTACAGTGTTATAATTGTTTATGCCTCTCCTTGTCAAAACTTCTAAATCCTTCTTATAAGTATATAATTAATCTTCAGTCGATGCTCCCTAGTTAATAAATTCTAAAGCTCGGCAAGCTTCCTTCCTGCTCCGAACAGGAAATATTTTCAGTAATTTTAAATCACAGCTTCTTGTTTTCTTCATTTAAGGGATCAAAGGTAATTTATGAGAAGTGAATATATTTGGGTATGGTAATCTATCTGACTGCCTCTCAGGCAACTCTTTTTTTTCATTCTAAACAAATATAATTTGGTTATTTGCTCATTATAATTTATCTTCATTTTATCATTCTTGCTGTTTCTGTTCTTAATCTTTTAAAGTACATTATCGTTTTTTTCAGCAAGCCATTATTCAAGATCTTTAATCGGGTCTATTCAAAGAAAGGTGAAAACCATGAGAATTGGCAGGAGAAGAGAACAATCTAGACCAAATAGCCGATTTGGAAAGTGAGATAAATGGGAGAATTTTTCTGGTTTGGCTATTTTGACCTAGAATTTTCACTTCTCCAGTCATTCTCCTGAGGTTCACCTTTCTTTGTATATTTTATCAATGGCAAGCTGCCCTTCCATTGCAATAATGGTCCTTTTTACACTTGGCCCTGCTACCTTGCATTGAGCATATTTAGTGAAAGCTTCATCTGTGTACAAGGTTTAAACAGGATTGTTCTACTGATCAGCAGGATATATTCCTTCTTTTCCTCCATGTCTGGAACCATATTGCTGAATGTATTGTGCAGTTTATTCCATCTTTTGTTACTGTTTGATGTTTTGAAGCAGCTTGATGAAAATTGTACATTCTCTTGTCCAGAAAAGTCTATTACAGACCTGCCAACTTTGACTTCTAATTGCTCTAATATGACCTGCTGCAGCTATCTGTCCCACCTACATCTGCTTCTCAACCCACTACAAAGTATTAGATTTATTTTTTTATTTTTGTGTTACAAAATGTTGTAATACAGAATTACGTTTAGGGGGTTTACAGTGTTTATTTTCTTTTTCACTTATGCCCTAGGTTACATGTAAAGTATAACATTACTAATTTGACATGACCAGGAACAAGGTCACTCTTTGATTGAAGATATAATGTGACAGTAATTTTCAGGGACAGATTAGATATTTTCTGGAAGGTTGTTTCACATTTGCACATCTCTGTCGAGGAAAGCACCAGATAATGTAATAGAGCAGCAGGAAATGCTAGCAGAATGCTTGATTGTGTAGGGAGAGGTATTAGCAGTAGGAAAAGGGAAGTGCTCATGCCACTGTACAGAGCACTGGTGAGACCTCACTTGGAGTACTGTGTGCAGTACTGGAGACCGTATCTCCAGAAGGATATAGACATCTTAGAAAGAGTTCAGAGAAGGGCTACTAAAATGGTGTACGGCTTGAAGGAGAAAAGTTACCAGGAAAGGCTTAATGATCTTAACATGTACAGCTTGGAAAAAAGACGAGACAGAGGAGATATGATAGAACATTTAAATACGTAAAGGGAATCCACAAGGTAGAGGAAGGGAGTATATTTAAAAGGAAACAAAGTAGCAAAACAAGAGGACATAGTCTTAGATTAGAGGGGCAAAGGTTTAAAAGTAACATCAGGAAGCATTATTTTACTGAGAGGGTGGTGGATACATGGAACAGTCTTCCAGTTGAAGTGGTAGAGGCCAAAACAGTAATTGAATTTAAGCAAGCATGGGATAGGCATAAGGCTATCCTAAACAAAAGATAAATCCAGGTAAAGTATCCATGTAATTGGGCAGACTAGATGGGCCGAAAGGTTCTTATCTGATGACATTTTTCTATGTTTCTATAAACCAGCAGCGTTAGGCTCCTTTAGTGGGTCCATTATGAGCTGCCTGGATAACAAGACCCTAAACACAGCTGCCTCCATCTGCAATGTCTTTAACCCCATCACTACCGATATCAAGATATCTCGGGCTTCAAAGGCACCATCTGGTGCCCCGATATCAAGATGCACTATATTGCCAAAAGTATTCGCTCACCCATCCAAATATTCAGAATCAGGTGTTCCAATCACTTCCATGGCCACAGGTATATAAAATCAAGCACCTAGGCATGCAGACTGTTTTTACAAACATTTGTGAAAGAATGGGTCGCTCTCAGGAGCTCAGTGAATTCCAGCGTGGAACTGTGATAGGATGCCACCTGTGCAACAAATCCAATCGTGAAATTTCCTCGCTCCTAAATATTCTGCAGTCAACTGTCAGCTGTATTATAAGAATGTGGAAGTGTTTGGGAACGACTGAAACTCAGCCACGAAGTGGTAGGCCACGTAAACTGACGGACTGTGGTCAGTGGATGCTGAGGCGCATAGTGCAAAGAGGTCACCAACTTTCTGCAGAGTCAATCGCTACAGACCTCCAAACTTCATGTGGCCTTCAGATTAGCTCAAGAACAGTGCGCAGAGAGCTTCATGGAATGGGTTTCCATTGCCGAGCAGCCGCATCCAAGCCATACATCACCAAGTGCAATGCAAAGCGTCGGATGCAGTGGTGTAAAGCACTCCGCCACTGGACTCTAGAGCAGTGGAGACACGTTCTCTAGAGTGACGAATCGTGCTTCTCCATCTGGCAATCTGATGGACGAGTCTGGGTTTGGCGGTTGCCAGGAGAACGGTACTTGTCTGACTGCATTGTGCCAAGTGTAAAGTTTGGTGGAGGGGGGATTATGGTGTGGGGTTGTTTTTCAGGAGCTGGGCTTGGCCCCTTAGTTACAGTGAAAGGAACTCTGAATGCTTCAGCATACAAAGACATTTTGAAGAATTCCATGCTCCCAACTTTGTGGAAACAGTTTGGAGCTAGCCCCTTCCTCTTCCAACATGACTGTGCACCAGTGCACAAAAAAAGGTCCATAAAGACATGGATGACAGAGTCTGATGTGACTAAACTTGACTGGCCTGCACAGAGTCCTGACCTCAACACGATAGAACACCTTTGGATGAATTAGAGCGAAGACTGGCCTTCTCGTCCAACATCAGTGTGTGACCTCACAAATGCACTTCTGAAGGAATGGTCAAAAATTCCCATAAACACACTCCTAAACCTTGTGGACAGCCTTCCTAGAAGAGTTGAAGCTGTTATAGCTGCAAAGGGTGGACCGACGTCATATCGAACCCTATGGATTAGGAATGGGATGTCACTTAAATTCATATGCGAGTCAAGGCAGGTGAGCGAATACTTTTGGCAATATAGTGTATCTCGATCTGCTAATCTGCAGCCCAAAAGCAAACAAAATTTGTTTGGTGCAAATGAATTTCGTTTGCATGTGGAGTGCAGAAGGTGCCCCCAAAGTTTTCGCCCTCTGTGCATAATGCCCAAAGAGCTAAAACTGTAAAATCATCTGCTCAAAGCTCTGAAATATCAGGCTTTCAGACACTGTCAGCAGCCGATGCAGGGAGAAATAGAAGAAAATAGATCTGCTGTTAAAACCTCTGTAACTCAATTTGGCAGTAGGTGGCTCCATCTACTGGCCAAATAGGTTATTACAGTACTAGATAGGTATTACTGTACAATTTATTAAAAATATTTTTTCAAAATACCACTGGTTTCTGACAATGTTTTTTTGGGAAATCACTTGGTAGTGAAGAGCTTAACGAATAAGTCATACAAGAAGGTAGAGATAGACAGATTATCGGTTTTGCCGTTTATCGGTTACCGATATTCGGAGAATTACTGATAGTGTAATCGGCATTTTATTTGCCGATATTGCCAATAATTGGATAAGTTGGCTCACTGCAGTCTCAACATTTGAAGTCCGACAGAACTGTGCGAATCCAGGGCTACTCACACATCAGGCTGTATGCCCTCACTGTAGGACCTGCTCAATGACAGTATTGTGTCCGAGTGTGATGACAACAGAAATGGGGCTTCCATCCCATCTGGCAGGGAATTCCCTATACAGGAGATGCAGAGATCTATTTTCTAAAGCAGGGGTCAGCAACTTGGGGCCTCCTTATGTTATGGAACTGCATTTCCAATGAGACTCAAAGAACCCAATGAGAAGCTGAGCATCATGACAGATGTAATTCCAAAACATGTGGGGCAATATTACAAAGTCCGTGCTAACTTAACCAGAGCTGTTGTAAACTTAACAACCCCATAGACTATAATGGCTCTGGTAAGTTTACAACAGCTCTGGTTTAGGCTAGGGTCAGACGAAAGCATTTTTCCCCGCGAACGTGAAAAAGTGCGTCCGAACGCATTGACGTATTTTTTGACGGAATGCGCAAAAACGGTCAGACGACGTGCATTTTCGTGCGTGATTTTGTACGGATCGACAATAAAACTCTTTTTGCGTCTGGACGTTATGTAGGCTGGACATTAGCAGCGTCTGACATCTCCTAATCACGCACACACGCCGCTATGCCGCAGCTGCGCACTCAGTACGTCAGTACTAGCAGTTCAGCGTTCTCAGAAAAATGCGTTCGTTTTCCACTTGCGTTGCACGGCCAGACTTTTGTGCGGCCGTACATCGTATATTGGCCGTCATTGCCCGTCATCTGCTGCTAGTGCGGCCTTAATTATGTGCGCCAGAACGCACGTTAAAAGTGCGCTGGTCTGACCCCAGCCGAAGTTAGCACAAACTATGTAATATAACCCTTGGAGGGCCAAGATTGATGAACCCCTTACATATAATGTCATATAAGGGATCATTGCAAAAGCCAAAGACACTCTCTTATTGTTTGTAAAATTAAAACCTTAAATAAAAATATATTTTTTTATTAAATTGAATAATTGAAGTGGGCATGGTGCAAAGTTTAAAAGTTATTAAACTCATTGGGCCCTATTACATTCTATGCGCACTTGTTAACGCGTGCGCAAAAACGCATTAACGCGAGGGGCAAAACCCTTTGCGCTGAACGTCGTATTCCGACGTTCGTGCACAAAATGCACGTTATCGTCTAACGCGAGTGACCCTGCGCGAACCCAGCGCGAGCGCAAGTTCGTGCGCGCATCCCATACTTAACATTGTGAGCGCCAATGCGTTAGTGCGCTGGTATGCGGATGGTATTCCAATCTTCGCGCAACGAAAGTTTACGCGCATTTTCGTAACGTCTTTGAAAAGCAGGTGGTAACTGTAAATGTGATCGTTCTGGGCGAAACGAAATACACTAGCAGGAAAAAAAAATACAGCACAGTACAGTTACACATTCTACACATACCCAAACATTAAAATTTATGAATTGTGTCATTGTTAATTTTTTCATTTTTTGGCTGCTGGTTGTTAATTTTTTTTTTTTTCCTTTTTATTAGTTTGTAAATATTTTATTGGAAATGGGTGATTGCTGTTGGCTGATTCCCGTGACAAATCCCGTGACAAAACAGTCTACCCACCGATTCCTGCACACAACGTTCATTTGCGAACGGCTTTGCGCGTCAGATTTGTGCACAAAAAAGCTTGGAGGAAGAAAAAATGCGCTTGGATCGGAATACCACGTTAATTTTAGCGCGATAAGGGGTTTTTTTCGTGCGCAAAAAAAATGCGCTGCGCGAGCGCAATTTCACAGAGGATGTAATATGGCCCATTGTGTTTATAGCATAATGTCAGATTTGTGCTATTTTTTCACAAGTTTAAATTTAAAGAATATCGGCACCAGATATTGGCAAAAAAAAGCTCGGTATCGACCCTGAAAAAATGATATCAGTCTATCGATGGGCCAAACAAGATCATTGTTGTTTCTGTAAATATTTGTAACGGCATGGAGGTGTTTTACTCACTCTACCAGCACCAGAGTTGGGGAGCACCACAGATAATGTTTATCTTACTGGCTTTTCACTGCTCCCTATCCTTATGTTAAGGTCCTCCATTAAATTAAACTACTTCCCTCGGGTCCAATTCATAATGCCTCAACCCACTGACATTATGGTTTTATTATTATTATTATTATCTTTAATTTACCACCAACAGTTCCCGCACTGCTTTACTATAAAGGAAGTGGAATGAAACCAACAGAATTACACACAAGCTTAGAAAATGAAGAGGTGTAGGGGGCCCTGCTCAAATGGGAGTGAGATCCCCTTAGCTCTAAATATAATGAGGGGCCAAAGTGTGATTATAGGACAAACCCTTTATTATTATATAGAGGATATTGAAAGGCCTTTAATTCCCTGCTTAAATGGTTCGGTGACAATATGTGATCAGGAAAGATGTGTTGGCTCTTTTTAGAAATTTTTTATATGGGAGTTAATGTAATTAACATATTCACAAAATCATGATTTAGCAAAACAATGAATTCTATTTGTAGTCCTGAGCTATTTTGTCCAAACTAAGATGATACCAGGCTAGAGATGGACCTGTCAAAATGGGCAAAGCTACATGGACTTACTAATAAACCGAGGGACACCCTCATTGACCCCATCAGAGAGGAAGAAACTACCAAGGCCATTAAAGCATGTAAATTGGGCAAAACTTTAGCCCTTTATTTTCTCACTCAGGAATATTACAAATGTTCGAGGACACATTTCATGGTGTTCCAACCTCCTTCTTTATTGCTATCTATAGGGATGACATTTCAGTAGCCCCTTTATCTCTTTTGGGTCTTAGAATGGAAATTATCCAGCCTGAGACCCAACATCTCAACTCACAGTGAAATTTTAGCTAGCAGGCTAAAGCGATCTTCCCTCGATTCTTCAACACCAAAAGTGGGATCTAGTTCACAGAGACAATCGATTCGGGACATATAGGGCAGTATTACATAGTTGGTGCTAACTTAACCAGAGCTGTTGTAAACTTCCCAGAGCCATTATAGCCTATGGAGGTTTTAAGTTAACAACAGCACCAACTGTGTAATATGGCCCATAAACGGCAATGGCTGCTGTATTCTGATATGGTAGTCAATGAGGAGATGGTAAAGTAGGTTTGTTGAGTCTAGATGCCCTCTATGCTTTTGACCAGGTGGCCTGGCTACATCTCTGTCGATTTATTAAACGTTTCTTAGATACGTGTCTGCAGATTAATGAGGGCATTATATACCGAGCTTACTACTGGGCTTAGTATGAATGGGTTAGACCAGGGGTCAGCAACCTTGGCTCCCTGATGGTTTGGGAACTACATTTCCCATGTGGCTCACTAACCCATTAAGCTGACTGAGCCACATGGGAAATGTAGTCCCCAAAGCATCAGGGAGTCAAGGTTGTTGACCCCTGGTTTAGACTAATCTCGAAGCCATCGTGGGATGAAGCATTAGGGGAAAGGGCACATCTCTGTCTATCAATTTCAACTTGATATATATATCTTCTTATGAAAGTTGAGGAATTCGATTAGGAACCCATGCATGTGGTGAATCTAACTGCAATCACAATATATTGCTGTATCCTGTCCAACCCTGAAACATCACTTTCTAATGTTATAGACATGATTTGCACACTCAGCTCTATAATAGGCTTTCTAATTAACTGATCTAAATTGACAGCTTTACAGCTAGTGCCAGACCCACCTCAATGATCATTAGCTCCAATTAACCACGACTGGGGATCATCCCATCTCAAGTATTATGGGGTGCTTATTCATAAAAACGTTGTTAGGCATTTACTGCTTGAATGTAACCCTGATCATACTGGAAACAGAAAGGCCTCTCTCAAGATGGAAACATCTGTCATTATCAGGTAGGGCATGTTTGTGATAATCAGACTGTAATGCATCTAGAACACGTGCACTGAAGACGTGCTGGAAGACCTGTGTACGCATTAGTGCAGCTATAAGCTGAGCCTGGCAGCACCTTTCCTGCACCTAACCCGGAAAATCAGTTCGGACATCCAATCCCTGACTTCCACCTATCCTGCCTGAAGGGAGCCACAGCTGCTTCCTTGTCCAGTCCTGTGATCAGGTCCTGCTATTTTAGTGCTAGATGCTTTTACCTCTGATCTTGTTCTTGGTGATACCAGATATTCTGAGTGATGTTTTGTTCTGTTTCATGCTGTGCGTCCCTTGTTGTTTTCTCTTTGTATCCTGTCGTGTATTATAACTGATCCTGTGTGTATTAAACCCTTTGTAAGTTTTGCCTCTCATTATCTTTAGAAAATATGAGAAAATGCTCAGTTGTTTTGTTTTCCAAGTGTTTATCGTATGCCTAGAGAAATGATCCAGAATATCTAAACAAAAACTGTCTCAACCCATATCTAACCTATGTATGAACCCACCCCATATTAGAAATTACAGTTTGGCGACATGTTACCGTCAGGGTTCAGAATGGATTCATACGTAAGATCGATTACTCATGTACATCTAGATGGCCAACATTATCTATACATAGCTTTTACTAAACTGAACCTACGCCATGTGCGTCCTTGCGTCAAACAGTGCAAAACACCCTCTCCTCCTTTTAACAAGCAGTTAAATTAGGATTACTGATGCTGTGGTTTGAAAGTCTAAGATAGGCAAGGTTCTGGTGCATCGATGGTCTGTAATGGTCTGTAATGCCTGTTTGCCTTCTTTTGGATCAACAGCAGTAGGTGATGTGGGAGAGGCTGAACCCGATGGACGCATGTCTTTTTTCAGCCTATGTAACTATGTAATACAAACAGATACGGCAACAGGGGGTCTTGAACAGGTACGGCAACAGGGGGTCTTGAACAGATACGGCTACAGGGGTCTTGAACAGGTACGGCTACAGGGGTCTTGAACAGGTACGGCAACAGGGGGTCTTGAACAGATATGGCTACAGGGGTCTTGAACAGGTACGGCTACAGGGGTCTTGAACAGGTACGGCAAAAGGAGTCTTGAACAGGTACGGCAACAGGGGGTCTTGAAAAGGAACAGCAACAGGGGGCCTCGAGACGTGGTAGCAGGAGGGAGAACAAAGTCCAGGAGGAGAGCCAGGAGTCCGGTGCACAGTATTCAGTTCAAATCAGGAGGGCTTCCTTCTAGGCTGGTGGCGAAACACAGACTGAGGCAACAACAGATTGCAGAAGCATCTTGGGTAGGGCGTGCCTCTGTTCAATAGGAGATGGACAGGTATGATTGGGTGCACCTGCTGATGCTGCCAGAGAGCATTGCAATGTGAAGTCCAGCAGGGCAGGACCTGAAGGGTGCTGCCACAGTGGATGTCAGTTCCGGCGGCGTGATCCCTTACACTCTATTAAGCCACATAGTTTTGATTTAATCTAGGCTGGGTTTGACCATATGATACACCTTATTATCTTTGATCTATGATACACCAATTATCTTTGACCGCAGCTGTGCCTGTTTATACAATTTGTGAATCTCACGTTGTAACACTCAAATTTTCTTAAACAACAAAAGAAACAAAAAAGTTTCAATTATGAGTCTTTTAATAATTCCCATCAGCACAGCATTCTCCGATTCCAATAGGAGGCAAGTTGACATCAGAATACAAACCAACAGCATGTGAAAGGTTGGATGTGCTACATCAACAGTGTACCATATCTGTATTGATTAACTTTAATGCTTTATAAAGTCATACCATGCCATATTAACACGGCAGGTACACTTTAAACGACTCAGAGCGTGGATTTAATCAGCAATATTTCCATAGAGATACATTGTGACAAGGTTAGGCACGCAAGGAGTTGTTGGACGATAATGACTATTTCCCTTGACGGATCTGCACAGCACTTGCTAGCTCGAGCGCGACAGACAACATCAAAGGGAAATAATCAGCGATTCTTACATAACTCCTTCATGCTTTTGTAGATAAACAGAATTGCATGTAGAAATGGAAAAAAATATAGTGCAGTATTTCTTTAAAAAAGTAACAAGAAAATTTGAATAAATAGTGGAGTAATAAAGTAATAATCATGTTTGTGAGTACAATGTTTTCTTATTCGTTGTTTTCAAGAGTTCGACTGTACTTCAGACTTTATTACATTACATTACATTATATTAATTTGTATTCATAATCGGAAGCACTCTACAAGTTGGGAAAACTGACGAGCCATATCGATACATATTGAACAGATCCTGTTCAACCTGTGGGCTAAAAATCTAGGAATTACTGCACATTACTGCTGTAAACCTGGTGGCCAGAGAAACGGCATCTGGCATTTGCAGGAATATAGAGGTAGAGAGAGGTGTATACAGTTGCAAGAAAATGTATGTGAACCCTTTGGGATTACGTGGAGTTTTGCAGGAATTGGTCATAAAATGTGCTCTGATCTTCATCTAAGTCACAACAATTTGAAAAACACAGTCTGCTTAAAATAATACAACACAAACATTATAGGTTTTCATGTGTTTATTGAACATAACCTGTAAACATTCACAGTGCAGGGTGGAAAAAGTATGTGAACCCGGGCTGTAGCGTAATGACTTCTTCAAGAGCTAATTGGAGCCAGGAATGAGCCAACCTTGAGTTCAATCAGTGTGATATTATTGGATGTGTTGCTGAAAGCTGTCCTGCCCTTTAAAAACACACACCAGTTTTGGGTTTACTGGTTTCAAGAAGCACTGCCTGATGTGAACCATGCCTCGCAGAAAAGAGTTCTCAGAAGACCTACGATCAAGAATTGTTGACTTGCATGAAGCTGGAAAGGGTTACAAAAGTATCTCCAAAAGCCTTGATGTTCATGTGTCCACGATAAGACAGACTGTCTACAAATGGAGAAAGTTCAGCACTGTTGCTACTCTCCCTAGGCGTGGTCGTTCTGTAAAGATGACTGCAAGTGCACAGCGCAGAATGCTTAATGAGGTAACGAAGAATCCTAGAGTGTCAGCTAAAGACTTACAGAAATCTCTGGCACATGCTAACATTTTTTGTTGACACATCTACAATAAGGAAAACATTAAACAAGAATGGAGTACATGGGAGGACACCACGGAGGAAGCCATTGCTGTCCAAAAAGAATATTGCAGCACGTTTGAAGTTTGCAAAAGAGCACCTGGATGTTCCACAGCACTACTGGCAAAATATTCTGTGGACAGATGAAAAAAAAAATTAGTTATTTGGAAAAAACACACAACACTATGTGTGCAGAAAAAAAGGCACAGCACACCAACATCAAAACCTCATCCCCACTGTAAAACATGGCGGAGGGAGCATCATGGTTTGGGGCTGCTTTGCTGCCTCAGGGCCTGGACGGATATTTGTCATTGATGGAAAAATGAATTCCAGAGTTTTTCAAGACATTTTGCAGGAACACGTAAGACCATCTGCCCGCCAACTGAAGCTCCGCAGAGGATGGGTGATGCAACAGGACAATGACCCAAAGCAGATAAGTAATTCAACAAAAGAATGGCTTCAACAAAACAAAATACGCCTTCTGGAGTGGCCCAGTCAGAGTCCTGAACTCAACCCGATTGAAATGCTGTGGCATGACCTTAAGAGAGCAATTCACACCAGACATCCCAAGAATATTGCTACACTGAAACAGTTTTGTGAAGAGGAGTGGTCCAAAATTACTCCAGATCGTTGTGCAGGTCTGATCTGCAACTACAGGAAACGTTTGGTTGAGGTTATTGCTGCCAAAGGAGGGTCAACCGGTTATTAAGTCCAAAAGTTCACATACTTTTTCCACGCTGCATTGTGAATGTTTACATGTTCTGTTCAATAAAAACATGAAAACATATAATGTTTGTGTTGTATTATTTTAAGCAGACTGTGTTTTTCAAATTGTTGTGACTTCGATGAAGATCAGAGCACATTATATGACCAATTCATGCAATACTCCACGTAATCCCAAATGGTTCACATACTTTTTCTTGCAACTGTATGTGAGAAAGAGACACAGGCATCTGCTGGAAATGAGCGTTTATAATTAGGTGAGGGACAGGGTGGATGGGGAGAGGGCAGTGGTTCTTGGAGAGCAAATAATGTCTTGGAGTAATGGGAGCTTGCTTGGTTGCAAGAGGTTCTTGGGGTGTCTTGGAGTTATATGAGCTGTTAGAGTTTTGCCCTCTCCATTTTCATTCTATCAATGTGTTTTTGTCCTTTCTTCAATACGTTTTATCTTTTTTTTCAATTCGCACATGTTTTACTGGTTCTGTTTGCAGTAAAATATCAATACTTCATCTTCAGACCCTGTCTACGAGGCGCCAAATGAAACACCCGTAATGTACATATTAAACAGCATTCTGTTCACTCATGAACCTAACCATGGGTCCAGATACTGAAGTACTGTAAATTGTCCCCAGTTCATGGTTTAGAGATGTCATCATATGTAACTGTGATGGAACACCTTACTACTAGGAGTTTTATAGTTTTATATATAACTAGGTGGAAAGCCTGCCCAGAGGGCAGTCTATTGATAAGTGTGGTGCGCATGAATGTTGGTGGAAAGGAAAACACAGCAGCGTTTTGTGTATGCCCTCTGAGCTCTTGTTTAGGTGCCTTGGGGGCTCTTTGGAGGTTGGCACCGGTTTTGTTAGGTCCTCAGATTTTTTTTTTTCGTTGTGTTTGTGAGGTTTTTTATAAAATTTTCTTTGGTTTTCTTTTGTTGGTGGTTGCTTTCTTAGGTCCTCTTTTTATTTTTTCGTCCTGTTTGTGTGGCTGTGAGGTTTTTTAAAACAGTTTCTTTGTTTTTTTTTAATATTTTTTCTTGGTTGTTGCTTTGTTAGGTTCTTTTTTTTTTCTGTTAGTGCGGCTGTGAGGTTTTTTAAAACAATTTCTGTTTTTTTTTCTTGGTGTTTGCTTTGTTAGGTCCTCTTTTTTTTTCGTTCTGTTAGTGTGGCTGCGGGTTTTTTTAATACAATTTCTTTGGTTGTTTTTTTTTTCTCTTGGTGGTTGCTTTGTTAGGTCTTTTTTTTTTTCGTCCTGTTAGTGTGGCTGTGAGGTTTTGTAAAACAATTTATTTGTTTTTTTTTCTTGGTTACTCAATTGGTGTGGGGGCACTGGTTGTTTGTATGCCCTCTTGTTTAAGTGTTTTGGAGGCTCTTTGGAGGGGGCACCGTTTTTGGTAGGTCCTCAGTTTTTTTTTTTTTCGTTGGGTTAGTGTGGCTGAGGTTTTTGTTTTTTTTTATTCTTGGTGGTTGCTCAGTGGTGTGGGGGGGTTGGTGGGGGGGCACTGGTTTAGGTGTTTTGTATGCCCCATGAGTGCTGTTTTTTTGGAGTTGGCCAGATATTTTGGGGGGGTGGATGCACAATTATTTTTTTTCTGGCCTGGTGCAGTTTGTTTAAATATGTGCAATTATGGCTAAGATGTAGGGGCCATTTGTGAGGGGTGCTCGGTGCGGTTTTTTGTTTTTCCTTTTCTTTGTATGGTGGTGTAAATTGGACTGGGGGCTCAGTGCGCCGTTTATTGTGCTCTGCTCTGTGCTCTTGTGCTCTGCTCGGTGCTCTGCTCTGTGCCGCTTATTGTGCTCTGCTCTGTGCTCTGTGCTCTGCTCGGTGCTCTTGTGCTCTGCTCGGTGCTCTTGTGCTCTGCTCTGTGCTCTGCTCTTGTGCTCTGCTCTGTGCTCTGCTCTGTGCTCTGCTCTTGTGCTCTGCTCTGTGCTCTTGTGCTCTGCTCGGTGCCGTTTATTGTGCTCTGCTCTGTGCTCTGCTCAGTGCTCTTGTGCTTTGCTCTGTGATCTTGTGCTCTCAAGTTCTTTCAGGATGCGGCGGTTGGCTGCGTGCGCACCCTATTCCGCGCGCATCCAACGGCCCAAGCACGCGATGGGCGTGCCGCGGCGGGTGGCTGCATGCGCACTCGGCTGGGCGCACATCCAACCTCCGCAACACGCTTTGTTGGTGCTGCGGCGGGTGGCGCGCGCGCACCCGGCTGCGTGCGCATCCAACCTCAACAGCACCCTGTGGGCGTGCTGCGGCGGTTGGCTGTGTGCGCACTCGGCCGGGCGCACATCCAACCTCTGCAACACACTTTGGTGGTCCTGCGGCGGGTGGCGCGCACGCATCCAACCTCCGTAACACGCTTTGGGCGTGCTGCGGCGGGTGGCGCGCGCGCACCCGGCTGCCCGCGCATCCAACCTCCACAGCACCCTGTGGGCGTGCCGCACATGCTCAGAGGAGGCTTGGCGACGGACACGCCAAGCCTTACTCTTTTATAGTATAGATGTAATTACCATTTTGTTTATGAGACGCTTCATCCTGCACCATTGTGTATTGTATATGATTTACAGTATAAAAAAAGTTCAAAAACAATGGTTTCTAGTCTTTGCAGCATTACACATGTTTAAGTAGCTACAAAAGCGGCTTTATTTTCCAGCATTTTCTAAAATTGTATCTGAGTTTTATCCCACGAAGAGTGATTGAGTTGCAGTATTGACAAATGTGTTAGCTACAATGTAAGCCTAGTATTTATTTAATCTGTATGAAGACTTTGTCAGCAATTGCTAAAGTCTGTTATTGGCAGCACCCTTTATTATATCAGTCATCTAACCCTTGGTACTTCTGTCATTGTATAAACCCGACCTAGGGCCATATTACATCCGTCACAATAAAACAGGGTTGCTAATGGGTTAAACCCTGTGCCTGCAGGTTTCCTCATAGCGTCCCCATTTTAGTGTGAGATTCCAGGGCAGGCGGTGCCTCAGCACCTTGTCCTGGAATGCATCGCTACCCTCAGTGATACTCACAGTAGCGCTTCCGAGCTGCAGCGAGTATCACCTCCTGGAGTCCATAGAACTCTGTAATAGATCTCCAGACCCCGACTGAGTCACATCTGTTAATGCCGCTTCCTTGCCAGACCCCTGTTCTCTCACCAGCAGTCTTTCGTGCCTTTCTCCAGCCCTTAGCCATAGCATAAGGATGGGTACATGCAAAAGAGCCTTGATAGCATCCCCAGAAATGAGGCACCATGCAGATCTGGAGGTTTAGAACAGACAGCCAATGGAAACCGATACCCTGGCCTCTTCCCCCCCTCTTTGTCACGTTCATGGTGCAGGGGTACAGGCAGAATCCAAGGCTGAGGTCACAAATCTGGCAGACAGGTTGTGGTGCAAGTAAACAGGTAAGTTTATTTCCAAGGAACAGGTTGAATAATACATGTCAGGTAAAACAAAACAAATCAGGTAGGGTAACACAAGCATGAAAACAGGTCTAGCCATGAATGAATATGTCTAGGCTCTGAGGCTAGGGGCAGCTACCTTAAATAGGAAGTTCACGGGTTAACCTATTAGTGCCTGGAGGTTTCTCTCAGGCCAGGTGGTGCAGATGGAAAAGTTAGACAGATGAAGCATGAAAAGTGCTGCCGCAGATCAACCTACAGCGGATCTGGCTTTGCGACAGATCTGTTTTCTGCCCCTGCGAGTCCCTGGATCTGGTCCGTGACACTCCTTATCAGCAGATAGTCACAGATACACATAGACAATAATGATAGACAATAACAGTATTCATACAAAGCACAGATTACACACACACCCTGCACCCTACAGGTACAGGGTGACTTCAACATAGAAGGCAGGGAAATAATATACAACATCAGGCCTGCACCTGGCAAATACATCTCTAGACCCATGTTCCCCAAGTTCAAAGTGACGCAAGTCACAGACTCCCTGGAGGGTTGCGCTGCCGGGCAGCGAGAATGTGCCGGACCGTGGAGTGATCGAGGAAGGAGACTGAGGACTATTTGTCCCCAGTCTCACTCTGTTCCCGGCAGACAGAAACGGGATCAGGTCGCCGTTCTCGCCCCAGTTTGAAAGGTGAATATCGGATTTATTCGGGTGGGGGTTTAGCGGCTGCTACTTGATTCTGCAAAGCGGAATCACTTAGCAAATGCTTCTAGATGACAGTAAAATATTCGTTAACGTGTCTGTGTGGTAATTAGCGATAGGACTTTGAAATCCTTTACTTATCTTAACGCTAATTACTATTTGCGCTCCCCATGTTAAGTATAGGATGTGCAAAGTACAGGAAGCTCATGCAATCATCAATGCTCTAAAGGATTTTCTTCCCTGATTAGCGTTAGTGATGTAATCGGGGTGGGGATGCATTAAAGTCACTTTCCTTAACGTTATCGCTTACATATCCGAATGATAACGTTATTGTTCGGAATGTAGTCTAGCCCCTTCTGTTTCCAGTTTAGCAGCAGCTGGATTTGTAGCACCAGGACAGATCACCCTATTGCCACAGCTTTATTCCTGTGATTAAAATTATAGGTAAATGTAAAGCAAAATATAGAATCCTACAAAAGAAATAGACACAAGCTCTTGGCATATCAAACACTTGTGCCTGTTTTTTTTTATATGTGAATAAAATGATAAGGGAATAAAAAGGGGTTAAATCCCCTCCTTAGCCACAACCATGTAATTAATTCTATAGGTTGTACAGCTATAAAAAGGTTGGGATAGGTAGGGTTCAATGATTTGGTTTGGTCACATAATTTTTTGTGCTTTTACCTCGGCCAAAATCCCCATCCCTGGCTGTGAGCGGCATCTTATCCGAAGGAATTATACAAGATTCTGTAAGCGTGTGGATAGGAAAGATTTTTTTTATATGTGTTCTTATTAATTTTACTTATTTTTCTCAAAACACATTTCTAATTTCCTTTTCTTCAAGGTAGAATAAAAATCACATAGCAAACATTATAACATTTCCAGCCTTTATATATTATCCAGCCTTCTCATCATTAGTGAATCAGTAACTAAGAAAGTAACCACGAAACCTTATTCTTATGCATAAAATAATCGGTTGCAGGGTTGACACGAATAAACACATTTCCGTATATTAGCAAAACATAAAAGGAAGTACTGTTTTTTTTTTCTTAGCAGACAAGGGGTAGACATGAGCCTTTTAATTGACTCTCTCGTGGGCTTCCCGAGCAACAATTACCTGTAAAATGCTAGATTAAGTAGGCAAGGCAAGTTATTTATACATGTAGAGGTTTATTCCCGAAAAAGCTTATTAATAAAAAATGACTGAGTTATATCTAAGGAGGGAAGGTAGCTGACTTGGAGATTTTCTATTAACCTCCCTGGCGGTCTGATTATGACATTATTTTTAATGTCAAAGAGGTAAAAAAATTTGGATAGTTCTCTCTTAAAAAAAAAATATTTTTAATATTTCTTTGTATTTCCCACCGGGGCCCACCCCCCCCCTGCATCACAGCGCACGCAGGGAAGGGAACCCGGAAGCAGGACGCCGCGCTCGGCTGGAGGTGACTGCGGGAGGACATTGAGGGAACGCAGGGACAAGGTATGTATCAGCCCGAGTGTGGCTCGGGGATACCGTTTTCGGCGCTGAAATTAAACCCCGAGCCACCCTCGGGATTACCGCGGGGAGGTTAATCATACATTGTACAGTTTCATCTCAAACGTCTGTCCACGATCTATCATTGTTTTACTCAAACGATAGTGGAGTATGGATCATCAGCCACAGGGAAGTCACTGTCTAGGGAAGTTCCAGTGTAGTTGGCCATAGAATTCACCGTAGGTTTCGCCAAAGTTGATAAATGTTGATTTCAGAGTGGTTTCCACCATTGTTTCAGTTGGAGTTGCTCAGCGTTGATTCAAACAGAGTTCCATAAAGATCGCTAACCTCTTCACTACCAGCGATATTTGTTGAAAATGTATTTTTATCATAGCATGGGAAACATGGGATGCAAATTACCAATTAAATATAGGTTAAAATAGAAAATCTTCACAGAGATTGTTGTTCTGAGATAAAAAAAAATAAAAATGTAAATTTGCTCATTTTCAATTGTTTGTTTACCGTTTACAGAAATATTGCTGGAATGAAAGTTCTGAATTTGAGATGGTGTCCTTCATCTTACACAATACGAAATAGGGTCTGCATTATCAGCATACAGGCAGAAATGGCCTTTGTGTCATATCCAGTAAATGTGATAAGATAAATAGTACAAATGGTGATCATAATGAGATTATTAACAGGGATTTTCAGTCATTATAACCCACTGAATCTCCCTTTACAGCAGTGACTGACACAGGAGCTCTCCCTGTATTCTACCCTCTCCCTGGCTGCTTTAATGCAGAAGTAAAATTTGATGACCTTTTTGTTAGAGTAAGCTTTGGGGCTGCTCCTTGTAGCTTATTTTATCTTCTCCAGGGTGACTGAAGAGAGATATCACAAAGGATTTTGTTTCTCCAAAGGGGGCACACTAATCTAGTGTTGAAAAGGTGTGATGGGTGTCTGATATGCTAATCATGGCTTTTTAATATATTACAATGCAAGATGAAGTTAACTCAATTTTATTACAATAAATATATAATATATATTACAATACAAAATGGAGTTAACTCAATTCTATTACAATAAATATATAATATATATTACAATGCAAGATCGAGTTAACTCAATTTTATTATAATATATTTATAATATATATTACAATGCAAAACAGAGTTAACTCAATTTTATTACAATAAATATGTAATATATATTACAATGCAAGATCGAGTTAACTCAATTTTGGTAGCGAAAGGGTAAATATTGCTGAAGTATGGTCCCGTAGTTGCCGACAAAGGAGGACCAAAGGTAAATACATGGATACATGTGGATACATGGTACAGTCTTCCAGTAGAAGTGGTAGAGGCCAAAACAGTAATTGAATTTAAGCAAACATGGGATAGGCATAAGGCTATCCTAAACAAAAGATAAATCCAGGTAAAGTATCCATGTAATTGGGCAGACTAGATGGGCCGAAAGAAAATGTCGGCAGATAAGAACCTATGTTTCTATGTTTCTAAATACAGAATAACTTTGGTGAAATTTGTTAAAAGAATACTATCTAATGGATAACCCCTTTCAGATTCATTTATGTTATTTTGTGTTTCAATAATGTTATGCACTTAAAGGGATACTCTAGGCCAGCCCTCAAAATTTCCACTCGCCTGCTCGCATTTGGTGAGTGGAAATTATCTGAGGGCGAGTGGGGTGGACTGACCCGTGCTGGGGCCAGGTTCAGTGTGCCGCCGCCTTTATTCACAGCTCCGGTATCGGACTCTTGGAGTTCGAATCTGGAGCTGTCTCTGATCGGCGCTGCCCCCTCCCGCGCAGGTCACCTGCCCACCCATGTGATGCATCACACGCTGCGAGTGTGCGACGCATCACATAGGAGGGGGCGGAACCACTGCAGCGTGCTGCAGCCAGGAGCGGATCCAGGAGGGAAAATCGCCGCCGGCGTTCTTCAGCTGTCCCAAGGAGGTGAGCGGCCGCTGATATGCAACTTGGCCGCTCGCCTGGGATGAGAACCCTGCTGAGTGGCTGGTAAGGGGGTTCCCGGCGAGCGACCAAGCTGCATATCAGTGGCCGCTCACCTCCTTGGGACAGCTGAAGAACGCCGGCGGGTGGAGGTGAGAGCTGGGGGCTGTACACCCATGTGTGAGCTGGAGCATATCCATGTACTGGGGCAAATCCATGAGCTGGGGCAAATCCATGTGTGAGCTGGGGCAATATATCCATGTGTGAGCTGGGGCAGTATATCCATGAGCTGGGGCAGTATATCCATGTTCTGGGGCAGTATATCCATGAGCTGGGGCAGTGTATCCATGTTCTGGGGAAGTATCCATGAGCTGGGGCAGTATATCCATGAGCTGGGGCAGTATATCCATGAGCTGCGGCAGTATTTCCATGTGCTGGGGCAGTATCTCCATGTGCTGGGGCAGTATATCCATGTGCTGGGGCAGTATCTCCATGTGTGAGCTGGGGCAGTATATCCATCTGTGAGCTGGGGCAGTATATCCATGTGTGAGCTGGTGCATATCCATGTGTGAGCTGGGGCAGTATATCCATGTGTGAGCTGGGGCAGTATATCCATGTTCTGGGGCAGTATATCCATGAGCTGGGGCAGTTTATCCATGTGCTGGGGCAATATCCATGTGCTGGGGCAATATATCCATGAGCTGGGGCAGTATATCCATGTGCTGGGGCAATATCCATGTGCTGGGGCATATCCATGTGCTGGGGCATATCCATGAGCTGGGGCAGTATCCATGTGCTGGGGCAGTATCCATGAGCTGGGGCAGTATCCATGAGCTGGGGCAAATCCATGAGCTGGGGCAGTATATCCATGTTCTGGGGCATATCCATGAGCTGGGGCAAATCCACTGTCATACTGTCATTTTGTAAGATATTTTAAGAGGGCGTGTTTAGGGGAGGAGTTAAGGGCAGGGTTAAGGGCAGGGGATAGGTGGGGCAACTGGTGGCGAGTAACTCTTAATGTCTGGCTAGTAGCTTGGGACTTGAAATTTTGAGCCCTGCTCTAGGCAACATGACCACCTAAGCTTTTTTAGGTGGTCATGATGCCCTGAGTATGCCCTTGCCTTTGCCCCCTCCCTCCGCTCAGCCGATCGGCTAAAACAGCTGAGAGATGCGGAGGACTTTACTCCGCCCTCCCAGCTGTCAGTCAGCAGAGCGGGATTTGTATTTCCCGCTTCTGCCGACTATTGCCAAGTAGGAGACGTCATCGCGCAGTAGCTGGCGGCAGTGGCTGAGGATTAGTGTTGCACGCATCCTCTTGCGCGCAACACTAATCAAAGAACATGGAGCCGGGAGGAAGCCTGCTGATTGGCTGGCTTACGTGAGAGGCGCGCATGCGCGCTTCTCACGTAAACCATTAGCCAAGTTCAAGCACTAACAGGACGGGAGCGGAAGAGGAGGGAGGTGAGTATAAAAAAAAAAAGACGCCGTTGGAAACAAGTGGTTTTTAGGGTATTACAGTAAAAAAAAATGCTCAATAACTAGGTAGGGAATAGGTATATTTTAATGTAAAAAAAAGGGGGGGATTTTGGCCTAGAGTGTCCCTTTAAGGTAATTGTAAAACATTTCACCAACACCATTGCAGCAACTGTATTGCAGCATGAATACTTATTCTGCAGTGTCTTTCTATACATGCTTTCACCCACTAACCAGAGCTACCTCTTCTTTTCATTGTGAGTCGCTGCCCTTGGTCCTGGAGGGAATCTTTAATTTAGAAGCAGCAAGTGTAGCTTTCAATCACGTCGTAAATGCATTCTCAAAATAGACTTACGCTGTCTAATCTTACCTTGAAGACACTTGATTAACCAATGGTGGCTAGTATTAATGAATGTTCGCTTTTTTAAGTCCTTTGTTTTTAAATGTCCTTATTTTACCTTTTCATGATGTTGGAAGCCCGAGGCTTTTAACCCCCTCGCATCCAAAAGAGTGTATACACAATACATTTTTACCTTGGAAAAATCTTAAAATGTGAAATCTAACCCCTGTAAATATGCTTGCATAGCCTTTTGTGATGCAGGATTGATCTCTCTGAGAAATTAAATTCTCATTTAGACCTCAATTTTATTACCCTGTATTACTGCAAGGAACAGTTCCCACCCTCGCTTAAAAAAAGTTCAACAAACCTTACTGCTGCATTAGAACAGCCAGAGAGGGGAGAATACAGCTAGAGTTCTGTAATCACTCACTACTGTACAGGGATACGATTCAGGTGGTTAAAAATCATGAACACCTCTTTACGGTAAATATGTACGTTCTTTCTGTATGCCAGCATTCTGACAACATACAAATATCACTTTTGCGTTCTGTCGATATTTTTTTATGTTATATTGCTAATAATCTTAATTATGATCACTACAAATACTCATAAACAGGATATTCAATTGCTCTTATATATCTAACTTTATTACATTTTCTGTATTTGATGCAAAGGCCAGTTACTTATGACTCTGTTTGATAATACGACAGAACCCTGAAATTGTGGAAGATAAGGGACACCATCTAAAGTTCAGAACCTCTCATCCCAGCAGTATTTCTGTACGGGATAAGCAAAAAATGATTACATTTTCAAAGTAACTTTTGTTATTATGTTAAACTATCACAGAATAGCAATTTAATTATAACATTCTTATTAACCTAGATTTGTGTCAATAGCGCATCTTATGTTTAAATGATATACTCATATTTTTTAAAAAGAAAACAGTTATTGTTGATGGGTTTGAAAGTCAGAATGTTTTTTCTACAAAGTCTGTTGCTTATAATTTGCATTTTGTAACTGGCTGGGGAAAAGCTTTGGAGACACAGTAGATACTATTCTGATGGTTGTCAAGATGATTTTAATGTAAAATATTCCCATTGATGAAGTACCTTATCTCTATCCTCATAAAAAATTACTTTTGCCTTAAGCCAAGGCATGGGTAATTCTGACCGTCCAGATGCTTTGAAACTACACCTTCCATAATGCCTACTCAGTCATTAGGGTAGCAGAGCCTCATGGGAAATGCAGTTCCAAAACATTGGAGGGGAGGGCAAGGTTGCTGACCCTTGCCTTAAGTCATGTATGTCAAATGCAGTTTCCCAAGCATTGTTGCGCTACATTCCCTACATTACGATCATTGCGCTAAAACGGGGACGCAAAGGAGAAAAACCTGCACTTGCAGGTTTCTCCTTTGCGCCCCCGTTTTAGCGCGATATTACAATTCAGGCGCTTAAAAAGCTGCCTGCATTGTTATCGGGCGCTAAGCCCCGGGATGCGCGAGGCAGCGCTAAGCGCCACCGCACGCATCCTCTCCATGGAGTCCATAGGACTCAACTGAAGCAGACAGCGCCGGTCACATGTCGAGAGGGATCTCGCCTCACGAGATCCGGCAGGTCAGCGTAGTGATCCGCAGGGGGAGACTGGAGGACTTTTTCCCCCAGTCTCTCCCTGCTCCCGTCAGACGAAGGAGGGTGACGGAGCCGCAGTCCTCGTCGTGGGATAGGAGGTGAGTATCTAATTTTTTTGGGGGGGGTCTCTTCTGGTGCTAATGGATTCTGTGTGTAAACATTATTTTAGTTTTGGGCTAGGTACATTATTCTATACTGCTATATAACAAGTTTGAATATCAGAAACATCTGAATATACTAAACACTTTCAATGTTTCTAATTTTTTTTCTCCAATGCCAAAATATTAAAAAACCAAAGGGGTTATTCACAGAGCACCGAAATGTCACCAAAATTTCGGTACTCTGTTGTTCCCAGCACTTCGGGGAGTCAAATTTCCCCACCCTGTGATGAATTCTGCATTCACCGCAGGGTCCCCAGAGAGCGGGAGGGAAAAAAAAGCAGTTGAACTGCCGAAATTATCGGAACTGATAATTTCGGCGCGTCAGGCGTATTATCGAATCGGATTCAATTTGATAATACACCGAGAACTGGCTGAACGTATCGAATTTGATAAGTTCGGCGGTTTTGCAGCTCTTTTTTTGCAAAACCACTCAGAAAATATCGGATCTGATCTGATTTGATTTATTATCAGATCTGATCCGATGATTCACTGAACCTGAAATGAAAAAGCTGACAATCTGCTGAACACAGCGCCGACCAGCTGCAGAAAAAAATCGACTAGCCGCCGGACGGGTAAAAAAAATAAATAGGATGATTGAAAATGTCAAAATTGAAACACTGTTTGCAGAAAAACTACAGAACAAAAATGTCTGGAATTAACATATAAGATCCTATGAATGATAATAAAAATGTCTGTTACAGAACAAAAAGACTGCTATTTAAAAAAAAACAGAAATAAATTTGCTGAAAAAATCCTGAAAAATGCCCAAAAGATTCTAAAAAAATAAAGACATTTTACTGTAGATTAAAATAAACGATTTATTAGGTATTGAATAAAAATGGGAATATTTTTAACAGTGAAAACTATGGGATTCGCCTGAATAAACCTGCCGAATGAAACCACCGAACATCAGGGCATCTCAATAACTTTTCTCTGCTGTTCGGTGTTCTCTGAATAGATTAACCATTGCTTCTCTATGGGGGATTTCACTGCCATCGAACAGGCACCGTACGTGCAGGCAATTCGCCAAAATTTGGTGCACTGCCTGCTTTCTGATTAGCCAACTGACCAGTAAATGGCACCGTATGGAGAAACTCACTGTTCTGTGCCATTTCAGGGCCAGATCGGCTCTTTGTGAATAACCCTGCAAATCATCTGTATTAGCTGCATGTGAAATATTGGTAGTCTGAACCAAATCCCACCAAAATTGTTGGCCGTACACACATCTATCTCAAACTGTATGAAGTTGTAGTTTGCAAACAGATGGGGAGTTGAATTTCTGTCTTAACCCCATAAGTACCACTGACGTACATAGTACGTCCTGGGTAAAATTCCCATCAAGGACCAAGGACGTACTATGTATGCCATGGTCCATTAACCCCACTCCCTCCCTATACTCACCTCTCTGGCCAGGTTTCCACGTCGGTTTGGCTTCCGTGATGAAAATAATGGTATCTTTTATAGTAAATTATACGATATGGTGAAAATATAATGGTATCTTTAGAAAGTCAATTTAATAGCAAGAAAAATGGTACATCTCATGTGTGGGTTCCATAAACAAGTAAGAGGAGCTAAGCACAAACAGTGTAGAAATGTAAAACCGCAGTGGGTACCTTCGGACAGACATTGGTAAATCTGCCTGGGGTTAAACATCAAGATTTTGATACGCAATGAAGTTAGCAGCACAAGACTTCTATGTTGAATACATTCTCATACAATCAGAAACAGTCATTATGAACCTCCAATGCTTCCTGTGCTATTTGGTTAGCTTAATTCACCAGGCAAAAATGATTTGATAGACTAATGCACAATATTTAGAGAAATAGTTAATCACAAATGCAAGTTTTATAAGCTATTATGAATGAGGTAATGTATGTAAAGGTTATAAGTCAACTTTAAAAAGAGACAGAAAGCATTTTATTCCTTTTTATCTATAATTTTATTTTTATCGAAGAACTTTAGAAAGCTTTTATCAACTTTGTTTTGTTCGTATTCCCAAGAATCTTTCCTAGCTATTTATTATATAAATCAGAACAATGTGTAATCCTCAGACAATTGTATAGGGCTTTTAAATGGCTTTTACTTCATTATACAATGAAGTATGTTAGCCTTCCGGTTTAATACGGTGAATTTTTGTATTTCATGGAAAAATACCACCTATCTCTTTCCCATTGTGAAGGTGTCTTGGACAGAGACCTTTTGATCATGCATTGAAACTTATTAAAAATTCAAGGCAAATTATGTCTCAGTTATGCCTCCGACATGGGTCAAACCTGTCTGCCAGAGTTGTTGAGTTATGAAAGAACGTTCTGTGCTGAGATGAATTAAATATCATATTATTTGCATCACCTCTTTTTATGGTCTAAATACGTCACAGTGTTCAGAATGACAACCAATTCCACTCAGTTAATGATCTGCATCTCAATGAGGTACTTTAGCAGTGTTTTCATAAATAAATCTCTTGTAAATAGAGCTTGTTTTATAACGCTGTCCAGTAAGTCCATTTTTCTTTATTATGTGCATCTCAAAGCATATTCCATACTGGATACTTTGTTACCCAATGGAATTTAAAACACTACCAAAACTGTTGCTCTTTATAATGGTAACTGCTTTTCTGAGGCTCTGCAATGCTGTCATGTTCTTATCCCCTTCACTACCATGATCGAGTATACTTGAAGTACAAATGCTAGAGCTCAGCATTGCATGAAGTTAAACTGAATCTTCACATATTTTGGGCAATGTTTAGGATTTCATTAACTGCAAAGGAAATTTGTTTTGCAAATGGGCTCCAGATTGTGTCCCCAAATTTTCAGCACCTTGGACATGTCACCCAAGGTGCTGAATCTGTTTGAACACCTTGAAGTTCCATTTTTCTTTTACAGAAAGACGAGCTCCAGCTGTATTATTATATATGTGTCATGCCAGCAGCCTGGAGACCAATGGAATATGCTAGAAGTTGCTTGTTTCGACTGATCCAGGCCAGATCAATGTGTTCCAGTCCGGGGTTTCCCTGCAGCCTGCCTTGTCTCGGACCAGCTGAATAGCACAGCACTAACTCACTGCCTATTTAAGGGTGGTGATCCCTCTAGATAGGGCTCTGTTTTTGAGTCCCCTGTTTGGAGTCAGTACTGCTCCTTCAGATTGTATCCTGCGTTCCAAGCCTGCAGTGTGTCCTGTGCTGTGGTCCTAGCCTGAAGTGTGCCCTGTGTTCCAAGTCTACAGTGTGCCCTGAGCTCCAAGCCTGCAGCATGCCCGGTGTTTCAAGCCTGCAGTGTGCCCAGTGTTCCAAGCCTGCACTGTGTTCAACCTAGTTCCTGTCTTGCCTAGCCTCTGTGTGTTTAGCCTGGTTCCTGCCTTGCCTAACCTTCATTTGTCCAGCTCAGTTCCTGCTTTGTCCAACCACCATGTGTCCAGCCTGATTCCTGCCGTGCCTCACCTTCATGTGGCCAGCCTAGTTTCTGCCTTACCTAGCATTCATGTGTCCAGCCTAGTTCCTGCCTTGTCCAACCACCATGTGTCCAGTCTAGTTCCTGCCTTGCATCGCCTTTGTGTGACCAACCTAGTTCCTGCCTTGTTCAACGAATATGATTTTAGACTGATTCCCGTCTTGCCTAGCTGCTGTATATCCAGCTTGCTTCCTGTGCTACCCAGCTGCTGTACAATAAACCTTCACCCTTGCCACACCTGTCTGTGTATCCTCACCTGAAGGGTTTGCTATGTCACGTCCTGGGGTCCCAGAATGACTCACGTCACGACGGGTGCCACCCTGACATGTAGTAGCGCTATTTGGCTAGAAAGGGCAACCCTATGTCTGTCAAATAAGCTGACGTCTGTATAATGTAACTGAATGTAACTTGTGATTGGGACAATAATTTTACACTTTCCGCAACGAAAAGATGTTTACAAATCCACTTGGTTTCTAGCAGTGGTTTTATGGAAAATAACTTGGTAGTACAGGGGTTAATGAGACTCCTCCCATGTCATTAAAACATTAGATAAGGAACTCAAATCGCAGCCCCCCCCCCCATGCTTATTTCCTATAATTCCCAGAATTCTTTCAATGGAATAAATGTTTAGAGAACCTTGGGAGACGAAGATCAGAAACCTCTGGGGAGCCGGAGTTTGAGATTCCTGCATTAGATAGTCTAAACAAGACATGCATACGTGCAACAAATTATTTTCACAATTTTGGTTTAATCTGAAAAATTGCGGTCTCTTCATTCAAATTTCATTGCCGTGGTAATTAGGTATTTGTTTATATATCATTGTGTAAAATCAGTCTGTTACTGTCAACTATTTAGTTTAACTTTCACCCCTTGGCAGTGGGTAAGGGGTTAATTGGCAGAGTATGTAGGCTGCTGGAAAGCCCGCTTGCTCCTGAACTCCATGGCCAGTAAAAGAAGAAACAAAATGGGCGACAACTATGCCCCCATGCTCCTCAAACCAATACTATCCGGTGAGATTTTTGATCATGTTGTTTTTTCATTGATACATGTTTTGGATGTTTTGGTAAAATGTTAGATATGTTATTATAATCAATTTATTCTATTTTTTTTATTTTTTATAAAGTCGGGAAGTGCTACAGTCAAGGTTTTCAAATTGCTCCTTTCTTACCTTTCCAGTGGAAATTTAGCCTGTATAATTGATAATGGATTGTTTGTGTTTAAAAAGCAGTTGTTAATTAGGTGATACAGTGACAGAAGCTATGGATGTATAGAATATGGACCCGATTGCAACAAGGATGTTAAGCTAACATCTGGAGCAATGAGTGAAAATCACCCCAGATATTAACTTGAAATCGTCCGAGCTATTATACCAACTTGCACCTCGATTGTTGTGTGAGTTTACTGTAAATTCATGTCTCTTATACTTTGTATTAGAGAACTAAATTTGTACTTAACTCGACGAGAACGAGCTATTTCAATCTAACTCATTCTCCCCTAAGCCAGACGGTTGCAAAATCATTTGATACTTCCATTTATACCCCCCAAATTCCATCTGGGTCACATCGGTCAATGCTGCTTCCTTGCTGGACTCCCGTGTTCTCCTTCTGACTCTCGTGCCATTCTCCAGTACCTTAGCCACAGCTTAAAGATGGGTACACGTAGAGAGCCTTTGCTAGCATCCCCTAGAAGTAAGCCGAGGCTGTAGATCTGGGTCAGAGTGGAACAGTGAACAGTGTAGCTGCTACCCAAAACACACAAGTCGTGACTGCATGTAGGGTCAAAATAGAACTCCTTTAATCATGGACAGACACACATATATTTATATATCCACACATGAATCAAGTATAATATATATATATACACACACACAGCCCTCAAGGGCTCACAACTGGGATCCAAAAATTTTATATAGTGTTTTTTAGTAGTGGCTAGTGGTTTTAGCCCTTGACTGCATTGTTAGTTATTAAACACTTATTATATGAATTAATATAGTGCATAAAGACGCACCCACGTTATTCACACATTCACATTTCACCAGCTGCAAATTTCAGTCTGCGTTTTAAAGTTATTCCGTGCCTAGACACACATAGCAATGCTATTCCAACCCAGACACGCTAACAGCGAGACAATAAAGGAAATCTGCTAGTGCAGATTTTCTCTCTTACCGTCACACTGTTTGTGCCCCGGTTGGAATCGGGCTGTATGTGTATAACATGTTACAAACAGAGGTATTTTATACTTGAAAAGGTTTTTCAAGCTATAGAGAATTCACATTTGTGCTCTCTCTTATCTTGGTAGCAGACATGTACTGGCCATAGGGACTACAGGGAGATTCACGGTGGGCCGATGGCTCAGTGGGCCAGTGTGAATGCTGGTTCACCGAGCGGCTCTCACTCCCCTTAATGGATGAGGAGAGCACTTCCTCACACGCTGTAAAACAGATGCAGTCTGTCGCAGTCTCATTTTAGGGCAACTGCAAGGCATATGCCTCACCTTGAGACATGGTGTGTGCTCAACCTCAGTGCCGCTACGTTCCTGTACCCAATCACACGGAAGCAACTCCGGTATCTGCAGAGCGATTGGTTGAGCGATCCGGTTGGTTTATTTTTTGCGTGTAATTAAAGTGGGCCGGACTGGCTGAAGTCCAGGGCAGATTTTTTTGTCCCAGTCCAGCCCTGCTTGGTAGTGATAGCATTTATAGCATTAAGCCTGTATCCTTACATTTACATGATGTACGAAAGTTCTACACAAGTGTGTGTAGTGTTCATTAATTAAGTTAATTAATTAAATGATCATGTTCAACCAAGATCCCTGCTGTTATTTGTTAAACATTTCTCTTCTTCCAGCCATGAGTCTAACCTACTGCTGAGGGCAACTTCCTTTGCACAGAGTGTGCTGTTAGTATTTTTTTTTTTTGAGAAAGGATTTTACCAGGAAAGATACATTGAGATTTCTCTCATTTTCAAGTATGTCCTGGGTGGCGAGTATGTACCGTCAGGTGTCTTGCGGAAGGACACATACTGGAGAGGTGCTCTTGCCGGGATCGAACCTATGTCTCCACAGTTAGAGCAGTGCTGTTACCTCTACTCCACACAGCCGGTAGTATTAAATGAACTCTAAACACAGAAATTACTATCCCAGAATAAATATTTCACAAATATACCAAGATGAGGTTTCAAACAAGAAGATACTTAATGGTAGGACAAGTCATACAGTTGTTTTGGCATAAATGTTTAGCTCATTTTCACACCTTTAAAAATGATAAAACATACAGGGTAATTCAAAGAGAATCAAAAAGTCACCGCACGTTCGGTGACTTTTCGTTCTCTTCAATTCGGTGCCATTCAGCAATCCCATTTTGGCGACCCTGCGGTGTATTCAGCAAGCACCACAGGGCCGTCGAAGCGCAGGGAAAAGCTGCAGCAAACCCGACGAAAAGTCACTGCAAAAACCCGGCGAATGCACGCTGAAAACCCGCAAAAACATCTGGATTAACCCATCGAAGACGCCGGAAAAACCCGAGCAGGAGCCAATCACACGCAGAGCAGCCTCCGGAAAAAGCTGACACCGCAGACGAGTAGAGTGAATAAATTAGCAAAACAGTTTGTTTGAATGTTTGAAAAGTGAAACGCTGTTTGCAAAGAAACTACTGAGTAAAAATGTCTGAAATTTACATGAGGTCCAATGAATGATAATAAAAAGGGCTGTTACAGAAAAAATAAGTAAACTTAAAAAAATAATTTAAAAAAAATAATCCTTAAAATGTCATAAAAAATCGATAAATAAAGAGACTCTTTACTGCAGAATTTTATAATGAACGGTTTATTAGATATTGAATTAAAACGGGAATATTTTTAACATTTAAGCCTATGGGATTCGCCTGAATAAACCTGCCGAATTAAACCACCGAATGGCAGGGCATTAGGGGAACCTTTCACTGCTGGTTTGTGCTCTCTAAATAGCCAAAGCAGTGCTTTTTATGGGGATTTCACTGCCCTCGAACAGGCACCGTATGTGCAGGCAATTCGTGAGGATTTGGCGATATGCCTGCTCTCTGGACAGCCGAATGGCCAAGAAAGGTAACCGAACGCTGATTATCAGCGTTCGGTTCCCTTTCGGCAGCCATTCGGATCTCTTTGAATAACCCTGATAATCTTGTTACTATGTAGTAACCGTGTGTTCAAGAGGAAGAATTGGAGGAGAGTAGTATAAGGTTGGCCGTCCACTGGGTCTACCAGGGTTATTCAGAGAGCATGAAAAGCAGGAGAATGACTGGAGAATGAAAAATTCTAGGTCAAAATAGCCAAACCAGTAAAATTCTCCCTTTCATCTCACTTTCCAAATCGGCTATTTTGACCTAGAATTTTTCATTCTCCAGTCATTCTCCTGCTTTTCACGCTCTCTGAATAACCCTGTATATTTGTGTGATGGTGCGATCATCCGATATCGTCTGAAGTCGTCTGACCGATCCCACAACATGAAGGTGAATCAGCCCTCTTCCACTGCATTAGACCACTATCAGATGACTTCAGACGATTTTTTTGTGACTACAACAGACTAGCGATCTTTCCCATTTCAGTGGGATTTATAGGACGATGCCGGGATGATCCGACATAATTTACATGAAACTGATGAATTGTATTGTTAAACCAAATTGCCCCATAGAGAAGTGATTCAGTTCGACAGCCCATAGGATTCAACGTAAATAATATTTTCTATTTAATTCTTTTTTTATTCAACTGTTTATTTTTTTAGCCGCAGCAAAAAGCTGGATTTTCTGGATTCTTTATGTGAATTTTTTTTAAAATAAAATAAAGACTAGGCTTTTTTCACCTCATCGAACGAGTCTTTATTTTTTTTATTTTTTATTGATACCAGCTGCGTTCAGCGTTTCTGTCCCTGGTGCTGAAAGCTATTTAAAGTGACATTATACCCGCAGATTTTCTAACATAAAACAGTACTATAATGTGAGCCTTACTGTAATCCAGTGTAGTATTCCTTCTCTTTGCTTCTGTTTCTTTTAAATCCTCATCTCTAATCATGCTTGGCAGGACTTCCTGTTTTCAGGTGACCACCATTTCTCTGTAATGCCTCATGGTGTCAGCTTTTCACCATGAGACGTTGTGATTGACAACTGCTGCCTGAATGTGCTGTGTTGTTTTGTTTTTTTCTGCAGATTCTCATAATCAGAGCTAGGTATTTTTTTTTTTAAACAAACTTTATTGCTTATGTTTTATCATAAACAACCTATTCATTGCACAGTTCACAAAAAAAACCACAGCACGTTCAGGCAGCAGTTGTCAATCACAAGTGGGCGGGGATGTGGATCTCTGCAGGACTTCCTCTTGTAGTTCTGGGTGAAAACACTGACACCATGAGGCATTACAGAGAAACGGTGGTCACCTGAAAACAGGAAGTCCTGCCAAGCATGATTAGAGATGAGGATTTAAAAGAAACAGAAGCAAAGAGAAGGAATACTACACTGGATTACAGTAAGGTTCACATTATAGTACTGTTTTATGTTAGAAAATCTGAGGGTTTAATGCCACTTTAAGCACCAAGGACAGGAGGTTTATCCCCCCTGCAGCCTTCAGCAAGTTTTTTATTTATTTTATTTTTTCACCTGCGGCTGTGTTGGATGGGGCTGTCCTTGGTGCTGAAACCCTGTTTCAGCACCAATAATGTTTATTTCCTCCCCGCAGCATTTTTTTTTTCTGTAGGCAGACAACCAAGTCCACCGTCCGTCTATGGACCCAGTGGACAGCCAGCCTAAGGAAGATGTAAAATGGAAATGAATGAGATGCGGTAGAGGCCCACAAAAATCTTCATCTCCAAGTGGATGCTCTCCCCTGAGATTGTAAGACATATACCCAGTAGTTTTGGGAGGCAGGTTAAGATGAGAAGAATACATATCATTTCTGGAAAAAAAATTTGATTCTGATGTAAAAATTTCCATATCCAGGCAGACATAAAGACACCATCTGCAAAACACATGGGTTAATTTATTATGGTATATTGATATGGGAGGTAGACTGGGAGCAGACTTTCCAATAACTCGGCTGCTGTGATATGTCTTTGGAGTTTTTGAAAGGAGGTAATTGCTTTTGAGAGTGTACTACGTGCAACAAACTGCTCAGGGTTATTCAAAGAGAATCGAAAAGTCACCGCACGTTCGGTGACTTTTCGTTCTCTTCAATTCGGTGCGATTTGGCGATCCCATTTCGGTGACCTTGCGGTGTATTCAGGAAGCACCACAGGGCCGTCGTAGCGCAGGGAAAAGACGCCGCAAATCTGCCGAACACTCAGCGCAAAACCTGGCGAACACACTCCGAAACCTGCAAAAACATCTGGTTTTAACCCCGTCGAAAACGTCGGAGAAACCCGAGCGGCCGCCAATCACAGCGCAGAGCAGCCGCCAGAAAAAGCCGACACCGCAGACGAATGGAGTGGAAAAAAACCCAGTATGCTTGAATGTTTGAAAAGTGAAACGCTGTTTGCAAAGAAACCATAGAACGAAAATGTCTGAAATTTACATATAAGATCCAATGAATGATAATAAAAAGGGCTGTTACAGAAGATAGAAAAACTATTTTAAAAAAATGCCTGAAAGATCTGAAAAAAATCTATAAATAAAAGAGACTTTTTACTGCAGAATATTATAATCAACGTTTTATTAGATATTGAATTAAAACAGGAATATTTTTAACATTGAAGCTTATGGGATTCGCCTGAATAAATCTGCCACATGAAGCCACCGAACAGCAGGGCATTTCGGCAACTTTTCACTGCTGTTTTGTGTTCTCTGAATACACGAAGCATTGCTTCTCTAAGGGGATTTCACTGCCCTCGAACAGGCAACGAACAGGCACCGTATGTGCAGGCAATTCGCCAACATTTGGCAAACTGTCTGCACTCTGGATAGCCGAATGGACAGGAAAGGTAACTGTATGCTGAATTTCACTGTTCGGTTACCTTTCGGCCACAATTCGGATCTCTTCGAATAACCCTGTGCTGTGTTTTGGGGTAAGAAATGCCTGTGAAAGAAGAGAAGAAGGCTCCCATTTCCTAACAGAATTTTTGTACCTGTGATCAGGCTTAAAGGGACACTGTCGCTTACATAAGCTTTAATTAGAGATCTTGTGCATTACTATAACACATGCTGCTGTTTTTTCCTTTGTTTGAAGTAATTGTATGCAAAAAGGAACAATAAAGTTAGTTTTTTTATCTCCTGTTTCCATTCTGTGGACTTTTCCCATGGTGCAACACGTACCAAATCTGTACAAATGTTTTACTTTACTGCTGAGGTTTATCCAATCTACAGTATTTAACAGTTAATGAGATGGAGGATGGAATGTTTATATAAGGCAGAAGTGGGCTATTGTTCTCCAGGCTACCTGAGATAAGAGATGTTAGTTGAATGAGATAAAACAGGGATCTTAAAAGACTTCTAATCTACTCCCTGATTATGTCCTTTGAATACATCCCACACAATACAATGATATGAGTCTGTGTTTGACCCATTCACTCCATTCTATGGCCAAAGCCACAGAGTGAGGAGCAAGTGCTGTAAAGATAAAGTGAAGGGGGGGTGGTTTACAACACAAAAGATCACACAATGGATGCAGCCAGTGACACATATAGAGTAAAATATTTTCATAACTAAACATACAAGAGAAAAACAAAACACATGTAAGATATCAGCAACATAAAATAATCAAAATAAGGATATTTCATTTTTCGGTGGTAGTGGTCCTTTACAAGCACTGATAGGTGTAAGTGTTAGACATTCATAACAATATAGATTTATTTTCATATGATATATAATGTAGTATTTTAAACTCCATTTAGCAATACAGAAATGTGTGTACGTGCTTGCAAGATACGTTTAAGGTCAGGTTTTGTGACAAATTTATGCTAATTGGTAATCTCAGGGGTAAAATATGAGCTCAGAGATTCCAGTAACATATTGTATGTGTATAAAACAGAATCCTGACCTCAAGTGAGAATTATATGGGATTATATCGGTCTATTTCTGATTACCATAGTAGAATTTATATAGTGGCAAACTAAAAGTATGCAAGAGAAACGTAGACCAGTACATCATGGGTAGGTTCAGGCAAAAGGGTATATAGTATCATCAATATACTTTAGCCCACCGGAAAAAGTGCTGAAATGCACTATTTGTGTGGTATGGGTCATTAAGCAAATGGAGATTGGGAGTGAAAGGAATGAAGGCACAGGGCTCTAACCCCTAGTGAATGCTAACTGTAGTGTTTGGATGAGTAAGCATTAACGCTAGGATAAGTGACTTTACCGTATATCTCATGTGACAATTCTGATGCTAAACCCATCTAAAATCTGTTAGCGCATCGGTGATTGTGCGATCTTACTGTACTATATGCGTCCAATACTTAACATGGGAGCGCAATCAGTAATTAGTATTAGGATAAGCAAGGTATTACAAAGTCCTTACAAATAGTTCCCAGTCTCCCTCCGTGATCTCGCGGCCTGAATGGGCAACACTCCATGGAGTCCTATGGACTTCAGGAGGTGATACTTTTGGCGATGCAGAAGTGCTACCACAAGCATCACTAAGGGTAACGCTGTGCTATGGGGCAAGGTACCGAGGTAGCACCTGTCCTGGAATTTCACGCTAAAATGTGGACGCTACGTGGAAATAAGTACTGTGAGAATGGAGAAGAGTTTCTCACACGTTTTATAGATTAGGGGGTTCATCTACTGCGTTTTTGAAGAGATAAGTTACATTGCACAGGAATGTGTTTGGTAGTCCGAGGCCTCACCATTGACTGGGGTGTTTTGTAGTGTGTTATGTTTATGTGTGGTTTTAGAAGTCCTGATGAAGGTTCACAGTATGGACTTAATATAGCTAAGGTAATTCTGTTTGAACAGGTAAGAACTGTGAAGAATAATAAAGTTTGGGGACTGCAGGGCTGGCATTTAAACATATTAGTTTTGGCCAGAATTGTTAAGAGGAGTGCTTTAAATAGCTCCCAATTATTAGTGAATTGGTATGTTCCATTTCATGGATCAGTCTTACGATTGATGGAATGCTTGTGTGAGCATCAGATGTAAACAAGATTGTCAGCAAAGGCAGTGAAATTTAATGTTCTGTGTCCTATCTTTATTCTGACAGCATTCATCTTTATTGTTATCCCACGTAAACGATTGCTACAATATTGCCTCTATAGCGATTGTCCTCTACTGTCTGAAGAGCTAAGCATCTCACCGTAGGGTGGATATATTTTGCGTGACTGAAAAAGGCTCAGATCACTGTTTTGACATTCTGGAACTAATACACTAACACTAATAAACATTTCTTTCAATTAACCCCTCACCTGTGTGCAGACTAAACGTGGGACACATTGTTCATGTTAGCCACGATCCTGTGGTAATCTCCCTTGTATTACTGGCCTTGTACGTAGCCATGCTGCGCTGGGATAGTGCGCTAACTTCATGACATCAGAAAAACTCCTTAACTCCAGCGGAGAAAATTTAAAAATGGATAGGGGTGTCCTTTGAATCTCTTTATCTCCACATGGTCAAGTGACGTATCACAGAAAAGGACATTATCCAAATATGAATATGTAAAATATAAAAATATTAACAACATGTAAATATTACAAACATTTTTAGATATTTAATGAAACCCATTCCATTGTGTATTTTTCACTTACAATACGACAATAGTGCTGCCATAACTTCTCATTTCCCACAATGGGAGCAAGTGGGGAGGAGACAACATAAAGTGTAATAAAATATTTACTCGAGTGCTTGACCGGAGAGGACGTCTGGGAAACGCTTTGGAATGAGTGTGATGTTCCCTATACATCAACTGCCTTCCAAATCCCACAAGTGGCGTCTTCTTCCCTGATGAAGTAGACTGTCAGCCTCACTGGAAGGAATGCCTAAAGAATGGGGACATGATAGTGTTAGTACATGGTGACATCACCAATAGTGATGGGCCAAACACCCCCAGTGTTTGGTTCGCATTCGAACTTGAACACCTGAAAAAATTTGACCGCGAACTTCAACACAATGCGAACGCAATGCAAGTCAATGGGGCTCGAACGTTCGAAAATTAAGGTCCCTTCCAAGAGGGCATATATGCAAGATATTGGCCATAAAAGGTGTATGGGGGTCCGGGTAGTGCCCTGGGGGACAGGAAACAATGAAAAAAGTAAAAAACAAGCGTTTTTAACCCTTTCAATGCTGAGTGCTGAGCCATTTTTACTGCTTTTGCTCATGTTTAAATGCGATTTGAAGCCATGGGAAATGTTTGACCAACAATGAGTGGGAAATGTTTGACCAACAATGAGTGGGAAATGTTTGACCAACAATGAGTGGGAAATGTTTGACCAACAATGAATGGGAAATATTCCGGTTTTAATCCAGTATCTAATAAACCGTTTATTATTATATTCTGCAGTAAAGAGTCTCTTTATTTTTAGATTTATTAGGATGTTTTAAGCATTTTTTTGAAAAAAATTTTTGAACTTTCCTCGAACGTACCGAAAAGTTTGAAGTTCACAAATTTTCAAACAGCCGATGATCGAATCGAATTTAGAACCGATTCGAACCGGCAGACCGTCCCTAATCACCAAACCCCTCAATGCCAGTAGTGCAGTTTAGGATATGGAAGTAGGAGCTGGGAGTATAGACTCAATTATCTCTGCTTCTATAAGTCGAGGAACCCCAGAAAAGGCATTATTACAAAGAAAATTGTCATTTTTCCAATGATATCACTCTTGGGATATGATTACTGTAGAATTAACTTAAATAAACATGATGAAGAGACATTGGCTACTTTCAATTTTAATAAAAACGGTATTGGCATCATGCCACCCTCCTGCAGGATCACTAACTTCACCATTTCCCTCCTGTTTCTTACCCCTCCACCATCTAGATTATAAATTCCCATGGGACTAGGGCCCTCATTTCCTCCTGTATCTGTTGGTGGACTTGTCTTTTGCTGTATTGTAGAATCATCCTGTCTTTACCCAATGTACCTGTGTACAGTGCTGCGGAATGTGTTGGCGCTTAAAAATAAACAAATCATAATGTCGATGTCTACATCATAAACACAGTGTCACAGTCTGATGTGTAATGGTCTTCACCGCGTGGGATTGTGGGGAGTATGGTTACATCCTCATGCCTAAAATCTAAAACAAATTGGTTTGAACCAGTATATAAAACAACATGGTCTCACTGCATGTGTGCGTTTTATGTGTAATTCTCACTATACAATAAAATATTCTACTTTGTTATCAAAATATAGCACAATAAAATAATGGAATGCAATAAAATGTCAAAATGCATTTCACATTTGCATATGGAAAAAAGTATTATGTGTGTTTGTGTGTGTGTGTGTATATATATATATATATATATATATATATATATATATACAGTGGATAGCAAAAGTCTACACACCCGTGTTAAAATGTCAAGTTTCAGTGATGTAAAAAAAAATGAGACAGAGATAAATCATTTCGGAACTTCTTCCACCTTTATTGTGACCTATAAACTGTACAACTCAATGAATAACAAACTGAGAACTTTTAGAATAAAGAATAAAAGAATTAAAAGAATTAAAAGAATAAAAACTGAAAATAATATGATTGAATAAGTGTGCACACCTTCTTATAACTGGGGATGTAGCCGTGTTCAGAAATAAGCAATCACATTCAAAATCATGTTAAATAGGAGTCAGTAAACACCTGCCATCATTTAAAGTGCCTCTGATTAACCTCAAATAAAGTTCAATGGTTCTAGTAGGTCTTTCCTGACATTTTCTTAGTCGCATCCTACAGCAAAAGTCATGGTCCGCAGAGAAGCTTCCAAAGCATCAGAGGGATCTCATTGCTAAAAGGCATCAGTCAGGAGAAGGTACAAAAGAATTTCCACGGCATTAGATAAGGCTCGGGTCAGATGAGCGCAGTGTTCACGTCCGTGTTGCTGCACATTTTAACGTCCGTGGTAGCATACAATTACGATCAATAGAGAACCACACACGAAGTATGTTCACACAGAAGTGCGGACGCACAACAGACGCGGCAAATGGACGCAAGTTAGGCAAGAACATTAAACAGCTAGAACGGACGTGCGGAGTGCGCCACGTCCGCAACATCCGCATAACTTTGTGTGTGAGTGATGGAACGTAGTCAGACGGACTGCATTTTTGACGTCCAGCATGTTTGATGGACAAAATGGTTTTTCATATTAATTTTATTTCCCATCTACATCAGTCAAAAAAAACGTCAGTCGCAAAAACGGACCGTGTGGCCACTGCCTTGTCGTCAGTCAGAAAGTACGTCCGTTGTGCATGGACGCACAGCCCGCACAGAATGCGTTCGTCTGACCCTAACCTAAACCATAGAACACAGTGAAGACAGTCAACAACAAGTGGAGAAAATATGGCGCAACAGTGACCTGGACGACCCTCCAAATCTGATGAAAAGACGAAAAGAAAACTAGTCAGGGAGGCTGCCAAGAGGCCTGCAGCAACATTAAAATGAGCTGCAGGAATATCTGGCAAGTACTGGCTATGTGGTACATGTGACAACAATCTCCCGTATTCTTCATATGTCTGGGCTATGGGTAGAGTGGCAAGATGGAAGATTTAGCTCGGCTAAATTTTGCAAAAAAACATCTGAAGTCTCCCAAACACATGTGGGAAAATGTGTTATGGTCTGATGAAACCAAGGTCAAACTTTTTGGCCATAATTCCAAAAAATATGTTTGGCGCAGAAACAACACTGTGCATCAACAAAAGAACACCATACCCACAGTGAAGCATGGTGGTGGCAGCATCATGCTTTGGGGCTGTTTTTCTTCAGCTGGAACTGGGACCTTAGTCAAGGTAGAGGGAATTATGAACAGTTCCAAATACCAGTCAATGGGCCACATTACATTCCTGACGTTAAAACGGGGGCGCTAGGGAGAAAAAAATACGCCTACAGTTTTCTCCCTACCGCCCCCGTTTTAACGTGGGATTACAATGCAGGCACTTAAAAAGCTGCCTGCATTGTTACCGCACGCTACACCACGGAATGCTCGCAGCAGCGTTGAGCGCCGCCGCGAGCATCCACTCGATGGAATCCATAGGACTCCATTGAGCCAGACGCCGGCGGTCACATGACCTGCCAGATCTGTTGGCGTAGTGATACGTAGGGGGAGACTGAGGAACTTTTTCCCCCAGTCTCTCCCTGCTCCCGCCAGACGGAGGAGGCAGTTGGAGCCACGGTCCTCACCGCAGGACAGGAGGTGAGTATACGATTTGTTTTTAAATTTTTTTGGATGGTGTTAACGGATTCTGCAGAAGCAGAATCCATTAATACCAAGTCCTGGCTCTTGTTAACTTTCCGCTAACTGCGGCCGGACGTTAATCAGCGCTAGTAGATTGTAATCCTAACGCTGATTAACTCTTTACGCTCCCCATTTTAAGTATAGGGAGCGCAAAGTACAGTAACCTCGCGCTGAAAAGCGCATGGTACCAATTGCAAACGGGTTATTTAAGCCGCTAGCATTTGGATTGTGATATGCGGTAGCCACCGCGGCTAACATTAACGCTCACGCAGGTGAGCGTTAACGTTAGCACCTAGATTGTAATGCGACCCAATATAGCCCCAAACCCTTCAGACTTCTGCTAGAAAGCTGAACCTGAAGAGGAACTGCATGACAACGAACCAAAGCATACATCCAAATCAAGAAAGGAATGGATTCGACCAGAAGAAGATTAAAGTTTTGGAATGGCGCAGTCAGAGTCCAGACCTGAATCTGATGGAAAATCGATGCGGTGATCTGAAGAGGGCTGTGCACAGGAGATGCCCACGCAATCTTACAAAGAGTGGGCAAATATTGCCAAGTCAAGATGCGCCATGCTGATGGACTCATATACAAAAGACTGAGCACTAGAATAAAATCTAAAGGTGCTTCAACAAAGTATTAGTTTAAGGGTGCGCACACGTATACAACCATATTATTTTAGTTTTTTATTTTTCCTCCACCTTAGGCTAAGGTCAGACGAAAGCAGTTTTAACGTGCGTTTAGCCGCACGAAATCACGGCCGTGCTAGCAGCAAATGACGTCCAATGCCGGGTAACATACGAAGAACGGCCGCACGAACGTCCGTCCACGCAACGCAAGTGGCAAACGAACACATTTTTTCTAGAACGTCAAACCGCTACTACTGACGTACAGAGTGCGCTGCGTCCGCATAGCGGCGTGTTTGCGTGATTAGGAGACGTCAGACGCTGCACACGTCCGGCCAACATAACGTCCAGGCGCAAAAAGTGTTTTATTGATGATCCGTACAAAATCACGGACGAAAATGCGCATCGTATGACCGCTATCGCGTATTCCGTGAAAAATACGTCCATTCGTTCGAACGCACTTTTTCACGGACAACGCGAAAAATGCGTTAGTCTGACCCTAGCCTAAAAGATTTCAGTTTGTTTTTCATTGAGTTGTACAGTTTATTGGTCACATTAAAGGTGGAAAAAGTTCTGTAATGATTTATTCTTGTCTCATTTTTTTACATGACAGAAACCTGACATTTTTACAGGGGTGTGCAAACATTTGCTATTCACTGTGTATATACATATATATATAGTATATTACAGACATCAACCTTCAACATTGGAAAGGTAAATTTTTGTGGACTGCTATTTAACATTAAGCCAATAATATATATATTTGAAAAATGCACCCAATCATGCAAATCTTACCATTAAAAATATGCAATAACATACCACATATACAGGAGATCATTATATATGGGGTAAGTAGAATGGTAAAAAGTCTATTTAATATTATACCTGACTGTCTATGTGCAAGGCTGGGACATGTGCAGAAATACTGTGCATTAGTGTCATGCAGCACATGAGAATTTAATGACTTGCGATGACCTTTTTGAGGACTTGGTGTCTCTGGTGTCCACAGAAGCGGAATTTATGAAAAGGGTTCAGAGAGCAGATCACGTTTCCAGTTTCATATCTTAAAATGACTTCTCCTTATTAAAATTATAGGGAATTGATAGCATCATATTTTGCGAAGCATTACCACTGTGTCAATCTGAAACCTACGGGAACAGTGGTACAAGGGGTCCCTAAACACGACATCCCCCTCAATCTGTAACAATTAATATGAACTCCTAGCAAGAAAGAAATAGCACCCCAAATCGGCATGTAGCAGAAAAGTATTAATATTATTGTTATACATTTATTTGTATGGCACCAACATATTCTGCAGCTCAGTACAGAGGTCACAATAAGTTGGGGTAATATTAAGATGAGATAGAGACGGCCCTGCTCCTAAAGGAGCTAACATTCTAGAGCAGTGTTTCTCAAACCTGTCCTCAGGACCCTCTAACAGGCACAGGTGACATGATTTCCTGCTCAGTGATTGGAGGATTCAGTCTGTATTTCCCACCTTGTATTTCCCCAAGGTGATCTGCAAAATCGGGCCTGTTTGAGGGTCCCCGAGGACAGGTTTGAGAAACACTGTTCTAGAGGAACTGAAGAGGAAGGTATTTTAATATGTAAATCTGTGTGTGTGTATATATTTATATATATATATATATATATATATATATATATATACACACTTATAATTGTGGAAGACATTTATACATCCCAGAAATTCAAAGAACTGCTTTACAGAGCACATGTGCTACATTCCACATATACAGCAAGGAACTCTGGGAAGGACATGCAAATGAAGTCCACAATTTCCCATTTTTTCTTACTTTTCATTGCGCTGTATATAGAGTAGAGTGTTGTGTTTTGTGTGTACCTTCTATCTGATAGTGTAACCTCTGTATTACGATCCAGCATTTGTATAGTATGCACCCCCCCTATAAGTAATGGATTCCTTTTGTTTTCACATGTTTCCATCACCCCCTCCCCTTCCCCAAGCAACTAAGGTCACCCAGCTCACTGTTATCTGATCCATTGTTTCAATACTGAGTATGTTTCTATTGTTTCTGTACCTTCATCCTGTGTGTTTGTTTTTCCTACCCTAAAGTGAAAATAAACTCATTCTCCATTTTGGGTTGAAACTGCAAGGATCTCCTGTGTGTTATTGCCTGCATCTGCACCAGAAGCGGGACTTCTGCAGTATACTGACTTGAAGGGGAGCATTCTGCACGTGGACGGAAACTCCCACGTTACAGATGGCTTTTTTTTTTTTTTTTAGCAAAGGTCAGGCTATGCAACCAGTCTCAGCCACTCCTGGACAGCTGTTTTGGGCTTATTATGCCCTCATCAGCAGGAGATAGGCGTGACTCGATGCTGTTTGATGCTTAACCTGTAGGGCAAATAATTATAAGTTTATCATGGAGGAAGACATTTACACATCCCAGCAATTCAGAGGACTGCTTTACAGATCTCATGTGCTACATTCCCCATATACAGCAAGGAACTCTGGGAAGGACATGCAAATGTGTAAATGTCTTCCACAATTGTAAACATTATTATTTGCTATGTGGAGGCTTTTAAGCTAGGGTCAAACGAACGCATTATTCGCAGCGACCGTCAAAAAGTGCGTCCGAACGCATTGACGTATTTTTTCACGGAATGCGCGAAAACGGTCATATGATGCGCATTTTCGTGCGTGATTTGTTTCGGATCCAAACCAGGAAACTTTTGGGTGTCTGGACGTTATGTTGGCCGGACAGGAGCAGTGTCTGATATCTCCTAATCACGCAAACACGCCGCTATGTGGGCGCAGCGCACTCTGTACGTCAGTACTAGCGGTTCTGCGTTCTCGAAAAAATGCGTTCGTTTGCCGCTTGTGTTGCGCGGCTGCACTTTCGTGCGGCCGTACTTCGTATATTGGCCGTCATTGCCCGTCATTTGCTGCTACTGCGGCTGTGATTAAACGCACGTTTAAAAACGCCTAAACGCACGTTAAAAATGCGTTAATCTGACCCCAGCCTTAATCTCACTTTTTGTCCTTCACCATAACTTAATTGAGTGTATATATATATATATATATATGTAATAGATCCATACCAATATTATGCATGTCAGGAACAACTTAATTTTAGTCTTGATTGTAATTAGGAGAGATGGATTTCAAACATCTGCATCACTCATCCGAACAATTGGGTTTACCAGTGTAGACATTGTTACCCGACATTACTATACTAGCATCATATACTAGCATCATCGGGGTTATTCAGAGAGCGGTGAAAAGTAGGAGAATGACTGGAGAACGGAAAATTCTAGGTCAAAATAGCTGATTTGGAAAGTGAGATGAATAGGAGAATTTTTCTGGTTTGGATATTTTGACCTAGAATTTTCCATTCTCCAGTCATCCTCCTGCTTTTCACCTCTCTCTGAATAACCCTGCATATCTTGATTTTGGTTGTTTCTTTATTGCTTTCTTCCAGAAGTGATTTTAATGTACAGAGAGGTATCACAAGCAGACCACCCTTTGACTAGCTTGCTATTCCCAATTCATGTATAAATAAATAAAACACACTAAATAAATAAATAAATATATATATTGTGTGTTAATTATTGCAGAAGCCACTTGCACATCACAGCAATTCGATGAATTGCATCCCAGGGCTTCTGTGGCACATTCCCCATATGCAGCAAGGAACTCTGGGTAGGATATGCAAATGACATCTGACTCACTTTTATGCATCCTGGGTCTGTTATTACACAGAACCCTAAAAATCAATGCTATGCCACACTGTGGCTTTGTAGCAGAGATAAGGTTTATGCAACTGGTCAAAGCCACTCCCAGGACAGCGCTGTTTCAGGTTTGTTGGACCCTCAGCTAGGAGCTAGGCATGATGACCAGTTGCAGTGGATGCTTGGGACCCGCTAGATAGATTTTATTTATTTATTTATTTATTTATAAAGGATTTTACCAGGAAGGATACATTGAGATTTCTCTCGTTTTCAAGTATGTCGTATTGGATATATCTATATCTATATATATATTGTGACGGTGTGCAGGGGTTGGGTAACAGGATGTCTGGGAGAGTAATTGAGGGAAGGTATATAGGACCCAGAATATTCCATGGCCTCTACCCTCTCTCACACACATGTTGCCAATTAATCAATTAAAGCCACAGGTAAAGTCCCAGGCTGCTGACTGCTAGATAGAAGGGTGTTTAACCAGACGGCTCAGAGCAGGGTGGGGAGCAGTTGCACTTCTAAAGAGATGCTGCGGTTTTTTCTTTCTTTTGTTTGAGGTTATGGTTTTGTGATAGTTAGGAGTGCTGGATGTTTAGTAAGAACTCTCATTTGAGTTAGGGTTTTCTTTTGTAGTTTTTTTTTCGCTGAATCACCAGCAATAGTGATTCCAAAGCCTTGTCTGCTGTTTGCTGCTACAGTATATGCTGGAATAAAAGACCTCCAATTTGCACAAGTTTCAAGTCTGCAGCTGTTTCTTCCCTAGAGGACCATGTTGTTTGGCTGGAACCAAGGATTCCGAGCTGTTGCTATACTACTATATATATATATATATTGGAGTGCTGCTGTTTGGAGGAGTGTGTGTGTGTATATTTATATATATGAGAGAGAATTAATAATGCAAATCCTTTTGCAAAAGGAAAATAGTACGGCGCCGCATGTAAATAAAACCACTAATAAACAAGAATAATTTATTCTGTATTAATAGTATAGCTTTCTTATAGAAGACTTGCTATATGGAAATGCTCGCAGGCTTTATGGTCCATTAAGCAGATATTTACATAGTGCCTTTATTAGTCCTAGCGGCATGTCGGCTTAATGTGCACAGTGACAAGCAAAAGAGTAATTAGTGTAAATATTTTATGCCATTTGACGAGAAACGCTGCTTGCGCTGTTGCATGTGCTCGTTAAGATCCGGCATTCTTTGTTGTTTGGCCAATGTAGGCACTGACGACGCATAGTAGCTGAGCTGAGTGGATAGCATCACTCCTCCCTGCTACCTTCCCATAGGCTTGAATGGAAGGGCAAAGAGCTGTTGCTATGGGTATAAGAGTGAGTTAGGGAGGGAGGGTGGAGAGCGAAGCTGGTGTGTGACGGCTGGGTTACTTTGTGTCACTGGAAGCTGCTCGCAGGCATGAGGCCTACTGGAGATAGCGTCTGATGCAGCATAAACCGCTCTAGCTGCACTGACTGTGAATAATGCTCGGTTCATTTGGTTTCTGTGGATGGGGTTGGCTCTTCCACCACGCGATGTGCCAGTACTGGGCATGTGCATCATTACGATGAACATCTCACACAATGAGACAGGTTTTATTGCTATAGCTGGTATTATTTTACAGCTGCAAGGCTCTCCCCCGGGTGCGGATTGCAATAGGTTTTCAGAACGCCAGCTGTTCACGAACTCCAACACCCACAATGCTTTATTAGCCTGGAAATTAAGCATGGAGGTTTCTGTATTTATTTTATTAATTAATATTATGGCTATTTTAAAAAAAAATTAAAAAAAGGAAAATGGTTTGTTTTGAAGAATACTTTGGATTTATATTTAATTTTAATAGGTATAATGGCAAAAAAGTGGCTGGAAAGAGCCCAATTAAAAAATTAGCAGTTTTTGAAAAATTCTCTGCTTAATAAATAGGTCTGTTGGCTGCACTGTTTGCCAGCAGGCGCAGCAGGAAAAATAGAAAGTGCATTCAATAAGAGATGATGGGTTTATGGGATTGGCTGGAGCTATCCAGCCATAACATTGGCCTTTAGTAATGACGTGGGAGGGAGCTTCCTGCTATGCACAAACAATTTTTCATTAGCATTTATACATTAATTAATTTGTGTTCCATCGTTATTTTGTTTTTGTCCCTCAGGATGTCAGTTTCGGTGAACAGAATATGGTAACACATAAACATCACGAGTATTTTTGGTATGTTAGATATTAAAGGGGTTTTTCAAAGAGCGCACTTCGTGCGATTCGCGATTCAAGTTCGCCGACCCTGCATTGAATTCAGTAGTTACCGCAGGGTCCCGAAGACCGCCGATCAGCCTGCGACCACTGAACAGACAGCTGATCATCCCGCCGAACGCTGCCGAAGACAGTCGATGATCAGTCGAGCACCGCCAAAAAAAGCCGATCAGCCGCCGAATTGGGGGGGGGGGGCTGCTATTTTTTAAAAGGCGTTTAAAACAATAAAATTGCATGGAAATAATAAAAAAGGTCCTATAAAAAAAAAAAAAAAACGTCTGTTACAGAATAACAAAAAGAATGCCATTAAAAAAATGGGAATCAAAAATTTCATCTAAAAAATAAATAACAAGGCTTTTTGCTGATACTGAAAAGAATAAATGGTTGAATAAAAGATAGAAATGGTAATTTTTTTTTTTACATTGAATCCTATGGGATTCGACTGTTTAAACCTGTAGAACTAAAGCAGTGAAAATCTGGCCATTTCGCCAACATTTCAGTGCAGTTCGGAAAATAGATTAATCTTTACTTCTCTGAGACAGTTTTCCTGCTGCCAAAGGTTGCTGAATTGTGGCGAACTGCACCGCATTCCTCTTGCAATTCGCCAATATTTGGTGAATTGGCAGCTTTTTGAATAGCCGAATTGCCACGAAATTGCACCGTATGGGGAAATTCACTGTTTGGTGCAATTCGATGACAAATTCGGCTATTATTGAATAGTCCATTACGTTTTTTTAGTGGCATAATCGTTACAGTTACGAGTATTTATAAAGCGCCAACAAATTCCTTAGCACTCTACAATGGGAGAGACAGAATAACAAATACAAATACAGAGGAGAGTGTATACCCAAGAAATACAACTGCCGTTCACAGCACTCTCCACCACGGTGTGCTATTAAGACAAAGATACATAGAATAGAACGTGCAGTATAATACAACCTTTAAACGGTCAAACTCTTTGGATTGCGAGTCCGATCTTCATAAAAATACGTACAGGCTAGAATAAAAGCATATACAGAAAATCATAGCATAACACTGTAAAAAATTTAATAAAAGTAAAAAGCACAACAAAGGAGCCACTCACAAAATAAGTGGCACACAGTGAGTAAACAGTGTGCATATAAACATGTTAAAAGGATTCGTCCAGATAGTCACCACAGCCGGAACCGATGTCATTAGGTTGTAGTCCCAACGGAGAAGCCTGGCCAAGGTAACCTCCTTATTTGAGACGTCCAGCTGTCAGATGAAGTAAAAAGTCTCACGAACCAACAGGTAAGAGGACCGGCAGCTTGGACTCATCCAGGTTGAACGATGGATGACCCGGCGGGTGGACGAAAGGATATACGCAAGCAAGTCAGTTCGACGCGTTTCGTCTCCTGACTTATTCATGAACTCAAGAATAACAAATATACATACACATCACACACGCGGAACAGAAGCAGAGAGGACCCTGCTCGTGAGCTTACAGTCTAAGAGGAGAGGGGTGACCCATTAGGTGAGGGTGAATAGTGTAAGTGAAGTGACGGGTTGCAGGAGGACTGAATTGGGAGAGGAGCAGGAAATGACAGTGGGGAGATCATGGAGTGAGCTGATATTCTCTAAAGTAATGCGTTTTCACAGACTTCTTGAAGGACCGGAGAGATGAGGAGAGTCTATTGTTGCGGGGGAGGCAGTTCCATAGATGAAGGTGAGAGTTGGGGGTGTGAGGAACTGATAGCATCAGATCATTGGCCAAGCGAAGTGGTCGGGCGAGATATACCTGCTAATAAGGGAGGAGATGTAGGCAGGGCGCGGATATGGAGAGCTTTTTACGTGAGCACTAGTATTTTGAAACAGATTCTAAAGGAAACAGGGAGCCAGTGCAGAGATTGACAAAGAACAGGGCCGGATTTATAATTACGCAGAGTAATGCCTACAGGCGCCTGCCACAAGGTGGCGCCTTGCTCTGTGTAAAAAAATAGTTTTTTGTTTTTTTACAATTTGCAATAATTTAGACCACTTTATCTCTGGAGCCCTAAGGACTAGAGGGACATATGAGGTATCTTTGGAAAGGTCAGCTTATAGCCTTTCCAATGATACCAAATATAACCAGGTTAATAATATTTATTATTAACCAGTTTATAAAAATAAAATATTAAAATAATGTTTTTCTCTTTTTTTTCTAACACGGCACTATTATTCAGTTTACAATTATAAAGTGAACAGTGATGCTGCACTAACTCACCTCATTTATCATACTGCCAGCAAGTGTGTATCTGGTGAAGCAACGCATTGTTTAATTCACAACCTAGACCGTGGCGCTGCAGTGAGGAGAGACAGGGGGACTTTGGAACCTGCATCCTTGAATTGTACAGCACACATGGTTAAGTGAGGTTTCATTGGAAAGGTCAGAGTCTAGACTTTACTATGATACCATACATGACCATGTAATGTGTAAAAATGAAAAATATTAAAAAAGTAATGCAAAATATTTTTTTCTGTTCTACGGCAGAGGCAATATATACTTTTACATATAAAACAAACAATGCTGCTGCATTCACTGTCCTCCTCCTTTAACCATTCTACCACACTGACTCCCTCACTCCCTGCCCCCTCTTCTACTAGGTCTTCCTTTTTTCCAGTCTCGGAGGAGGATGTAACAGAACTTCTCATGTCCTCCTACCCGACCTCCTTTCTTCTTGATCCCATCCCCTCACACCTTTTTTCGGCCTGTCCTACCAGTTACTTTCCCTTCTTTGACTCATATTTTTAACCTTCCCTCTCCTCTAGAATCTTCCCCTCTGTATTCAATCGTGCTTTGATCACCCTCATTCTAAAAAAGCTATCTCTTGACTCCACCTCCCTCTTGAACTACTGTCCCATCTCTCTGCTCCCCTTTGTCTCCAAAATCTTAGAACGTCTGGTCTATAACCAGCTCACCAGTTTTCTTGCTGCTAACTCTTTACTCGATCCGCACAAGTCTAGCTTTCACTCACAACAATGCACTGAGACTGCTCTGACCAAGGTGACTAATGATTTAGCTGCTGCTAAAAGCAAAGGTCACTTCTCCCTCCTTATTCTTCTTGACCTTTCTGCTGAATTTGACACTGTTGATCACCCTCTCTTGCGCCTCCCGATGCGTCAACTTGGCCTCAGTGACATCGCTCTCTCCTGGTCCTCTTCCTATTTTTCTTTTCGCTCATTCAGTGTCCTCTTCGCCGGTGTCTCTTCACCACCAGTTCCTCTTTCAGTTGGGGTACCTCAAGGCTCTGTTCTGGGTCCCCTACTCTTCTCTATTTATACCGCCTCTTTGGACAACCTCATCTCTTCCTATGGATTCCAATATCACCTCTATGCTGATGACATCCAAATCTACCTTTCCTCTCTCGATCTCTCTCCTACGGTGTTGGACCGTGTTACAGCCTGCCTAATCAGCTGTCTCCGACTGGATGACTTCCCATTTCCTAAATCTCAACCTCTCGAACTGAATTTCTCATCTTCCCTCCCTCTAAAATCTCCATTCCGGCGCCAATTTCTCTTCAGGTGAATGGTGTCACCATTACTTCTCTCAGGCTCGTTGCCTCAGGGTCCTCTTGGACTCCAATCTATCCGTTACTCCTCACATTCAGTCTCTAAGCAAATCTTGCTACTTCCACCTAAAAAACATTGCACGCATCCGTCCCTTTCTTAATCCAGACTCTACTAAAAGGCTCATCCAAGCTCTTATTATCTCCCGCCTTGACTACTGTAACCTCCTTCTCTTTGGCCTTAAGAGATCCCAGATTCTGCCTCTGCAGTCAGTAATGAACGCCTGTGGCAGACTCATCCACCTCACCTCCTGCCCCTCTCACACCTCACCTGTTTGTCAATCTCTACACTGGCTCCCTGTTTCCTTTAGAATCCACTTCATTATACTGGTGTTCATGTACAAAACTCTCCGTAACCGCGCCCCTGCCTACATCTCCTCCCTTATTAGCAGGTACATCCCATTCCGATATTTGTTATTCTGTTTCTCCCATTGTACAGCGCTATGCAATTTGTTGGTGCTTTATAAATACTTGTAACTGTTACTAATTCAACTAAGTCAACAGATTCTGCCTCTTCTTTTGATCTGAGCGCGGAGAAAAACAGTTTCAGTTTTTTAAAACCTAGTTTTTTTTGTTAGGCTCAAAACAAAAATTTAAATAGTAATTTTGGCATGTTTCTTTTTTTTGAATGGAGGGGTAGGGGTGCTCCACATTTCTGTTCCTACAGACTCCTGAGGTGCCAATCCGGCCCTGACAAAGAGGCGAGGTGTGTGAGGTGCAGGAGGTGAAGTGTATGAGTCTGGCACAGGCATTCATAACAGACTGCAGAGGGAGAGAGAATCTGGGATCTCACACGCACTCTCAAAAACACATGTAGTGCTCACTCCCGGAGGAGCCGCTGAATTTAACCTCGGGTCAGTCTCCCCGCACTAGGGAATAAATATACACCAGCACTGTTGTGGATTTTGTAAGTTATATAGTTTACTGGTCTCAAATAAACTGGCATATATAAAGCAAACACGGTATATATATATTTACAGGAATTCGAAATGCGAGAAACGCGCAGCGGTAAAAAGGAAATTTTAACCCCTTCGTTGCCGGAGTGTAAGTCCCGTACAGGTTGTGTCCCAAGAAGGTGTGCGTGTATGTTTGTGTTGGTACCCGGGTACTAGATTTGACTGGCCAGTGAATGGATTCAGTGTATCTTCGACTAGTCACGTTGGGGCCCTGTAGATTTAAGCAAACGGCAGCGTGCTTTGTTAACTTTACTGTGGCCTGGAAGGCCTCTCACCCAACTGCCAGACAATCTGCTCTGCTGCTCGACCAAGGACGTCTCCCCGCTCGATTTGGCTGGGACTCTGTGCCACCGGATCCGCTGTTCTTGCTTGTCCGTCTTTGCAACAAGATTTTCAGCTTACCGCCTGTACTCCCATTGGATCATCGCGATCTTCTAACTCGGGGTCCAATCTGCAGCTCTGTGTCTGTGCAAACCTCTCAGCAGTGGATTACTAGGTCTCTGACAAGTCACTGAAACCGATCTCCAGCGTCCGCAAGGCAGCACCTGCTCTCCGGCCTGGTCACAATCGCTCCCTGTCTCACGTGCGTCTTGCTCTGTTCACCCCTTGGTGCGCACTGCTCTCTTCCGACGAGGCTGCGGATGTCTGTCGGTTCTCCCCACCCACTTCCTGTCTCTGCCCCAAAGCATGCTGGAAAACGTAGTCCCAATGTGTCCAGTATAGTTTACATTGCGCTTTTCTCCCCCTGGTGGCCAAAAATGGGTAATTACAGCAACAGAACTAAAACAGCGCTACACACATACAACTAATTATATTTAGGTCAAGATTCACTAACGGTCACTGTTTCCATCTGGGAATATGCATATATTAGCTAGAGATAAACATGTGTGCTATTCATTAGTCTCCCTGTATTGGCAGCATATTTGCGTCCTGTTACTTGGGATCACAGGATCCTTTACAGAACAGGACTCAGGGCCTGTACCTTGCTTGACATGTCTACACATACCTTCTACCTCTCAGGCACATTGCCTCGGGGTCCTCTTGGACTCCAATCTATCCTTAACTCCTCACATTCAGTCTCTAACCAAATCTTGCTACGTCCACCTTAAAAACATTGCACGCATCCGTCCCTTTCTTAATCCAGACTCTACTAAAATGCTCATCCAAGCTCTTATTATCACCCGCCTTGACTACTGCAACCTCCTTCTCTCTGGCCTTAAGAGATCCCAGATTCTGCCTCTGCAGTCTGTTATGAATGCCTGTGCCGGACTCATCCACCTCACCTCTCACACCTCACCCCTTTGTCAATCTCTGCACTGGCTCCCTGTTTCCTTTATAATCCATTTCAAAATACTGGTGCTCACATACAAAGGTCTCCATAACCGCGCCCCTACCTACATCTCCTCCCTTATTACCAGGTATATCCCGCCCGACCACTACGCTCTGCCGATGATCTGATGTTATCATCTCCTCGTAGCTGCACCCCCAACTCTCGCCTAGGACTTCTCCCGAGCTGCCCCTTTTCTATGGAACTCCCTCCCCCATAACATTAGACTCTCCCCATCTCTCCAGTCCTTCAAGAAGTCTCTGAAAATGCAATACTTTAGAGAAGCCTATCGGCTCACACCATGATCCCCCCACTGTTATTTCCTGCTCCTCTTCCCATTCAGCCCTCCTGCAACCCGCCACTTCACTTACATTATTCACCCTCAGCTAATGGGTCACCTCTCTCCTCTTAGATTGTAAGCTCTTGAGCAGGGTCCTCTCTCCTTCTGTTCCGTGTATGTAAAGTGTATGTATATTTGTTATTCTGTCTCTCCCATTGTACAGCGCTAAGGAATTTGTTGGCGCTTTATAAATACTTGTAACTGTATATACAAGGTATTGGAGACATCAATTTACAGTAAGGAGGCAGCATCTGGCAAGGTTGGAACAGCAACTCCGGCTGTTAGAATATTGGCTGGAGCCAAGCTATAGATTCAGCTCCAGCAATAACTTAACAGCAGAAAGGGAATAGGGTCCTTAGTCTGGTATATCATACTTGGAGATGGAAACGCCCTATTAACATGCATAGTTAGTGCTGCTCTTTGTAGCATCTGTTCTTGCACCACTTGCTCAACACAAATGCTTTATGTTCAGTTTTAGCCCGGCGCTGTGAATCATACATATGAATTACATTTATACATGTAGAAAGGCTGTAACAGCGTGCAGTCACATCACTTGTTACGTGTGTATCCGTTTTACTGGTGAATTGGCAGTCATACATTGAAAATGGCCAGCACAATTGTATTTCTGTTAAAGTCAGCCCCTCAGGCAATGCAATAAAAAGTAGTGTGTCATTAAATATTACAGTTTACACGTGCGTCGCTGCTGTCACCAGATCTAAGAGTCTCTGTCTTGTAGTAATGGAAGCCTGATTCTATGGGCAGGAGATGAGAGAACTGTGTCACATTGTATTACTGTAAATATAACATGATGCCGTCCCGAAATAAAATAAGGGGAGATGCCACCCGGTCTGCAGAATATGATGGATATATGATGGAAATAAAGATTTCATTTTCTTTGTTTCTAGACGACTAGTTTCTTGACAATGTGTTTTCTAGAGGAGGGTCCAATATTAGTAAATACTGGCGTCAGGATTGTCAGTCAGTCTCTGGCATTGTAGGTACTAGAATAGGAATCAAATATTACACAATAGGGGTTGTTCAAAGAGCACCTTTCATTCGGCGCACTTTGGCGAGTTCAATTCGCCGACCCTACGGTGAATTCCGTATTCACTGCAGGGTCCCTGAAGTGCACTGGATGGATACACCGAATGCTGCTGATAAACCCGCCGAATGCAGTCGCAAACCGCCGAACCCACCTGATAAAACACTGAAAAACCACCGAACACATCCGATAAACCTAAACGCAGCCGACGATCCGCCGAACATACCTCAGAACGCCTCCGAACAGCCTCCAAAAAAAGCAGACCAACCACTGAACATGGGTAAAAAAAAAAGGTCTGTTACAGAATTTTAAAAAAAATCTGACTTAAAAGTTTGCCAAAAAAATCCAGATAAATGCCTAAAAATTCGAAATAATAAATTAATAAAAGGACTTTTTGCTGCAAATGAAAAGAATAAATGATTGAATAAAAATTATTTAAAACAGGGATTTTTTTTGCAGTGAAACCTATGGGATTCACTTGTTTAAACCTGTTGAATGAAAGTACTGAAAATCTGGGCATTTCGCCAACTTTTCGGGGCTTTTTGACGTTCTCTAAATAGATTAACCGTTACTTCTCTATGGGGAAGTTCCCTGCCGCCAAATCGTATTTCGCTGGTAATTCGCTAATATTTGGCAAATTGACAGCTTTTCGAATAGCCGAATTGCCACAGAAATGCAATGTATGGGGAGATTCACCGTTCAGTGCAATTCGGTGGCCAATTTGGCTCTATTTGAATAACCCTTATTGTTGTTCTTTCACGAAACTGAACATTGGTGTTTGATTACTACATACAGGCCAAGGTGCAATATGAGAAAGTGTGAGTTGAAGGTATTGCTACATAAATTGCATATTTCTTCTAGCAGTTCTCCACTGCACGCTGCTTGGTGAATAAATCCTGTATTTCTACAATTTTGTACATTGTGAAAGAGAATTTTGGGACAAACCTAGAAATATATTCTGCAAACGGCACTTTCTAAGATTGTGGTTCCTGAAACAGACTGTACTTGGTCCATTGGGAAGGTTTTTGTGTTGCCGTAAATCTCTGGCTGCCTACATCAACACACAATACCCGAATCTGAATATATGGAATCCTTGTCAGTGCTTTTTTTCTGGAAAAATAGGTGGGGGTACTCTCACATCCGGGAAAAACTGATCATTATGATTATTTCCGTGTCCTAATAAACAATAGTTGTAGTTCACTTAAAGGAAGACACTAGAAAAGGGAACCATATTTTTTAATACTGCGTTCCTTTAAATGAACTATAACTATTGTTGTAACCCTATGGGGGTTATCCACTAAGTGCCTCTGTTGCAAGAAAAGTCTGTATTGCAGGGAAGTTAGCTGTTTTTTTGGGGGGGGGTTGCAACGATGGCACTGAGTGGATAATCCCCTAGCATTTGTGAGCACCACAGCAATGAAACTCACAGTTTAGCTGATTATGTATGAGCTCCACAGCAATAAAACTCACAGTAATGCGCAGTGTGTATGAGCTCCACAGCAATGAAACTCACAGTACTGTGCAGTGTGTATGAGCTCCACAGCAATAAAACTCACTACCACCTTACAGTGCCAGCTCCTCTGATCACACCGCTTGCTCGCCAATCCACAGCTCTGGCAGATGTGTGTAATCATGCTGCACCCCCCTCCCCATGCCGTCTAAAGTTTCAGCGGCTGCAGAAAGAGGGGGGAGCAGCCCGCCCTTGTCACTTACTGGAGGAGGGGGGTTATAAGTCCCTACATACACTCCTGACAAACAGAAGCGTTCAGGAGCAACATGAGCTGCCGAGCGCTTCCGATTCTCTGCCTGCCACTGTAGGAGGAGGGAGGAGCATCATGCTCTCTACTGTAAGTTCGGACTGGTGGAGAGGTGCCCGTAATGAGTGGTGAGGTGCCGGTACTGAGTACCGGCGAGTACCCCTGAAAAAAAGCCCTGCTTGTAGTAAGTTGAATATAGAATACGGCACACAAAGTACAGCTGTTTAATAAATAGATTTAATTGGAGAAAATGTTTCCATGTGCATTGTATGTAAGAGTAAATAGGGAGTTCTGTAAATGTTTCTACTTAGTTACTAATGAGTACAGTGTAATAGAATAAGTGTCTATTTAATTAAGTTAGCAAATGTGCTAATTTGCAATCAGGTAAGTTGAAGTGCTTATGTTATTGGTGAATAAATCACATTTACTTGTACTTTGTGTGACAAGGACTAAAATAGTACAGTGTTTATTTTTTTTACCCTGGTTTTCTCTCAGTGATTTTCGTGATAATTAAGCATTACAGTAAGTGGAATTTACCAAAAATGGCACAGAAATGTTTCCAAAGGGAAATTACATGCGTGTCATACAATAAAGCACCTGTAAGTATAAAACACAAAGGGCCCTATTACAATGTTCACGCAAATGTTTGTGCGCGCGCAAAAACGCATTAACGCGAGGGGTAAAACCCTATGCGCTGAACGTCGTATTACAATGTCAGCACAACAAACGCGAGTATACGTCTACCGAGGGTGAACCTGTGCGAACGCTGCGCGAGCTTACTGTACGTCGCGCGTCCTATACTTAACATTGTGAGTGCAAATGCGTTTGTGAGCTGGTACGTGGATGGTATTACAATCTATGCGCAGTTTGTAATGCACGGCCTTTGCGCGCATAATTTTAGCAACTCCTAAATGCTAGAGTTAATGGCAAATTCTATCAACCTGGCCGAAACCATATACACCAGCCCAAAACAAAATACGCAGCAAAGTATAGTTACACATTCTACACATACCAAACCAATAAATTTGAGAAGTTGTGTGTGCTTTTTTTATTGATACAGCATATATCTATAGATTGACTTTGACAGGCGCAAAAACTTTTTTGTGGTTCTTAATTTTGATTGGCTGAATCGCGTAAAAAAAACAGCCCGCACAGTGATTTCTGCGCGCAACGTTGCTGCGCGCACAAACGTCCGTTTTACGTTATTTTTTGACGGATGAATAAAAAAATGCGCGAGGATTGTAATACCAGTGTTGTTTTACGCACGTTAACGTTTAACGCTTCGCGCAAAAATTTACGTGTTGCGCGTGCGTTTTTGCGTGAAGAATGTAATAGGGCCCAAAACTGTTTAAAACATAATACATGGCTGTCACAGAAAGAGAGACGAAAAGTTAAAAAAAAATCATCGTGAGCAGATTTTTCTTATCGTCTCCCTTTTGGCACAGCTTTATTAGCACCTGGCCCCAGAAGGAAGTGGAGGCAGGGCCTGATACTGGCGGCGTGCAACGCAGGTATCAAAACCTGGAATCTATAGGACTCCATTGAGCCCAGTGCATCCAGCCGCAAGCTCTGTGTGAGCTTGCATTCAAGGGATTGTGTGGGAGCCGTGGATGCATAGTGGAGGGAGACTGGGACCTGCTCTGCTCCAGGCGAGAGGAAGCGGCGGATCGTGCTGCCATCTCACGGTGGGATGAGAGGTGAGTATGTGATTCTTTTCTATGTGTACTTTTGAGCATGTGTTAAATGGTTTTGCAAATACAAAATCACGTAACACCAGCTTTTAATAGTCAGTTTATCTTAGAGAAATACCGTCTCAAGATGAGAATAACAAGCACCTTGGAATGTCTCATTTTTCTCAACCTAGGTGCAAATTAACTCCTATACAAAGTATAGAAGATTTTTTTTTGAGAAAGTATTTTACCAGGAAGGATACATTGAGATTTCTCTCGTTTTCAAGTATGTCCAGGGTGGTGAGTCTGTACCGTTAGGTGTCTTGCCCAAGGACACTTACTGGAGAGGTGCTCTTGCTGGGATTCGAACCAGAGTCTCCACAGTTATAGAGCAGTGATGTTACCTCTAAAGTACAGTAGTAAAGTATACTCGAGCTGCAAGCAGAGCTTGTGGCAAGAGTGGAATAGTGATTCCCAACATTAAGATAACTTCTGGAGACATTATGTATAACATCTCCAGTGATTATCTTAACGACCACGGTGAAATAGGGCCCATCACTGGGCATGTTAAAGCGGACTGTACGTCTGTCTAGAATGAGTAGACTGCAGTATGGTTATGCTGTGAATGGCTGGTGTAATGGTTTACCAGCCAGGTGGTTTGGGTAGAAATGAAAGGGTTCTTAAGTGTTTGGGTCGAAATCCCTACAACCAGGTTCCCTAATGCTAACATCCCGACGGCCAACTTCCAGACAAAACAAGTGCCGGACATACCAAGTTCTCTACAGTCAACTCCCTGACGGCCAACATGCACACATCCAAAATTCCTGCAGCTAACCCTAACTTTATTCCCTAACCCCCTAAACCTAACCCTAACCTCCTAAACCTAGCCCTAACCCTAACTCCCTAAACCTAGCCCTAATCCTAACCCCCTAAACATAGCTCTAATCCTAGCCCCCTAAACCTATCCCTAACCCCCTAAACCTATCCCTAACCCCTTAACCTAGCCATAACCCTAGCCCTCTAAACCTAACCCTTAGCCAAAACCCTAAACCTAGCTCTAACCCTAACTCCCTAAACCTAGCCCCCTAAACCTAGCCCTTAGCCTAAACCCTAAACCTAGCTCTAACCCTAACTCCCTAAACCTAACCCCCTAAACCTAGACCTAACCCTAACCCCCTAATTCTAACCCTAACCCCCTAAACCTAGCCCTAACCCTAACTCCCTAAACCTAACCATAACTCTCTAAAGGTTAGGTTGTTCAGGTTAGCCGCCGTGATTTTGGATGTCTGGAAGATGGCTGTCCGGGAGTTGTCTGTGTAGGGATCTTGGTATGTCCGGCACTTGTTCTGTCTGGAAGTTGGCCATTGGGATGTTGGCATTAGGGAACCTGGTTGTAGGGATTTTGGCCAGCACCCAGTTCTTAAGTATTAAAAGTTACAATGGCTCTCCACTTTTTGATGCAATGTAAGGAGTTCCTGTTCTACAGGGCGATATACATAGACCCAAACCCAGCGTTTTTGTTATAGATCTTAAAGGAATGAATGGAAATTAATGGGCGTTTCGGTAACTGTACCTCCTCTTATGTTGAGCACATCTCATCCCAGCAGGTGCCCCATTTTCTGTTCGGCACGTGTCAACACAACATATTGTTGTGCACGCATATCAATAATGTATAGACCTTATTCCTAATGTTATCCACTAAGGCGTCAGTCATGCAGGATTTGTAACAGTACACTCGTTCAATCAGTCCCACAAAAAGAAGTCCAGACTGGTTGGATCAGGAGACTGGGGTGGCTGCAGGTTCTTGGAAATGACACAGTCCTCAAAAAAACTCAGTGCTCTGACCACTACAAGGAGAGAGAATGTGACTATATTCCTTGTTCGGAAGAACATGGGAGGGGGATAAAAACCAGGATGGGTGTTAGAGTGGCTTAAGAATTAACCCCATGAATCCCTCCCTACCTTTTAGCTTAGAGTGTTTTTTAAATGGGGAGCACATAGAGTTAGGTGACAGCATTGTAATGTAAAACAGCAAATAAATATGACCAATACGACCAATAAAATCCACATAATTCTGTTCAGTTTAAAATAGCCATCTCTAAAATGAAACATCACAATCTTGTGTCTTGTCATCAACCTGATATGCGCCTGATTTTTTTATGTGGATGATAGATGATTAATATACAGTATATTATGAGTGTTATGGACATTCTCATTTTTAAGATTCAAAGGTATATTAAAAAATCATGTGGGATAGAATTCTAATGATTCTCTTGTGCATTTTAATGACTAAAACCCATTTACAATATTTTCATGAACCATTAACTAATGACGTTATGAGGTCATATAGTAATCTGAGAGGATGCAGTTAAATAAAGGTTTGCATTTTTTTTTTAAATTTCTGATTACATATACTCATATTCTCATAATATTAATTTATTTAAAAAAAAACTCCATAAAATTCTCCTCAGGGTCTAATGGTTCCCTATCAGGCAAGTGGGAACCATTTGGAGATATAATACATGTGCAGTAATTAAAAATCGTATGGTGAAGCTTTCTTTAATAGAGTTTCATATTGTGTATCGCAGTCATCATTAATGCTCAGGTAAGGAAAGTTAAATAAGGACACCTTGGTGAGCAAGACACCAGAACACAAGCCTGCAGGATATATTTGTACCCGAGACATATTTGTGTATGATCTGTATTTGCAACTGAGCGTCAGTTAATCAATTACGGCAGCTCCTTGTTAGCAGCTTGGTATCTCTGTGTCATTGCTACAGGAAAGTAGCTAGCTTATATAATTACATAGGCTGAAAAAAGACATGCGTCCATTGGGTTTAGCCTTCACACATCACCTACTGCTGTTGATCCAAAAGAAGGCAAAAAACCCAGTCTGAAGCACTCACCAATATGCAACATACTGGAAAAAAATTCCTTCCTTACCCCAGAATGGCAGTCAGATTTCTTCTTGGATCAAGAAGCTTTTACCCACATATTAAATATTATAACCATTAATAATATGTTTTTGCAGGAAGTCATCCAGTCCTTGTTTAACCCCTTCCCGACCGCTGACGTACCCTGTATCCCTTAGACCCGATGACGTACAGGGTACGTCAGCGGCGCCAAATCCCCCTCCCGCCGGATACTCACCTCCCTCGTCGGATCCCACGGCGATCTGACAGGGAGGAAGCCTGCCCATGTGATTTACATGGGCAGGCGAGGCTGATGACGTCGCCACGCTGCGTGGTGACGTCATCAGAAGGTGCCCCCATGTGTTTCAATGGAGGGGAGGGGGGGGCTCCTTCGGAGCCCTCTATCTCCCCAACCATTGAAGCTAGGGAGATGCCGTTTGCACCGCTGGAGAGGGGAGAGCCTCCCCTTTCCAGCGGTGTATGGCATTAACCGTTTCGCCGCCGGATCACGTTGCGGCGCCAATTGGCGCCAAAACGCGATTCGAACCTGGAGGGGGGCTGACATCTTGGATGTCAGCCTAGCCTCCAGGTCCACCCCCACCCACTGACAACCTCACCATATGTGTGAGGATGTCAGTGGGCCAGTTAACCATCTAGCTGCCATGTAGAGATAAGGGGATCCTAAGGATCCCTTTATCTCCCGATCCATGGCAGCTAGATGGTCATATTTGACATCATTCGAAAGGCCTGATCATGTCCTTTCAAATGATACCAAACATCACCAGGTTTGGTTTAAAAAAAAAATTAAAAAAAAAAATTATAAAAAAATTAAATAAAATAAAAAAATGTGTTTTTTTTTAAAAAATTTTTTGTCTGGGGGGGGTTTAATTAAATAGGACCTAGGCTGACATCTCAAAATAATTAGCACAAAATGGTCAGAATGAGCGCAGCGCACATAGGTGAACTGGCTCAGCAGTGAAAGGGTTAAAAGGTAAAAACATGTAAAAATTGGGTATTTCTATTCTCGGGATAAAATTTGGAAACTATTTAGCCGGGGTCTTTATTGGTGGTTGTAGCTTTAGGGGATTAAATTACGAAAAAGTGTGTTTTTACCATTTTTTTCATCATATTTCATATTTTTTTTTATAGTAAATTATTGGATATGATGGAAATAATGGTATTTCTAGAAAGTCCATTTAATGGCGGGAAAAAGGGTGTATAATATGTGTGGGTTGAATAAACGAGTAAGAGGAAAATTTGACCTAAACCCTAACAGCGCAGAAACGTAAAAACAGCAGCGGTCACTAAAGGACGGATTTGTGTAAAACCGCCCGGTCACTAAGGGGTTAAAAGTCTGTACAGTCTCTGACCCAACCACCTCAACAGGCAGAGAATTCCACAGCTTTATTCTTCTCACCGTAAAATAACCCTTCCTATGCTTTAGGCTGAATTTCCTTTTGTCCAGTCTAAATGGGTGACCTCGTGTTCTGTGTATAGTCCTGTTAATAAATAGGTTTCCAGACAATGGTTTATAATTGCCCCGTATACATTTATATAAGTTTATCAGATCCTTTCTAAGGCGCCGTTTCTCTAAACCAGTGTCTCTCAAACCTGTCCTCAGGACCCATTGACACTCCAGGTTTGCCACATATCTGAAGCACAGCCCAAGTGATATGATTTGCTGCTCAGTGATTGCAGGATTCTGTCTGCATTTCTCCAAGGTGATCTGCAAAATCTGGCCTGGTTGAGGGTCCCGAGGACAGGTTTGGGAAACACTGCTCTAAACTAAACAGGTTTAAGCTTGTTAGCCTTTCCTCAAAACTTAAACCTTCCATTCTGTCACATCTTCGGCCCCCACAGCGCCTGGGGGGCCTGGGTGGCCGGCGGCATCGCTGGCTGGCTGGGTGCCAGAAGTTCGAGCTGGCAGATCGGCGTCTCAGGGGGCGGAGCTTGGCGTGGTGACGCAGAGCCGCCGGCCTTACAAGCAGGATGCGTGGTTCTGCTTGTCGCCCTGACGTGGAGTCATTCCCACATCGCCAGCTGATCTCGTTACTGTCTCAGTGCATTCTGCTAAGTTGCCAATTCTGCTTGTACGAGGACCCTGCTCGTGTTTTGATACGGACTGCCTGTTGACTATTCTTACACTCTTGCCCTTATTTGTTTGTATGTTATACTCTGCATATACCAAGTGAAAAATTCTATTTTTCATTATAATTACCATAAACCTTTTCCTAGTTTCTTCTTATATACCAAAACCAAAGTAAGAGCTGCGCTACGCCATGGCAGAGACCCACAAAAAGAATCAATCACAAAACTGTATTGGTCTTTCTCAGAAGTCTAGCTTTCCTCGTTAAGCCAGATCTATTTATTAAAATTCGAAGAATTTATAGCCAATCAGTGTACAGATACATTACAACATCAAAGTTTAGCCACTCAGTTAACTTACTACCATATATGGTTCACAAGAAATCCTTTTCCCATATTCCCGCTTCTGCGCACATTTTCCTGCACTGAACATAACAGGAAATCGGCCACAGCTCATATCCTATAGAAGGAACAACGGTCTATACAGTATTGAAACTAACAGAAATGGAGGGGGGAATTTCACAGCCCATTTTATAAGAACAGGCTTTTTAAGACAAAATATTTATTATATTTACAGGAAATTAAAATCTAACACCAAGTGTATGTACCGATCATACCGCATGGTCTCTGATTGTGGGTCTGCCCTGCAGGTTGCTGAATCTATGAGCCTCTCATGTCAGCTGTCTGGTATTAAGCCTATATACAGATCATACCGCATGGTCTCTGCTTGCGAGTCTGCCCTGCAGGTTGCTGAATCTATCAACCCCTCATGTCAACCGTTTGGTACTAAGCTTATGTAGAGATCATATCGCATGGTCTCTGATTGTGGGTCTGCCCTGCAGGTTGCTGAATATATCAACCCCTCATGTCAACTGTTTGGTACTAAGTATATGTACACATCATTCTATTCTATCATGCATTGCGGGCCTGCCCTGCAGCTTGCTGAATTCCTTGTACACACATTATACGTTGCTGAGAACAAGTATATGGGATTCCACTCTGTTGCTCATTCGGCTTGTACGACTACCCTCTCTGGTGCCAACTCGGAACGTACTATTGACTACGCTTTTTCTGTACCAAGTTATGTGTCTTTCTTACTATACTATCTCTCTACCTGTGTAGTGTTAACTTGCCTTCACTCAGCAGACACCTGGTCACGAAATCACTTGCTGCTGAGTGGTATCTAGTGTTATACATCACCTCCCTGGCTGGGAGTGCTAGGTGTGGCAGTTGTAACTGCTATCAAGCATCAGGTTAATCTGTCCATAAGGATCCAAACCACGCTGATTTTAGGTGAGCACCATCGCGAGCGTGACACATTCCCTTTATTAATTTAGTCGCTCATCTCTGCACTTTTTCTAGTGCTATAATATCCTTTCTTAAGACAGGTGCCCAAAATTGCACAGCATATTCAAGGTGCATCTTACCATTGATTTATAAAGAGGCAAAATTAAGTTTTCATCCCGAGAGTGAATTCCCCTTTTAATGCACGCCAATACCTTGCTGGCCTTGGCGACTGCTGTTTGACATTGGGCATTGTTACTTAGTTTGGAGTCTATGATTGTTCCCAAATCATTCTCCTTGAGTACCGGCTGGGTGGAGTAGAGTTAACATCACTGCTCTGTGACTGTGGAGACTGTGGAGACAGAGGCTCAAATCCTGGCAAGAGCACCTCTCCAGTAAGTGTCCTTGGGCAAGACACCTAACGGTACATACTTACCACCCAGGACATACTTGAAAACGATAGAAATCTCAATGTATCCTTCCTGGTAAAATACTTTCTAAAAAAATTCTATGACGGTATTATCCTGAGCTTTCTTTACTTGGCATATGAGGAATGATACTGTATGCAATTTAACAGGTGCACCTATCAGTGTTGTATTCTAATACAAAGAATATTATGTTATGGATATTGCTAATTTGCTATGCTTATTCATTATGTGCTGATGGTCCATTTGAGAATCTTCTTCATATAACCCGCATCTTTTTTTTATTCCTTCCTATAGGGGGAGTTGTTGAGCCCATGCCGCTGTGATGGTTCAGTGCGCTGCACACACCAACCCTGCCTAATACGATGGATCAGTGAGCGGGGATCTTGGAGCTGTGAGCTGTGCTATTTCAAATACCACGTCCTAGCTATCAGCACTAAAAACCCCCTCCAGGTAAATATGATAAAAATTATACAATATGTCAAGATGTTCATGTTCTTACTGTTTCCAAACGATTTCTAAAGCCTATGCAACGGGGAGATATTTATGAAAGACGGTGTGAAGTATCAAATCAGTGAAATTCTTGCACTGAGGACGAGCAGACGCTGGAATACGATTCCGTAATGAGGGTACGATTCTCAAAAGCAACAGCAAAATGCTTTTTCTGTGTTTAGAGAGGACAAGAGAAAGGTTTAAATGTTTGTCCGCTCGTTCTTCAAAAGTACTGCAGAGCAACAAAAAGACCCAAGAATGTATTTTATCAGTAGATGACACTATATTCATCTGAAACTATTTATGTAAAATGTTACAGAACCCTGGACCATTGCAGGGTCTCTCCATTCATTTTATTCCTTTTGGCAGATCAGGTACATCATTGTGATTAAAGCAGTAGTTGGGCTTTGGGCCACTAGCCATAACGATGCCTCCTACCTAAAGCAAGTCGATTAAAGTGTGCTGGAACCGTTGGTTTGGTAGGCCTGAAAAAGAAGGCCAATCCAGGAAGTAATAAGCGAAGGAACCTGAAAGAGCAATGTGTGGGAGGGCAACATTTAACCTCTATGGTATGAGTTGACACTGACCCAGGGAGCTTCAAAAGCCGAAAAGACCCCTCTCTCATCTACCATGACTCGCAGCCATTCTATTTGTAGCTGTAATTATAGTCCTACACTAGTCGAGACGTAATGAAGGCTGAAAACAAGTGCCAATTATTGGAAATTAAACACAAGGTTTTACATCTCCTAGAATGTGGATTCTCACTCCTGGGGGAGGGGGTCATCAACAGGCATACAGTAGGTTAAAAGTATAGAACTTCCCCGCTTCTTTTTTGTTTTCCTTTGCTGTAGTTTATTTTCTGTCTTCCAGTTGTCGTATTCGTGGATGTGCCTTTTGCTGACTTTTGGCCTCCTTTTGTGGCTATAATTTTTCTGTACCTTAGGCTAGGGTCAGATTAACGCATTTTTCGCGTCGTCCGTGAAAAAGTGCATTCGAACGAATGGACGTATTTTTTCACGGAATACGCGATAGCGGTCATACGATGCGCAGTTTCGTCCGTGATTTTGTACGGATCATCAATAAAACACTTTTTGTGTCTGGACGTTATGTTAGCCGGACATTAGCAGCGTCTGACGTCTCCTAATCACACACACACGCCGCTAGCGGACGCAGCGCACTCTGTACGTCAGTAGTAGCGGTTTAACGTTCTCGAAAAAATGCGTTCGTTTGCCACTTGCGTTGCACGGACGAACTTTCGTGCGGCCGTTCGTCGTATGTTCCCCGGCATTGGACGTCATTTGCTGCTAGCACGGCCGTGATTTGGTGCGGCTAAACGCACGTGAAAAATGCATTCGTCTGACCCTAGCCTAAGCTAATCTCAAAAATAAAGACTTTTTCAAAAAAAAAAAAAGTATAGAACTTTATACAATTCAAAATGTGGTCCGGCAGAACACCTCAAAATGTAATTATATATATATATTATATGGAAACCACATGGGGGGGGGGGGGTAGCACTCAGCCTTAACTAAGCGTTTCAGTGCGGGTGCGGCTCAAAATAAAATACAAAACAAAAACATGGAGAGAGAACTCCAGACAAACACATTCAAAAACCTGCAACAACAGCTCCATGCATGGGTACATAATACCAGCTTTTACCACATGGTGAAAATTTCATATCTCTGAGCTTTGCTGAATAAAATGGTGGAAATTTGGTTCGCAATGAACGGCCGTGAATTGCTTAAGTCTGCCAACAGCTGTTGTTGCAGGTTTTTGAATGTGTTTGTCTGGAGTGCTCTCTCCATGTTTTTGTTGTGTGTATATATATATATATATATACATATATATATATATATATACACAAGAGTTGTGGTGGAGGACAAAAAGTGAGATAAAAAGCCTGCACACTATAATAAGTGTGTTTAGTATTGCAGAAGCCACCTGCACATCACAGCAATTTGGTGAATTGCATCCCAGAGCTCCTGTGCCACATTCCCCATATGGAGCAAGGAATTCTGGGTAGGATATGCAAATGACATCTGTCTCACTTTTATGCATCCTGGATCTGTTATTACACAGAACCCTAAAATCAATGCTATGCCACACTGTGGCTTTCTAGCAGAGATAAGGTTCATGCAACTGGTCAAAGCCACTCCTAGGACAGTGCTGTTTCGGGTTTGTTGGACCCTCATCAGCTAGGAGCTAGGCATGATGACCAGTTGCAGTGGATGCTTGGGACCCACAGGACAATCAGTACCTACAAGGGTTGTAGTGGAGGTCAAAAAGTGATATATATATATACACACAGTATCTCACAGAAGTCACATTTATGTAAATATTCTATTATATCTTTTCATGTGACAACACTGAAGAAATGACACTTTGCTACAATGCAAAGTAGTGAGTGTACAGCTTGTATAACAGTGTAAATTTGCTGTCCCCTCAAAATAACTCAACACACAGCCATTAATGTCTAAACCGTTGGCAAGAAAAGTGAGTACACCCTTAAGTGAAAATGTCCAAATTGGGCCCAAAGTGTCAATATTTTGTGTGGCCACCATTATTTTCCAGCACTGCCTTAACCCTCTTAGGCATGGAGTTCACCAGAGCTTCACAGGTTGCCACTGGAGTCCTCTTTCACTCCTCCGTGACGTCATCACGAAGCTGCTGGATGTTAGAGACCTTGCGCTCCTCCACCTTCCGTTTGAGGATGCCCCGCAGATGCTCAATAGGGTTTACAGTAGGTCTGGAGACATGCTTTGCCAGTCCATCACCTTTACCCTCAGCTTCTTTAGCAAGGCAGTGCTCATCTTGGAGGTGTGTTTGGGGTGTTATCATGTTGAAATAGTGCCCTGTGGCCCAGTCTTCAAAGGGACGGGATTATGTTCTGCTTCAGTATGTCACAGTATGTGATGTTGGCATTCATGGTTCCCTCAATGAACTTTAGCTCTCCAGTGCCGGCAGCACTCATGCAGCCCCAGACCATAACACTCCCACCACTATGCTTGACTGTAGGCAAGACACACTTGTCATAGTACTTCTCTCACCTGGTTGCCGCCAAACACGCTTGACGCCATCTGAACCAAATAAGTTTATCTTGGTCTCATCAGACCACAGGACAAGGTTCCAGTAATCCATGTCCTTAGTCTGCTCGTCTTCAGCAAACTGTTTGTGGGCTTTCTTGTACATCATCTTTAGACTGTGGAGTCATGGGTTTGATCCCAGCGAGCAACCTCTCCAGTAAGTGTCCTTGGCAAGACACCTAACGGTACATACTCGCCACCCAGGACATACTTGAAAACGAGAGAAATCTCAATGTATCCTTCCTGGTAAAATCCTTTCACAAAAAAAAAAAGAGGCTTCCTTCTGGGGCGATAGCCATGCAGACCAATTTGATGCAGTGAGCAGCGTATGGTCTGAGCACTGACAGGCTGACCCCCACCGCTTCAACCTCTGCAGCAATGCTGGCAGCACTCTACGTCTATTTCCCAAAGACAACCTCTGGATATGACGCTGAGCACGTGCACTCAACTTCTTTGGTCGACTATGGTGAGGCCTGTTCTGAGTGGAACCTGTCCTGTTAAACCGCTGTGTGGTCTTGGCCATCGTGCTGCAGCTCAGTTTCAGGGTCTTGGAAATCTTCTTATAGCCTAGGCCATCTTTATGTGGAGCAACAGTTCTTTTTTTTAGATCCTCAGAGTTTTCTTTGCCATGAGGTGCCATGTTGAACTTCCATTGACTAGTATGAGAGAATGTCCACACACGCTGTGATCACACTGTATTGGGAGCCCTCCACACCAGCGCGAAGTCAACGCTCAAAAGGGGATGCCGAAATACCCCTAACATACCGTAAAGAACGGAGTGGACTCCAAACAGCCAGGTGTATAATCTCTTTCTTTATTCGTGGGAAAGCAGTCTAATCCATAACAAGTGACGTTTCGGCCATGACAGCATGAGTATGATTAAGGCTGTTATGGCCGAAACGTCACTTCTTATGGATTAGACTGCTTTCCCACGAATAAAGAAAGAGATTATACACCTGGCTGTTTGGAGTCCCACTCCGTTCTTTATAGTATGAGAGAATGAGAGCGATAACACCAAATTTAACACACCTGCTCCCCATTCACCCCTGAGACCTTGTAACACTAACGAGTCACATGACACTGGGGAGGGAAAATGGCTAATTGGGCCCAATTTGGACATTTTCTCTTAGGGGTGTACTCACTTTTGTTGCCAGCGGTTTAGACATTAATGGCTGTGTTGAGTTATTTTGAGGGGACAGAATATTTACACCGTTATACAAGCTGTACACTCACTACTTTACATTGTAGCAAAGTGTCATTTCTTCAGTGTTATCACATGAAAAGATATTAAAATATTTACAAAAATGTGAGGGGTGTACTCTCTTCTGTTAGATACTGTATGTCTATGTTCAAACATAAATATCAGCTTGCGACTTACAGTATAATTAATAAATGCCACTGATTACATGATAGACACTAAGCATTTTGAGTGATGCATAGAGTATGCGTATCTCAATTTTTGCTGAAGATTTATTAAAAGTATAGCATATTGTTGGCTTTTTACTTTGCAATACATCAGCTCCGTATGTTTCAGTATAGACACAGGTCTAGCTGAATAAATGAGGAACAGCAGGAGTGTTGTCAATGTGACCACAGTTATTGCTTGGGCCCCACTGCTTTAAATGGCCACTACTATCAAGAAAAGGAAATGTTCCTATGTTTATTTTATGCTGCTGATATCTTACATCGTACACCCATTTTGTTATCTTTTTATGTTGTAAACTGCCCCCCCTCTAGTATCTTTTCCTCACTTGCAGGGTTATTCAAAGAGATCCGAATAGTGGCCGAAAGGTAAACGAACAGTGAAATTCAGCGTACGGTTACCTTTCCTGGCCATTCGGCTATTCAGAGAGCAGGCAGTTCGCCAAATGTTGGCGAATTGCCTGCACATACGGTGCCTGTTCGAGGGTAGTGAAACCCCCAAAGAGAAGTTATGCTTCGTCTATTCAGAAAACACCAAACAGCAGTGAAAAGTTGCCGAATTGCCCAGCTCTTCAGTGGTTTCATTCGACAGGTTTATTCAGGCGAATCCCGTAGGCTTCAATGTTAAAAATATTCCCGTTTTAATTCAGTATGTAATAAACCGTTGATTATAATATTCTGCAGTAAAAAGTCTCTTTAGCTATAGATTTGTTCGGATCTTTTAGGCATTTTTTGTGAAAATTGTTTTTCCGTTTTTTTTTTTTAAATCGTTGTTTCTTTTTTCTGTAACAGCCCTTTTTATTATCATTCATTGGATTTTATGTGTAAATTCCAGGCATTTTCGTTCTGTAGTTTCTTCGCAAACAGCGGTTCACTTTTCAAACATTCAAGCGAGCTGTTTTTTCTTTCCACTGCATTCGTCTGCGGTGTTGGCTTTTTCCGGCGGCTGCTCTGCGCTCTGAACAGCGGGTTTCAATCAGATGTTTTTGCGGGTTTCAGTGTGCGTTTGCCATATTTTGTGGTGAGTGGTCGGCGGGTTTGCGGCGGCTTTTCCCTCCACTACGACGGCCCTGTGGTGCTTGCTAAATACACCGCAGGGTTGCCGAAATGGGATCGCCAAATCGCACCGAATTGAAGAGAACGAAAAGTCACCGAACGTGCGGTGACTTTTCGATTCTCTTTGAATAACCCTGCTAGGGTCGATCACTAGTGTCTTGATTGTTTGCATCCACCTTAGAGCTGCCACCGGAATGTCCTCACTCCAGGGACCGAGTCAAATATCAAAAAATAATTCCAGCATACGGCAGTATTCATCAATTGGGATTTTATTCCATCACCAGAAGTAGAACAAAACAGAAAAATGGGGATAGAGATCTAGAAGGAACAGGAATGGTACATAGTATAATACTGTAAAAACAGTTGCAGTCACACGAAGCCTCTGTTAAAATCTCACTCACAAGATGTGGCGGGTATCAATGCATATAGCGTTATCTTTGATTAGCCCGAAATGCTATCCTGCGATCTCACCAGATTCCGTGTCACTCCACTGCTTCTTAGATGGATGCCAGGGCTGCACTCAGCTACCAGAAGTAGAACAACAATGTTTCGACCTGCAACCAGGTCTTTGTCAAGTTTACTGTTCATATCCATACAACATCTTAAATAGTCTCTCACACCGTAACAAATCAGTACAAATTTTCCCAATAGAATTTATTAAATGCTACATCAGCTTTATTATTAACCTGACACTTTTATTAGACAATTCCCACAGTCACAGACATATGAACACAATGAAAAGCCCTATTGCCACGATTGGCTGTAACCTGTATTATTTAATTAAAGAAAGGGTGCATAATCAGCCTCTCTGTTTAACCCTTTCGCTGCTGAGGCTTTTCCCGCCCCTGTGCTGAGGTCATTTTTTACCTGTTTTGCGCATCATGTTTAAACCTGTTTTGAAGGCTTATTTTAGTATATGACATCGACATATTATATATCGTTCTTTCCGTCAGACTCGGTAGATTCATAATATGTCATTATTATATGTATACGTTAGTCATGTTTGTATATTATAACAAAAAATGCAATAAAATATGTATTTTCAATAATTTACAGCGTGTAAAGTGTTTTTTCCACATTTTAACATGCGAGCAATTGCGGTTATATTTTGTATGGGGTGCGCTTGTTAAAAAAATTAGAGATGGGGTCTCGTTACATTTTTTTTGGGGAAAATGACACCATTTTTAACAAACGCACCGCATACAAAAATCGTTAATGCAGCATTATTGTTCACATTATAATTGAAATGGGAACAATATTGCTGCATTAACAAAACAAAAAACAAAAAAAAAAAGTGTTTATTTTTTTTTTTTAATTTTTTTTTTTTATTTTTTTTTATTTTTATTTTTATTTTTTATTTTTTTTTACATTTTTTTTACTTTCATGTTTTGGTATCGTTGGAACGGCCATGCTCTGGCCGATCCAACGATATCAAAATTTAACCCCTAACTGCCACGGATCGGGAGATAGGGAGTTCATTGGAACTCCCTATCTCCACACTTCGTGGCAGTTAGGGGTTAATGCTAGGACTGGCGTCATCGTGCTGCGCACGATGACGCCAGTCCTCTGGGGGAGTTCCGGAAGCTTGGCCGACATCCAAGATGTCGGCCAGCTCCCGGGAAGATCGCAAATCGGCGCTTTTCAGCGCCGATTTGCGATCCAGCTCCCCAGGGGTTAATGCCAGGCATCATTTGGAAGGGCAGGCTGTGCCCTTCCAAATGATGCCTGGGTTAAGCCCCTGTGAGCCGCCGATCGGGAGGGAGAGAGGTCCGAAGGACCTCCCCCCCCTCCTTTCAGGCGCCTCCTCCGCACATGCGGGGGGGCGCGCCTGAATTATGTGTCATCGCGGGGGCGCGATGACACATAACAATGGCGGCCACTGCTCCGGATGCCGGGCTGACATCCAGGATGTCAGCCCGCACCGGAGGGGCCAGCGATCGGCCGGTACCCCGGCCGAACGCTGACCCCAATGCGAGGACGCGCTCAGCGCGTCCTCCGCATACCAGGGGCAATGCTGAGGACGCGCTGAGCGCGTCCTTAGCATTGAAGTGTTTAAACCCTGGGGGGACATCGAGTTTAGATGATATATCCAATATTACATTTTCCTTTTCAAGATTATCTCCCTATCGCCCCCTCTTGTAAATTTGAGGACGCCTTCCACAACCTGAAACCTCAGCTGTTAGGCTGGGGTCAGACCAGCGCACTTTTAACGTGCGTTCTGGCGCACATAATTACGGCCGCACTAGCAGCAAATGACGGCAATGACGGCCAATATACGAAGTACGGTCGCACGAAAGTCCGGCCGCGCAACGCAAGTGGAAAATGAACGCATTTTTTCGAGAACGCCGAACCGCTAGTACGGACGTACAGAGTGCGCAGCTGCGGCATAGCGGCGTGTTTGCGTGATTAGGAGACGTCAGACACTGCTAATGTCCAGACTACATAACGTCCAGACGCAAAAAGAGTTTTATTGACGATCTGAAAAAATCACGCACGAAAAATGCGCATCGTATGACCGTTTTCGCGCACTCCGTGAAAAAATACGTCAATTCGTTCGGACGCACTTTTTTACGTTCGCGTGTAAAAATGCTTTCGTTTGACCCTAGCCTAAGACGTCATGACCAAATTCTACAAAATGACATGGTTTCTTGAAGTTGCACTTTTTTTTTGTCCTGATGTCAGATTTATGCTTCACTATGCAACTCTTTACTTTTTGTACGTCTCTCAAAAGTACCTCCTAGCAGGAACACCAAAAGATTAGCCTTTGTATCCAATTTTGGAACACACATGGATCAAATCAAAAAGATCCTGTTCAAGAATTGGCACATTTTGAAAGACTCTTATCCTAAAATACCAGAATTTCAAATGGTTCCCCTTATGTCTTACAAAAAGGGAAAGTCCCTCAAAGACAAATTGTTGAGAGCGGAATTTAAGGGGGATCAGAGTAAAACTACGTTTTTTTGGCACACCTAATGCTGGCGTCAGATGAGCGCGCTATGTGCGCCCGTAATGACGTGCTTACAGGCGTCCGTCGCAGCGTTGTGAGGCTGCAACTGGGCCGGTCACACGCTTGTGCACACTTGTGCGCGTGCACGAAATGTGCACGCAACAATCATCCGTTATCCAAGCCTCTCCGTCAAAGCGCTAGGACGTGCGTTGGAGCTGCAAAGCGCGATTCTCCATAGCACAGTCGCACTTTGCAGAGCTGAGCGCACTGAGTACGCTCAGCGAGGTGGCCAGATGGGCGTCGAGTGGAAGGAATGTCCACTCTCACGGACGTTCCTTCCGCTCTCCAAAGATGCTTGTCTGACACTAGCCTAAGTGGGGTACCTTCCCATGCCTCAGCTGTTCATGTGGCTGTGCGATCATCCATGGAGACTCCTTCGTTCATCCCCATTTGGGATACGAGCACCAGAGAGAATACTTCACGTGCAATTGCACATTTGTAGTACACCTACTGAAATGCCCTTGTGGGTTAATATATGTAGGAGAGACCACACAAAAAGTAGAGTCGAATATGGAAGCATAAATCTGTTTTATATGATTGAAGAGGCCTGATCATGGCCTTTCAAATGATACCAAACATGACCAGGTTTGTTGTACAAAAAATAAATAGCTAAAATAAAATAATAATAATAAAAACATTTTTTGTCTGGGGGGATTTAATTAAATATCATTTTAGATGCCAGCTTAAGTACTGAGTATAAAACGGTCAAAATGAGCTCAGCACAGAGAGGTGTAATGGCTCAGCAGTGAAGGGGTTAAAAAGCAAAAACATGTTAAAATTGGGTATTTCTAATAGGACAAAATTCTGAAACTATTTAGCCGGGGTCTTTTTTGGCGGTTGTAGATTTTTGGGGTTTATATTTCGAATATTTCATATTTTTTTTTATAGTAAATTATACAATATGATGGAAATAATGGTATCTTTAGAAAGTCCATTTAGTGGCAAGAAAAACAGTATATAATATGTGTGGGTTCCGTAAACGAGTAAGGCCATCGTCAGACGAGCACACTATGTGCGCCCCTACTGACCTGCTTACTGGCATACGTTGCAGCGTTTTGATGCTGCAACGGGGCCGGTCACACGCTTGTGCGTGCACGTGAAATGTGCGCGCAACAAGCGTCCGTTATCCAAGTCTCTCTGGCAAAGCGCTAGGACGGACGTTGACGGAGCTACAAAGCGCCATTCTCCATAGGAGGATCGAGCCTTGCAGCGTTGAGCGCACTCAGCGAGGTGGCCAGACAGGTGTCGAGTGGAAGGAACGTCCACTCTGACAGACTCTCCTTCTGCTCTCCAAAGGCGCTAGTCTGACACTAATCTAAGAGGAAAATTAGACCTAAACACAAACAGTGCAGAAACGCAAAAACAGCAGTGGGCACTTTCGGAGTGACAGTCATAAAACTGCCTGGTCACTATGGGGTTAAATAAACATGAACCACAAAGCAAAGCTTTTGGTAAATGTTGCATCATGGGAGCAATACACAAAGCGGAAACGAGATCAAAACCTTACTTTATTTTTCCTTTTTACACGCAATTACTTCCAACTAAGAAAAGAAAAACAGCAGCATGTGTTAATCTAGTTACCGCTTATGGAAGTGGTAGTGTCCCTTTAAAAGGAGACTTTTCCCAGTCTCCTGAAATGGGAATACCTGAACAGAACAAGGAATAGAGATACAGAGAGAAAGTAGACCTGTTCCACCGAACCCGAAATGTCTGGGAGGTATGTTAGAGTGTCTGATTTCTCATACAGTGTTTCAATAGTCACCTCCCAATCTATACAATACATATTGTGATATAGCCACCTAAGAGACCATTTAATGTTTGAAGTATTTCTTTAATTTTCCAGCAATAGCTGCAAGCAGAGTGTCCAAATGAAATGAAAACACCCATAAATCAAACCCTACTCCTTCATTCAGAGGGTAATTGAACAACAGCTCTTCCTTTCCTAACAAAACTGGGCAGCTAAGCTGCTTACCAGTTACAACACTTAGCAGAAAATAAAGAGTTTATACTTCCCTTAGAAATTCAGTTTAATGCTCCTCCTCTGCTTGTCCCAGCCAAAAGACTACCTTTCCAGGGAAAACCACTTAGAGTTGCCACATCGGCCAAGTTTTCCATGACACATATAATTTATTCATGTTGATGGGCAGTGAATGAAAACTGCCACCCCGCAGCATGTAGAATCCATACCATACGCTTCATGTAAAAGGAATCCCAGGTGACCTGCCTTTGCTTCCTTCCTGCAGCATGCTCCCCCCTATGCCTGAAATAGTACTATATGCCCTGGAATACATGTCCGATGTGGCAACCCTAGAACCACAGCACCCTAACACTGGGCAGTTCCAATGAGCAGGTGGCTGAGGATTAACCCTATACCAAAGGGAAAAGTGCTTTCTCCATCCACCTGCTGACCTCCTGGTGATCCATCACCCTGTCCCAATCACCCTGTCACAATATACACACCATTCTTCTATAACTTTCTGAGAAATGTTAGCTATTTAGTAAAAATGAAGCATTAGCTGTTGTTATTATGAAATATAATTATGACCATTATAAAGTATGTGTGGTCTGCCCAGATTTTATATTTTCTGTTTGTGTCACATTAGTTTTGAAGAATCTCCTTCCATTGACAAAACTCCAGCACACAATAAAGGTGGATGACCGATCCTAGGGGCGTCTCATCCAGTTATTAAATCTGGATCCCATTGAGCCGAGCACTTTTGGTTTTGATTTTGCCCTTCTAGATTTCACTGCATAGAGGAACATGTTAATGCGAAACCGAAAATGATTTTAATGATGTAGGACTATTCAGAGAGACCCCGTGGCTGATCCATTTAGATGCAGCGTGTCCATGGAACGTGACAAGAGATAAATAAAAACACAGCTTGACATCTATCATAAGAGATACAAAAGCACAGCATAACAGCTATGGAGGGAGGGAAAGGCTGCTACCAAAAAGGTGTATAAGCTGTCATTATACTTTGTGACTCAGTCATTCAAAGTGTTAATAAAAAAAAACCCTTTAAAATAGACTAATTATGATAATTAACTATTATTGAAGATTCATACATGGCAATTAAAGAGCCATCAAGTTTCCATGCTGAAAGAAAGGAGTCACTCCTACGTTTGAGACACATGGTTACCAAGAAAGAAGACACATCTCAGCAACCATAGGACATCGCAAGTAACGTTCCTGAAATATGTGCCTGGACCATTTATGCATCAACCACCAGTGCAGGAATCTCCATATCCCTTTTTTAGTCCCAGAAGATCATTTTTTAAGGACTTGCTGACAATGTCTTTGTGGCCAGTAATGGTACAGAATGGCATTTAAATATTTTTGATATTCCACCTTGACATAGGCATAAATAGGATGTTGATCCAAATTTCCCAATTACCTACAATGCCACTTTGAAAGAGAAGAATACAAAAAGTGCAGTTATTATTCCATTATGTTTTTTTGAGACCTATGTTGACTCTTCCGCAATACCAGTACTACAGATAAGGGCTTTATTTTGGTTTCATATGCAGCAACCACTCCCCAATTACACTTTTCTTACGGCCCTATTCCAACCCAGCCATTACAGCAGGGGTCAGCAACCTTGGCCACCCAGGTGTTTTGAAACTACAATTTTCATGGTGTTATGTCAATCTAGTGAGTTGCTGGGAATCTTGGCAGTTGTAGTTCCAAAACATCTGGAGGGCCGGGTTGCTGACACCGTCGTTAGACTATTGCCATGAAACAGCAATGCTTGTGGCTGCTTGAGCGGCTATTTCATTCTGACACGGTAACCTACCACTGCTCTGTCACATACAATCCCAGTTGCGTCAGCATGAGGATGCCAGAGCCAAACCTCATTTTCATGGTGCATGTATTTTGAATCACTCCCCCCCCCAATTATATATACACCCATGGGAACAGTTCCACCTTGCTTTATTGTGGTGAGGGCTGTATCATGGGGTCCTATACCTGCGTGCAGAATGATTCCCTCGCTGTCAGTGTCCCGAAGAAATACTGATTCTGGCTGAAACCCACCCAGTCAATAGCCGGAGCTCTTTGCAGTGTTAAAACACAAATGGGAATGACTTTGTTCAGGGTTTGCCGTTACAAACACAAACAGGGGGAGGTACAGAATACAAAGGTAAAACACACCCCTGTGTTTCCATGCTGAATAGCCTCCCCAGTAGCTTCCCCCTCCCACACACACCCTGGTGTAATAGAGAATGGCTGGGGAAGGTGACAGAAAGATCTGGTTTAAACCAGTTCTCAGGGAATGGTGTTGGTGGAAGCTGCGACAGACAAAGGAATCCATTACTTGCATTCACATAGGGAAAACAGCACAGTATATACTGTACCATTCGACACTGCATTAAATACGTAAGGGAATAATAATATAACACAGACATCAGGGAATAGGGCACATAAAACACAAACACCGAGAACTGTGGGTACAGGGTGACTTTATGACTTTACCAGATGAGAGATCAGGGAAACAACATAAAACATCAGGCCCGCACCTCCCAAATGCATCTCTAGGTTCATGTACCCCAAGTCCAAAGTGACTACCATCGCAAGGATAATAGTATGTGTGACGGACTGCCTGGCACACTGACTGTGTGCCTCTCTCAAACTCTAGCTTTCTCCAAGCTGGACCCCGACATCCAGGATTCTCAGCCCAAAACCTCCCTAAAAATCACCAGGCATGACCAGTGTTTTAGAGTGAAAAACAAGACTGACTCTTTATTTTAAAACATACAGCTATGGACAGTTGAGGGACAACCCCTCCCGAATACATCACAGATTAGATCAACAGATCAAATAACAGGACAATTGGAAGGGACCTTCAAAACAATGGACCATTTACACGGGCAACCTTATCTTAAACTGCCTGCTAGTTCTTGGGAGGAAGGGAAAGGGAGTGGGTGGGAGCAGAGCATGTGAAAACAAAGGAATATATTCTTACAGTGGGTGGGTCTATACTATACAGAGAGAGGATAGAAATAAAGAGGGAATGTACGCTACACAGAGAGGATAGTAATAAAGAGGGAATGTATGCTATACAGAGAGAGGATAGTAATAAAGAGGGAATGTACGCTACACAGAAAGAGGATATATTACAGAGGGAATGTATGCAATACAGAGAGAGGATAGTAATACAGAGGGAATGTATGCTATACAGAGAGAGGACAGTAATACAGAGGGAATGTATGCTACACAGAGAGAGGATAGTAATACAGAGGGAATGTATGCTATACAGAGAGAGGATAGAAATAAAGAGGGAATGTACGCTACACAGAGAGAGGATATATTACAGAGGGACTGTACGCTATACAGAGAGAGGATAGTAATACAGAGGGAATGTATGCTATACGGAGAGAGGATAGAAATAAAGAGGGAATGTACGCTACACAGAGAGGATAGTAATAAAGAGGGAATGTATGCTATACAGAGAGAGGATAGTAATAAAGAGGGAATGTACGCTACACAGAAAGAGGATATATTACAGAGGGAATGTATGCAATACAGAGAGAGGATAGTAATACAGACTGAATGTATGCAATACAGAGAGAGGATAGTAATACAGAGGGTATGTATGCTATACAGAGAGAGGACAGTAATACAGAGGGAATGTATGCTACACAGAGAGAGGATAGTAATACAGAGGGAATGTATGCTATACAGAGAGAGGACAGTAATACAGAGGGAATGTATGCTACACAGAGAGAGGATAGTAATACAGAGGGAATGTATGCTATACAGAGAGAGGATAGAAATAAAGAGGGAATGTACGCTACACAGAGAGAGGATATATTACAGAGGGACTGTACGCTATACAGAGAGAGGATAGTAATACAGAGGGAATGTATGCTATACGGAGAGAGGATAGAAATAAAGAGGGAATGTACGCTACACAGAGAGAGGATAATATTACAGAGCGAATGTATGCTATACAGAGAGAGGATAGTGTCATGAAAAGAGTAGACTCCGTGGGTTGGTTTATAGTTGTTGATTTATTCAGCATAACATCGGATAGAGGAGACACATACAGTACGTCCCGCTAGTATGGCATCCCAGCAGACACTGCCTGGTACCGCCCCCACCCTTCCTGTCATGTGACTCCGCTCTCACCACATCTCCCCCTTTTAACGGTAAAACATACAAAATAAACAATGTAAACATACAAGTAGATAAACAATGCTAACTTGGACATCGGGGTAGACTACCCTAGTCCGCAGTGACTTTGGGATTATTCTACCCATTCTTCAAGTCGCTGCTCTAGCTAAACATTAATCCCGGTAACGTTCCAGAGGCCTCACAACTCTACCACTCGAAGTCATCTTGCAAGAACCATCACCAAGTCCTTGAGAGGGTGGCTGTGGCTCCGCTGGAAGCAGCGGTACATCATGCCCAGAAACCACCTGCAGGGTAGACCCATTCCGTAAGACCGGAGAGTCTGGCTGTTGCGGTGTCGAGGTCTCAGCACTCAACTCCTCGGGTACCGGCTGAAGATGCCTTCTGTTGCGGCGAGCGACAGTTCCTCCTTCCGTGCGGATCACATAGGACCTGGGCTCCGGAGAACGCTCCACAACTGTAGCCGGGGTTCTCCACCTTGTCTCATCATCTAGCTTAACCCGGACACTCTGCCCCGGGTATAGCACCGATAGTGGGCGAGTAGAGTGTCGTCTATCGTAAAAGAACCTGTAGTTCCGCTTCGCCACCTCGTCCCTCCTCTGAATATCCTCCGGAAGGACCGGGAAGCGGCAGGGAAGCATCCACAGAAGGCAAAGTAGTACGAATCTGCCGTCCCAACATCAGCTGAGCAGGGCTACACCCTGTAGCCTGAACAGGAGCCGCTCTGTACGCCATCAGGGCCAAATAAGGCTCTGCCTGCCCCAAAATAAACTTAGCGGTCTGAACCGCTCGCTCCGCCATCCCATTAGCCTGCGGGTAATGCGGACTGGAAGTCGTGTGACGGAAATCGTAATCCTTCCCAAAAGAAGCAAACTCTTTAGAGGCGAACTGCATACCATTGTCACTCACCAACTCCGACGGGATACCCCACCTGGCAAACATGCTTTTCAGACGGACGATCACAGTAGCACTGGTCGCCTCACCCAGTGGCGCGAGCTCAAGGTATCTGGAGTAGTAGTCCACAACAACTAAGTATTTCCTCCCTTTTAGTTCGCACAAATCCGCAGCTATCTTCTGCCATGGACCCGCAGGTAGGGGGGTGGAAAGTAAAGGCTCACGTCTCTGTGTAGGTCGACGTTCTCTGCAGAAGGCACATCTCGAGATGAAATCAACAATGTCAGCGCTAATCCCAGGCCACCACACAGCAGACGACGCCCTCTCCCTACACTTGGAAACCCCCAAATGACCTTCATGAATCCGCCGTAGCATGTCTTGACGCAGACTTTTCGGAATAACAATGCGGTCTTGAAAAAACACTAAGCCGTCCATTTCAGTAAGGTACGCTCTCTCGGACTGGAACGCACTCAGAGACCACCACGCAGCACGACTCTCCGGCCAGCCGTCTTTTACATAGCTGATAACTTCTTGAAGGACAACATCCAGGTGCGTCTCTCTCTTAATCTGTTCCAATCTCCCCGAAGAGATGGATTTGGAGGCTAAGATCGAATCCACATACACCTTCACGTCCGACTCTGTCGACGAATCGCCCTCAGCAGCCAGCGGGAGTCTGGAGAGGGTATCTGCCACCACCAGCTGTTTTCCCGGGACATGCACAGCTCTAACATTAAACCTAAGTAGTCTCATTAAGAGTCTCTGGCATCTCAGAGGCGCCTTGTCGATATCATAAGAATTAATAAGAGGAACTAGTGGCTTGTGGTCAGTCTCCAGACTGAACTCCTCCAAACCCACCAGATAACGGTGGAAGCGTTCGCAGGCCCAGACTCCGGCCAAACACTCTTTTTCAATTTGTGCATAACGTCTCTCTGCTGCTGTTAAGGTGCGAGAACAATAGGCAATAGGCTGTAGTTTACCCTCATTAAGCTGCAGAAGGGCCGCTCCCAACCCGTAGCTACTAGCATCTGCGCTAACCACAGTCTTCTTGCAGGGGTCATAGTACCCCAACACCGGAGCGGATCCCAGCATGGACTTGACTCGTGCTAAGGCCTCCTCCTGTGGAGGTCCCCATATCCAGGCGACATCTTTCTTTAACAATTCTGTGACAGGATGTAACACCGAGGACAACTCCGGTAGAAACTTCCCCACATAATTCACAAGGCCCAGTACTTGTCTCAGTTCATTCACATCGGAAGGGCTTTTCATTTTCTCAATAGCGAGAACCTTGCTGGCGTCTGGCTTAACCCCCTCCCCACTAATAATATGGCCAAAATAACACAGTTCTGGTTTCCCAAAGTGGCACTTCTCCTTATTGAGCCTCAGGCCAGATTCCTTGATGGTTTGCAGCACACAAAGCAGTCGCCGGTCGTGCTCCTCCTTAGTGGACCCATACACAAGGATATCGTCCATAACTACCACAGTACCCTCATGGTCTCTCAACAGGGAACTCATCTCTCTCTGGAAGATCTCCGGGGCCAAAGATATCCTGAAGGGGAGTCTGCGGAAGCAAAACCGACCTACCGGAGTAATGAAGGTCGTCAGTTTCTGGCTCTCTGGGTCAAGGGGTATCTGCCAGAACCCACTGGAAGCGTTGAGCGTGGAAAAGAAGTGAGCCCCCGACAACTGAGGAGCAATATCTTCCAATGTCGGCATGACATATCTCTCCCTCCTAACGGCCTCGTTCAGACATTTCAAATCCACACAAATACGAACTTTCCCATTCTTTTTAGCGACCGGTACAATGGGCGCACACCAGTCAGTAGCTTCTGTGACCGCCTCGATAACCCCCATCTTTTCCATCCGCAGAAGCTCGCACTCCACCTTCGGCAAAAGCGGAAATGGAATCCTACGAGGCGTAGTAAGGCTATAAGGGACAGCCTCAGGTTTGAGCTTTATACGGACCGTCTCACAGTTCAGCAGCCCCAGGTCTCCAAACACGTCCTCAGTGACTTCGTACACTCTAGCAACAAGGCCCAGACTGCAGGCTGCTTTCCGACTCAGAAGGTTATTCACACACGATCCTCTGATCACGTACACCCACATCGATATTTTCTGCTCCCGGTACTCACAGTCAGCAAGGAACCTGCCGATGCAATCAATGCGACCTCCCGGACTATGAACTTGAATCGTAACGTTCTCCAGCTCCGGACGTCGAGGTAGCTTTCAGAATGTCACAAAGGAAATAACTGTAATGTCTGCTCCGGTATCAATCTTAAAGGCAACTCTTTCACCCAACATCGTGAGAGTAACACGCCAATCCTCGACAGAGCCGGACTGTTCAGTCACCGATCCTATAAAGGACAGTTCCGGCGTCTCCTGATCACTGTCCAGACACATCTCTCTCACAGACTCTGATTTACAAACCACCTCAAAATGGCCGGCGCGGTTGCACTTCCTGCACCTCTTGTCTATAGCAGGGCACCGCGTCTTCATCTCGTGAGGGCGGTTACAGCATGTGCAACGGGAACACGGTGTCCAACCGCTCCTGGGTCTGTCCGCTGCCTGCTGTCTGCCGCTTTTAACCCTTTGTGACTGGTGTATTTCTTCCACCCTGTTTTCTGACCTTAAGTCTGCACTTTGTTTCTTCACCAATTCACTCTGACGTGCAATCCGTATCGCCTCATCCAGTGTCAGCTTAGACTCCAGCTGCAACTTAAGTGAAACTTCCGAGTCTGCAATTCCGATAACCAGTCTGTCTCTGATCTGCTCCTCCTTAGCAGCGCCGAACTCACAGAACTCTGCCAACTGATAAAGGCTGCGCACAAATGATTCCACAGATTCTCCCTCACACTGGGCGCGCTTGTGAAAGCAGGCTCTCTCGTGAATTACATTTCTTCTGGGCACAAAATGGGCGCTGAGCTTATCCACGACTTTATCAAAGTCCATCTCTTCCCCAGCGCTGAACTGAAAAGTACCATAAATCGGCTCCACGTCTCTCCCCATAGCGTATAAAAGGGAATTAACCTGCACCTCACCAGGCTCCTTATCCAGCTTTGAAGCGATCCTGAAGCGTGCAAACCTTTGGCGCCAAGCAGGCCATGCAGCAGGCTGAGAGAAATCGAAGGGTTCCGGAGGAGAGAACTTAGACATCTTCACAGATCAAAATGGATACGCAGGGAAACACTTCTGACACCATGTCATGAAAAGAGTAGACTCCGTGGGTTGGTTTATAGTTGTTGATTTATTCAGCATAACATCGGATAGAGGAGACACATACAGTACGTCCCGCTAGCATGGCATCCCAGCAGACACTGCCTGGTACCGCCCCCACCCTTCCTGTCATGTGACTCCGCTCTCACCACAGATAGTAATACAGAGGGAATGTATGCTATACAGAGAGAGGATAGTAATACAGAGGGAATGTATGCAATACAGAGAGAGGATAGTAATACAGAGGGAATGTATGCTATACAGAGAGAGGATAGTAATACAGAGGGAATGTACGCTATACAGAGAGAGGATAGTAATACAGAGGGAATGTACGCTATACAGAGAGAGGATAGTAATACAGAGGGAATGTACGCTATACAGAGAGAAGATAGTAATACAGAGGGAATGTACGCTATACAGAGAGAGGATAGTAAAACAGAGGGAATGTACGCTATACAGAGAGAGGATAGTAATACAGAGGGAATGTACGCTATACAGAGAGAGGATAGTAATACAGAGGGAATGTACGCTATACAGAGAGAGGATAGTAATACAGAGGGAATGTACGCTATACAGAGAGAGGATAGTAATACAGAGGGAATGTATGCTATACAGAGCGAGGATAGTAATACAGAGGGAATGTACGCTATAGATACGACATGACATTATAATAAACACTTATGATACACAGACAACAGGAAATAGAGCATTACTGGACCAAAGACAGTTGCTTCTAGGGTAACCGGCCATTATGCCTAGACCCCGGGAGGAATTCCCAACACCTCCAAACAAAACAGATCCGCAGAGAAATATTAACCCCTACAGCCTGGGTCTGTCACAGTATGTTTTGAGTTTGATTTCTTGATACTAACCTGGCTAGTTCCTGACCTCTGAATTCCTTTCCACAGCTAATGTTGCTCAATTCTGTGCATCTCTACTGTGCTCTGACCTAGTTTGTCTCTAGTTTTGTTCCTCTCTGTGCCCTCTTACCTTGGATAGGTTTTAGATATTCTCTTGTCTTTCCCTTAGGGTGTCACGTTAAACTCAGCCGATAATGATGCTGTGTGAGTTTTGGGGTTTGGGCCCTGTGTGATGGGTACAGTTTCTTGACACCAAGCTATTTTGTTGACCACATATTATAGATCTAACCTATTTGCAAATAAATACAAATATAATTTAGAGTGATAAAGTATTATTCAAATTTGCTCCATTTACGTATCTGTAAAAATAGCTTTCAAATACATTGGAAATCAAAAAGCACCTACATGTCGCTTGAGAGAAATATGATCTGTGCTGCATATTCTGCGTCACTCGCACTGCTACCATGATATCTACTTTAGAGAACTTTAAACATTACTAAACTTATTAGAGCCTGATCACCAAGTCAAGAGGTGCTATTTGTATTTTCACTTTAAGGTCAGAGGTGATAGTAATCGTTTGTTCTACTGCAGTTCTGTTCAAACTGTGACCAGATGGTATATACTGTATATATATATACACATCTTTAGCCACCAGGACTAATTTTATTTTATTTGACTAAGCAGAAGAAAGTATCTCTTTAAAAACAAGATAAATTGTATTTGTCTCAAGATAATAAAACGGTGAATATGCGCTCTATAGCTTTGGCTTCTTCTATTGGCTCTACAATTCAGTGAACATTGTTAGATTGCCAGGCAAGACAATGGAAGGTGGAAAAAAGGGATCAAATTGAAATTTAGGGTACACCAAATAAAAGGGGTAATGGAAAGCAAGAAATGCCAGAAAATAGATGCTGAAATGCAGTGTGTGCGATATGTAATGTAACAGGAAAATGGTGGAATTCACTATACACACTCACGGCGATATTAACGATCTGTTGAATCACTATAACATGACGGGAGTTTCCTACCCTGAGTTTATGCTAAGGTGAACTTGTCTTGCATTTGTGAGTTAATGATAAAGGTGTAGCGGTGTATGGTAAAATTCTAAAATGCACCTCTGTTTTATTAATGCTGCATATGCTGTGTGATATAAATTGCGCCTAAATTTAGACGCTAAGAATAAACAGTAGTTTTTGATGTGACAGTGCAGGTTGGTATAAACTTTCAACATTTATTCTACATAACCTCACACACTAGTTATCTCCTACACGTTTTGCTAATCCGCTGCACTACCTACTTCCCCTATCCCTAAACCTCCTATTACTTGAACCCTAAACTACCTGGGGTTGTAGGTAATGGGGAACCCTCTGCATGCGTCCCCTGTTAATTAACTCTACATTACATAAACCCTCACAGTACATACACCCCCTCTCTGGATAACCCTAATCAAATAACCCCCTACTATCTAAACCTGCTAAATTTAGCCTTATTTGTTTCTACAATGTACTCACCATTTTCTAGTAAAAAACAAAAACAATAATAGTCCTGCCAGACGGCTAACAGAAACACAATCAAATAGATATTACGTGGGTGTATAGATGCCCCAATGTCAGCCAATGGGATGGCTGCATAGACACCAGCCATCTTGTACCAGAGCAAAATGCCATTGGCATCCAACCACTCATTCAGGTTCAGCCAATGAGACATGCTTCCCTCTATCTTATTTTTGCTTTTAATCGGAAGATATTTGATTTTCCAGCTGGCCGTAATCAACCAATCAAGCAGTCTGCAGGGAAATTGCGAGAGCGTGTAGAAGATGAGTTTATCACATACGGTAAACTTCATCTGAACAATAGTGACATAATGGAGGAAGAGTACCACGCACAGTCTACACTGAAGGAGTTGAAATAATTTAATTTATTTTAAAGATGACTAATTTCAGCCAAAAACATAACAAGAGTTGGTACTCATTAAGCCATTGCCCACATTAATTTGGTTGTTGTTTTGTGTCAGGTTGGGAGTGCGACGGTGGGTGAAGTAAGCCCATGATGCAGTGATCGTGGAGTCACACAGGTTGCTGGGTACTGAAGGTTTATTAAAAGAATAAACAAAACAAATAGCAATTGATATGAGCACTAGCAGGCAGGCAACAGACTGTATGCAGGTTTCAGGGTTCAGCTTGAAAACGAGGATTCTTGAGAGCGGGGTACACTTGAAAACGAGGATTCTTGAGAGTGGGGTACCTTGATAGTGAGATTCTCCTTGGGAGCAGGGTTCCACTTGGGAGCAGGGTTCCACTTGGGTATCTCACTGGAGGGATTCGGGTTCACTGGTAGGGAGCTTCAGGGACAGGACTGGTTGTCCGCACTTCCAGAAACGTTTATGTTGAAGCCCTGATGGAAGGGTGGATCCCTCTTTTAAGCAGGCTTCATTTAGGTGAAATAGCATACACAGTGGCGTAACTAGAAACCTGAGGGCCCCGGTGCAAGAATCCATGAAGAATCCCAACCCCCCCAAAAAAAAGATCTATATTTTTACTTTTTTATTTCCTGCAATATAAAAAAGATAGTATTGCCCCCAGCTGACACGGATATATACTGTATATTGCCCCCAGCTCACATGGATATATATATTGCCCCAGCTCACATGGACATATGTATTGCCCCCAGCTCACATGGACATATATTGCCCCCAGGCCACACATGGATATTTTTGCCCCCAGCTCCTGTATAAATTTGCCCCCAGCTCCTGTATATATTTGCCCTCAGCTCCTGTATATATTTGCCCCCAGCTCATGGATATATTTGCCCCAGCTCATGGATATATTTGCCCCAGCTCATGGATATATTTGCCCCCAGCTCATGGATATATTGCCCCAGCTCATGGATATATTGCCCCAGCTCATGGATATATTTGCCCCCAGCTCATAGATATATTGCCCCAGCACATGGATACTGCCCCAGCTCATGGATACTGCCCCAGCTCATGGATATACTGCCCCCAGCTCATGGATATACTGTCCCAGCTCATGGATACTGCCCCAGCTCATGGATATACTGCCCCCAGCTCATGGATACTGCCCCAGCTCTTGGATATACTGCCCCAGCTCATGGATACTGCCCCAGCTCATGGATATGTTTGCCCCCAGCTCATGAATATATTGCCCCAGCACATGGATAATGCCCCAGCTCATGGATATACTGCCCCCAGCTCATGGATACTGCCCCAGCTCATGGATATACTGCCCCCAGCTCATGGATATACTGCCCCCAGCTCATGGATATACTGCCCCAGCTCATGGATATACTTCCCCCAGCTCATGGATACTGCCCCAGCTCATGGATATACTGCCTCCAGCTCATGGATATACTGCCCCCTGCTCATGGATATCATGCCACCTGCTCATGGATATACTGCCCCCAGCTCATGGATATACTGCCCCAGCTCATGGATATACTGCCCCAGCTCATGGATATATTGCCCCAGCTCATGGATATACTGCCCCAACTCATGGCTATATTGCCCCAGCTCATGGATATACTGCCCCCAGCTCATGGATATACTGCCCCAGCTCATGGATATATTGCCCCAGCTCATGGATATACTGCCCCCAGCTAATGGATAGATTTGCCCCCAGCTCTCATGGGTATATAGGGCCCCAGCTCACCTCTTCTGCTGCCGAACAGAACGTTCCTCTCCGTGGTGAGCGGCCGCTGAAAGCATGCAGCCTGGCCCCAGCTCATGGATATACTGACCCAGCTCATGGATATACTTCCCCCAGCTCATGGATACTGCCCCAGCTCATGGATATACTGCCCCCAGCTCATGGATATACTGCCCCCAGCTCATGGATATACTGCCCCAGCTCATGGATATATTTGCCCGAGCTCATGGATATACTGCCCCCAGCTCATGGAGATACTGCCCCAGCTCATGGATACTGCCCCAGCTCATGGATATATTTGCCCCCAGCTCATGGATACTGCCCCAGCACATTGATAATGCCCCAGCTCATGGATATACTGCCCCAGCTCATGGATATACTGCCCCCAGCTCATGGATACTGCCCCAGCTCTTGGATATACTGCCCCAGCTCATGGATACTGCCCCAGCTCATGGATATATTTGCCCCAGCTCATGAATATATTGCCCCAGCACATGGATAATGCCCCAGCTCATGGATATACTGCCCCCAGCTCATGGATACTGCCCCAGCTCATGGATATACTGCCCCCAGCTCATGGATATACTGCCCCAGCTCATGGATATACTGCCCCAGCTCATGGATATACTTCCCCCAGCTCATGGATACTGCCCCAGCTCATGGATATACTGCCCCCAGCTCATGGATATACTGCCCCCTGCTCATGGATATCATGCCACCTGCTCATGGATATACTGCCCCCAGCTCATGGATATACTGCCCCAGCTCATGGATATACTGCCCCAGCTCATGGATATATTGCCCCAGCTCATGGATATACTGCCCCAGCTCATGGCTATATTGCCCCAGCTCATGGATATACTGCCCCCAGCTCATGGATATACTGCCCCAGCTCATGGATATATTGCCCCAGCTCATGGATATACTGCCCCCAGCTAATGGATAGATTTGCCCCCAGCTCTCATGGGTATATAGGGCCCCAGCTCACCTCTTCTGCTGCCGAACAGAACGTTCCTCTCCGTGGTGAGCGGCCGCTGAAAGCATGCAGCCTGGCCCCAGCTCATGGATATACTGCCCCAGCTCATGGATATACTTCCCCCAGCTCATGGATACTGCCCCAGCTCATGGATATACTGCCCCCAGCTCATGGATATACTGCCCTCAGCTCATGGATATACTGCCCCAGCTCATGGATATATTTGCCCCAGCTCATGGATATACTGCCCCCAGCTCATGGAGATGCAGCCCCAGCTCATGGATACTGCCCCAGCTCATGGATATATTTGCCCCCAGCTCATGGATACTGCCCCAGCACATTGATAATGCCCCAGCTCATGGATATACTGCCCCAGCTCATGGATATACTGCCCCAGCTCATGGATATATTGCCCCAGCTCATGGATATACTGCCCCAGCTCATGGATATACTGCCCCAGCTCATGGATATATTGCCCCCAGCTCATGGATATACTGCCCCCAGCTCCTGGATATACTGCCACAGCTCCTGGATATATTGCCCCAGCTCATGGATATACTGCCCCCAGCTCATGGATATACTGCCCCCAGCTCATGGATATACTGCCCCAGCTCATGGATATACTGCCCCAGCTCATGGATATACTGCCCCCAGCTCCTGGATATACTGCCCCCAGCTCCTGGATATACTGCCCCAGCTCCTGGATATACTGCCCCAGCTCATGGATATACTGCCCCCAGCTCATGGATATACTGCCCCCAGGTCATGGATATACTGCCCCCAGCTCATGGATATACTGCCCCAGCTCATGGATATACTGCCCCCAGCTCATGGATATACTGCCCCAGCTAATGGATAGATTTGCCCCAGCTCTTATGGGTATATAGGGCCCCCCAGCTCACCTCAGGCTCCTCTGCTGCCGCCGTTCCTCTCCGTGGTGAGCGGCCGCTGAAAGCATGCAGCCTGGCTGCTCACCGGAAACCACCGGACCAGCGCAGCCGAGTTCTCGCAAGATCTCGTGCGCTGGTCAGCTAGTTCCCATCCCACTCGAGCGGCCAAGCTGCAAGCCAGCGGGCCGCTCGCAGGGAGTGGAACAGCCGGCAGCGCTGCTCCCAGATTCCGGCGCTTTTTGCCGGAATCTGGCGGCGGCGCTGGGCCCCCCTCCAGTGGCGGAATGCCAGGGCCCAGTCGCAACTGCGACCGCTGCGACCCTGGTACTTCTGCCACTGAGCATACACCTGTAGGTACCACAACAGAAGCTTAACAGCCAGATAGGCAGGTGAATAAGGGTTTGCCAGGGATTAGGTGCGGGCACAGGCTTGATTTTTGACAGTACCCCAACCCAAGGAGCGCCTTCCGGGCGCGAACAATCAGATGTACAGCAAGGGGGCCACTTATTTTTTCCTGCGCCGCCGCCGGTGGGGGCCATGACCCGTCACCTCCAAGGATGAGGTTTGGGTTGTCAAGGTAGTCTCAGGGGTTTCAAGGTCTGCTCGGCGTATCACGATACCTTGCACACTGTAGGGTATCGTGGGATCCATATCTGAGGTGCTATCGAGCACAGTGGGTTCGGAGTCGTCTAGATATATGGGGTTGCTGGTGGAAACCGGATCGGGAGCAGAAAAATGTCCACGGGCTAATGCAACCTGTACCTGAGACTGCAGGAACTTGTGGTACAGCTGAATGTCCTGTATGGTATGGGTAAGGGTATTCACCTGGGCTGCCATGGCAGAGATAAGTATCAGGACTTCACTAGATGGATTGACTTTACCAGGAGTTGGCAGGGTAGTTGCAGCGGTATCAGTCTCCACAAATGCTGCTTTGGTGGCAGCAGTCTGGGCATGTGACGCCGCGGTACAGCTCGGCGGGGCAGCACCCTTGGCGATGACCGGTGGGTCAGTGCCCGTGGCACGGCTTGGTGAGGCAGCGCCCTTGGCAAGGTTTGGTGGGGCTTGGATCTCGGTACAGCATGGCTCTTGTGGGGTTTGGATCTCGGTACAGCATGGCTCTTGAGCGACCAGGGTACAGCACGGCTCTTGGGCGACCAGGGTACAGCACGGCTCTTGGGCGACCAGGGTACAGCACGGCTCTTGGGCGACCAGGGTACAGCACGGCTCTTGGGCGACCAGGGTACAGCACGGCTCTGGAGAGCCTGCGGGATGCAGGGCAGCGACCTCTGGAGAGCCTGCGGGATGCAGGGCAGTGACCTCTGGAGAGCCTGCGGGATGCAGGGCAGCGACCTCTGGAGATCCTGCGGGATGCAGGGCAGCGACCTCTGGAGAGCCTGCGGGATGCAGGGCAGCGACCTCTGGAGATCCTGCGGGATGCAGGGCAGCGACCTCTGGAGATCCTGAGGCCTGGTGAAGCTTGACCATGGGGTTCAGGCAAGGCCGAGAAGCTGGCTTAGGTTTTTTAGGCAACCCGTGAACCGAAGGTGAGGTGCATATGATGGTGCCTATGTAGGCGGTTTTCCTGCACTGTGGACTGGAGACATATTTGGGCAGAACTCTATTATTGTGGAGTGATCTCCAAGCGCTTTTGGGATTCTGAAACACCTGCAGGTCTGCGCATCTGACCACAGTCCCATTGGAACCATATGTGAACCCAGAGGGCAAGGGTTCCATAGTGATGGTGCCTTCAGGGGTAGAGACAGTGGTGCCAATATGTGCAGTTCCTTGGCATGGTTGTCCAGAAACCAGCCCGGACTTGCGGCTGTGAGGAATGGGAGTCTCAACCTTTTTGAATCCTAGAGCCCTCCTTGGTATGGAGGCAGCTGGACTCTGCAGCAACAGTGATTCTTCGGGGTCAAGGAGGCAGGAGTTGGCTTCCAGATCTTGGGGTTCTGGTTTCACCGATGACATGAAGATGGTTGCCGGGACGCAGACAGCGACGCCAAGGTACCTGGAATGCTGGGTGTCTGAAAAGGGGAGGCAGCAGCTTTCTCCATGGGGATTTCAGATTCATATTCTGGAGGTAGGGTGGACTCGAACTCCATGGTTTCAGCAGGATTGGGGTCTTCATGGTCTGTGACCTCAGGATATGTTTCCAGTGACACCATCCTATTTGGCTGGCACCTTTGGAGCTTATTAGAGTAGGCCTCCATAGACTTTTTATACACAGTCCTTGTTTTAGCAGGTGTGGGTTTTCTGGACAAGGACTTGGTAGGAACAGTTTCCCTTTTTGGTCTGGTGGAGGCAGACTTGACAGGCACTGCCTTCTTGAACTTGGTGGGCAGTGCATCACTAGGCATTGGGAACACAGACGTAGTAGACAAGGGTTCTCTGGCCTTGATAGAAAAAGTCCTTTTGAATTAACAGGTGCAGACTTGGGAGTAGCACCAGGTAGCACTGGGGAATGCGGGATTTCGTTTGCAACCCCAGGGAAAGTGTTGGGCAGCTTGGGGGGGGGGCGCAGTAAACATTCTGAGATGGAATGGGACGGTTCCCCGCAGTAGAAGCAGAGCTTCTGGGACCTTCTCCTTGCGATTTCTTCAGATGTTAGGGGTCCTCTGCCCACTTTCATTGGAGCTGGAGTGCACACCTTAGTAGAGGTGCCATTTAAACCCTGCTGCATACTTGCAAATACGGGGTCCAAATGTTGCAGGATGTCTTGAATTGCTTTTCTGAGGTACTCCATAACGATTTGGATCACCGCGGACTCACTGTGTGAAGGCTTCAACATTCTGTCAAGTTGGGAGTGCGACGGTGGGTGAAGTAAGCCCATGATGCAGTGATCGTAGGAGTCACACAGGTTGCTGGGTACTGAAGGTTTATTAAAAGAATAAACAAAACAAATAGCAATTGATACAAGCACTAGCAGGCAGGCAACAGACTGTATGCAGGTTTCAGGGTTCAGCTTGAAAACGAGGATTCTTGAGAGCGGGCTACCTTGATAGTGAGATTCCACTTGGGAATCTCACTGGAGGGATTCGGGTTCACTGGTAGGGAGCTCCAGGGACAGGACTGGTTGTCCGCACTTCCAGAAACGTTTATGTTGAAGCCCTGATGGAAGGGTGGATCCCTCTTTTAAGCAGGCTTCATTTAGGTGAAATAGCATACACCTGTCGGTACCACAACAGAAGCTTAACAGCCAGATAGGGGAATCTGTAACCTGCATACAAACATAGGCAGGTGAATAAGGGTTTGCCAGGGATTAGGTGCGGGCACAGGCTTGATTCTTGACATTTTGTTTCAAAATTAGCCATTCAGAGAGTTTTTTTGGGGTGGGACACTGGCATTCATCGGGCAATCATGTAATGGGCGTTGAAGCCTACAGCAAGTGAACCTTTAGTGTATTTTAGAAAAAATAGGTTAGATCTACAGAACTTAGGTAGTAGAGATAATGGGGAAGGTAGAATAGTGTGGGGGTTATGTAGTGGATGGTTTGTCAGTATAGGGGTTACATGCTGGGAATATTCATTATTGAGGGTATGAAGTAGGAAGTTTAAGAAGTTGTGTAGGGGACGTTTGAGGAGTTGTAGGTGATAGGGGGTTAGGTTGTGTGGGATCAGTCATGAAGGGTAATGGGGGTTTTTGTCCCCCAGGCCCTGTTGCTTGTAGGATGTTGAGATGGTGCACTGCACTCCCGTTCTCCATTACAACTGATGATCATGGCCAGGTTTGAAGCTTGATGCATAGTTAGATTTAGGTATAACTTTGTTGCAGAGTAATAGAGCGAAAGTGTCTGCTTTGTAGTAGGTGCATGATTTTGAAGGAACAATGGAATTGTAAGTCAGTTGATGGTGTTTGGTAATGGTATTGTGTAGGCCAGGGGTCAGCAACCTTGGCTCCCTGATGTTTTGTGAACTACATCTCCCAAGATGCTCCGTCACCCATTAGGCTGTCTGAGCCACATGGGAAATGTAGTTCCCAAAACATCAGGGAGCCAAGGTTGGACTCCTGGTGTAGACAATAAAAGCTGTACGCAGATAAGAGAACAGTGGCGGAAGTACCAGGGTCGCAGCGGTCGCAGTTGCGACCGGGACCTGGCATTCCGCCACTGGAGGGGGGCCCAGCGCCGCCGCCAGATTCCGGAAAAAAGCGCCGCAATCTGGGAGCAGCGCCACCGGCTGTTCCCCTCCCTGCGAGCGGCCCGCTGGCTTGCAGCTTGGCCGCTCAAGTGGGATGGGAACTAGCTGACCAGCGCACGAGATCTCGCGAGAACTCGGCTGCGCTGGTCAGGTGGTTTCCGGTGAGCGGCCAGGCTGCATGCTTTCAGCGGCCGCTCACCACGGAGAGGAACGGCGGCAGCAGAGGAGCCTGAGGTGAGCTGGGGGGCCCTATATACCCATAAGAGCTGGGGGCAAATCTATCCATTAGCTGGGGCAGTATATCCATGAGCTGGGGGCAGTATATCCATGACCTGAGGGCAGTATATCCATGAGCTGGGGCAGTATATCCATGAGCTGGGGGCAGTATATCCATGAGCTGGGGCAATATATCCAGGAGCTGGGGCAATATATCCAGGAGCTGGGGCAGTATATCCATGAGCTGGGGCAGTATATCCATGAGCTGGGGCATTATCAATGTGCTGGGGCAGTATCCATGAGCTGGGGGCAAATATATCCATGAGCTGGGGCAGTATCCATGAGCTGGGGCAGTATCTCCATGAGCTGGGGGCAGTATATCCATGAGCTGGGGCAAATATATCCATGAGCTGGGGCAGTATCCATGAGCTGGGGCAGTATCCATGAGCTGGGGCAGTATATCCATGAGCTGGGGCAGTATATCCATGAGCTGGGGCAGTATCCATGAGCTGGGACAGTATATCCATGAGCTGGGGGCAGTATATCCATGAGCTGGGGCAGTATCCATGAGCTGGGGCAGTATCCATGAGCTAGGGCAGTATCCATGAGCTGGGGGCAGTATATTCATGAGCTGGGGCAGTATCCATGTGCTGGGGCAATATATCCATGTGCTGGGGGCAAATATATCCATGAGCTGGGGGCAAATATATCCATGAGCTGGGGCAATATATCCATGAGCTGGGGCAAATATATCCATGAGCTGGGGGCAAATATATACAGGAGCTGGGGCAAATTTATACAGGAGCTGGGGCAAATTTATACAGGAGCTGAGGGCAAAAATATCCATGTGTGGCCTGGGGGCAATATATGTCCATGTGAGCTGGGGGCAATATATATGTCCATGTGAGCTGGGGCAATATATATATCCATGTGAGCTGGGGCAATATATATATCCATGTGAGCTGGGGGCAATATACAGTATATATCCGTGTCAGCTGGGGGCAATACTATCTTTTTTATATTGCAGGAAAAAAAAAAAGTAAAACTATAGATCTTTTTTTTGGGGGGGTTGGGGGGGCCCTTCATGGATTCTTGCACCGGGGCCCTCAGGTTTCTAGTTACGCCACTGTAATAAAATATACAAATATAGCTTATTTGCTCTTTGCTTTGAGACAGTGTATGTTAGTTCACTAGGAGAACATGTTGTGGTTCAGAGGCATCAGCACTGATACGAAATTAAGCAGAGATGTTGATATAATTAAGTTTGAAAGGCAGATTAGATGCTGGAAAAGATGTCCAGAAGTCAGACGGAGAAACATTGCAGGAAAAGCCAAGTTAGCCAAGGGGCGATAAATGAAAGTAATTCATAGAGAAATAGGATATACTGCAAGCACTGAAACTGTTTTCACTTTGTAATATGTATTAATTGGAAAACTCTACTCTTCTCCATTTCTACTCCATCAATGGGTAAAATCATGGACAGCTATGGCTTCGAAAATATCTCCATTATGTTGCTGATACTTAGATCTACTTCTCCCCTCACAGGTCTCTTCCCCTGTCCTCTCTCATGCCAATGTCGACTTATCTGGCATCCAAGATTGAGCTCTTTCTAAACCTCCCCGAACTCCAAATCTACTCTGATTTTTTGACTTTTCAATTTTAGTCAATGGCATCACTGTCTCCCCATCATCCAAAGTGTGCTACCATGAAGGTACGCTTGGCTCCATTCTGTCCTTCATCCTCCACATCAATAAAGCTCTCTTCGTCTTGCTTCAACAACCTGCGGCATATTTCCATAATGAGTCCATTTCTGAGTTCTGACACCACTAAGTAACTCATCAACTCCCTTGGAATTTCCCAGGATGACTTCTGCAATGACCTACTAACTGAATTTTCTCTCCCCACTTCAGTCCATCCAAAATGCCTCTGTCAGGTGAACCAACCTGTCCCATCACGCTGTATCTGCTGCTCCTCACTACGAGTCCTTTCGCTTGCTCACCATTCACAGCAGAATTAAATTCTAAATTCTCACTCTGACCTTCAAAGCCCTTACTAATGCTACTCCCTACTACCTGTCCTCACTAATCCCCAAATATATCACCAACACTCTAGAATGAGTGCACTTCCTTGCACTGTCAAGCATCCCTCAACCAGTCTGCCTTCTTTTAAACACTTCCTAAAGACATGTCTGTTCCGGGAAGCCTACAACCCAACTCAATAACTACATTCCACATATTCCACTTACCCAAAAATTGTCCTCATCTCATTGTGCATTAGCTTCATTTTCCTCCATGCAGTCTTCAACTCCTGTTTCTAATATCTCGGATACGGCCCTACATTCCTCCGGTATCGGCCAAATTTTGTCTTGTCTCCTACAGTTATTGTACCACTGTCTTTTCATTTGTACCAATTGCAACCATGGACAGTGTTGTGGAATGCTTTGATACTTTATAATGATTATATATATATATATATAATAACTTGGAAAACATACAGAATTTATACAGGTATAAATGAATAATGTTGGAAATTTTAGACGTTTTTCACTTTAGATGAGACTTCTTTAGATTTTTACATTTAAATGGACCCAAGAGTAATCTTTGTGGCTGCATACACATTTGTTTTTTTCAAGGTGCTAAAATGCGTAGACGCAGATTTTTTTATTTATCTCCTTTTTGCGGCTGTGCCCTCTAATCTATATATTATTTATAAAAATCATAAATAATTAGAAATATCAGATGTTTTTCAAATATTAAACAACGCATCTTCATGTTCTATTTCAATGGACAAATAAACTAAAACAATGCAACTTGTGAAAATGTCAACATGTATTTTTCACCGCACTATCTAATCTGTGGCAGGATATGTTTAGCGTCAACTCTGCGTATGACTGTCATTCTGATTTAATAAATCATTCACAGGCAACACTAAAAAAAAACAATAGATCTGTTAAAGCTACTCATTGGAATCAAATAATTATAGTAAATTGTTTGTTCGACCAGAATTATCTCAATTTAAATGTTCTAAAGATTCTGAGTCAGCTGACATGTGAAACATTTTCACTGTGTACATTCTGTAGCCGCTTGCCATGACTCACCGTCTATGAATGTCTTTTCCATTGTAAAGCTCAAGGCTCAGAAAGTTCGTTTTTGAAAAAAATATAAAAAAACATCATAAAACAATTACAAAATAATGCCCTGGTACACCTTTCTTTATCTGTCAAGCATTCATTCTTTTGCAAAGAAAGATTTAACCCCTTTAACTCTTCCAACTCTGGCAATGCACATTACGGTTATTATATTTTCATTACTCACATGATTTTGCAGAGGATAAGCTCAGAGAGGAGGGTCGAAGACTAACTTCACTTTTGTCATTCCAAACTTTAGCCATTTAGAACAGTGGTCCCCAACCCTGGTCCTCAGGGCTCACTAACAGGCCAGGTTTGCAGATATCGGAAGCACAGCACAGGTGATATGATTTGCTGCTCAGTGATTACAGGATTCAGTCGACATTTCCCCAAAGAAATCCTTAAAACCTGACCTGTTAGTGGGCCCTGAGGACCAGGGTTGGGGACCAGTGATTTAGAAGACATGCAATAAAACCATCCTGCAAGTCATGTTTGCCGGACAAAATCCCAACAACCAAGTCACTAGGCTTGTGCACCGATTTTTTTTTCGGTTCGATTCGGTTTGATTTTTTGGATTTTTAAACTTTTCGATTCGGCTCGTTTCGACCGATTTCGGTTTCAATTCGGTTCGGCCCGTTTTTCGGGTACATTTTTTTTTCCGAATATCGACCATTTTTCGTATTTTCGTGTCACTGTGCTCGGTTTTTGTATCGACTTTTCGTAATTTCGGAAATTTTTGTTTTTCGGAATTGCACATTTTTCGGAATATCGACCATTTTTTGTATTTTTCGTGTCATTTTGCCCGTTTTTTGTATCGACTTTTTGTCTTTTCTAAAAAATTTCGTTTTTCCGAAAATTTTCGTTTTTACAAAATTTTCGTTTTTCGGAAAATTTTCGTTTTTCGGAACATCTGTTCTCCTCGTTTGACACATTTCAAGTCCATTCGAAAAATCCGAAAATATTTCGTTTCGGCTCGGAAAACATTTCGGATCTGAAATTTTCGGATCTAAAATTTTTAGGAAATTCGGCCGCATCCGAAAACACGAATCGGGAAATTTCGTGAAAATTCCGAAATTCCGAAACCCGAAACGCACATCCCTACAAGTCACCGAGTGCCAACCACTGGACAGCCTGACAAAACAAGAACCCGATAGGCCAAGTCGCTGACACAGCCACATCCCTTGATGGCAAACTGTCCGACAGACAGAATCCCGATGGACAAAGTGCCCGACGGCCAACGTCCTGACATACAAAATCCTGACCACCAACTTCCCGACAAAAATAAAAATAAAAAAATCAACATTGGAAAGATGCATTGTATAGTAAAACCACCATGCTTTGGGGAAACGTGAAATGATGCACTAGATCAGCACCACAGGCCAATGGACAGTGACATACAGGGTTATTCAAAGAGCACCTAAATTCCAACCGCAATGGAAAAACCGCCGCAAACCCACTGAAATCGATTCTAAAAATTACCCAATGCTACTGAAAAAAATGCAGATTGTAAAAAAAAAGGAAAATGCCGCAAAAACACCGAAATCATTGGATCAGATAATCTTGGCGGGTTACAGCGGCTTAATGGATCAGATCCAGTCTGATAAATTATCGGATCCGATCTGATAAACTCAGTGGGTCCCGGCAGCTTATCGGATCCGATGGCACGGTGGTTTAACTATACAGTGCATCTTTTTTGTCGGGATTTTTCATTGTCGGGAATTTTAGATTTGATAATTTTATGTCGGGAAGTTGGCCGTCAGACAGAGGCGGCTCTAGACTTTTTGAGGCCTTAGGCAAAACTCAAACATGAGGCCCACTCTAACGCCCAGAATGGAAAAAAATGTAAGTGATGCAAAACTAACTGTAAAAATTCCATATTTTAACCCTTTGCCGCGGCCGCCTAATTTGCCTAATTAGAGAGCCGCCACTGCCGTCGGGCACGGTCCATCAGACAGTTAGCTGTCAGGCATTTGGTGTGTCGGGCACTTGTTGTATCTGGATTTTTAATGTTGGGAAGTTGACCATCGGAAGGTTGGCTGTCGGGAACTGTCAGAATTTTGACCCAAACCCGTAAGACATATATGTGATACATTCAGTTTTGTCATAGCTTTCTATCCTTATTGCGGCTTCAATGTGTCAGAAACACAGGGACGCACAGAAGTCCAGAGCAACCATATATATATATATATATATATATATATATATACAGTTGTGTTCAAAATTATTCAACCCCCAATGCTGTAAAGGGTTTTAGGGAATTTAGTGTACATTTGTAATTGTATTCAGAATGAAATCCTACAAGGACTTTTTAAAGAACCATATGCAACTAAAATGACATCAATTGGTTTTGTAATACAGTAGTAAATGTCTCTTTTGTGAATTCTTCATTGACACAATTATTCAACCCCTTAAAGACTACCACTCTGAAGAACAGAGGTTCATTCAAGTGTTTTCAATCAGGTATTGAAAACACCTGTGGATGTCACGGAGCAGCAATAAAGCATAATAAGCACCAATTAGGCAGCTTTAAAATGACTGTGATACTCAGCTCCTTCTAGACATTTACTGGTGTGGTTACAAACATGGTGAAGTCAAGAGAATGGTCCAGGAAGACAAGAGAAGAGGTGATTACTCTTCACAGGAAGGGCAATGGCTATAAGAAGATTGCAAAGATGATAAACATACCAGAGAGACCATAGGAAGCATCATTCGCAAATTCAAGGCAAAGGGCACTGTTGAAACGCTACCTGGTCGTGGCAGAAAGAAGATGCTGACTTCGACTGCTGTGCGCTACCTGAAGCGTAGAGTGGAGAAAAGTCCCCGTGTGACTGCTGAGGAACCGAGAAAAGATTTGTCAGATGTGGGTACTGAAGTTTCAGCTCAGACAATACGGCGCACACTGCGTAATGAAGGCCTCCATGCCAGAACTCCCAGGCGCACTCCCTTGCTGTCTCCAAAGAATAAGAAGAGTCGACTGCAGTATGCCAAAAGTCATGTGGACAAACCACAGAAGTTTTGGGATAGTGTTCTGTGGACTGATGAAATAAAATTAGAACTGTTTGGGCCCATGGATCAACGCTATGTTTGGAGGAGGAAGAACAAGGCCTATGAAGAAAAGAACACCTTGCCTACTGTGAAGCATGGCGGGGGGTCAATCATGCTTTGGGGCTGTTTTGCTTCTGCAGGTACAGGGAAGCTTCAGCGTGTGCAAGGTACCATGAATTCTCATGGTTGCAGATTAAAGGCTGGAACATTTTGGAGTGCCCATCGCAGTCACCTGACTTAAATCCGATTGAGAGCCTCAGGTGGGACTTAACGAAAGCAGTTGCAGTGCACAAGCCTAAGAATGTGACTGAACTGGAGGCTTTTGCCCATGACATATGGGCGAAGATACCCGTAGATCGCTGCAAGACACTTGTGTCAAGCTATGCTTCACGTTTAAAAGCTGTTAGTACTTAGTACAACATCCTTTTACAGTTATAAGATTGAATGTCACTTGGGGGTTGAATAAAACTGATAATGATGTGAGCACAGAAAAGACATTTGTGGTTATTTCATTATAAATGTTAGGTTATATTTGTCTGACCTACACGTGCCTCTTTGATTTAATTGTAAGCAAGATGACTGAATGATCAAAATCAATGTCAAACTGGCCAAAACACTCAATTTCAGTGGGGGTTGAATAATTTTGAACACAACTGTATATAATTTTTTTTTTTTTTTGTAACTTGTTTTTCTCGAGATAAAGGGGCTTTCTCAAGATAAGAAATTGTTATTTCATGAAAACATCTTTCAACTTTTTGCATGCGGTGAAAAATAGATCTTCAGACAAATTTTGTTCCCAAAAAACATCAGAAGTCAAATTCTTTCATAAAATTCATCTCCATCCTAAATTTTTACATAGCTCCCAAATTAGTATTTTTTTAGGATTAGGGTTAGAGTCACGGTTAGGGTTAGACATTTCTACAGGATCCTAAATCTAAAAGCACTGTAATTCAGTAGCAATCTAAACTCTTCATCATCTAAAATCATGCGTACAAATCTGCTCCTATAGCACAAAGTGTATAATAATCCACATGTGCAAAATGAATATAAATTTTTTTTTTAAATTGCAATTACTCAGAATATACATACTGTGTCACGCTATGGGAGCGCTGTCTCTCTGTATGTGTTTTATTTGAGGATAACTGGAAGACCCAGGAAAAGGGGGAACGTCACCCTGTATTTGACGTGAGGCATTCCAACCTAGAGCCAGGACTTATTAGGCTCTATAATTTGAGAGTGATTTTCATATATATATATATATATATTCACTTCACAAATTACAACAGTCTGCACTATTGTCTCTCTTTTTGTCTTCCTCATATATGCTACGGAATCTACCAACTGAGGAGAGGAAGCATAACGTTGGAACATTTTGTCTGAAGTGTGACCTACATACTGTATGGTGACTAGGAGTCACGGACCTTGTTCATTTTGAGATTTGCACTTTTTCACGTGCACTTTATACAGTCATAGGCCATCCAGAGACTATCAGATAACCTAATAAAAGGATTGTCTTATGACTTTTTTGATGTCACATCAACACAAATTTTGTGTCTGCACTTTACGAATGGAATAGGATATATGAGCACATGCACTTTATATGTACTTTATATGCATTTTGCACATGTGGATTATTATACACTTTGTGCTATAGGAGCAGATTTGTACGCATGACTTAAGGATTTATCACCATTGTTGTTGCTTATTTTGCACAAGGTTGTTCATTTGCGCAGAATTGCTATTTGCACAATACTAGTGTAACATTGACTCACTTGAGTACTTTTATCTATCACCACCTGATAAATAGAGTTGAGCCATAATATCAGCATTTAGAAATACTCATCTAGATTGCTCCATATTTGGAAGCACCCACTGCGCCACTAGGACCCTTACCCTTTTCTACACATTTATTTGCACATTTAGGTTGAGATTTATGTGCAACCCCTTGTAGGCAGCACCCCCCTTTTTTTAAGGAACCACAGTTACCTAGTAAGCGCCTCCACAGCCACCCATTCTCGGCATTCTGTATATAGTCACTATGTTACATGTTTCAGGTGCATTCTGTATTGAGGTATGTTAATAGAGATCTCTTGAGTGACTTAAGACTGGGTGAAGATTTGATGGCGTCTGGGAGGTTATTCCATAATTGCCGTACTCTGCAGGAAAATGAGGATCGAGCCACTTTCTTCTTTGTATTGTGGTATTGCAAGTAAGGTGCTGGTGCTGGATCGGAGGTTATAGGATGAGGGAGCTGCTAGGGGAAGCAGCCTATTCAGGTAGGGTGGTAGCTTCCCAGAAAAGCTCTTAAACACCAGGTTGGAAAGGGGAAGAGTGCGTCTGGATTCCAGCGACGGCCAGTTTAGCTCTTTTAACATGTCACAATGGAGTGTCATGTAGTAACATTGTAGCACAAAGTGGCAGAATGAGTTATGCAGTGTAGTAAGTTTATGAAGTTGTGTTTGCAGGGCGGCTGCATACACTACACCTCCGTATTCAATAGCCGGCATAAGCATTTGTTGTACTTGCTTTCTTACTTTATGAATGAATTCAACTTAAGCAAATCGTGTTCTTGAAAATGTCAGGAGGCACTAATCTCAAAATGTCGGAAAAAAAATTAAAGACGTTATCTCAAGATAACTAATGACCAAGAAAGAAAGCTGCATGGCTGCTCCTGACTGACTAGGGGCACAGACAATATGAAAGATTATTAGCAATGTGATGACTGATTTAAAGCCTCTGGCCATTGTTACAATTTAAATGAATTTAAATGGTTATGATGCTGGACTGTAATCTACAGATCACACCCATGGATTGTGTTAAAATAAAATTCAGACATAATAAAAAACACTTTCTTAAACTTGCATAAATACATAATATACTGAGTATGTCCTCTACTGGTAAAGAAATGGCCAGAAATCTCATTACTTCCTAAAGAAATTAGTTTTAAATTGTTTTTAACCTTCTTTGCTTAAGCATGTATCTTATTGTCCTTTTAATTATATCCGCATACAGGCTTATGGAATAGTTCCGATTATTTTGTTGACTGAACGTCTTACGTCTTATTTTTTTCTTGTTACAGTGGCAGGCGATTTCCTTGACTGTCATTGAGAAGGTTCAGATCGCAGCCATAATTCTGGGCTCCCTGTTCCTCATTGCCAGCATATCCTGGTTAATCTGGTCTTCACTTAGTCCATCAGCCAAGTGGCAGCGGCAGGATTTGCTTTTTCAGATCTGCTATGGCATGTATGGATTCATGGACATTGTCTGCATAGGTGAGAATATATATATTACTCAATATATTGTGAGTGCAAGATATTCACTTTGAAAAAAAAATGTGATCGTGGTAAATTCTTCTTGTGTCTTCGGCATCGGAAGCTGCCTATACGTGAGTCGTTTTGGACTTTTCTAATGTATATTTTTTTTATATACAATGATAAGCTTTACTCATGCCTAGGTTATTATTATTATTATTATTAATCTTTATTTATAAAATGCCAGCATATTCCGCAGCGCTGTACAATGAGCACTGTATAGACAGGGTTACAATACATTGAACAACATTTTGACAACGAGTACAAAAGGAAACGAGGGCCCTATTCCCTATTAGGTTTGTGCAATTTAACTTCTAAGCTGCTCTTTCAATGCAAAAATTTGCATATTTTAGCTTTTATTCCATCACAAGTCAGAATCCTCTAATGCAGGGCTGTTAAACTCATACCCCCCCACCCCAGATGTTGATGCCTACAATTCCCAGAATTTGTTCCAAGTAATAGGTGGCTAGGGAATCATGGGAGTTGTAGTGCAGAAACATCTGGGGGGGGCAAGAGTTTGACAACCTCGCTCTAATGGCTAAAAGCTGATAAAATGTAAATATAGATTAATCTAACCCCTGTTATGAGCATTGGCTGAGTCTGATTTAGAGGATTAATATCAATGTGTAATTAAGAAATTAAGATGATTATGTTTGCATATTATCTTCAAGTAAAAAAAACAACTTACTATTTTGTATGTGACCTGATTTTATCTGCATCTACTAAATGCTATGACTCAGCGTGAAATGTAGTAAGATTCTGTACTGATATATACCTGTACTAAATATATTGCATTGAATTAACAAGAAGTAAAGGCAGTCAACTCTAGCCCCTTAATGACCCCTGACGTACCCTGTACGTCCTGTCCTCGGGTCTCCCTTAGACCCGCGGACGTACAGGGTACGTCAGCGGCGCCAAATCCCCCTCCCGCCTGATACTCACCTCCCTCGTCGGATCCCACGGCGATCTGGCAGGGAGGAAGCCTGCCCATGTGATTTACATGGGCAGGTGAGGCTGATGACGTCGCCACGCTGCGTGGTGACGTCATCAGAAGGTGCCCCCATGTGTTTCAATGGAGGGGAGGGGGGAGCCCTCTATCTCCCCAACCATTGAAGCTAGGGAGATGCCGTTTTCACCGCTGGAGAGGGGAGAGCCTCCCCTTTCCAGCGGTGTATGGCATTAACAGTTTCGCCGCCGGATCGCTTTTCGGCGCCAATTGGCGCCAAAACGCGATTCAAACCTGGAGGGGGGCTGACATCTTGGAGGTCAGCCAAGCCTCCAGGTCCCCCCCCCAGGCCTGATTATGGCCTTTCAAATGATACCAAACATGACCAGGTTTGGTTTTAAAAAATTTTTTTAAAAAAAATGTAATAAAAAGAAAATAATAAAACAATTAAATAAAATAAAAAAAGTTTTTTTTTAAAAGTTTTTTTTGTCTGGGGGGAGTTTAATTAAGTAGGACCTAGGCTGTCATCTAAAAATAATTAGCACAAAATGGTCAGAATGAGCGCAGCGCACATAGGTGAACTGTCTCAGCAGTGAAGGGGTTAAAAAGCAAACGCATGTTAAAATTGGGTATTTCTAGTCTCGGGACAAAATTTTGAACCTATTTAGCTGGGGTCGTTTTGGGTGGTTGTAGATTTTTGGGATTAAATTACGAAAAAGTGTGTTTTTACCATTTTTTTCCTCATATTTCATATTTTTTTTTATAGTAAATTATTCGATATGATGGAAATAATGGTATTTCTAGAAAGTCCATTTAATGGCGGGAAAAAGGGTGTATAATATGTGTGGGTTGAATAAACGAGTAAGAGGAAAAATTGTCCTAAACACTAACAGCGCAGAAACGTAAAAACAGCAGCGGTCACTAAAAGACGGATTTGTGTAAAACCGCCCGGTCACTAAGGGGCTAGAAAAGGCAACAATGTAGCAATTCGGTTCCATGGTGAATACTGCAATGCTTTATAAAACTGTATATAGAAATAATTTTTCTGGGCCACCTCTACCACCCCTGAATGTTGTTATCAATGAGGTCACACACATTTATGAGTCAGACAAGCCTGTGTGATTTAAAACAATGGGTCACATAGTTATCATAGGCTAAATAAATTGTTGTACAAAGGAATATGTCACTTTTTACCTGGATGTGCTGCACTAGACCTAACTAGCCTAGGCGGAAATTTTTTTTTTATTAATTAATTATCCCAGCCTAATCAGTGATCATTTATAGTGCTTACAGATCTCCAAGACTTTTCTAGAGCAGTTCTTATTAAATGGATTTTAAGTATTCTATTTTCTGAGTAAATTATCAGATTGGATCATTATGGTTGTGGACTGTGGGATGTATATTTTTTTCACTAGTTAGTTTTGCTTGACTCTGAATTCTGAAGAATGACAAACTACAAGCCATGGAAAAGCAATAAGCATTACTAGTTAAAGGAACGTTCTATGCAATGTGCACACTCAATCATATCTGAGTGAACAAACTTCTGTGAGCTCCCTTTCACTTACCTGAGCAGGTCTTGGAAGGCTAATTCAGCCATCTAAATGCAGGGGCTTAGTCCTGCCCAAAGCCTCAGCTCAGGGAGCCCTCAATTCTGGATTAAGGGCTTGGAGACCTTTGGGAACTAGCCTTATCCAATGGTATCAAATCCTTCCTTTATTAAGAGCCATTGGATTGGCTGGAGCACACAAACCCACTGTAGTCATGTGACATGCTGAGCTGGAAGCAAGTCCTGCAGAAAAAGGGAGACTAGTACTGGATATAGATATGCGTTTTTAAAGCAAACTAAGGGGTTAAATGAGAGGGAGTAGGAGGGGTTAATATTTAACACCTCCATACCCTACTCCTTCCTGTCTATCTCTAGAGTATCCTCTTAAAGTTTCTGCAAACTCAGTAATGATAAATTGAGAAGTAAACAATAAAATTTCATAAAAAGTGCAATTTTTGGCTTTCCTCTTCAAAGCTTTACCGTAAAGTCCTCAGACTCCGTTTATCTAATTTCTACAGTATATATTTTAGTAATTTTATAATTCTGCATTGCTCTGTTTTACTAAACTTGATATGATTGTGGGAAAAAAATTGTATTCAAATCTTTTGAAAGAAATACTGTTGTCAATTATAAATTACAAAGGTTTTCCAACATCTTTGAGAAGACTTGATACTGAAGCAGAAACATTGAAGCCTAAAGGACATATAATATTGCCTTTGAAGTGGCAGCGGAGGCTTTAAAGTTACAAGGGAACAAAGCAAGGTTATAATTGTTGGAATAGAAAATTACAAAGAGAACAAGTATTTGGTTCGCTAAGTGGATCTATAAATTGTTTCACAAATGTATTTACCTAATAGTATGAAAATAAATCAAAAGGTTTTCAGATGTTACCATTTCAAACTCCTTCACTGAGTCCATTAAAAGTACTTGCTTTTGATCTGTATAGTTCGCACAAAGAAAAAAGTAAGCATTATAAGTGCAGACTGTGAAAAGGACGTCGCTGTAATGTCACTGTGTTCAGGAGATTGCGGTTTCATTACAATGCTGTTAAACATATGCCTTTTTCCATAATAGAGGATATATTCTAAAGTTAGGGGTATGGGAAAGTTAGGTTGAGATTTCTATAGCAGTGTCAGGTCCTCCCAGGTCCGCCGAGTGACCGGTCATTCCACTTCCCCGGACCACCGAAGTCGGTTTACTCACCTGGGGCGGCACATGGCCGCAATCCTCTCCCTCCATGCATCCCACACTGAGACTCATCTCCGCCAGAGGTCCTGGGCCTAGCTGATGTCAACATGTAGAGGGGTGTGTCCAAGCAGTGACTAAGACGGCAGCAGCCGGGGCCTCTGGTTAGGGGTGTGACAGGGTGGTACTAACCATACCGGCTTGGTGGAGTAGAGGTAACGTTACTGCTCTGTGACTGTGGAGACCGTGGAGACACAGGTTCAAATCCGGGCAAGAGCACCTCTCCAGTAAGTGTCCTTCAGCAAGACACCTAACGGTACATACTCGCCACCCGGGACATACTTGGAAACGAGAGAAATCTCAATGTATCCTTTCTCAGAAAAAAACAAACAAACATGGGCATGACACCCGTGCTGCTAACACTTTATAAAACCAGCTGGAAATGTCTCAATGACATCTCTCCAGCTGATCCTTCACGGAGCACAGAACTGTAGTAACTTCATTTGGCCAGTAGATGGCGGTATCTGCCTGCCTTATAGGTTATTACAGTAAAGAATACATTGAAATATTACCAATTATTTCTTACTGTATAATTAAAAGTGATTTTCCAAAACACACTGCTTCCTGACTGTAGTGTAGTGAAGGAGTTAATAAGCATTTTGTCACTGGGATGACTTAGCTTATGGGGTATATGTCTGTGCCCTGTTACTCCCTTGAGTGTCACTCAGAGTTTATGCCCCTAATAATCCTGAACCTTCACTTTTTAATCTCTATGCACCTTCTACTAATTAAATATCTGCTTTCATGCTAATCAAAGGCCCAAGTGGCTTGTGTGTTTTATGGAAACATGAAGTCACATTTCGCTGAATTTTAATGAAGTATTTTATTACTCTTTTTCTAAATACCTTTTACAGCGACAGTTTCCTTTTTAGCCTTAGTTTAATAAGTTCAAAGCCTTAAAGTTTAAGCAGAATTTATTACACTTTAATAAAGCTGGTGTTTACATCTGACTGCATAGAGTAGATTTAGAGTTTTTTTTTACCAATTTGCAATCTTTGCTTGTATATTTGCTAAAATGACGTTCTCCATATACTACATTTTAGTTTTGCTTTCCAAATCTTCTCATCTCATGTTATGTAAATTTATTGCCATAGAAAGGCCTGCAGGCTGCACAACAGGGTAAGGCTGGCCGTTCACTGGGTCCGTAGTCGGACGACCGACGTGGCCGTCCGACTACGGACAACCTTTTTGATCGATCTTGAACGATCTGGGTTGTCCACTGGAAGTGAATATGGACGACCCAGAACGACCGACGGGAAGACCGCTGAACGCCACCAAACTGGAAAAAAAAACAGACCTTTCGAAAAAAAATAAATATTAAATTCCTGATTTTTTTAAAAAGCCTTTTTTTCCTTAGTCGCTGAACTGAAAAAAAAAACACACCTGCGAATGCTGCCGAAGACATGCAGTTTACTTTGGTACTATCCCTGGTGCTGAAATGGTTTATTAAAGCCCTCTCAGCACCATGGACAGCAGCGGAGATCCCTGCATGTCTTCGACAGCATTCGCAGGTGTGTTTTTTTTTCTCAGTTCGACGGTGAAGGAAAAAAAGGCTTTTTAAAGAATTGGGAATCATAAACTTCGCCCAAAAAATACTCAAATTTAATAAAATCAATAAATAAATAAGCTTTTTGCTGCAAATGAAAAGAATAAATGGCTGAATTTAAAGAAAAATAAAATTGAAAATAGAATTTTACATTGAATCCTATGGGATTCGCCTGTCGAACTGAATCACTTATTGGAAAACTAATCTATTGGACAACTTCTCTGCCGCTGCACGGCAGACTATACAATTCATTTTTTTTTTCATGTAAATTGTACCAGATCATCCAATTTTTGTCTGACAAATCCCATTCAAGTGGGAGAGATTGCTAGTCTGTTGTAGTCACACAAAGTCATCTTAAGTCGTCGGAGGCAGTGTACGAGGGCTAAATCGCCTCCATATTGTGGGATTGGTCTGACGATGATGGACGATCACACAAATACAGACCCAGTGGACGGCCATAGTGGTGGCTGGTGATTTTTTAAGTTGGGGGCACCAAACTCCTTACCTTACAGACGTAGCATAAATTAGACAACATTATCATGACGTGTAGAGATGGCTGGTTCCTCCTTTGTGCATTAGTTGTTTGCTAGGAGCCTGTACAGGCAACAGAAGTGAATCCCGCGACACTGGGCCTGTACAGGAAATAGTATTAAAGTAATGATGCCAAAGTATAGCAAACAGTTGGTACATATACAGGCAATGGACTTGAGCTGGCAGAAGTCTGTTTGAAGCAGAGGGGAATTCCAGGAATACGTGTATACATGTTTACGTGTTTTTAAAACTGTTTTTAAACAACAATTATAGCACCCCCATTGTTATGTCATCTGGCTAAATAATTCTGTTTTACTATTTTGTCTCTCACCCGCTCTTTATATATACTATAATTGAGTTATAATAGATTAAATGGTAGCATAGTTTAAAAAAAGCTTTTACCCTGTTACAAATTAAAATTTATTATGTATCTGTTATTTTCTTAATGGTCATGCATTTTCAAATTAGAATTAATAAAATAAATTAATTCTATCAAAGACTGCCACCATATCCAGAAAATGTAACTATAATAAATAAAATAGCTGCTTATAGATGTATGATTATTTGAAACATGGATGAAGAATATGATATAGGTCTAATGCCGGGTAGGGATGTGCGTTTCGGGTTTCGGAATTTCGGAATTTTCACGAAATTTCCCGATTCGTATTTTCGGATGCGGCCGAATTTCCGAAAATTTTTAGATCCGAAAATGGCAGATCCGAAAAGTTTTCCGAGCCGAAACGAAATATTTTCGGAATTTTCGAATGGACTTGAAATGTGTCAAATCGAAATTTATTGCTTTGAAACGAGGAGAACAGACGTTCCGAAAAAAACGAAAATTTCCGAAGTTACGAAAAGTCGATACAAAAAACGAGCAAAGTGACACAAAAATACGAAAAACGGTCGATATTGCGAAAAAAATATGTACAATTCTGAAAAACGAAAATTTCCGAAATTACGAAAAGTCGATACAAAAACGGGCAAAGTGACACGAAAATACGAAAAATGGTCGATATTCCGAAAAAAATATGTACACGAAAAACGAGTCGAGCCGAACCGAATCGAAACAGAAATCGGTCGAAACGAGCCGAATCGAAAAGTTTAAAAATCCGAAAAATCGAACCGAATCGAACCGAAAAAAAAATCGGTGCACAAGCCTAATGCCGGGTGGCATCTATCACATGCTAGAACCCTCATAGCACTATAAGGGTTATTCAGAGATATCCGAAATGTAAACAGCAGGGAAAAGTTGCCTAAATGCCCTGCTGTTTGGTGGTTTCATTCAACAGCTTTATTCAGGCGAACGCCTTAGACTTCAATGTTAAAAATATTCCCGTTTTTATCCAATATCTAATAAACCGTTTATTATTTTATTCTGCAGTAAAAAGTCTCTTCATTTATTGACTTAAGATCTTTTAGGCATTTTTTGAGATTTTTTCGGCAACATTTCTTTGCTCTTTTTTTTTTTTAAAGCGTTTTTTTTCTTTTTATTATAATTCATTGGATCTTATATGTAAATTCCAGGCATTTTCATTCAGTAGTTTTTTTGCAGTGTTTTAATTTTGATACGTTCAAGCGTATTGTTTTTTTGTTTTTTTTTTTTACCCCGTTCATCAGCTTGTCGACTTTTTCTGGTGGCTGGTCTGCACTGTGATCAGCGGCTCGTCTGCTTTTTTGCGTGGTTTTTGCGGCGGTTCCGGCGGGTTTTCAGTGAGTCTTCGGTGAGTTTTCGGCAGGTGTTCGGCGAGTTTTCCCTGCGCTTCAGGGAATCTGCAGTGAATGCTGAATTAACCGCAGGGTGGGGAGCTTTGATTCCCCGAAGTGCGGGGAAGGAGATAGCACCGAATTTTCGGTGCTGTTTGAATAACCCCCATTGTAATTATTTGGCAAGATGTAAGAGAATTGTGTTGACTTTGGAAGTAGATATACATTTATGCTCCAGTATGGCACTTTAAGCCGCATCCCTTTTATGTAAAGTTTAATGTAGCAAAACTAACACAGGAACAGATTCTTTCATCAGTTGCAGCTCGATGGCGATGTCCAGTAGATAAATATTGTGTATCTAGAACAAATCCTGATTTTACAGAGATGCGCGTAAGCTCACAGCCAGCACAATGGAACGGGTGATATAACTCTACTTCTGAGAAACTACAGCTCTATCTTCAGAGACCCTCATGTAATGCAGACATTAAAATGCCATTGCGGGAAATGGACCACAAACTGCATGATTGAACTTTGTACTTCACTTAGTCATATATTATTAGTCACACAAATTTCTGTTATGGTGGTGCATACCATGAGCTGATGAGTATTTTTGGCTTTCCTATATGTGATAATATTTTAACTATTTTTCAGTTAAATTTAGAGAATATGATGTATTTTATACCTTCTAGGCTTCGATGTATAAATAGAAACATAGAAAAATGTCGGTAGATAAGAACCTTTCGGCCCATCTAGTCTGCCCAATTACATGGATACTTTACCTGGATTTATCTTTTGTTTAGGATAGCCTTATGCCTATCCCATGCTTGCTTAAATTCAATTACTGTTTTGGCCTCTACCACTTCTACTGGAAGACTGTTCCATGTATCCACCACCCTCTCAGTAGAAACATAGAAACATAGAAAAATGTCGGCAGATAAGAACCTTTCGGCCCATCTAGTCTGCCCAATTACATGGATACTTTACCTGGATTTATCTTTTGTTTAGGATAGCCTTATGCCTATCCCATGCTTGCTTAAATTCAATTACTGTTTTGGCCTCTACCACTTCAACTGGAAGACTGTTACATGTATCCACCACCCTCTCAGTAAATAGATATCTATTACAAATACTAGATTTATTATTTAATCTTGTCCTTACATATTTCTCGCTGAGCAATTAAACGACTTGCACAAAAGTGCAACAAAGGTGCCGACAGCACTGGTAACGTTAACAAAAAGACACACACACTATTTGGCTGCAGTACAGGGGATGATCAGAGCTCCGAATCGATAATCACTCACTAATACCTCGGCGGTTCTTGCCCGCCTACACACCTCATAGCTAAGCCGGGATCAATAACAGAAAATAGCCATAGACATAGGACCAAACCCAAACAACGTGACCGTTCAAAAATATAAACCGGCATCACTCAACGCGTTTCGCCCACAGCAGGCTTAATCCTGAGCTAATTTGGCACATACACTATGTATATATACATGGTGGATGATGAAAAATCTTAATCAGCTGAAAGTGAGAAGTGATCGTCAGTACCAACAGTTTAATGCGGTTGCAGTTTATATTTTTTTTATTAGTGAGTGATTATCGATTCGGACCTGTATTGCAGCCTTTGGGAATGCTCTACGCTTGGGACTTTTTTCCAATTTGCCGTTATTGATAAATTCCGGACCTTTTTTATTCCTTTTCACCTATATATGATCATATAATGTGTGTCTTTTTGTTAAATATAGTTACCAGTGCTGCCGGCACCTTTGTTGCACTTTTGTGCAAGTGGTTTAATCGCTTTTTGTTTTGGGTCAAGCCCGTATTGGGTGCCTCTCAACTGCCCCGTTTTTCTTTTTGTTGGTTTATATTTCTCGCTGATAAAGACTAGAGGAGATGCACATTAAAATGACTCATTTTCCTTTTTTCTTCTTATACTATTCATCAGATTATTTGAAAACTGTTTATTTTTTGTCATTTTCATTAGAATTTTACATTCTACAAACAGTGATTGTTTTCATAGCCAATAAAAACATAGGAACTGCATTTTTTGGTTTCTCAGTCCACCCTAGACCCTTTGTCATTCTTTCTACCCACCGAAGCAGAATGTGAATGCTGGATAAATTGGATTTATTGGCGTTCTTCATATGGGGCAATCGACATATAAGCTAATGAAACACTCATTCTGACTGCATCATCCAAAATAACCTTTTATTCAGCTCTGTAAAATGTAACAACCAATAACTTATTTGTACAATTTAGCTTTCTCCAAAAACCACATTCATATCTTTGGCTGTACTTTATATTTATTACTTACTTGTCTTTGCCTTGGGTATATATATTTTTTAATCTTCGTGATGTGCTCGCTGTTGCTGGAGGAAGGCAATCCTTCCACATTCTCTCCAGCTCTCGCTAAGCTTTACATCCTCCTGCCTCAGAACATGACCTCTGGTTGTTGAACTTCTGTTTCAATGAAAAATTCTTCACTCCTGTAACTCATGGGCATGAAGAACGTTCACATTGGTTCTTGAAACGGACTTTGGCAATTTCATCTCACTCTCCTGAAATTGTGGAGGAACTCTGACAGTTTGAAAATGACGCCCCACTAAATAACACTACTAAACAGAAAATTGTGTTGAAATGAAAAAGGGGTGGCGGAGCTGAGACAAAAATAGCCGCGGCGGAAATGTGTATGGATAGAGAATTTATTCACATCAGCTGTCTTCTGCTAAAAGTTAAAGAATAATAAAATATGAGATGCTAATCAATTGAGTGGTTTTTTTTTTGGAAAGTCAGTGACGGGGATTATATAATAGCCATTATAACTACGATGGTCCATCATGTGAAGAGACTATCCAAAATCATAATGACATCACAAACGGTGACTACATGAGCTAATTGCTGATAGGCCTAAGCAACTCAAGGTGCCCTTCTCAGGTACAACTATGGAGAAGTCTCAACTTTACGAGGAGCTGGTTCAACCTAACCACCAGGTCGCTGATCATCGCTACAAGCATGGAAAGACGACTTGATCCCACTCAGAAGGTGCCACCAGTGAGTGTCATTGGGCAAGACACCTAACGATATGGATGCGCCTAACTCGCAAAATACTTGTACGTCTCATAGATTGAAACAGGCCGTATCATCCATGTGTGGTATTCCAATGTATCAAGCCCTTGTACACTGATCTTGTAAAGCGCTGCGGAATATGTGGCGCTATATAAATAAAGGATAATAATAAATAGGCCTAACTGTGAGGAAAAAAGCCAGATGCGAGTTAAGCTATAGCCAGGCACTTGCTGCTTGAAGTTAGAATGAGGCATGCAATATCTCAGTCAGACCAACATAAAGGACCCGATACTGTGCGCCATGCTAAAATAGGGACACTAACGGGGAAAAAATGCACCTGCAGGTTTCCCATAATGTCCCCATTTTAGAGCGATATTCCAGGTCAGGCACGGTCTCAGCACCTTGCCCCGGAATGCAGCGCTAACTGCAGTGATACTCATGGTAGAGCTTTTGCATGCCGCGAGTATCACCTCCTGCAGTCCATAGGACTCCATGGAGTGTTGTGCTTCTGGACCGCGAGCCCTGCGCAATATTGCTAATGAGAGATCGTGCAGCGCTGCGGAGTGATCACGGAGGGAGACTGGGAACTATTTCTTAGCCAGAAGCAGCGGATTGGGCCGCCGTTCTTGCCGCATGATGAGAGGTGAGTATCAGATTTATTGGGGGGGCTTAGAATCATTTTGCGCCAGCTTTTAGGTGTAGCTAAAATTTTGCCTTGTGCACCCTGGCGCTAATTAGCACCAATGCTTTGTAATACCTCACTTATCGAAACGCTAACTAAAGATTGAGCTCCCTATGTTAAGTATAGGATGCACAAAGTACAGTAAGCCTGCGGAAGCTAGCGCAATCACCGGAGCGCTAAGTGATTTTTTTTCCGGGTTTAGCGGCAGGAAGGTAATATGGGGAGCTTGCGTTAACGTCACTTATCCTGGCAGTAACACTTACACATCCGAACACTAACATTAGCATTCATTAGGGAATAGTGCCCTATATCAGGCATCCTCCACCGATACATGCAAATTACAAACACAGTACAAACACAGTCAAATATACAAGAAGTCAGATATGATTGTAATGAATAAAACTCCTGTGTAAACAAACACAACCCACACATGGCACACGTATGCAACACAAAGAAGTGACACTTTCAAGACAGTCTTACCATGATGTGTTTTTTAACACTAAATTTAAGTAAATGCATTGACATAATTTTTAAACAATTTCTATTGTTTAATATATAATATATAACTTTTTTTAATAACACTTTTTTTGTCAAAAATATAATAATTTATACACATATCTGGGCGTATTCCTTGCACATTGATCTTAAATGTCAATGAGTAGCCACATTCATACAATGATATACTCCAAAACCTGCAAGGGTGAGGCTAATTCGCTCATAATGATATGTAATAATACATTTTCAGGAATAATATTGAGGACAATATAGATGGGGTTACAATACATTGAACAACATTTGACAAACCAGTACAGGAGAAAACTAAGGTCCTATTCCTGTGGGAATTTACAATCTAGAGGGGTTGGGGGTGGAAACAGGAGGAGAGGACTGCAAGATGAGAGTGATGGACTGCAAGGTGAGAGTGATGAACTGATGGGAGTGATGGGCTGGTTGCGTCAGTTAGACGAGTGGCAGGTTTCCCTAAAGAGGAATGTCTTTAGGAGAAAGTCTGACAGTACGAGGGAGAGCGTTCCAGATCCAGAGGATAGGGGGCTGCGCGTGAGAAATCCTGCAGTCTATCATGGGAAGAGGTGATGCGGGGAGAAGCTAGGAGCAGGTCACTGATCTTAGGGAGCGTGCTGGGGTGTATTTGGTGATTAGTGAGGACAGGTAGTGGTAGTAAGAATATTCCTTTAAATCAAAGTTCCAGAGTGAATGTCAAACCCAGTTTTAAACATGATTTTATTAAAGATGTTTGAGCAAGTAATATGAAAAATATCACGTCTTCTCATCCTAAAAACAGAAAAAGGATGAGTTGTCCATATTGATTTGAAATGGAAATCACTGGCCACATGCAATAAACAATATACAATTGTGTGCTGACGACAGTCATTCTAATAAATGGAATGGAATGCTTTCTACTGGGAATCAAACATCATTTACAGGATTAATCAGATGGGAGATCACTGTAGCTTAACATATAACATGTTTATACATTGATAGATTTGTATGAATACTAGTGAAAATGGGTTGGAACCAATACTAGAATTCCAATAAATCGCAGCCAGTTATAGTGACAGCTGAATCAGCGACATAGTAATTACCAGTATAGTAATTTATTATCAGTTTATGTGTTATCATGTTTTAATTCACTCTTCTATTTAGCACCTTCTATTTCATCTCTCATTCTACAGCCCAATTCTCTCATTGTTGGATCTCATACACCTATATTTTATCCATGGGCTCCTTTTCATTCATGAGTTGTGTAACGGTGTTTAAATTACCCAACGTGAAGATGGCAGAAAGCAACACAAATATACAAAAAATTTTACTAACCCGGTCCTTTAAATGGCCAGGTATAAACGTGAGTGACCGAATTAATACACAGAAGGCTGTAATGAACAGAAAACAAAGGTAACCTGTATTAGAGCTGACCCTTAAATGGGCAGATTGCAAGTAGGATAAACCAAAGAATATCCATGAGAACAAGCTGAGATCTGGGACAGGAAAGGTACACAAATATTGGTAACTCAGAGACGGGTTATCATAAGCCAGGGCCTATGAACGGAGAGAGCAGGACAAGGTCAGGGTAAAAGCGAGCTGTCAACCTCGAGATCCAAATCACAATAAAATAGAAATAGACTCAGTGGTAGTAGAAGTCACAGGAGGGCACAAGGCAATGTTAGGCACAGATATTTTAACTCGTACAAGGCCTTTGACGGGTTGTGGCGTGCATGAGCGTTGAATTGAGCACTCCCAATCACATGGAGAACAATGAGTGTCATCAGCTGCAGCCAAAGTACAAGCCACTTCAGATTGATTAAGGCTGGGGTCAGACGAACACAGTGCGAACGTGCGTTTAGCCGCACTTTATTACAGCCGTGGTAGCAGCAAATGACGTCCAACGCAGGCCCACACAAGAAGTACGGCCGCAACGCAAGCGGCAAAGGAACGCATTTTTGCAAGAACGTCGAACCGCTAGTACTGACGTACAGAGTGTGCTGCGTCTGCAGCGTCCGCATAACGGCGTGTGTGCGTGATTAGGAGACGTCAGACACTGCTCATGTCCGGCCAACATAACGTGCAGACACCCAAAGTTTCCAGGTTTGGAGCCGTAAAAAATCACGGCCAAAATTGCGCATCGTATGACCGCTATCGCATCTTCCGTGAAAAAATGCGTTCGGACGCATCAACGCACTTTTTGATGGTAGATGTGAAAAATGCGTTCGTCTGACCCTAGGCTAAGAAACTCATTGGAGAGAGCTGAAGGGAAAACATTGGAAACATCTGAATTGGCTAAAGGAGCCATAGCCAAAGGCAGCTTAGCACATGGTATTGGGATAGCATCAGAGGCCACTTGAAGGGCATGGTCAAATGTGACAAGTTGACACTTTTATGATCTTTCTTATAAATTCTAGAAATCCTATAATTTGTTTAATGATGCTTAACATGATCTGTATTTGGTTGTAAGCTAGTGTAGCGCTCACTCCCGGAGGAGCCGCTGAAAATGAACCACGGGTCAGTCTCCCCGCACTAGGGAATAAATATACTCCAACACCGTTGTGAGTTTTATAATTTAAATAGTTTACTAAAATAGTAAGCAGACGTTGAGACACGGTATTCACAGATATTATCACAGTACTTTCGTATCGCGGTAAAAACGCGTAGCGGAAAAGAAACGAAACACGAGGCTTCGTATTTCGGAAGAGTAAAATATTCGCAACCGAACAGAAAAAGGAATGCAATACCTGGTAGTTCGGAAAAACAGGGACACGTAGCGAACCCCAAAAATACAATCTCTTCGTATTACGATAAACGCGCAGCAGAAAAGAGAAAAATATATATTCGGAACGTATCTTTACTCCCGTTCCGATTCGTAACAGAATGAGTCCTGCACAGGTTTAAGTCCCGGAGTGTAAAAGATGTGTATGTGTGTGGTACCCGGGTACTGTTCAACTGGCCAGTGAATTTACTTAAGGAATGTCTTCGACTAGTCAAGTTGGGGCCCTGTGGACTTTAAAGAGAAAACAGCAGTGTGTTCCTTAATTACATACGGCCTTGGAGGCCTCTCACCCATCCACCGGTTGCTTTAGGCTCCGCTGACCCAGGACGTCTCTCCGCTCGATTTTGACTGGGGATACTAGCGGCCGGATCCGTTGTCTGACTCTCTGTTGCTTGTCCACGACTTGTTCCGCTCACCGCCTGCTCTCCGTATCCGATCAGCTCGCGGCAACTCCTTACTCGAGGTCTTCGGTTTCTTCGATCTGCAGCAATCTCTGGAACTTGGAGGTCTCCGTCTCTTTAGGCTGAATGACCCGATAAGGAACTGACAGGTCTCCCTCGCGCTCTGGCCTAGGCCCTCCTGCGATGTCTTGCACTGCGTCTGCTCTCTCTCGTTCCCTTGCGCGCTCTGGCGCGTTCTCCACGAGGTTCGGGAAGTAAGCGTCCTGTGTCCCACCCACTTCCTGTGTCTTTGCAAAGCACGCCGGGAAATGTAGTCCCAATGTCCAGTGTCTCTAATCGCGATTGTCTCCATCTTGTGGCTAAAAATAGGTACTACCAGCAGCAAGATTTAACACAGCGCTACACTCTCCCCCTCCTAGAACTCTTGGGTCTCTCCAAGGAGGTACAACAGTTACATTTCCACAATATTTGAATACAGTTTACATAACATGTACAGGTTCAGCAGCATACACATAGTGGGTTAGGAACACTTCCTCAAGTTGATTCATATTTTGGGCTACCTCAGCTAGCATAGCAGACACTTCGGGCAACCTCTGCACGGTGGTGATGGCCTCTTCAGTGCTATGTCCTGGTGAGTCGTAGGTGAGGCGTTGGGGCGGTCAAACAGAGCGTTTTGGTTCTGGCTCAATCAGTTCCTCTTCAGGTGGAAGTACTATAGGTGCTGGCTCAGTCCTTCTCTCTATCACTGGAGCAGACGTTTCTTCAGAGTATGATCCCTCCAGTGAAGGCATAGAACTATAATCGCCTGAATAAGCTTCAACTTCCGGAGCTACCGGGATCCAACAGCCTCAGGGACTTCCAACTGAAATTCAAGAGCTTCAGGGATTTCAACAGTCTCAGGGACTTCTAGCAGAAATTCAGGAGCTTCAGGTCTCAAATTACTCTCCCACCGCTCAGGAACAACGACAATCTCCTCAGGCTCCGGTGAGCGCATCCAGTCCAGACAATAACTCTCTTCTTCACTGTCTCTTTCGCTCTCTTCGACAGCCCGAGTCTGCTGAGACCGAGTAACAGGAGGCAAACGTGGAGCAGGCGGAATTGGCAGAGGCAGTTTGTCCCCAACTGGCATCCTCACAGCCTCTCTCAAAGGTAACAAATGATTCCGGTGCCAGGTCTTGAGAGGCCCAGCCTTTCCATCCGGGCGAATCTGATACACCGGCAGACCCGGCAGTTGTTTGCAGACAATGTAAACCTGGGAACTCCACCTATCCGCCAACTTGTGTCTCGCAGCAGCACCCAAGTTCTTCAATAGAACCCTATCACCGGTTGTAGATCTTGTATTCGAACTTTCAAGTCATAGTTCCTTTTGTTTCTTTGCTCCCTGTTTTCTGAGGTCAACCGGGCCTGTTCAAACGCAGAAGCCAGATTCTTTCGAAGTCTATCCACGTAGTTTCTATAGGAAGCTACTGACGTCTGGTCTAGAGATAACCCAAATGCCAAATCAACCGGCAGTCGAGCCTCCCTTCCAAACATAAGACGGTACGGTGAGTATCCAGTTGCATCGCTCTCCGTACTGTTATATGCGTGCACCAGAGTAGCTATGTGACGACTCCAACTCTGCTTCTCCACATTCGACAAGGTCCCCAGCATGTTTAGCAGTGTGCGATTAAACCTTTCAGGCTGAGCATCACCTTGAGGGTGATATGGTGTAGTTCGGGTCTTTTGGATTCCCAACAGCTCTAGCAATTGCCCCACCAGTCTGCTTTCAAAGTCTCTACTCTGATCCGAGTGTATCCTCCTTGGCAGTCCGTAATGAACAAAAAACTTTTCCATCAACACCTTGGCCACTGTCGGAGCGCGTTGATCTTTTGTGGAAAAAGCTTGGGCGTAACGAGTGAAATGATCGGTCACTATTAGAATGTTCCCTTGCCCACTAGCATCCGGCTCTAAGCACAAGAAGTCAATGCACACCAAATCCATGGGTCCCTGGCTCTGCAGATGGCTCATTGGAGCGGTTCGGGTCGGTAGAGTCTTTCTCTGAATACACCTCAGACAGGAATGACAATAGCTTTCCACTTCAGCTTTCATGCAAGGCCAATAGAACCTATCTCGCACCAGCTTAAAAGTTCTCTCAGCACCCAAATGTCCATGCTCATCATGTAGTGATCGCAGCACACTCTCCCTATGTTTAGTGGGGAGGAATAACTGTTGAATCTCTTCAGCGTTAGCTGAGGGGCCCCTTCGGTAGACCACCCCATCCAACATCTTCAACCGCTCCCACTCTTTGTAGACCAATCTGGCTCCACTCGGGGAGTTGGTTAGCAGAATCTCACGCTGGTTTGCAGTCAGGGCCTTTATGGTCAAGGCAATTAAAGGGTCTCTGGCCTGATCCGCTTTCAGGTCCTGTCTCGAAAAGGTAGGTAAACTCTCATCCCTTAACTGCGTAGGGTTACAGTAAAATTCAGGAACAGCCGCAGCCATGACTCCTATGGCCTCCGCTTCAATCCCTCCTTTGACCCGGCGCTCTGTTCCTTGACACAAAGCTTGCACCCCGTCTGGAGTCAACTGAGTCCATTCTGTAGTGTAGGGTCTTCTCGATAACGCATCAGCATCTCGATTATTCACCCCAGGGCGGTACTTCAGGCTGAACCGAAACCCTGACAGAGCGGCCAACCACCGATGTCCCGTTGCGTCCAGTTTTGCGGTAGTAAGGATGTAAGTAAGAGGATTATTATCCGTCTTGATCACAAACTCGGCTCCATACAGATAGTCTTTTAACTTGTCTACCACTGCCCACTTTAAGGCTAGGAACTCCAACTTGTGGGTAGGGTAGTTCTTCTCTGAAGGCGTAAGGTTCCGGCTCACGTACGCTACAGGCCTCAGCAATCCACCATACTCCTGATACAGGACTCCTCCCAGACCTTCTCGGCTGGCATCCACATGTAGCTCATACAGCTTGTGAGGGTCCGCATAGGCCAAAACAGGAGCTCGGGTTAGACTCTCTTTCAATTTCACGAAAGCTCCTTCACATTGACTGGTCCATTCACCTTGTATAGACTCTCGAGCTTTCCTTGGCCCTGGAGCTGACGGGTTTTGGTCAGAGACCTTGCAGCCTTCTTCTGTGGTTTCCTTCTGCAGGAGTTTGTTCAGTGGCTGAGCTATTTTCGCGAATCCTCCCACAAATCTTCGATAGTATGAACAGAATCCCAAGAAAGATCTAAGTTCAGTGACGTTTTGGGGTCTAGGCCAAGAAGCTACGGCCTCCAACTTCTGAGGGTCTGTCGAAACACCTTCTGCTGAGACCACATGTCCTAGATACGTAACAGACGGTAGACAAAATTGGCATTTCTCCAGAGACAGTTTCAGCCCCTCTTCATGGAGCCTCTTCAAGACCTTCTCTAGACGTTGCTCATGTTCTTCCAGAGTCTTCCCAAACACAATTATGTCATCCAGGTACACTAATACTTCGATTAGATTCATATCCCCGACTGTCTTCTCCATCAACCGTTGGAACGTGGCTGGAGCCCCCGTAAGGCCTTGAGGCATTCTGTTGAATTCAAAGAACCCCAGTGGACAGATGAACGCAGTTTTCCTCTTGTCTTCAGGATGCATTGGTATCTGGTGATACCCGCTTCGCAGGTCTAGTACACTAAACCACTTTGCTCCAGACAAACACTGTAGGGCATCTTCTATCCGAGTGGTTCGGGGATGGTTCTCCGGTTCAATGTGCGGTAGTCTATGCATAAGCGGACAGAACCATTTTTCTTCCGGACCAACACTATGGGAGATGCGTATGGACTCCTGGACTCTTGAATCACCTTGGTTCTTTGCAATTCGTTCAGCTGCTCTCGCAGATCATCTAAGTCTCCTAGCGGAACTCGCCTCGATCTTTCCCGAAACGGCTTGTCTTCTTGTAACCGAATGCGGTGCTCAGTACTCTTAGCTAGGCCCACGTCGAACTCGTCTTTCGAGAACAATTCGTTCCACTTTAGGACTTGAGACTGAAGACGTTTCTTCCACTCAGGTGAAATGGGAGCGTCCTTGGGGTAGAATCTTTCATCTGGAATCTCTTTATCCACTCCCCCTCCTGAATCGGTAGAGAAGGGTGCAGCAGACTCTACTTGCCCGATAGGCATTCGTGCTTTAAGGACTACTGGAGAATCCGTCACATTGCATACGCTGACCGAGACTCTTCCTCGTGTTCTCTTCAGAGCTTTGGTGGAAATTATTTCAGGAATTACTTCGACTCCGGTTTCACTCCCATGATTAAAATCGGTTCCCAGCACCACATAGGGACCTGGTTGCGATCCGTTCAACTTGACTGAAGCCCGGAAACTCGCTACTTCTCCTGCTTGCAGAACCTTCTCTGTTCCACCCAGTCTCCACAGTCTTCCCACCTCGGCAGGTGCCTTTCGTTCTTCGACCATCCTCTGATAGACCGGACGTAACATTGGGTGTACTCCTTGAGTCGAACCTTCTTCCAATACAATAGGTGTCAGGAGACGCCGCACTAGGTCAGTATTCGTCCCCGCTATCAGGGAGCTTCTGTTCGCACCTGAGGGTCGAGGACACACAATGGCCAATGCATCGCAACCCCCAGACTGCCCGATGACTTCAGATCCGATCTCCAACTTCACTTGCAGGTACCCGTCATAAGGGAGCTTCTCAGTGCCGATACCCCATATTTCCAAATCCTTCAATTCTTGCAGAGGAATGTGCTTTAAGTGTTTCTCGTAGAAGTCTTTGTAGATCAATGTCACTTGAGCCCCTGAATCTAACAGGGCTTTAGTGTAGACTCCTTCCACTTGGATTGGCACAATAGGAGAAGGACCTATCAGTTGGTCAGGAAACTTGGGGGCGGTATCCGGACGCTTAGACCCAGTTTGCTGTACCCTGGCCTTTTTCTTGGCCCGTGTAGGCTTTGGGTGTGCATTGCTTCCCCATGACGTAGACCCGGATGCTAAGGGAGTGACTCTTTCAGTTCTGGCAGGTTCAGCAGTTGGCTCGGCTTTGGGCCCTCTCGTCCTCTTAGTCTTGGCTTGGTTTTTGGAGCGGGGTTCAACCTTCGGGCACCTAAGTTGCTCCTTCACTTGTGCCCTCTGGCGTTTCCCGCCGGTGAGGTAGATAACAGTCCTTCTAGGGCTTCCAACAGTCCCTCGACTCTATCCTTCTCAGGCTTTCGGCCTTTGCACTGTGCGTGGAAATGGCCCATTTCTCCACAACCAAAACATCTCTTCTTAGAGAGCGGAGACGTAGTTGATTGTTGAGATTTGGTTAAAGGGCCTGGACCAGATGCCACAGCAACTCCCGTCGTCTGCATACCTGTGAGGAATTTCTGCATTTCTGCCTGCATTTCGGTCACCTTCATCAACACTCGGCACAGTTCCGCGTGCGCTTGTTGCAATTCAACTTGAGCTTCCTGTACTTTCTTGACGGTTTTGGACAATTCACCACGTTCAGGGAGGTTCGATTCTTTGGCAGCCCTCTCTGTAGATTTAAAAACGACTAGGTGTTCTTGTTCGTCCTCGTCAGATCCACAAGTATCTAGAGAGTCGCTTTCAGGCCGCAGACCGTCGTTATGTCTCACAGGTTGTGCATAAGCCCTTTCCCCCCGCCTGAAGGATTTCTCTTCCAGTAAAGCCTCTTCCTCTCGTACAACTCGGATCAGTTCCAGGTACTTTAACTCTTGGTTACCTGCTCTGCTTCTCAGCTGCATCATTACTGGATCTAAAGGTTGAGAGCCCCTCAGGATCTGTTTTATTCGGATCTTATCTACTTCGGCCGGTTCGGCCCCTTTCTTCAGGAGTATCTGGTGTAGAATCTTATCTAGGCGCCTCATATACTCGGTCATCCTTTCACCTCTTCTCTGATAGGTGTGTTCGTACTGATATACCAGTTCGGCCGCCTTTTCGGTTCGCCCAAAAACTTCTTCAAGAACGTTTAAGTAATCTAAAGCAGTACAATCTTTTCTACTCAGTTTCAGGTTTCTCACCGCTTCCGACGCGGGTCCCTTTAAGCTCTCGGTGATCCTTTGCTTTTTCTGGGCCTCAGGGACATCCCACTCATCCAGAGCCTGCATCGCCTGTTCCACCCATTCTTCAAAGGTTTCTTCTCCCGCCGGAGTTGGTACATTTCCTGTAAAATTCCTTAACCGTCGATAACCGAAGTTAGTGTGAGGAGGGCTTGTTTTCTGACATTTCACCAATAGATCTCCAATAGCCACGATAAATTCAGGCCCGATCATGGCCAACGGACTAGGCGCGGGAACACTTGCGGATTCGCCATGTGGCGCACTTGGCTGAATTAGTTGGACTTCCACCTCATCGGCCAGTTTCACGCTCACACCCTGAAAACATGGTGGAACACCTTTTCTCCATTCAAGAAGAACATACGTGTGAGAGGTATCTGTGTTCTTTACAATGTCCAGTATTAACCCCCGATGGTCTGGTGTCAGCACGGCCACAGCCTGGCGAATCTGATCTTCGGCCCAAGTGTCTGCTGGAATATCCATGACTATACAACATTCTAACTGACCACTGTGCTCCTCACACCATTCGGCAACAGTGTCTGGATCCATATTTAACCCTTTAGATGCGTTTTTTCAAGAGACTGGATCCCGGAAACGAGCCCCCACGTGTAGCGCTCACTCCCGGAGGAGCCGCTGAAAATGAACCACGGGTCAGTCTCCCCGCACTAGGGAATAAATATACTCCAACACCGTTGTGAGTTTTATAATTTAAATAGTTTACTAAAATAGTAAGCAGACGTTGAGACACGGTATTCACAGATATTATCACAGTACTTTCGTATCGCGGTAAAAACGCGTAGCGGAAAAGAAACGAAACACGAGGCTTCGTATTTCGGAAGAGTAAAATATTCGCAACCGAACAGAAAAAGGAATGCAATACCCGGTAGTTCGGAAAAACAAGGACACGTAGCGAACCCCAAAAATACAATCTCTTCGTATTACGATAAACGCGCAGCGGAAAAGAGAAAAATATATATTCGGAATGTATCTTTACTCCCGTTCCGATTCGTAACAGAATGAGTCCTGCACAGGTTTAAGTCCCGGAGTGTAAAAGATGTGTATGTGTGTGGTACCCGGGTACTGTTCAACTGGCCAGTGAATTTACTTAAGGAATGTCTTCGACTAGTCAAGTTGGGGCCCTGTGGACTTTAAAGAGAAAACAGCAGTGTGTTCCTTAATTACATACGGCCTTGGAGGCCTCTCACCCATCCACCGGTTGCTTTAGGCTCCGCTGACCCAGGACGTCTCTCCGCTCGATTTTGACTGGGGATACTAGCGGCCGGATCCGTTGTCTGACTCTCTGTTGCTTGTCCACGACTTGTCCTGCTCACCGCCTGCTCTCCGTATCCGATCAGCTCGCGGCAACTCCTTACTCGAGGTCTTCGGTTTCTTCGATCTGCAGCAATCTCTGGAACTTGGAGGTCTCCGTCTCTTTAGGCTGAATGACCCGATAAGGAACTGACAGGTCTCCCTCGCGCTCTGGCCTAGGCCCTCCTGCGATGTCTTGCACTGCGTCTGCTCTCTCTCGTTCCCTCGCGCGCTCTGGCGCGTTCTCCACGAGGTTCGGGAAGTAAGCGTCCTGTGTCCCACCCACTTCCTGTGTCTTTGCAAAGCACGCCGGGAAATGTAGTCCCAATGTCCAGTGTCTCTAATCGCGATTGTCTCCATCTTGTGGCTAAAAATAGGTACTACCAGCAGCAAGATTTAACACAGCGCTACACTAGATTTTCCTGCTGTCCTTCTCCTTCACCACTTTCTGATTCTCCAAGCATCATTGCATCTCCCTAGATCCCGATCCCATTTTATTTATTAGAAACTACTGCATCGTTCACTTTCCATCCTTTATTTCCACTTACCTATGTTTACTCTGTATATTTCATCTTTCACCTTTTATTCTTTAAATTGTGCAACCCTTGATAATATTATTTTGGTTATATATTGTTATCTACTTCTCTAAAGATATTTATGTATTGACTGAAAGTATATGTCGCTTCCTAAAAATTATTGAAAAGAAGCTGCCTCCAAGGTTCATATTTTATAACAAAGAGTCAAACGTACATTACTGTAAAGCTCATCTATTCTGCATTTGTACAAGTTGAATAACAGCAGTCTTACATACTGTGTGAAATTGATTGGAGAGGGGCTAAGATTACACCGTGCCCTCCATCCAGCATTAGTATTTCAGTGAGTTACTTTAGTGTCATTAACTCCTAGGATTGATATATGTCTTGTTCTCTCAAACAGCATTTTTACTGAGCACTAATTAGGATGCTCATTCTCTTCTTTACCCAGTGTGCAAATCAGGATCAATTTATATAGCGAGACTAACTAATTGGCCTGCATGTTTATATTACCGGTGCATAGAAGGGTAAAGTAACCTGGGATGACTTAATTTGTGTGTCAGACATCTCCAGGCCCAACATAAAAGAATATTACTTGAACTAGTGGGAATGATATAATACATTTTGTGATATTCTTTGTTCCCTTCATTTTCTAGAGTGTTGTTGAATTCAGCACGCTGTTAATTTGTGGTAGGAGGACTATTGTCCCCATAATCACTCACGCTAGTCGCCAACTGGTATGAGTTTGAATAATATGTACCATGTAAGCATCCTGTGTCCCCTATACACAGACAGGACACTATGCAAGGCAAATGTAGGGTTCAACAGTTAATACTTTCCGTATTATTATGTCTTGAATTGTAGTCAACCTCGAGTTTACTTTCATAAATGTCGATGAATCTGGATTTTTTTTTAACTGATCTGTCCCAAGTGTCAGTGGAGCAGAGCCAACAGGTTTGGCAGGTTCATGCAGTTGCTTTAGATTCCAGGCCTTTCAACAGTGGAAGAGATCTCTGTCCAGACCAGGACGTTGCTCAGTGAATCCGGAACCGTTAATTCTGTCTGAACTCTTAGGGCAGTATTACATAGTTGGTGCTTATTTAACCAGAGCTGTTGTAAACTTAACAACCCCATAGACTATAATGGCTCTGGTAGGTTTACAACAGCTCTGGTTAAGTTAGCACCACCTTTATAATATAGCCTTTAATGCACAAGAGATAAGATGAATGCAACAGCTGTTTACAGCTTGTAGCAACCCAACTGTCCATTTAGTGACTGCTACCCATGTAGGGCTCTATCACCTCCTTCAAGCTAACCATAACACTCACGTTAGCGCTAGCTTAAAGGAGGTGATAGCGCACTGCACAGATTGCCTCCGATTTGCTGACAAGTTAAAAAACCCATTAGCGAATCGTATTAGCAGTTTATTCCATGAGCTTACTGTACTTTACGCTCCCTATACTTAACATAGGAAGCGCAAAGTGTAAGCACAGAGTAACTAGCACTAGGATAACAAGGTCCTAACACTAGTTACTAAGAGCTGGCGCTAACTAAAGAAGTTAACCCCTTCACTGCGGATAAAGTGTGGGGCGCGTCCTCATTGACTCCCGCTATATGCAGATGACGTTATTTCCAGGCGACCCCCCGGCAATACCCGAGAGATCACCTGGAAGGGAGGAGCCAATCGGGAAGGAGCAGCGCCACAAGCCAGGCACCGCTTAAAAGGGGAGAGTCTCCCCTTTTAAGCGGTGCCTGGCTTTAACCCCTCAGGCACCGGGTCGCACTTCAGCACCTTGCGGCGCCGAATTGCGGGCTAGCTCCGGTGGGGGCCGCCATTGCGGCTCCACCCCCGTGTCCTCCCTCGCTGCCCGACGTCATCGCGCATAGCGTGATGACGTCAGATAGCCGGGGAACCCCTAGCTGCCTGGGGATTTCCCAAGGGAAATCCCCTGGTGGAGATATGGGGTTCCTTTGAACCCCGATATCTCATGAACCGTGGCAGCTAGGGGGTCATGGAGGGTGTCATGCGAAAGGCCTGAGCATGACCATGTTCAAAATAAATAAACAATTTTAAAAAATAAATATAAAAAAAAAACATTTTTTTTTTCTGTGTTGTTTTTATTAATGCAGCAATATTGTTCACATTTCAATTATAATGGGAACAATGAAACTGCACTAATGATTTTTTTCTATGGGGTGTGTTTGCTAAAAATCACGTAATTCCCCCCAAAAAATGTAACAAGTCCCCATTTCTAATTTTTGTACAAGCGCACCCCATAGAAAATATAACCGCAAACACTCATGGGATAAAATGTGAAAAAAAAAACACTTTACACGCTGCAGATGATTAAAAATTCAAATTTTACGCATTACAGGCAGGACATGATGTATACATATAAAAATGATATATTATGAATCTGTTGAGTCTGCCGGAAAGAATCATATCTAATATGTCTGGGTCATTTAATAAAATGTGGCTTCAAATCGCGTTTAAACATGATGAGCGAAAGCGGTAAAATTAGCTCAGCACACAGCGGTGAAATGCCACAGCAGTGAAGGGGTTAACACCAGGTCTGAGCTGTAGCTAACTGATTCCGCTACTGCAGAATCAGTTAGCAGCAGCTAAACCCCCCCCCAAAAAAAAATCAAATACTCACCTCTCTTCCTGCGGTGAGAACGGCGGTCCGATCTGCTGCTTCTGACCGACAGGAGCAGAAGGAGACTGGGGGAAAAAATTCCCTAGTCTCCCTCCGTGATCACTCCGCCGACCAGCAGGATCTCGTGAGAGGCGAGATCCGGTTGGTAATGTTACCCAGCAGGAGAAGCCTCCATGGAGTCCTACGGACTCCATGGGGCAGATGCCTGGGATGGCGCGTTAGCACTTCCCCCAGCACCTGCAAGCCTAGTGGCCACTACGGGCAGGTTGCTAGACTGAGCGCCTGCCCCACGATCTAATCGTGAAACCAAGACGCAATGGGTAAATTTGCAATTGCTAATTTTCCCCTTTAGCGTCCTGGTTTTAGCTCAGGGCAGCCGATATTGCACCTTGTGTGTAAACATAGCCAACCAGGGGCCCTATCACCTGGTGTGAGCTAAAACGCCAACACTGCATGAAAAATCTAGCGCAAGTCGCTAAAATAGTAGGAATGTGTATGACTCTGTACCATCCTTATATATTGGATATGCTGTTAGTAGGTCTTTTGTTTTTGGTTTTAATTCACAAATTTATGTGTGTTTGTGTGTTATCATGATCCATTTTTAGCCTTATGATATTGTGTTTCAATAAAAGTTTGTCACTATTGTCACTAGTTGAATCTGTGATCCAACTTGATTGGTTCAGTGGATCAGCTGTGCGAGTCGCTAAAATGCAGTGCTTGTCGACCCACCAATAGATTGCCTTGTTCGCGGTTGTCAGTGTACAAGATTCGTTAGTGCGTGTTAGGGAAACGCTAAGACCCGGGCTGAGACCCAGCGCTAATGCGGTTAAGTACAGGGTAGAACAGTTTTTTCCAGTGCAGAGTGCCGGACCATACCTATTTTCTGCCCTCACAAGCTTGAATAAGTATGAACTCATCCAGCCAATAGCCCTCACACCCATGCATTATTAAAATTCTGATGTTCAATATTAATAATTTTATTCACTGCTCCAGTAAGGGGGTTATCTATCTTCTTCAGTGTCCCTGTGGGGCACAGTATATAGGGAAAACATCTCGCCCATTGCGGGTAAGAATTCTCGAACATGTGGGTAATATTAAAAGGAAGGTGTTAAACCACAGTGTTCCGGTTCATTGCAATAACTGCCCCAGTTTCAAACTAGATACTTTTGTTTGGTTTGGGATTGATATTTTAACACCCAATTGGAGAGGAGGTAATTTTGACAAGGACCTTATAAAAAGGGAAACAGAGGAATCAAAATGGGTACATGGCAGCAGGGTGGTTTGAACATAGCTCTTGATATCACTCAATGTTTGTGGTGTTATGTGTATCCCTGCTCAGTGTTATAACTTGATGCTCTGTATTTACCTTGCCATTTTTTCTACTGTTATAACGATTACCGTTGGGCCTGTTTTAGAGGCTAGATATATTTTATGCAGTCTTTTTAACTGAGAGATCTATCTACCTCCACCACATGGCGTTCGCATTTGGATGTGACCCACACAAGATGGCGGTGAAGGTCCCAGATTGGCTGATGAATGACGTAACGTCACTTCCGCTACATACCGGATATATGAAAATGGATGAAGTCCTTTTGGGTGCAATTGCGCTCCACAGTGAAACGCTCGCCGCCCATCCCATTATGGCGGACGACTTGCCACACCTCCGATCAGAACGTAGAACGTCCGGATGGATCAATTATTCACTTTAATATTTTTGTATTTAAAGAGGACATTATTAAGTGGACACTTCATCCCTGATGAAGACTTATTAAGACGAAACGTGTTGGATGATTTTATTGTATTCTTTTTAATAAATTTGTTTTTCGTGGAATGCAGGCCGTTTCCATGGTACATTTTCTGCAGAGTATACTAGATCCTGAAAGATGCTGTGTGCAGATACCTGCGTAAAAGGAATTGTCTGTGAGCAGATCCCCGCTAGGGATGAGCCGAACACCCCCGAGTTCGGTTCGCATTCAAACTCGAACTTTTCAAAAGTTCGAACTCGAACTCAATACAAGTCAATGGGACTCAAAGTTCGATTTTTAGCATGCTCTCCAAGAGGGCATATATGCTAGATATTTGCCATAAAAGGTGTATGGGGGTCCGGGTAGTGCCCTGGGGGACAGGAAACAAGGACAAAAAGTTTAAAAAAAGTTTTTAAAAGGGACAGTGAGTTTTCCATGAAATAAGGGTTAAAAATAAAAACGAAAAATTTCTTCAAATATCGTGCCTAGGAGGTCCCCATAACCTGCCCGTGAAGTGGCGGATTTGTAGGATGTATAGAAACATTTTAAAACAATGTCTGGGTCCAGGTAGTGCCCTGGGGGACAGGAAACCAGGACAAAAAGTTTTTAAAAAAAGACGTTTTTAACCCCTTCACTGCTGACGATGTGTGGGACATGTCCTCAGTTACTCCCGCTGTATGCTGAGGAGGACATGTCCCACACGTCATTAGCTTTGCGGGACCCCCAGCGGAGATACTCACCTCTCTGTCTGGGGTCCCGCGGCGTTCTGACTTCAGCGTCCTCAGACGCTGAAGTCAAGCTCCTCCCGATGTAAATGAGGTCATTGCGCCATGCGCGATGACGTCATTTCCAGGCGAACCCCGGCAATGCCGGGAGATCGTCTGGAAGGGAGGGGGGCATCCGTTCGGATCCCTCTCCCTCCCGATCGGGAGGTCCCACAAAAAAAAGGCAGGCACCCAAGGAGTCTCCCCTTTTAAGCGGTGCCTGGCTTTAACCTCTTGCGGCGCCGAAGTGCGGCCTAGCTCCGGTGCGGGCCGCCATCTTGGATGGCGGCTCAACCCCGGGTCCCCCCTCACTGCCTGACGTCCTCACGCATAGCGTGATGACGTCAGATAGCCGGGGAACCCCTAGCTGCCCGGAATCCACTGGTGGAGATAGGGGGTTCATTTGGGGGTTCATAACTGGTGGAGATAGGGGGTTCATAACTCTCGAACCGTGGCAGCTACGGGGTCATGGAGGGTGGCAATCGAAAGGCCTGTGCATGGCCTTTCGAATGATACCCAACATGACAAGGTATAAAGTAAAAAAATTAAAAAAAAAAAAAAACCATGTATTTTATTTGTGTATTATTTTTATTAATGCAGCAATATTGTTCACATTTCAATTATAATGTGAACAATGATGCTGCATTAATGATTTTTTTCTATGGTGTGCGGTTGCTAAAAATCACATAATTCCCCCCCAGAAATTTAATAAGTCCCCATTTCAAATTTTTGTACAAGTGCACCCCATAGAAAATATAACCGCAAATGTTCAGGTGATAAAAAGTGAAAAAAAACACTTTACACGCTGCAGATGATTAAAAATTCAAGTTTTATTGTATTTTTTGTTATAATATACAGGCAGAATGTGACGTATACATATAAAAATGATATATTATGAATCTGCCGAGTCTGCCGGAAAGAACGATATGTAATATGCCTGGGTCGTATAATAAAATGTGGCTTCAAATCGCGTTTAAGCATGATGAGCGAAAGCGCTAAAAATTAGCTCAGCACACAGTAGTGAAATGCCTCAGCAGTGAAAGGGTTAAAGGAACAGTGAGTTTTCCATAAAATAAGGGTTAAAAATAAAAACGAAAAATTCCTTCAAATATCGTGCCTAGGAGAGCCCCATATCCTGCCCGTGAAGTGGCGGATTTGTAGGATGTATGGAAACATCACCATCACAGACCCACACACGACACCTAGCACTCTCAGTCTGCATACAATGTATCAAATTCATGAGACTGGACTAATTAGAAGCACATGTTACATCGAAACACTAATTAAACACCTGTTGTTTACGCCGTTTGAGAGCACAGGTCATTTAGAGGTGAGAATCTTTGCACCTAGACAAAACCCTCACTAACTCAGCGCCCCACTACCTGTCCTCACTAATCACCAAATACACCCCAGCCCGCTCCCTAAGGTCAAACAGTGACCTGCGCCTAGCTTATCCCCGCATCACCTCTTCCCATGATAGACTGCAGGATTTCTCACGCGGAGCCCCCACTCTCTGGAACGCTCTCCCTCGTGCTGTCAGACTTTCCCCTAACTTCTCTTCCTTCAAACGCTCCCTGAAAACATTCCTATTTAGGGAAGCCTACCACCCAACTCACTGACGCAACCATCAATCACTCTCACCTTACAGTCCTCTCCTCCTGTTTCCAACCCCAACCCTCCTAGATTGTGAGTTCCTACGGGAATAGGGCCCTCATCTCCTCCTGTACTGTTTGTCAAATGTTGTTCAATGTATTGTAACCCTGTCTGTACTGTGCTTATTGTACAGCGCTGCGGAATATGCTGGCGCTTTATAAAATAATAATAATAAATAAATAATAGTTTTTAATTCAATATCTAATAAACCGTTGCTTATAATATTCTGCAGTAAAGAGTCTCTTTATTTCTAGATTTTGTAGTATTTTTTTTAGCATTTTTCCATAGTTTTTTCAAAAAAAATTTTTTAGAACTCGAACCGAACACTCCAAAAAATTCGACGTTCGCCAACTTTCAAACTGCCGATGTTCGAATCGAACTCCGAACTGATCGAACTGAACAGCTCATCCCTAATCCCCGCCAGATCGAGGGAAAGAATCGGTAACATGCTTTCTATGTGCTTGATTTATTCTGATATCCTGTGAGTGATATTTCCCACGGGGTCATTCTATTTTTATATGTATTGCAGTTTGCGCAATGTATCTGTAATTTTGTCTTGCAGATATTTCTCCCTACTTTTATTTTATATTATTAAAATCCTCTAAGGTGGCCATATCATCCATGTTTATGATGCACACATATATTAATTAAGGCTGAAGTGCATTGCATGATAAATGCCACCCAACAGCATGTAGAATTATTACAATGCATTTTATAGATCCGAAAGGAAGGTCAGGTGAGCGACAATAACTTCCCTGCAGCAGCATATAAATTATACATGCTTCAGGGCAAGACTTATCCATGTGTCCTTTAAACATTGTGTCACCCTAATAATCAACTGCTTACATGCTATGAATAACCCCCAGCATAAATGTTTAGAATTAGCCAATATATTAGAATTAGGGTATATGTGGATAAAGGATACATATATATCATAATACAGCCTACTGCAACAGCAGCGATATTGCTGACCAGATCCATTGCTATAGTGTATGGGGTCAAGAGAACACCTGTGCTGCAGTCCTTTAAATTGCCTGTTAATTTTGGGCAAGCGATCTGTTGGTTGCAATAGTGCAAGTTATCTCTGGCGCTCCCCATGTTAAGTATAGGATGCTGAAAGTACAGTAAGCTTACGCTATGAATCGCAAAGTGATTTTCGCCCTTTGTAGTGACAGGCAAACGATCTGTTGGTCCGGTGCTAGACTGAATTTACCTGGCGCTAACACAAAAACCTGCTGATTTTATTATTATTATTATTGTTTATTTATAAAGCGCCAGCATACTAGGGTTAGCTCACACCAGGTGATAGGGCCCCAGGAATGTTAGGGATACAAAAGGCATGCATGCATCTAGGGAAGAAAGAAAGCATCATCCATTGATGTTTAGTGCAGAGGGTAGACTTATAATTATGATTTCTTCAAATTTCCGTATCTATGGAACACTGTTTGTGGGAGACAAGAGCAATGGACCTTCATACCCCATAACCCATGCACAGGACATATCTTGTGGTGTTTGGAATGACCCTTTTAATTTGTTTCTCCACAACCATATTCAGAATAATTCAGCCGTAAGTATAAAATTAAACTTAAATGGTCATGGTGACTGAGTTATTCCTTTAATCTACCAGGTTTCGCAGCCAAATCTCAGCAATGTCTTCCACCTGCATTGTAGAACTGTAGCAACCTCCATCGTAACAGCTCAACATGTTCATCAATAAGCTTTACATTGGGAATTTTCATTTGAAATTAATAACACAAAACAGAATCTTTAGGCTATCTTCACTGCGATACATTTGGATGTGTCTTTCTATTGTGGTAATGTCAACGATATGAGTAGCAACTGTGTCTCTTACCTAAATGAAGTTGTAATTTATGGAAGTAAAGCAATTTTCTGGGTAGCTGATCACTGCATTACTGCATGAAATTTTAATTAGACAGCCATTGGGATGTATGAGTTGTGATTTCACTTCCAGTAAACCGGCGGGAGATATACTGCGTTTCTGGAGTGTGTGAAGGATATTGAGGCCATCGGTTATCTATGGGAAGATCCAGTAAACACTCCTCATGCTGATTAAAGAGGCATAACACACGAGCCTACAACCAAAAATACACTTTATGCAGCTTCCTAGAACAGATCACAAACAGTACGTTTGTGTAGTCATAGACTTGCAATCATATATTAGACTCAATCACATATACATTCATTTAAATGTAATATCTTCCTTACTAGCAACAAACAGGTGCAAATTTCTTGCAGTGATTAAGATGATTTTTTATTTTCATATCACCATTAGTGTGGCAAGACAGTAGAGAATGTACGATATAATAAGGGAAGCTTATATTCACCAGCAGGTTCTCAATAATTCACTGTTTAGTAAACAAACCAGCTTGGAATCAGTGAGATTCCACCTCAAAATCACCCCCCAAAACTTATGCAAGTCGATACGGCTAGCTGGGACGTTTGATGAATAATTTGTATTTTAAAGGGAAATTCTTGCACTGTTGTGTAATACCCTAAATATAATCTATCTACTACCAGCATGCATCATGATCATCTATAAACCTTTGGATAGGATTGCCACTTTTACCCTTAAAGGGACACTCTAAGCAACATGACCACCTAAGCTATTTTAGGTGGTCATGATGCCCGGAGTATGCTGCCCTCTGTCCCCCCTCCCTCCGCTCAGCGGTTCAGCTGTAAATGCTGAAAACAGCTGAGAGAGGTGGAGAACTTTACTCCGCCCTCCCAGCTGTCAGTCAGCAAAGCGGGAATCATATTTCCCACTTCTGCCGACTTTTGCCGAGTAGGAGACGTCATCGCGCTTTTAGCGCGATGACGTCTCCAACTCACCGCAGAAGCTGGCGGCTCCCTCTGAGGGTTAGTGTTGCGCGCATCCTCTTGCGCGCAACACTAATCCTCAGAGGGAGCCGGGAGGAAGCCTGCCGATTGGCTGGCTTACGTGAGAGGCGCGCATGCGCGCTTCTCACGTAAACCAGAAGGCAAGTCGGATAGAAGAAGGACGGGAGCAGAAGAGGGAGGTGAGTATAAAAAAAAAAAAAAACAGCGCTGGAAACAAGAGGATTTTAGGGTAAGTATTACAGTTACAAACACAAAAACAAAAAATAACAATTTATTAAGGGAATAGGGATAGGTTAGGATTAAAAAACGGGGGGGGATTTTTTGTTAGAGCAGTTTCTTCAGCTTAGAAACATAGAAACATAGAAAATGTCGGCAGATAAGAACCTTTCGGCCCATCTAGTCTGCCCAATTACATGGATACTTTACCTGGATTTATCTTTTGCTTGCATCTCCCTTACTCTCTACCTCTGTAAGCTGATCTTATTGTTCTTCATCAGTGACCACAATAGCAGAAACTCCAAGCCCATGCTGTGAACAAGGCAGATGAGTATTACGCAAGGCAGAGATCCTATTCCTCAGCACACTGAAGGCTTTCTGAAATATTGAATCAAAACTGTTTAATACATCAATTTGTGTGACGCACCAAGAGCAGGCATATAAAGTATTTCCCATTGTTCTCCCACTGATGGAGCGCTACTTGGTCTTTTCAATGTTCTTTTAGATCGGAAGGCGTGGTTAAGAGCCTCAGTCTGACAGGCTCAACTCTTAGCACTTTTGGATCCGTACAGGCGATCCCCCCTTCTTTATCTTCCCTCCTATTCTTGGGATCTTCTCCCCTAGGAGGGTTATATCCCTCAAAGATACAGAGGGAATTCTTAGGGCAGACAGCCTGGATCTTAACAAGGGGTGCAGAGTTACTCACATGTTAAAGTGCCTGTCCCGGCACTTGTTAGCAGCAGCCAGTGATTTGAGAGAGCGCTGGATCTCTAAACAGCTACAGCCACCTCTTCAATTAGTTCCATGGACATGATGTTCATTTTAAAAAATGTATTCATAAGAATTAAACATATAAAATAATTAAAAGAGTTAAAAGAATAACAAAACGCGTTTCGCCCTTTAACCCTTTCGCTGCTGAGCCATTTCACGCCTGTGTGCTGAGCTAATTTTTACCACTTTTGCTCATCATGTTTAAACGCGTTTTGAAGCCACATTTTATTATACCACCCAAACAAATTCTATATCGTTTTTTCCGGCAGACTCGGCAGATTCATAATATATCATTATTACAATATGTATACGTCATGTCCTGCCTTTATATTATAACGAAAAATGCAATAAAATTTGATTTTTCAATAATTTACAGCGTGTAAAGTGTTTTTTTTTTCTCATTTATCATGCGAGCGTTTGCAATTATATTTTCTATGGGTTGCGCTTGTTAAAAAAATTTGAAATGGGGACTCGTTACATTTTTTGGGGGGGAAATTACATGCTTTTTAGCAAACGCCCCCCATAGAAAAAATCGTTAGTGCAGCATCATTGTTCACATTATAATTGAAATGGGAACAATATTGCTGCATTAACAAAACAAAAAAAAAACTTTATTTGAAACAAAAATTATATATTTTTTTTTGTTTTCTTATTTTTTTACACTTAAAATGGTCATGTTTGGGATTATTGGAAAGGCCATGGTCTGGCGGTTCCAACGATAGAAAACATTGACCCCTAGCTGCCACGGATCGGGAGATAGGGTGTTCATTGGAGGGGTTCATTGCTATGGGTTAACTCCAGAACTGATGTCATCGCGCTATGCGCGGTGACGCCAGTCATCAGGGGGACATCGCGGAAGCTTGGCCGACATCCAAGATGTCGGCCAGCTCCGGGAGGGGACCACGATATGGTGCCTGTTGGCGCAAAATCGCAATCCAGCACCCTAGGGGTTAAAGACAGCCGCCGCTTGGAAGGGCAGGCTGTGCCCTTCCGAGAGGTGCCTGCCTTTTCCCGCTGAGCGCGTCTTTAGCAGCCAAGGTGGTTAATGTGGCTTCCTCAGTTGGTAATATAAAGTATTGTTTCGATGGTACTTCACTCCAGAGCTGCTGTGCCAAATGGGCTCAACCACCACTGAGCTTCGTTGGCGAAACTGTTAACACACGGGTACTTATATACCTATGTGGTGGGGCAGTCCAGAGGTGCAGCGCTTTCCGCTTTTGGACACGGTGGCAGAGTCTTAGACCCCTGGGGGTTCCTGATATTACTCACTTTCCCAGGTTTCCCTAGATCTGGCCAAAACTTATTAACCCTTTCACTATCAAGAAATTTTCCAAAAAACCATTGTCTGGCACCAGTGTTTTTTTGAAAAATCATTTTTAATTAATTATACAGTAAGAAATAATTGGGCATATTCCAAATGTATTCCTTACTGTAAATAACACATTTGGCGAATAGATGGTGCCATCTACTGCCAAACTGATTTACAGCTGCTAAAGTTGGAGCTCGTGTTCCCTGCATCAGCTGCTGAATGTCCGATGTTGGCACATTCAGTATGTCTATTTTACACAGTTTTAGCTCTTTGTGCATTATGTCCACAGGGCTGAAACTTTGGGGGCACCTTCTGCAGCCCAAAAGCAGACGACATTCATTTGCAACAAACATTTTTCATTTGCTTTTGAGCTGCAGAGCTACAGATAGAGATATCTCGAATAACCGGATGGTGCCTTTGAAGCCTGAGATATCTCAGTAGTGAATGGGGTTAATAGATAATGCATGGCATTAATAGATAATGCATGGCAGCCCAAAGGGCAATAGTTGCAAGGTGGCAGGAGGATGTTCTCCCCTCCACGAAAGAGGTTCTTGGGAAGTGTTGGATACCCAGCTGATGAACAAATTAACTGTCAAGGTTCACAGCACACAACTCGTATATCAGAAGGTGTGGGCCAAATGGGATTTATGAAAGTTGTAACCCTCTGGGCTCCTGGGGAGTGATCTTCTCCTGGATTTGTGTCGGTGTGGATTTTGTAGACCACTCATGGCAAATGCCCCTCTACTCACAGCTTTCCCCATTCCCTTATTTTTTCTGGGCGTTTTTTGTTTCATTTTTGTTGTTCCCATTAAACAAACTTTATTACTCTTTTGTAAAATTGAGTGGTGAAGTAGCATGTCTATGTCCTGTCAAGTATCTCTGCACTGTAGGGCATTGCATTTAGATACTTTTATGCTTGTCAGCCTGAAAATAAAGAATGTATAAAAAACAAACCACTTAATCCTATAATTGAAAATGTTTCAATTGCTAAAATTCCCGTTTTGCCAGACTTTACCAGAATGCTACTTTAAAAAAAATAGAACTAGAATGATTGTTAAAGGATCCAGGGCCGGCCCGTCCATGGAGCGGGGTGGAGCAGCCGCTCCAGGCAGCACTTTGTCAGGGGCAGCATTTTGCTGCTCTTTCAAAGGCTGTCAGCCCGGACACTGCTGCAGGACAGTGTTCCGTTGAAAACCAAGCCGAGCCTGCACCTCCAGCACATGACTGCCTCTTTCAGCAGGCCGGCACCCGCCCCTTTCAGCAGGCATGGAGGCCATCAGCTTAAGTTTTATCAGTGATGCAGCCTGGCGGTGGTCTCTCCTGCAGTGCAGTGCGCCTGTAAGACGGAACGCGGTGTTTAGAGCCTGTCACGTGACATGGCGGCACTGCTCTGATGACGTAGGCAAGCACGCACCTTTAAATGAATCCCGGGGAACCATGAGGCTGCTGAGGAGTTAGGCCTGGCTTGATTTCATACAGGAGACTCTGTGCCCCCCCCCCCCTGTGTGTTATGGAGGTTCCCCTCCCGCCCATCCCTCCTCACAGGGACATGTTGCTGCCCCCTTTAAAGCACTGCCAGCTCCTCTGTCCTGGTTGAGGGAAGGCCTGGACAGGCACCCTATCCCAGAGTCCTGAGGGAGCTGCCAATTGAGGGCTGCACGGGGCCCAGATTGAAGACAATCTGCAGCTCCCTTACAGCCCGCACAGCGTAATGGGAGCTGTAGTTAATAGATGGGGGGGGATTTGCTTTTCACTGGCCTGGCAAGGCCTGGGTGACTTTGCTAAAATAAATAAATCTTATGTTTACCTTTTCTATACTGAGGGGGTGGGGGTTAGTATGGAGCTGGCAGGGTTTGATGGAAGAATTACAGAAATGACTGGGACACTGCATGTTTTAATGTTGCTTTATGGCTTTTAAACCCCGCCCCCAGTGTTCCCTGAATTATTAAATCATGGTGAAAAAAAACAAGCATTTTCCTAATTTCTTTCATACCTTCAGTGAGACGCTTCCTATTTTAAGGAACACCCTGTGAAATATGATCGACAGTAACTCTGTGCCCTCCGGAGTCATTAATCCTCTGCGTCTCCCCGTTACCGGCTGTGTTGTGTGTGTGGAAGTGTGTGTGTGTGTGACGGTATGTGGATGTGTGGGACAGTGGGCCGTGATATGTGGCACTCTGTGATATGCTCATACACACCATGTCTTTTTGGGGGTGGGGGGGCAGCAATTCAACCTTTGCTCCAGGCAGCACAGTGGCTTGGGCCGGCCCTGAAAGGATCCATTAGCTTAACACAATGAACTGGGCCATGAGCTGAGTGGTACATAAACCACTGCTTTGCAAAGCCATCAGTGTAACCCAAAAAATGTTGGAGATAGCATCTCTTACTTTAAGGCAGTGCAGAATCGTAGTGTAGATATACTCCTACAGATTAGCAAACTCAGTTTATTGGTTAGTGCCATTATCTTCATGACATACAAGTGAAGAGCTTTTTAATAAAGTAGGTACAATGTCATGTCTTGTGCCTGGAGCCACTGGTGGTCACAGGCTTTTCACTAGCATGTGCACTTCCATTAATTATAGCCTTTTATGCTTAGGAATATTGGGCAAAAAATACTTATTTTTCCTTATCGGAGGCTAGTTGTAAACAAGGATTTGTCAAATCTCATGCTCTTTATCATGAACCAGATAAGGAAAATCCAAGAATGGTAGGTGGGGACTTTTTCAACCAGCTTTAGGGTGTTCTGGACACATTTAGCTCACCTCCTGAGCTACATGTGATTGTCCCTTCTTAAGGAAAAACGCACACCCCAAGTGACACCCTTTAGTGTTACGGAATTATGGAAGGACTAAAGTTCACCCTAACTCCGTAATATGCTACTGTTCTAATCATTTGTCTGAATGATGTAGGGGTTAATCCATCTATTAATACTTGTAAGCAGTTTAGGCATTTTCAGATATATGGTTTGTATTCAATGCTCTAAAAGCCTAGCCTGTGGGTTTGTGTCTGTCACACTGTGTTGTAATACCCTTTACATAATGCATCTAGTCTATCTTTGCACAATCAATTTTCACTGTAAGAATAATTTAAATAATAATAGAAAAGGTCACGGCAAGTGGTCCAATCATCATCAATATATTGGACAGCTGGTTCTCCCACTCAATCGCATATTGATGATAGAGGAGCCATAGTTCCTCAGATCTTCCTGGCAGCTCAGGGATGTCAGCACTGCTGACCATGGCATAGAGCAGAGCTTTCCAAACTTTTTGTGTTAGTGACACACTTTTTAGACATGCATCATTTGGTGACACAGTAATTCAGTGTTACTGGCAAACTCCGTTTACCACAGACGGACAAATAATGGGCTGGTTCTGGTCCTGGAGTTTTGGATAGAACCTGAGTGCTTCTGTTTCAAGCAGTACTCTTAGACTCTCAGCCATCAATATGAATAAATATATATATATATATATATATAAATATATACCCAGATACATGTATACCCAGACATCAGACCCCAGATACATGAATACACAGACATCAGACTCCAGATATATGTATACCCAAACATAGTCCCCCAATACATGTATACCCAGACAAAGACCCCAGATACAGATCCCAGATACATGTGTACCTAGTCATCAGGTCCCAGATACATGTATACCCAGACATCAGACCTCAGTAGCAGAGCAGCGAGGGAAACTGAGGGTTGACGGTGGCTCCGCCAGGACGGGTCATGGGCGGCAGATGCCGTCGCACCCTCCCTGATATCATCAGAAGGGGCCTGCTGGCCCTCATCTTATTTTCTCTGCCCCCCCCCCGGTGGCCAGGCCTAGGTAGACCGCAGTGCAGTGCAGTCCTGCAAGCCTAAGAAAAAAAACACACACAGCAGCCCCAAAAATGAAGCAGCCTACCGGTATTCCTCCCTCTATCCCAGTAGGCCAGTCCAGCCTTGTCCACAGTACAAGACACCGGAAGGCTGCCGCCGACACACTAACGTGTTGCGGAACACCCTTTGGAAAGCTCGGGTATACAGAACTGCTCAGCAGACAGACCCTGCAATAAGAAGCAGAGGAATGATGATCCAATGGGTTACCACATCAGAAGTCCACCCTTTACATCATTCTTACTGGATGTAAATATAATGCCACATTTATATGGCAACTTTAGCATCTGTCCATGGCTGTCTGTAAGGGGACTGTTTTTTAAGCTGGGTTGTATCACATATTTCTTGCTATGAAATAGAACAGCTTCCTTGGAAAACTGAGTTAACGGAGAACAAAGCACGCTGCACCTGGAATTTATGCATTTGAGTTAATTTAATTAGTGAAACATCTCCCAACAGAGGGAGTGCCCTCATTTTATTCAGCTGCAAGAGCTCTGTAAAACATTTTTATATTTCATAATTAGTGATAATTCCCTTTAATTACTTGTACGTCTGAATTCTACAAGGAACTTGGCTGATTAAAATAATAATACTTACAACATGAGCTGCATTCTTGAATCAACTTTTTTTGTTACTGCATTTGCCAGTCGACATACAGTATAACAATGTTCTTTACCCTAGAATTCTTCGCATATTTGTTGGTCTTTTATGACACGAATAAACCCTTTTATCGATCAAGTTGTAACTATTTGTCTTCAAACAATTCTTTGAATTTCCGATATACTGAAAATAAGCAGTCTGTGATTTTGTACAAAAATATGTGAAAATCGAATTACCAGTATCTGTAAACTATGAATCAGATCATGAGTGATTGTGTAGGATCAGGAGACCTGTAATAGGTATTCCTGACCATTTACGTTGCTTTATATCTGAAGCATTAATGACGCATATATAATGGTGAGAATATACAATATGTTTAGAAAGCTATAGGTCATTTGTTGTATAAATCTGAATTAAGAGTCAACCTACTGACATCTGAAAAGCTAAAATATCAATATGTTGTTCCTGATTGCCTTTTGAAGACCCTTCTTGCATGTGTTTATTATTTTCTTTGTCCCTTACTTCGTATGATGGCCCTGCGCAGCCCCACCATTATCTATTGTATCGACAGTTTTTCAAAATAAAGATTAATATAAAAAATATATATATATATCAATATGTGCTTATAATTTGATCTATAATTTTGTGGGAATTAATATGAGTAGGATAGTTGACTATCTTCGTACTCTTTTACATTGCTTTGACGATTTCAGTACCAGAATCTTTTTTCGTTTTAGCCAGGCAGATGCATTTAGGATGGATTGGAGTGGGGAGTGCGAGATAGAGGAAGGCCAATTACTGCAATAGTCAAGTCAGGAAATTACTAAGGAGAGGATAAGTTTCTTATGGTGTCAGCAGTCATAAAAAAAATTGTTTTCGCAGCAAAATAAAAAAATAAGTAAAGAGGGGGCATGGTCGGCTGCGAAAGAGAGAAGACGCATGTCTCTGGAGCTCCGACCCGTCCCTCTCTTGCCCGGTTCACTAGAGGACTTTGCCAGCAATATTTTTGATTCCCTGGAGCCCGGAGCAGCTGGTCATCGGTGTTGAGATGTCCAGGGCCCGTTCTGTCGTCCCGCCGGACCAGAGACTTTCACTTAGTAGGGGACGAGTGCAGCCGGTGGCCATTTTGAGGCCTACTGCCGGGTTGCAGCAGGGATCAGGAGCCCTGGGTGCTATCCGGCCGGAGAACACTTCCTGCATCCATTTGGGAGCCTTGCCCTGCACCGCAGAACCTCTACTGTCACTAGCACCCCTTACCTGGAAGAGGGCTGGGCCGACGCTGGGCCCACGTCCCCCGGTCGCCATTGATGTCCGAGCGGTGAGGAGGCTGTGGTGTGCGAGGTTCGGCATTCGGCTGTTCTCTGCTTCCTCTTGTGGTGGGCCTAGAGGCGATGTTCTCTGTCCTGGAGGATGTGCTGATGGAGATGGGGATGACGAGCAGCCGATGACTCGAGGTGCCTGGCGGTGTATCATGGTGGCCCTGAAAAGTGTCCGAGGTGCAGATACCCCTGCTGTTGCTGTTGGGGACCCAGGACATGGAGAAGGTGACAGTGGAGAGGCGGCCGTGACAGGCCCTTTTGCCGCATGGGAAGAGAACGGTGACCCAGAACCCCAACTGTTCTCCGCGACCTCGTTCGTGGATGTGATGGAACAGTGACGTGGCCCTGAGGCAGCCACCTTGATGACGGGCCTGCACAGGCTGCGACTACTGTCCTACCCTGCGGTGCACTGCCTGCAGCTCGGGAACCTCCGTTCCGGGATGCTGGCTGACGAATTTATTCTCTGATGACATTTCCTTTTTTATTTTTTTTCCTTTGCCTTCCCGTAGTACTCTGAGGACTCTTTCGATCTATTGCTGAGTTTTCCTTATGCAGTTGACATTTCTTTTTATTTGTTATGGTCTTCCTGCAGTATTTTAGTAGAGGACTTCTTGTGGCCCTGCGAGGCCCTTACTCTCTGATTTTATGCTGAGATGTTGGTAAAATAAAAAAATTGTAAAATAAAAATACATTAAGAGCCAAATTACTTTAGTATAAAATAAGAGGTTAAATGGTCTTTCTGTAAGTTTTCAAAATAATAACTCTAGCTTTTAAATAAGAATGCTGTGACATATGTCAGTTTGGACTTGGGGTGCATGGGCATTGAGGCATATTTGTATGGTGCAGGAACCATAATCGATATTCATCCAGTGGTCTTTCCTGTGCAGAATGTTTGTGTAATCTGTGATCTGTCTATTGTATGGTCCTTGTGTATCTGTTATCTGTTGAAAGGATTAGATTTCCAGTCTACCCTGTTTGAGGAATGTGTTATCTGTTTCTATTTGAATGGGTTGTAAATCTGCTGTCTGTATCTTGTTTATCATCCTGATTACCATTATCGTGCCTCATTAGAAATGTTGTTTGATTTTACTGTCTGTACGTAATCTAATTAGGTTTCACATTCCAAGAAACAAATATGTCCCATTGTCTGTTTCGGTCTGGTTGGGTCCCCCAGCAGTTTTTAGGGAAAGTTTTGTGTATGTAAATGGACCATGTGTGACGGTATAAATATATGTGGGTGTCTGTCCCTGATTAAATCCAGTTCTATTCTGACCCTACATGCAGTCACGACTCATGGTTTGGGTAGCAGCTTTATTCTGTTCGCTGTTCCAGTGTATAGCTGCAGCCTGCAGATCTACAGCCACGGCTTATTTCTTTGGGACGCTACCAAAGCTCTCTACATGTAACCGTCTTTAAGCTACGGCTAAGGACCAGGTAAAAGGCACGAGAGTCAATGAGGAGAACACGGGGGTCCAGCAAGGAGGCATTAGCAGATGTGACCCTGACGGGGTACTGAGATCTGTTACATAAGCATTTTAGTAATTTAAACTATTTACCCATTTAGTCCCTATGAGAGGTGAACTACAGTTCTTCGGCAGCCTTCAAAGGCCACTACCAACAAAAAATAAAATGTCCTTATTGTGTTTATTTTATGTTGCTGATATCTCACACGTGCTTTGTTTTTCCCCTGTATGTTTAGTTAAGAAAATATTTTACTCAATATGTGTCACTGGGCTCATCCATTGTGTGATCTTTTGTGTTGTAAACTGCCCCCCACCCCACAGTATCTTTACATCATTTGGTCCTCACTGTGTGGCTTCGGTCATAGAATGGAGTGAATGGGTCAGTCACCAACTCAAATTATTGTATTTTGTGGGATGTATTCAAAGAACATCGACAGGATGTAGATTAGAAGTCTTTTAGGCTCCCTTGTCTTATCTCAGGCAGCTGCCAGCTCTTATCTCAGGTAGCCTGAACATCACAATAGCCTTATTTAAACATTTCCTCCTCCGCTCCCCTTACTGTTAAATACCGTATAAGATAAACCACAGTAGTAAAGTAACATGTTTGCACAGATTTTGGTAAAACGTTGGAAAAATCCACACGATGGAAACAGGAGATAAAGACCCAACTTGACTTTTTACTTGCAATTTCTTCAAACAAATAATTGAAACAGCAGCATGTGTTTTATAATGTGTTTTATAAGGTGTTTTTTTTTGTAATGCACAAGAAATCTAGTTACAGCTTATGTAAGTGGTAGCGTCCCTTTAAGTGTCCTCTGTTTTCAGCTCCATTCTCCCCATATTCCTTATTAACAGAATAATGGAGTTTCTGCTGCTGTGTTCAATTTTGATGAGAGGAAGAGATGTAGTAAACATATGAGTAACATTCCTTGAACTTAAAGGTAGAAATATTTGGCTAGACCTTTCAAAGACTTAAATAGTCACTTTACTCACCCTGAGCACTCTATTGTTTAAGGATTGCTCCCCAGTCTCCCTCCACCCTGCTGCCCCGATTTGGTGAAGTTGAGGAGTTTCCTCCACCCGACCCAGTGTCACCAGCAGCCAGGATTTTGAATTTCCCTTCCGCCACTCACCAGGTCGATCACTAGTGATGTCAGCGCGCAGAGAGCGTGCTGATGTTACCCTCTCTTAGACCACCCAAAATAGCAAGCAATCTCATAGAGGCAGCAATGGATCAGATATATGGAGCTCCGATCCATCACTCCGGGCAGATGCCACGGAACTTGGGTACATAAAGAGCGCAAGCTGCAGCGGTGCACAATTTGCAGTTCCTACACTGCGCAACTTGCATTAGAAAGCTTCAGGGACTTCCAGGTTCGGGAGTCCCGTAACTGAATAGGAGGAGGAACTGCACGCACCGAGGATCAAAAGATGAGTAGAATCACCATAAATAAAGAAAATAAAGAAAAAATAATTGTCCACTCTGTCCATTTATTTAAGGGAAAAAAGAGAATTTTATTTTTAATTAAGTTTCCCTTTAAAGAGAATTGTGATGCAGTTTGGTAGCAGATCAAAACTATTAAGGTTAATCTTTGTGTTAAATTGTACCCTAAACGAAACGGAATGAAAAGATATATTTTGCTATCTCTGCATTTTTATCACATGCTTTAAATGCAGGGTGTAGGATTGCTCAAGCTGAACTTTTGAATTTATAGCTGTAGTCAGTTATATTATATTCCCGGCATAGCCATGAGTACTGTTGTTGTTCTTGTGTTCCATTATATTACATAAACATTTTGATTGTCAAGATAAAAAATTACCTGTCATAGAGAGGTTCTAGAGATAACGTACATGTTATCTCACCCGAACTTGTGCAAAGGTACTATAAGGTAAGCTAATGCAACTCTTCTAGAGTCTAACTAAAGTAGGACAAAGAGAATTTCTAATGAGGAATCTGACTTTGCAATGGAACTTGTCTTCGATGTGTCAACAATTTAGGTCTATGCAATTAAAGTCTGGGTTGCTTTTCACATGGGGATTCATGCACGCACTATGCAAAAATGCCAACCACAATAAATCTAAAGTCTGCAGGTCGCTATCCAAGAATAGAAGAGGTATCACTTTTTTTGTCTGCATATAGTTTTATGTAATTTTCTTATTATTTTTCACCTTATTTATATGGATACACTCATTATTCTTTGGCTTTTCCAGCTGGAACAGTAGTACTGCCTTACAGCATTTCTGTATCCTTATTGAACTTTTCCGTATTCCATACATTGTACAGGATGTGATTTAAGGGTTCTGTGTGAAAACAGACCCAGGATGCAAAAAGTGAGATGTCATTTGCATGTCCTACCCAGAGTTCCTTGCTGCATATGGGGAATGTAGCACAGGAGCTCTGGGATACAATTCTTTGAATTGCTGTGATGTGCAAATGGCTTCTGCAATAATAAACATAACTGATTATAGTGTGGAGGCTTTTCATGTCACTTTTTGTCCTCCACCACAACCCTTGTAGGTACTGATTTGCCCTACGGGTCCAAGCATCCACTACAACTGGTCATGCCTAGCTCTCAGCCGATGAGTAAACCTGATCTCTGCTAAAAAAAAAAAAAAAAAAGCGCCATCCAGTATGGCATGGCATTGATTTAAGGGCTCTGTGTAAAAACAGACCCAGGATGCAAAAACTGAAGCAGATGTAATTTGCATGTCCTACCCAGAGTTCCTTGCTGCAGATGGGGAATGTAGCATAGGAGCTCTGGGATACAGTTCTTTGAATTGCTGTGATGTGCAAATGGCTTCTGCAATAATAAACATGTGCAAAATGCAAAAACTTACATTGAATCCAAGTCATTTGCTATTTTTAAGGCGAACGACACTAAGGCCGGCTGCACACTAGACGTTTTTTGTAACGCACTAACGCGCGTTAAAAAAAAAATCATCGTACTCGACACTCATCTACCCCCCCTTGCGTTATCTTCCATAGGAGGATAGCGGAGCACCCGTCGACGCGAATCCTAGCGCATCGCCATTCTAGAACGCTAGGATTCACGTCGACGGGTGCTCCGCTATCCTCCTATGGAAGATAACGCAAGGGGGCGTGGACGAGCGTCGGGTACGATGTTTTTTTTTTTTAACGCGCGTTAGTGCGTTACAAAAAACGTCTACTCTAGTCTAGTGTGCACCCGGCCTTATTTAAAAAAAAACACTAATAAGTTGTAACAAAATAAAAAGTTGTCGATAGAAAACATACTTACCTGTACTCTACTTTCGATGATGAGAGTGGGTCCGGGACATCCCCTTGCCATTACAGTAGCATAATTGCCTTTTTTCTTAGACCTATAAATAACATAATAGAATCCTACAGAACTCTGGAATGATAACATTGGCAGTGGTAATGTTGTATTACAAGTAGTGATATTAGCCTTGGGCCTAAAAATCAAGCGCTAAACTGCAGTAACCTGCTAGCAATCATGAACTTAGAATAGTGTAATAGTCGTAATATTTTAAAGTACAAAATGGTGATAGAGAAAGAGGGTACATACTGCGAGCTCCAATGGTATGTGGCAGACAGGGTGCCAGCAGAAATCCTGCGGCCCCTTACTGTATCACAGGTCTCTGCCCCAGCCCTCCATTACATTAAGATAATTAAAAATAAAGTAATTTGCCCCTCTTTTGCTTTTTGCAGGGAGAGATCTAAATCTCTATCGGTTCTACCGAGGGTTAAAAAGTATTCCCTGGTCGTCCAGTGGGGCAGAGATTGGTTTTCCCTGTGACTGGTGCAGATCATTCTAATTGTTCCCACATGGTACCTTCGTTTAGGAAATAGGAATGTGTATCTGCTCCAGATACTGTGGCCAACCAGAAAATGTATTGGTATCCCAAAGGACTATTCTTGGGTGGCTGGAAGGGATGCTTACAAAGAGTGGCATTGAGTTTGGCAGGGACCCAGGCTCTCTGCAGCCACTAGGCCCCTGAACAAATCATGGGCTGTCACCTCACCACCCTGATGGTGACCGTGGTGGTAGCCCATTATTATGTACATACAAAAAGATGTAGGGCTCTATTACATTCTTTGCGCAAAAACGCTCGCGAAGCACGTTAATTTGTGCGCGAAGCGTTAAACGTTAACGTGCATAAATTAACGCAGGTGTTACAATCCGAGCGCATTTTTTCATGCATCAAAAAATAACGTGCGTAAAAAAGACGTGCAAAAATGCGTGCGCATTAACGCTACGCGCAGAAATCGGTGTGCGGACTATTTTTTTCAAGTGATTCAGCCAATCAGAATTAAGAACCACAATTGTCTCCCGTTCAGTTTTTGCACCTGTCAAAATCAATCTGAGTATATATGCTGCAGCGATAATAAAAACACGCGCAACTTCTATATTTTATTTTTTGGGTATGTGTAGAATGTATAACTATACATTGCTGCGTATTTTTTTTTGGGCTGGTGTATTTGAGTTCATCCAGGTCGTTCCGATTTGCCATTAACACCAGCTTTTAAAAGACGTTAAAATTAAGCGCGCAACGTTGTCCGTTAAAATTTGCACATAGATTTTAACACCATCCGTGTACCAGCGCACAAACGCATTTACGCTCACAATGTTAAGTATAGGACGCGCAAAATACAGTACGCTCGCAAAGGGTTCGCGCAGGTCCACCCGCGTTAGACGTTAACGCGCATTTTTTGCGCGGATGTTGTAATACGACGTTCTGCGCAAAGGGTTTTGCCCCTCGCGTTAATACGTTTTTGCGCACGCGTTAACATTTGCGTTGAAGAATGTATTAGAGCCCGTAAAGTAATGGGAAGACAGAGCAGGTGAACATTTTCAATGTGTGTTATGCTTTCAGTGTAATTTATTACTTTTAATACACATTGTTTATTAGTGTCTAATAGTTTTCTTTCTGCTCTTTCTTGGCTTCAGGTTTGATTATCCACGAAGGCTCATCGGTCTATCGGATCTTCAAGCGATGGCAAGCTGTGAATCAACAATGGAAAGTTCTGAACTATGATAAAACGAAGGACCTTGGGGAACCTTTAGGTGGGACTACAAAACTTGGGGGAAGAAATTCACGGACGAACCATTCCTCTCATAATGATAGAGGGCCCGGGCGGAGCCAGCGGGTTAGGACTATTTTGAACCATCACTGTGGTTATACGATCCTACATATCCTCAGCCACCTGCGGCCTAATGAACATCGAAACAGCTCAAACTCCAACAGAGAGGTGGTGATGAGAGTGACAACTGTATGAGGAAATGTTGAAGGAGAGTGTGAGCTCTTCGGTTCTTAACAAGTTTCAAATGAAACTCTCTTTGAATGGTAAACAAAAAAAAGGTGAGAGGAGAAAGTGTTTTCATGGAGAAAAGAAGCAATTTCCTTCTCCTTTGAGTAGGCCTTGCAATGTATTACGGCCAGCTTTGTCGATATGAAAAAAAAGCCCTAATTTTTATTTTTTAGAAGTTGGGCCATCTTTTTGTCACACAACACTTTTTTGCTGTGCTTCTTATCGAGTACAAAACCGCGCCCAACCTCAAGAAGACATGAGAATATAGGGCTCCCTGAAGAAAAATGAAAATTGTTTAAAGAAATCCCACGTGATCCATTACTTTTTGAGCACATCGAAAGCACAAGCCAGCGTTTTGAAAAAAGAATACAAAAAAAAGTTCACTGGAACCAAGTCTTAACATTTTTACCTCAGCTTTAAATATTAAAAACAACAGAATAAACCATAGATACAAAAAAAATCCAACATATGATGATAACTAAAAGTTGATAAATTATTCTATGAATTGCATAAGTTAAAGGGTAAAACTATACAAACGAAACAAAAAGACTATGAAACGGTTCAGATCTTTCTAAGCGATGAACAGGTGCAATAAAACATTTTTACGGCAAATGGGATCTTTGCAATAAGACGCTTGTACTTTCCCTGGTTTTACATATTTTGCATGAGTAAATGAAATTTTTTTTCCTCTCTTCTCCCTGCGGGAGGATAAAGAAAAATATTTATATGCAAATAGTCTCCAACTACATTTCTTTAATTCTTTTAATTATTCTTTTCCTACTCACATACTGGGATGATGTAAAATTAAAGACGTCAGGTCTTCTGTAACTTCAGCAAGTGTGTGCCCGTGTATGTTAAGAATTGGTATGGTGGTGCCGCATCGGAGCGTACAGACAATTTCTTAGTATAATTTGCACCTTTTAGTTTCTGGATACTGTCCAACATCGAGCTCAACTTCTACTTCCACTCACTAAAACCAGTTAAATTAGCACATTTTTAACAGGAGGTAAAAATTCTGAATTAGGAATGGCGAAACTTGGTAATTAATGATAGATACCAGACTGGACTTTGTTTTTCTACATTAGGCTCATTTGCCTGGGTTGTTGGAAGCCATACTCTACTTCATGGCCAAGGCTGGAAAGCATACACATAATCCATGTCCAGTATTCATTTATGTAAGAAGACAGCATGTGATCTGTATCTTCACAGGTTGAAGGATAACTTCAGTACTCCATTGTGTTCTAATACATTTTTACTATAAATCAAATTACCGGATGCAAGAATATAAATAGGGCTTCATCACCGCCTTAACGTTAGCACTAGTGCTCACATATGTGAGTGTTAGCGCTAGGTTAAAAGAGGTTACTGCAGGCAGTCCAGATTACATCCCGAACACATAAAAAAATCCGTTGGCACATTGGAAATAGCGCTTTCTATCGCAAGATTTACTGTACTTTGCGCTCCCTATACTTAACATGGGGAGCGCAAATAGTAATTAGCGCTGGGATCACAAAGTCCTAACACTAATTACGCATCGCTGCGACTTACTGAAAAGATAGCTACAGCTCCAAGCTGGTGCTAACTGATTCCGCTTCTGCGGAATCAGTTAGCACCAGCTGGAACCCCTCCCCAATCAGATACTCACCTCATCCCGTGGCGCGAACAGCGGCCAGATCCGCTTCTTCTGGCCGCCAGGAGCAGAGCGAGACTGGGGAAAATAGTCCCATCTCCATCCGCGATCACTCCACGGCCCCGCACGATCTCGCAAGAGCGAGATCGTGCAGGTTACATGGCCCAGAAGCACAACCATCCATGGAGTCTTATTGGCTCCAGGAGGGGATAGTCGCAGCGTTGCGTTAGCACTGCCACTAGTATCCTGGAGGGTAGTGCTCATTACAGGACAAGCTACTGAATTTAGCACCTGCCTCGTAATCTGGTCTTTAAACAGGAATGCTAAGGGGAAATTTGCGAGTGCAGGTTTTTCCCCGTTAGGGGTAGCTGAATAGTGAGAGGACAACGAGCAGGACAAACGTGGGTATACATGGGAGAGAGAGATCAAGAGATACACTTAGAAACAGGAAATGAGATCAAGAAAAAGCATTGAAGAAGAAGGTGGCAGAGTTGAAGGAAAAATGAGGGATGACCAAATAACGCAGTGACAATGGAAAATGGGCACTGCTTAGGATTGTAAATGTCATTGTTCTAACAATCTGCATTGTGGGTAGCAAGTCAGACAGTCCTAATGGTCAGAAATGAGGCAGCAACGATAACTCTCCAATGACTGGTTTACACGTTCAGCTTATTTTAGTGGGAATGGGCTAAATTCCTGGTGGTCCGGCAAGGGGATTAAAAGTGTTCCCTGGTACAGACCCTACTAATCGATCCCTCCGTGACTGGCCCCTAGATGCTGCGCCCACTGGGGAAGTTGCTGGTATATTGGTTTGACTAGACCTGGGTGATATGGGGGGACCATTATGTCTTTGGTTTTTGAGATGCACATAGGGTTTGGCAAGGACCAGGGCCACCTGGAGCAACTGGGTCCCTGAACATTTCATGGGATGTCACGCCCTGATGGCTGCCCTGTCCACAAGACTTCTATGTGGAACACAAACCTGAAGGGTAGAGATAAATTCCTTGCCTTCCTGTCTCTTCAGCCCATCAAAATGTACAAGAAAGGTTGTGAACGTAATCCAATTGCTATTGCCATCTGTCCTGAGTTTGAGTAGCGAATATCTGCTCGACGTGATATTACTGAGTGGAATCTGAGGATGCAAACAATAGACTCAATGCCAAATCTGGTGTAAACTTAACCAGAGCTCTGTTATACTTACCAACTTCATAAACTTTTGTAGCTCTTATAAATTTACCAGCACTCTTGCTACGTTTACACTTGATTTGGGACCTTGCCAAATACTGTATGTCTTACAAACTGGGTACTTGCCGTTTTTTAAATAGGTTAAGGATCAAACTGGAGTAATGTCTATTTTCTTTTATAAGTGGATGTAACAAATGTCCATAAATCGGCAAAATGAGTGAATGTAATGAAATTATGTCAGCAAGTAACCTATAATTGCACCACAAGACATTATAAATGAACTCTTGGAACGCACAGGACATCATATACCAAAGATTTAAAACTGTATACTAAAAAAAATCAACACTTATTAACAGGATATGTATTATAAGCAGTGATTTTAACGATCTCTATATATGAAATGAGGTCCTACACTTTCATTATTAGGGATGGAAAATATTGCGGACAAGGAGCAGGATTTGTGAATATACAACTTTTTCAGCTTTTTTACTATGTATTCCTCCAGGGCAGTATTTTTAATAACTGGAAAGGAAGACTGTAACACTAAGAGACAGAGTGCCTACTAGAAGAACTTTTGCAAAATCATATTGTGGTGACAGAGGGACTTTTTCACCTCTCTGTCAAAAAAAGTTCTCATTAAATAAGACGTCTAATTCCTGGGTTTCACCAATACAGAGGATTACTGCACCAGAATCTGAGAAGGTACAAATGAATTGGGCGCGAGTTACAAAATGTGGATGACAAAAAAGAGAGTGTAAGAAAATATACTCTGTATTAAAGTGTCAGGTGACTGAGAGATCACATCCACAGCCATTACCATACTCAGTTTTTGGTATGGGCATTTAGATGCTCCATCTACCCACATTGAAACTCAAAGACTCGCTTCTCGTCTGTAAACCATTTGAGATTCAGTCAGAGCCAGAGGCTAATCCTTAATTGCGTTACTTTTTCTGACCTTTGAGGCTTATGTGGATGGATGGACTAACAGGAAAGAGATGAAACTGACTCCTATGTTTATCATTGTTTTACTGCATTTATCTTAAATGTTTTCATGATATTATAGAAAGCAAGTAAATGATCTAAGTCTCTGAGAAGGTCCAGAGCAGATACCTCATCCTTTAAGTGCACCTGACCAGATGTACTTTGTCTGCTCTTTATTCAATTCCTTGATGAGATTTTGCAGTTTGTACTCACCTCATTCTTGCGACCTGCGCCTCTATTTTTGTCCACCACCATGGGCAGAGCTCTCTGTGTCATCGTACAGTGATGTGCGATTCACCTTCAGAAGTGACACTGGTGCACTGACTTGCCAATCAGCGGACTGACAGCCCATGCTACGCACTGACTGAGCAGCGGGCCATCCTGTAGGCTTCCCGCTCACACCTGTCCCTCCTTCTTGCGGCATGCCACAGTCACATGAGGGACAGTGACAATTTGAAACTAAATAACTCCCTTTTTCCAATTCAATTTAAAAAAATGATGACACATATTGTATAAAAGGAAAGATTCCCTTTCAGATATGCCCAACTGGTTTTGGGCATAACAGGTTCACTATGATACTGAGAATCTGGCTGGTAGGATTGTTTCAATTGACTTTGGAAGCTAATATGTTACTAGGTTAAAATATATCCTGGGCTTGAGCCTTATGACTTCAGGTCATTGTCCCAGTATGTAAAATGATAAAATACATGGGTACTCTATGCTGTGAGGACAAGTATCAAGTAAATCACTCTCAGCAAATTTCATCCTCATTTGAGGAAAAAAGATTGTATACATTCGGCGCTTATATAATATAAAGTGACATGAAGAAAATGCAATAAAGTGCCTGTTAATTACAAATGCAGCTAAATTCAGTCCATGTCCCAAACATAAAAACCTCTACAAAAATATGTAGATAAACAAAACGCAAAATTACACTCCATGGTGTAAATATAATACAATATATTCCTGTGTATTAAATATCACAAAGTGACTAAGCTCATGTGCAAATCGCATGCATTAATCAAAAAAGGATGGTACTTATATATTTGTATCCAGGTTCCGGTACAGATGACAATTATACCTCAAATAAAAGCAACAAGAAATATAATAGTGCAATCCTGTTTATAAATGCAAAGTATATTGTGCAGTTTGATACTCCTTGTGTAGTGCAAACAACACACATTCTCCAGAGCCAAAACAAGACCTGGCTCTGGGATTGAAGGCCCGTGGTGAAATAGAGGGTGACGCTACCTTTCTTTGTCATTGTATATATCCTCAAAGACACAAGGACAGAGAGAAAACTTCCATGGTGCAGAACAACCTAGTACACATATATCAAGTAGTGCTCATAAAGTAATGCACTCATGTTGGCTCTATAGGTATGCGAGTAACACTGCCTCAATTGCCGAAACACTTTTCAGGGATGAGGGAAGATCAAGACGTCCTCAGTACCAATAAGGAGTATACAACAAGCAAGGTCATGGATGTTCCAAAAGGTCAGGTCAGACAGCGTCCTAGGGTTGGTCAATATGGGAAAGCCAAAAGTCGAGATACCAATGAAACAGCAGAAGATGTGAATAGGGCACACGTTAGAAGACAACTGAGCTCAGAGCTAGAAGTTTACTCTGTCCTTGTGTCGTTGATGATAGATACAACGATAGAGGGTGACGCTACCTTTCTTTATTTGACCACAGGCCTTCAATACCAGAGCCAGGTCTTGTTTTGGCTCTGGAGAATGTGAGTTGTTTGCACTGCAAAAGGAGCATCAAAAACTACACAATATACTTTGGGCCATATTACATAGTTAGTGCTAACTTAACCAGAGCTGTTGTAAACTTCTTGTTGCTTTTATTTGAGGTATAATTGTCATCGGTATCGGAACCTGGATACGAATATATAAATACCATCCCTTTTCGATTATTACATGCGATTTGCACATGAGCTCGGTCACTTTGTGATATTTATTTCACATGGATATAATGTGTTATATTTGCGCCATGGAGTGTATTTTTGATTTCCTCCTCATTTGGTCTGACTCATGGAGGCAAAATCACTTAACACCAGCTCCTTAGAGTCGTTATTTCTTTTCGAAATTCCAGCTCCATGTGAGAAGAACAAGCTACAGTGGATTACCTCATTCTTCCAGTCCCAGGCTCAAATGAATGCCTCCTTTACAAAGTATGGGAAACTTTAAGTAGGGACGTGCAATGTCCGAGCCACAAGTAAAACGTTCGTCTAGAGTGGAATAGCTAGTCCAGCTGTTAAATATTGGATGGAACCAATCTATATTTTGGCCCCAGCCTGGTGTCTTAAAGGCAAGAGGGGAATAGGACCCCATGTATTTATAAATACAGTATCAACTTACAATACTATTATATATTTAATCAGCCAAATTCTAGCTAATGACTTTATGCTACTGTTACATGTCTGCTGTATAGGTAACTTTGCAAAAAAAAAAAAGAATTTTTGATTGAAATATGTCAAACTGAAAATAAGCATATCTCATCCACCCTGAGCTCCTACACAATGAAGCCAAAGGAAAAACAAAATAAGAATGCGAACTAATAGAGTCTTCAACAAGGTACGTACGTATACTGCATGAACCAGAAACACCAACAAAGAAATGATTTGTTTTTCTAATGTAAATTTAAAGGTTTTGCCATTTTCTCTATTTAATTAACAGCATAATTGTGTTGGTATTCATGTAGTTTATTAAATAATTATATGATAGTAAGAGCAAATTCAAAATACATTTTGTACAATAAACTCCATATATTCTGTCCATTGCTCCTCTATTATAAGCATACACAAAATGTATTTCATATTTTCCATAATTGCTTTCTGTAACATGGATAAAAAAACCATTGTCAACCATGTTCATAAACTAACAAATATACGCGGGGCCATTATAAACCATTGTCTGATAACCTATTCATTAACAGGTCTATACATAGGAGAAGGGGTCACCCATTTAGACTGGAAGAAAGAAAATTCAGCCTAAAGCATAGGAAGGGTTATTTTACGGTGAGAACAATAAAGCTGTGGAATTCTCTGCCTGTTGAGGTGGTTGGGTCAGAGACTGTACAGACTTTTAAAAAGCGACTGGATGACTTCCTACAGACACAGAATATTAAGGGTCATAATATTTAATATGTGGGTAAAAGCTTCTTGATCCAAGGAGAAATCTGACGCCATTCTGGGGTCAAGAAGGATTTTTTTCCCAGCATGTTGCATATTGGCGAGCGCTTCAGACTGGGGTTTTTTTGCCTTCTTTTGGATCAACAGCAGTGGGTGATGTGTGAGAGGCTGAACCCGATGGACGCATGTCTTTTTTCAGCCTATGTAACTATGTAACAAGACAACAATCAGCAAAGTTCGTGCCAGCAGTCTTGGTAAATAATCTGACCAGAATTTGTTTTTGCTTTCAAATCATTTCCATAAGAGGAAGTAACGGGCAGCGTTTGAGTGAGGACATGTCAAGTGAAAGAGGTGAAGCAGGTATGTCCACTAGATGACATTTGTTTGGGGTGTAGAATTGCACGACACATACACTCAGCATAATTTTAGGATGCAATCAAACGTCAATTCACATGGGAACTTTTGGGAATGTAGTTCCCCCAGTATTAATTCAGGTGTTCTCGTCCAACAAGGGCGGCCAGAACTGAATTGCCAATACAGTCTGCACCATTCAAGACTGCCCTTTGGTTAGTTTCCATTCAGGTTTTATAAGGTTTTATATAAAACACATCCAGGAGTCCAGGCCTACAGTTTTTTTCACCCAAGCATTTATTGCCATCTCTACACTCAGCTCCATAATGTTTAGTTTTGCCCAAAAATGCATTGTATATTTGTATATGGTTTTGTTATACAGATTTCACTCTTTATGCATGATATTTGTTCCTGCAGACTGACATTACGCATTGCTGACTGCTCATTGCCTATAATATACTGCTATACCTAAGTCAGTCCAATTTTATTTATTCTTTGCATCAAAATGCATAACTTTACATTGATGAACTAATCTGCAACTAGCCTGTCCAACCGACCAGTCGATTTATGATCTTGAATGATCATAAACGGTTTAAAGAAAAGGACCCTGTGGATGGACTATTACCCAACTTGTCTACTTTCCATTCATTAGTTCCTATGGCCCGCATTTAAGTGACTGATCAATCCAAAGATACAAAGCTAAATATTTTACGGATACATTGATGAAGGGGGTTCTAGGGATCTTCACAATTATCAACAATTGCTGTTTTGGAAGGGGAGAGAGGTAAGAGAAAATGTATCATCTTCCTGAGTAATCTTTTTCATCACACATTCTTCTGTAAAAAAATATTGTTTCTAACAAAACATCTGACTGATGTTCCACAAACTCCAACAAATGAATCACCTGTGGAGAGTCGAATGGGAAATACAAATGATGAGATGGTATATACAGTACTATTAGTATGAGGTACACCAGGGCTCAGCAACCTTGTCACTCCACATGTTTTGGAACCACATCTCCCGTGGCGTTCAGCCAATTATTAGGTTGGCTTTGCCTCCTGGAAGATGTAGTTTCAAAACATCTGGAGGACTAAGGCTGCTGACTCCTGTGGTACATGGAAAGTGAAGAGGAAAGGGAAGAAGGATTCAATAGCAATATAAAAATACCACTCGTGATAAAAGGCTCACAATCTAACAAAAGTTATACACAACAAACATTTGCGCAAACACAGAGCCAAAGCAAACTGGAGCATCAGCTTGATGTATAAGGATTGGGTGGATATGTTTTGTGATCCTGCCATCAGAGATTAATAAACCTTTCCTTTCTTCCCTCTATCCTGTAATGATTCTCTTTCTCAGGACCTCCCTACTAACAGGCCATTCTGGGGGAATTATTCTGGGCCACAGAACTATACTCTGGAGAGAAGCGTCATATCTATCATTTTGATGCATAGGAGCTCCAGAACCCATATCTAGAAAGATAACTGCACGATATTTCCAATCATTTTATTTCTGTGTCATAACACAACGTTATAACTGCATCAGAGGAGGCCTGGAAAACATGCGCATGCACACTAGAATGTGGTGGATGTTTACCATAAATCCTCCTCCACATTCACTTATGCTCCAGATAGCACAGTGAGCAGATTGTGAGCCTCCCACGGGGTACTCCTGATGACTTGTGACATTGTCGGGCAAGTATACGTCACATCCCCAAGCCCTTAACCCTTCTTAACCCCTTCACTACTGTGATTGTGTATGTCAGCGGTAGCAGACATGCAGCCCGAGATTGAGGCTGTACTATTTGATTGAAAATGAAATTTGTTTGTTGCAAATTAATTTCGAAAGCTATTGGCCTCCAGAAGTTGCCCCCAAAGTTTTAGCCCTGTGGGCACAATGCCCAAGGTGCTAAAACTGGTTAAAATCAGGTAAGGAATGCCCTGGCATATCTGGCATTCCCCACCTGACATTGAGGCACACGCTGCAGTTCAAAATGCAGTACCTCCATTTGACCAGTAGATCGTGACATCTGCCTGCCAAATAGATTACTACAGTATGAAATACATTGAGAATATTCCTAAATATTCCTTTACTGTATAATTAAATATTGATGATTTTCCAAAAATCCACTGGTTCTTGGCATTACTTAACCATTAACTATTAACCATTACTTCTCTATGGGGAATTTTACTGCCGCCGAACGATACCATGGCGAACTGAAACACAGAAAATCAGGGCATTTCGCTGGCATTTCGGTGGTGTTCGGCATTCTCGGAATAGATTAATTATTACTTCACTATGGGGAATTTCACTGCCGCAGAACTGCACCGAACGACACAACGGCGAACTGAACCATTGAAAATCAGGGCATTTTACTGACGTTTCGGTGGTGTTCACTCGGCATTCTCTGAATAGATTAACCCATTTTTTATGGAGAATTTCACTGCCGCCGAACTGCAGTGACCGGCACCAAGACAAATTGAACCACCGAAAATCATGGCATTTCACGGACATAAGATTTCACCAGAAAATCCTGAAAAATGCCTAAAAAAATACTAAGAAATTAATAAAAAAAGACACTTTTTGCTGCAAGTGAAAAAATAAACAGTTGAATAAATATTTAATAAATACTGGGAATATTTTTTACAGTGAAACCTATGTGATTATTTTGTATGTGGCTGGTATTTTCATTTTATTGGTAGTAATCAGTTTCACATTCCGAAATAGATAAAAATGAAATAACTCATAAAAACGAAAAAAACGAAGTGATCCAAAAAACAAAAATCGACCGTCCAAAAATACAAAAAAACCTCATAAAAATGTAATACGAATCAACCCAAAAAACAAAATAACTCATAAACACAAAAAAAAGCGAACTTATCCGAAAAATGAAAACTGGATGTCCGAAGATTCGGATCGGTCCGAAAATACAAATTGTGGCAACATACCAAATGGAACAAAATGATGCGACATGAAGGAAGATACTGTAGACACCACACGGCCCGTTTTTGTTGACAGACGTAGAAAAAAAAGGTAACTATGGGAAACAAAATTAATAGGAAAAATGATAAAAATTTGAAAAGGATATGAAAAGCCATTTTGTGCGTCAAGGTGCTGGACGTCGCAAATGCGCTGCATCTGACAACTCATCACTCAGACAGAACGCTACGTGGACGTGGCGCACTCTGCGCGTCCGTCTAGCGGTTTTGCTTTCTTGCCTACTTGCGTCCGTTTGCCACGTGCGTTGTGCGTGTGCAGTTCGGTGCGCACGTACTTTGTGTGTTGATTTCTATTTCTCATGATTCTATGCTATGACGGACGTTAAACTGTGCAGCAACACGGACGTGATCACTGCGTTCGTCTGACGCCGGCCTAAATCAGAAACGAACAGAAAACAGATGTGCACAAGTCTAGTCTGTATCCCCTTGTCCAATCCTCCAAAAATGGATGAGTAATATTTAGGGACAGTAAGTATATGTTAATTTTCTCACTGAATAATTGAAGGAATTATTAGCCCTAATATTATTTAGATTAGAAATATCCTTCTAATATTATTATGTCATTTTAACCATAAATTCAATAAGCAGCTAAAACATTTATGTAATTTTACTCCATCATAATATTTAATATATATATATATATATATTGCAGGCAAAGGTAGCACAATGAAGAAGAAAACCAACGAAAATGCTAAATCCAAAATGCAGATAAAGCATATGGCTTTCGCATACGCCGGATTTGTTCACACAGTTTTAATAAACAACATTTTTCCAATGAAATTCAAGCATACCTTGCCTAGTCTTCAACAAAGAAACGGAGTTTGATTTTTTTTTTTATCTGTGTCAAGAGTGAGACCTGTGAACTGAAAAAGCAGTTCAGAGCATCGAGTCCAATAGCTCCAACAAATAGAAAAGCACTTAGTGAGAAAAATAAATCCCTACCTGGCACAGACTACAGCCTAAGAGCCATACTGATAACTTTACAGGGACAGACAGGGAATTGTAGCTGTATGTACAGTGGACAGTAATGCTTGGACTATAGCACTAAGTGCCTCGGTGTCTGTCGGGAGTAATTATTGAAGTCTATCGTCTATTTTGATACATTGTTGCTGAACTTTAAGCTTCTATGCTGTGTTTGGAAAGAAGCAGCTGAGCATTCTGGGCCACATTACATTCTGAAAGCAAAAATCCTCGCGCAAAGTTAAAATCTTTGCGGCAAGCGTTAAAGTTTTGCGCGTGCAAATCACCGTTGAAATTACAATCCTCGCACGTTTTTTCATCCGCCAATCAATTGCGCGCGCAAAAAGGACGCGCCCAAATGCACGCGCAGTACCGCCTCGCGCAAAAATCTTTGCGCGAGCACTCTTTTTTCGAGATTCAGCCAATCAGAATTAAGAACCACACCTGTTTCACGTTAACAAATTGCGTCTGCCACTGTCAATCAGAGCATATATGCTGCAGCAATTATACAAGCACACACAACTTCATCCATTGTATTGGTTTGGTATGATGTGAATGGGGCACTGCGCTTTGGTGCATTCCTTTATATGGGCTTGGATATTTGGGGTTAGCCAGGTTGTTCAGATTTGCCATAAACACCAGCTTTTAGGAGTTGACAAAATTATGCGCGCAAAGGCTATGCGGTAATTACCGCGAAATAGATTGTAATACCATCCTCGTACCAGCGCACATTTGCATTTGCGCTCACACTGTTAAGTAAAGGACGCGCAAGCACAGTACGCTCGCGCAGGGTTCGTGCAGCTTCACCTGCAGTAGACGATTGTGCGCGGTTGTTGCGCTATGTAATACGGGATTCGGCGCAAATGGTTTTACCCCACGCGTTAATGATTATTTGCGCCTGTGCAAATGTTTGCGTGAAGATTGTAATTTAGCCCCCTGTGTTTCCTGACATACACCGTTCAGAGATTGTTCCATTGAGAGAAAAAAAATAAAGATCGTTGAAAAGTACAGGAATTTGCAATAACTTAGCATTTTACATGTCTTCAGATTTTTGAAGATTGGGTTGTTTTATTAAAGAGAGGCATCAGAATAAAGTACCAGTAGCAACGTTTTCCAACCCTGGTCCTCAAGAACCCCTAACAGGCCAGATTTTGCAGATCACCTTGGGGAAATTCAGACTGAATCCTGTAATCACTGAGCAGCAAATCATATCACCTGTGCTGTGCTTCATATATCTGGAAAACCTGGCCTGTTAGGGGATCTTGGGGACCAGGGTTGGGAACCACTGGTCTACAGGATCTGCAAGAATTCCAGATCAATAGACTTTGTGCAGCTAAATGTAGCTCATCAGTGCAGATGTGCCCAGATTAGATTCTTTTATATCTCAGACCGGTATCCTATTTTATACTCAATGTAACTTTGTGTATATCCCAAACATTCTTGAATTTCTTTCAAAAAAGTGTCATCAAGCCAAAAAAGTTCTTTGTCAAAATTTCCAAGAGATGAACCTCTCAATTCCACAAGACTATTTTTTATCTGTTCCAAAGCCAGTGGCATCTACATATGATGTTATGATGATGACTATGATGTCATACAAATTACGTATCACTTGGTAGTTCAAGTCGTGCTTTAAGAATTACTGCTGCAACTGCCATTCCTATGTCACCGGCTGGGTGGAGTAGAGGTAACATCATTGCTCTATAACCGTGGAGACACAGGTTCGATCCCGGCAAGAGCACCTCTCCAGTAAGTGTCCTTGGGCCAAGACACCTAATGGTACATACTCACCACCCAGGACATACTTGAAAACGAAAGAAATGTCAATGTATCCTTCCTGGTAAAATACTTTCTCAATTTTTCAGAAATACCCACCTCTCCACACAAAAGACGATGATGATAATTCTGGAGAAGGCCTATACAGAGCTTTATCTGGTAAAAGGACTTAAAGGGAAGCTGTGAGCTCCTTACTGACTCTTTCATATCTGAGGTAAGACTCGAAAGGCTAATTCAGCCACCCAATTGCAGGGGTTTAGTCCTGCCCTGAACCTCAGCTTGTTGATCCCTCACCTCAGGTTTTCTGGGCTTGGAGTACTTCACATACCAGCCCCGTTCAATGATAGCAAAGCCTGCCTGCACTGAGAGACACTGGATTGGCTTGAGCACCCAGCTTCCCTGCGGTCATGTGACATGCCTAATTAGAAGCATGTCATATCCTGCCGGGCTCAGAGGGAGACTTTAGCTGAGTTCGGTGAGTTTTTAAAGGAAACTGAAGAGTTAAAAGAGGAGGGGATGTTTGTAGGGTCAGGATGGTTAATGTTTAATCCCATTTTTTCCTACACTTTCCTGTTTTAACCCTAGAGTATCCCTTTAATTGTTGCAACTTATTTCATCTAAACTAGTAATAGGATATGAGAATACTTTTCCACAACAAGTCAAATATGTTTATTTTGGTTTGAAAGCCTTGTAATACGTAGCTTTAGTTCTATTGCGTTTGCAAATGACCAGCCAATAAACTGTGTATAGAGTCTTTTAATGCTGAGTAGGCCGTGATAAATGTTTAATTCAAATCATGAATAATGGAAATATACCATTAGGCTGCAATACATCAAGGTAAGGGAGCGATCCCATTATAATATGCTTTACAGGTTGTGATTGCGTAAGGTCTTTTTAGACAAACATATGTAAATTCATTATGCCGTGTACATTACTAGGATAATAATAATAGTAATAATGGGGCAGTATCCCTTTATGGAGACTTAAATAGAGCTCCATGGTGCATCCGCGGCCCATTTGCATCAATCTGCAACCTACTCCTGATGCATACAATTAATAAACAGTTGAGACCATGTGTTTAATAGTGAGATGTAAGAAACAGCTTGTAAATCAACATCAGAGAATGGCAAACAGGTCTTTAACTCCTGTTATTCAGAAGTTTTATCACAATGCATAATACTTTATCTCCAGCATGTAAAATTTGGGCCAAAGTCACTGTGACTTTAACAAGAAAAAAAGTGTCATCTCCATTTATCCCTATAACACTGTGTTAAACAAAACACAATTAGAAGTTTTGGTTTACTTGAATGGCCGTTGAAGTTTTAAGTTCACCTGTGTCATCAAGGCACCTCTAGTAAAGGTGAGTCCTACCTAATGAAACCACAGACTACTTTGTAGCAAGCCACATATGCTCATGCTTCTTCTCAGTCATTGTCACGGACTGCGTCGAGCGTGGCATGCAGTATTGTGAGTGTGAGCCCAGGATGCAGTAATAGCAGCAGAAGACAGGGATTAGGCAGGTTACTGGGTTTATTTGTATTTACAAATAAACAAACATAACTAAATAAACTGATACAGGGAACAATAATAGCAAGGGGGAAAACACAGATACCGGTATGGTTGATGGTACCCAGAGCAGATGGAAGACAGGGATCTCTTTGGTAGACTTGTGTCTCAGGGTTGTGAACTTCAATGAGGAAGCGTGGGATCAGGGGTGTAGCTTCCTCATAAGCAGGTTAAATTAGGGAGAATGAAGGGCAGGTGTGGTTCCATATCCATTATGCAAATTATAGTTCAGGAAAGCATATGAAGGAATAAGTCTTGGAACCTGCATAAAGCAATGCAGAACATAGAAAAAGGGGAACAAAAGGGGGAGCCAGAGGGTCTTGGGGTTCGGACCGTGACATAACCCCCCGACAAGGGGCAACCTCCAGGTGCCCCAGACGTGGTCGAGGACTGGCAGGCACAACATATAGAGTCCAAAGTCATACAGGGGGATGGCAGGTCAAATAGTCGTTGCACCACCAGACGGATAAAAAGTCCTGACTACCAGGGGTTTCTTTAGGGTATATAGTCTGTGGGACCGACTGGCACAGCTCAGTAGCCGGATGCAACACGGCGTCGGTAGTGGCACGGTTTCGTGATGACACCTCGACTGCTGGGCTCGGTGGGGCAGCGCCCTTGGCATGGCTCGTTGGGGCAGCGCCCTTGGCGATGAACGATGGGGCAGTACCCTTGGCACAACTCGGTGGGGCAGCACCCTTGGTGATGACCAGTGGGGCAGCACCCTTGGCACGGCTTGGCAGGGCAGTGCTCTCGGCGATGACCAGAGGGGCAGCGCCCTTGGCATGGCTCGGTGGTGACACCTTGACTGCTGGGCTCAGTGGGGCAGCGCCCTTGACACGGCTCATTGGGGCAGTGTCCTTGGCAAGGACCGATGGGGCAGCGCCCTTGGCACGGCTCGGCAGTGACACCTCGACAGCTGGGCTCGGTGGGGCAGCGCCCTTGGTGATGACCAGTGGGGCAGCGACCTTGGCACGGCCTGATGGTGACACCTCGACTGTTGGGTTCGTTGGGGCAGCGCCCTTGGTGATGACCAGTGGGGCAGCACCCTTGGCAAGGCTCGATGGGGCCTGGATCTCTGTACGGTATGGCTCTGCGGCGACCTGGGTACAGCACGGCTCTGCGGCGACCTAGGTACAGCACGGCTCTGCGGCGACCTGGGTACAGCACGGCTCTGCGGCGACCTGGGTACAGCACAGCTCTTGCTGGGCAGTGAGCGGCTTGGCCTTACGGCGGCGTTGACGGCCCTGTGGCGGTGACAGTTCTGGAGCTCCTGCAGGATGCAGGGCAGCAGCTTCTGGAAATCCTGCGGAATGCAGGGCAGCAGTTTCTGGAAATCCTGCGGGATGCAGGGCAGCGAGTTCTAGAGATCCTGCGGGATGCAGGGCAGCGAGTTCTAGAGATCCTGCGGGATGCAGGGCACTGAGTTCTAGAGATCCTGCGGGATGCAGGGAAGCAGACTCTTGAGATCCTGCGGGATGCAGGGAAGCAGATTCTTGAGATCCTGTGGGATGCAGGGAAGCAGACTCTTGAGATCCCTTATGCTGCAGGGCAGCGGACACAGATTCTGCGGCCTGGCATGGCTTGGTCAAAAAGGTCTGGTAAGGCTGGAACATGGAGGTTTTCTGCTGGTGCTCTTGGCAGTTCTCTCGTTTGTGCAGGGAAGAACCGCAATAAAAGCACAATCTCTGAGTTCTTCTCCATACTTTTTCCTCCGGTGTTAGGGGTCCTCTGAAACCTTTCATAGGCTTAGGGATTTGCTCCGTAATCCAGGCACTCTTTGAACTCTGCAGCACAACAGTGAGCACCAAGTCCAGGTGCTGCACAAACATAGCAAGGGTCCCCTTCAAGTTCTCAAGCAGGGCTATCATTACTGCGGGCTCACTGGTTTCAGGCTTCCTCATTCTGTCACGGACTGCGTCGAGCGTGGCGTGCAGTAGTGTGAGTGTGAGCCCAGGATGCAGTAATAGCAGCAGAAGACAGGGATTATGCAGGTTACTGGGTTTATTTGTATTTACAAATAAACAAACAGAACTAAATAAACTGATACAGGGAACAATAATAGCAAGGGGGAAAACACAGATACCGGTATGGTTGATGGTACCCAGAGCAGAGGGAAGACAGGGATCTCTTTGGTAGACTTGGGTCTCAGGAACGTCACGAAGTAGGGCTGCACTAGATAGGGTTGTGAACTTCAATGAGGAAGCGTGGGATCAGGGGTGTAGCTTCCTCATAAGCAGGTTAAATTAGGGAGAATGAAGGGCAGGTGTGGTTCCATGTCCATTATGCAAATTATAGTTCAGGAAAGCATATGGAGGAATAAGTCTTGGAACCTGCATAAAGCAATGCAGAACATAGAAAAAGGGGAACAAAAGGGGGCGCCAGAGGGTCTTGGGGTTCAGACCGTGACAGTCATGAAGAAGACTGGTGGGCTTTCATTTATACCCTCCCAGAAACAATTCCAACATGGGAGGGAAAACAAAACCACGGAACGGAATATGCTGCAAAGACTGTGATCTTAGTAAGTGCAATAATCTGCCTGATTTGTAGAATGATAACAAAGAAAACCTTTTTTTAATGTCGAAACTGGCTAATTATTTTTTCAAACTGATTCCTAAGAAATATACAGGGTTATTCAAAGAGAATCGAAAAGTCACTGTACGTTCGGTGAGTTTTCGTTCCCTGCACTCCTGGGCTGTGAAGTAACCGCAAGCTTGAGGCTGTCAGGGTTATTCAGAGAGCACTGAAATGTCGCAACATTTTGGTGCCCTTTCGTTCCCCGCACTTCGGGATGATTCGGCGATTCTAGTTCACCGACCCTGCGGTGTATTCAGCAAGCACCGCAGGGCCCCCGTAGTGCAGGGGAAAACCCGCCGCAAACCCGCAGAACACTTGCCGCAAACCAGCCTAACACTAACCGAACACTCACCAAGACCCGCAGAAAACAGCTGAATTAACCACGCCGAAGACACCGGAGAAACCCGACTAGCCGCCGATCACAGCGCAGAGCACCCGCCGGAAAAAGCCAACACGCAGAAGAACGAGGTGAAAAAAAAAATAAAACAGTACGCTTGAAAGGTTAAAAATTTAAACGCTGTTTGCAAAGAAACTACAGAACGAAAATGTCTGGAATTTACATATAAGATTCAATGAATGATAATAAAAAGGGCTATTACAGAAAAAAAAAAGACGATTTAAAAAAAAAAAAAAACAGGAAAAAAATGTTGACAAAACAATCCCAAAAAATGCCTGAAAGATCCTAAAAAATCTAAAAATAAAGAGACTCTTTAAAGCAGAATAAAATAATAAACGGTATATTGGATTAAAACTGGAATATTTTTAACATTGAAGCCTATGGGATTCTCTTGAATAAATCTGTCGAATGAAACCACCGAACAGCAGGGCATTTTGGCAACTTTTCACCGCTGTTTTGTGTTCTCTGAATAGACGAAGCATTGCTTCTCTATGGGGACTTCACTGCCCTTGAACAGGCACCGTACGTAATGCTCTGGCCTTTCTAGTGACCCCAAGCATGAACCTCGAGCTGACACTGATCGGGAGATAGGGGCCCGGAGGACCCCTCTATCCCCACCATTTGGATTCCTATAGGGAAATCCCTGTGTAGCTAGGGGGGGAATCTCCTTACTGACGTCATTGTGATCATGAATGATGATGTCAGTGGGCCGGGGAAGCCCCGGAGACTGGCCTGACATCCAAGATGTCAGCCACCTCTGGGAGAAGTTCGTGATCCGGCACCGGATCAGCACCGGATCATGGGACTTCATGGGACTTCATGGGGCATCACTGGAAAGGTCAGACTGTGAAAAAGATTGCCATTTAGATGAACATACCTCATAAATTAACGCAGTTTCAGAAATCTATATTCTGAGCATTTGCAAGAGAAAATATAATAGCCAGTATCATTAGTATACTATAGGTCAAGGTTACCCGAACCCTGTCCTCAGGAGGTCAGGTTTGCCAGGTACCTGAAGCACAGCACAGGTGATATGATTTGCTGCTCAGTGATTGCAGGAGTCAGTCTGCATTTCCCCAAGGGAATCCTTAAAACCTGGCCTGTAAGGGGTAAATGAAGACCAGGGTGTAGGCGCTGTAAGTAGTCCATACTACGTAACAGCCTATGTGGGATAGTGTGACCAATGCTAGTTGTATACTGGCCGATCTTGCCTTACCTTTACATCAGATATCTCAAACTCTAGCTCCCGGTTCTTTCTGAACTACAACTCCCATGATACTCTTGCTATCTGTTTCAATCAACGATTTCTGGTACTTGTAGGCAACCAACAGCTAGTGTTCAGAGTTTCAGACCCCTGTTTTACATCCTCATGAACAGGCTCAACCTTCCAACATACACTGGTTCATATTATTGCCAAACTCAAATGCCTGGGACACAGGGTGGAGCATGTTGAATTCGGGGTGATGGGAGCCACAGAGGATGGGACTTTATGTACAGGAAGAGTAATGGCACACACTTGTATTCTTATGAAACAAAGTTTCACATTTACTACTGCAGCACTACTGTTATTGAAATATGTGTCACCATATAGTTTGTGTGCTGTCTTAGTCTGAGGTGCCTTGTCCTGAGACTCTGCTGTCTACCAAAATACCTGCACACTCATAATAAAGCTAGTAGGGTTAATGGCTTGTGCATTTACCAATTAACAGCTTTCTATTACCAGCGCCTATAGGGACTAACAATAGGGACCAACATCTACAGTTTGGCATTAATTAAAAATTTGTTTTATAACAATATCGCCACCTTTTGGCTGCAGAGAAAACTGCTGTTATAAAAAAGTCCCGGTTTTAAAAGTATTGTGGACTTAAGGCATTTTCATCAGAATAATCTGTGCAATCTCCTCAGATCTCCAAACATTATCCGAAAGGAAAGCTGTTTAACCCCCTTCACTACCAAGTGATTTTTCATAAAACAATAATCTTCAACCAGTGGTTTGTTGAAAAATCATTTTTAATTAATTATACAGTAATCATTACGCCCACGGGGTTAAAACTTTGAGGGCACCTTCTGCAGCCCAAAAGCAAACGAAATTAGTTTGCAGCAAACTAATTTCGCTTGCTTTTGGGCTGCAGAGCAGCAGATCGAGTTATCTCGATATCGGGCACTGGATGGTGCCTTGAAGTCCGAGATATCTCTCTCTTTGTAGTGTGGGGGTTACCCTTCACAAATAACACATTTAACTAACGGTAGAAATGTATTTCTTGCATGGATTGTAAAGTGAACCAACCATATGAGAGATAAGTGGTAGACATCCCTCTCTGCAGCTGACCTTGCAGTCGTCAGGATAGACCTAGGCTTGCGGGTTAGGCGGACACCTTTCCTTCCATGATTTTATGTTAAGGGTTTATGTTTTATCTATAGTGTAAAAGTATCTCATTGCTTGTTATCATTTAATAATTTTTTTGTTGCATTATTTCAGGACGACGCTGTTTCAGAGCCCTTAAAAAACGCTCACTTGTCTGTGAGTTCTTTCGCTTACTCTTATGATGGAGAAAGCTTTGCAGCCCCAGTCCCATGCAGCAATTCTTAAGTTACGTATTTTTCAGCAGCGAGCTCCTTGCAAGCTTTCACAGCGTAAAATGCTACTAAACTCATAGACATCCTAATTCTTTTTCGGTTGCTGAAATGATGTTTTACCGCGAACGATTTCTCTATCGTTGGATTAGCTACACATTTATGCTTTGTAAGATTATCGATGTCAGTTTCCCGGCTTCATATCAAAAGGTATGTAGAAAAATACAAGATGTAAAGTTGCTATTATGCAAATTATGCTTGACTTAACCTTTAAATGTAAAAATTGCCTGTATTTCTTTTGACTCTTTACAATTCTGTACATTGTTCATCTTTCAGATCTTACTCATAAAAGAAGGAAACTTGACTGACTGATCTAGAAATAGCTGTGCAAGAATCCCACTGAGAATATTCTCTATCAAGCGGCGAATGCTGACCACCTTACTATAGCCTACAACTAATCTAGCGCAGGCCCTTCAAAGCATTAGTCATGATGTTCTAAGAATAGATATCCAGACATTTCTTGGAAACACCATTTAACCCCATCAACATTTTACAATGTATCAGGAGCAAAGATAGCATAATTCTCTAACGAAGACAGTAGGAACGATATATGGATGAAGATGCAATTTACGCATTTTATATCACTTTAATACCAAACCTTTCAGCCAACAGCCACGCAGTGCTTGATGTAGGTCTATAAAAAAATTGTAACAATCACAATGTACTAAAATACACTATACTTATTCGAAAGATAACAAATTCATACTGTTCCTGCACATGGGCAGTTACACATCAATTAACTTTTCGCCTTTAACCCCAGTGGTGGAAATAAAAACCACCACACAGAGACAGGTGTACACAGATATGGTGACACATGAAGACGCTGACAGAGACACAAACAGACAGTGAAAGACACACACACAGACACTGACACAATAGGAGGCATTCAAAAGAAAAATGTCCATATGTCCATTAATCTCTTAGTGACCAGATGGTTTTACTATTTTCAGTCCGAAAGTGTCCGCTGCTGTTTTACGTTTCTGCACTGTTTGTGTTTAGGTCTAATTTTCCTCTTACTCGTTTATGCAATCCACATATATTATATACCTTTTTTCTCGCCATTAAATGGACTTTCTAAATATACCACTATTTCCATCATATCATATAATTTAGAATATCATATTTTTTTTAAATATGATGAAAAAAAATTGAAAAACCGCACTTTTTCTAAATTTAATCACCAAAATCTACAACCACCAAAAATGACCCGGGCTGAATAGCTTTGAAAATTTGTCCTGAGATTAGAAATACCCAATTTTTCAATGTTTTTGCTTTTTAACCCTTTCACTGCTGTGCCATTTCACCTCTGTGTGCGGAGCTCATTTTTGTTTAACTCAATTGAACTCCTATTTGTTTATACCCCCCAGGCAAGTTTTTGTTTAAAAAAAAAACACTCTTTATTATTATTATTTTTTTTTTTTTTTTTTTTTTACTTCAATGGAAAGGCAATGATCATCTAGGCCAGTGTTTCCCAAACCTGTCCTCAGGACCCTCCTCCTCGCCAGGTTTGCCAGATATGTGAAGCACAGCACAGGTGATATGATTTGCTGCTCAGTGATTGCAGGATTCAGTCTGCATTTCCCCAAGGTGATCTGCAAAATCTGGCCTGGTTGAGGGTCCCAAGGAGAGGTTTGGGAACCTCTGATCTAGGCCATGATCATCTAGCTGCCATGGATCGGGAGATACGGGGATCCAAAGGATCCCCCTAACTCCACTTGGCAGCTAGGGGGTTAACTGGCCAACTGACATCACACATACGGCGATGACAGTGGGTGGGGGTGACCCAGAGGATTGGCTGACATCCAAGCTGTCTGCCACTTCCGGGTTCGAATTGCGATCCGGCACCTAAGGGGTTAAAGAGAGGCACCACTGAAAAGGGCAGACTCTGCCCTCTTCAGTAGTGCCACTCTTTTTTTCCTACGTGAAGCCATTTGGCAGGAAGGGGACTCCAAATGAGCCCCCCTCCTTTTTCACATTTGTCACTGCAGGCCACTAAATAGGTGGGGCAGGCTTCAAGCATGCCAGACCATCGTGGGACCTCAGCCAGAGAGTTGAGTATAACGAGGGAGAGGGGTTTAAGGACCATACCTACATAGTACCTCCTTGGTCCTTAAGGGGAATTTTCCCCAGGACATACTCTGCATCAGTGGTCCTTAAGGGGTACCTATCAATTAAAAGAGCTTTTTAGTTTGCTGAAAAAGGCCATAAAAGCATTAAAAGCATACCTGAAATCTCCCAACTGGGAAAACTAAAAAGTTAAACAAAATACAAAAATCACACAAGGATATTTCAAAACGTGCTTGTAAGGGAGGACAGAGCTATAGAGAGTGTATCTTTAAGTATGGTACATTATTTATTTTACTTTATTTGCGACTCTTTTCATGTGGTGTGTGCGGTGTGCAGGGGAGGGTACAGCAGGCGGCGATTCAGAGGTGAAGCCAGACAGGTTTCAGAGCAGCTAATACGTTTAATATGAAAACACAAGGGCAAGACAGGAAGAGAACTGAGAGTGAAGAGAGTTCAGTGCGAAACACCCGATATTGTTTGTAGACACATATTTTGATACACTGGTAGAAACGCAGGCACAGACACACAGAGACAATGGCAAGGAACAAAAAAAAGTACAAAGATACTGACAGTGGCATATAGACAAACACTGACAGAGAGACACAGACAATAAGAGACACACATTGACAGGAACAGACAGAATAAAAAGAGAAACTCAGATCTGGAAAAACATAGACACATCAGGGATCAAGTCCGGCAGGAACGCACGGGAACGGTGTTCCTGCACTTCTCAGACAGCGTGAACGTAGCCTGAACGCAGGTTCCCGCTGTGGACTGACAAAGTGTATCGCAGCTAGTATTGCTGGGGCTGCTAGGGAAATGCGTTAACAGCATTCCACTAGCATTCCCCCTGCTACTGGCCTCGTGTTCCTCTAATTCTGAGGGCCTGTGCCTGGGTATATATAATTCTAGGGGTCTGTGGCTGGATTTATATAATTCTGTGGGCCTGTACCTGGGTATACATAATTCTGGGGGCCTGTACCTGGGTATACATAATTCTGGGGGCCCGTGCCTGGTTATACATAATTCTGGGGGTCTATGCCTGGGCATACATAATTCTGGGGGTCTGTGCCTGAGTATACTTAATTCTGGGGGTCTTTGCCTGGGTATACATAACTCGGGGGGTCTCTGCCTGGGTATATATAACTCTGGGGGTTCTGTGCCTGGTTATAAATGATTTTGGGGGTCTGTGTCTGAGGTATAGTGGGTTTGTCTGTATGTGTATATATATCTGTGTGTGTGGTCCGGGTGTGTGCAGGTCTGTGCAGTGAGTAAATGCCGTGCCTGGCCATACGTTTCAATATTAACATAAACTGGACAGGCATTCAGCAAAATCCAAAATTATTTATTGGAAAGCGTCACATGATATTAAATATAAGTATCCAGCTCAGCTGCTAATAGAGCCACAAAAGAGCAATTGTAGTGCAAGCTATTAACCCATTGCAACTCCTTATTACCATCATTTGATGAAGCCTGTAACCGAGCAAGACCTTCATCACTGGTCATACATGTTCATCCCTTCTGCTGGCATGAAATTGACTGTTCACTGCCAAAACAACACAATACATATGTGTGCCACACCACAAAATGTACAAGCAACGTCATACTGACAAGTTAGTGGTAATGTGTCAGTGTGACGAGTCCTGCGCATGCGCATTATGTGGCCAAGGCGAGGTGCACATGCACATTGTTTTTTTTTTATATGAGAAAGGAGCGTATAAGAGTGTGTATGTATATATATTTTTTTTGAACATTTTTAAAACTGTGTTTTTTTTGTCACAGAAAATGGTGGTCGAAGGTGGTCAATAATATGGAGTGCTCTTTCTTGTTTTTTTGTGTTTGAGGTCTTAGATGCACCTGCATAGTTTTGAGGTTGAGTGCGACCTTTTGCTGTTTTGCATATATATATATATACATATACACAGTATCTCACAGAAGTGAGTACACTTCTCCCATTTTTGTAAATATTTTATTCTATCTTTTCATTTGACAACACTAAAGAAATGACACTTTGCTACAATGCAAAGTAGTGAGTGCACAGCTTGATTTTGCCAAGGCCTTTGACACAGTAGACCATGGCATCTTGTTAGAAAAACTTAAAAACTCTGGCATTGGTGATCGCACGCTAACCTGGTTTCAATCATATGTATCCGACCGATCACAATATGTGTCAATTTCTGGCAGCTCCTCCCTATCCCTCCCTGTCACTTGCGGTGTACCCCAAGGCTCGATACTCGGCCCCCTGCTATTCACAATATTCATAAATGATCTGCCCAACGTCTGCAAAGCCTCAACTGTACATAAGTATGCAGACGACACTGTAATCTATACCAGCAAACCAAATCTCCTGCAGCTGGAGGCCGTGCTGCAAGAACAATTCACAGAGGTAGAAAAGTGGATCAAACACAACAAACTTTTTTTAAATGCTGACAAAACTGTAACGATGCTCTTTGGAACAAAACCTAAACTACACAAATTGCAAAATCCCCATCTATGTGTGGGGACAAAATCAAATGGCACGCTGACCACAGTCACTTCTCTCAAATATCTAGGTATGTGGTTGGACCCTAATCTATCCTTTGGCCCCCACATCGAAAAACTCTCATCTAAACTTTACCCCAAACTAGGTGCCCTGTACAGAAACAAATCCTGCCTGAGCCCCGCGGTAAGAAAGCAGATTGTATAACAAATGCTTATGCCGGCTATTGAATACGGAGATGTAGTATACGCAGCCGCCCTGCAAACACATCTTCAGAAACTTACTACATTGTTTAACTCATTCTGCCGCTTTGCATTACAATGTAACTACATGATCCACCATTGTGACATGTTAAAAGAGCTAAACTGGCCATCGCTGGAGTCTAAACGCACCCTTCACCTTTCCAGCCTGGTGTTTAAGAGCTTTTCAGGGAAGCTGCCACCCTACCTGAATAGAATGCTTCCCTCAGCAGTTCCCTCATCCTATAACCTCAGATCCAGGACCTGCACCTTACTTGCAATAACACAATACAAAAAGACAGTGGCTCGATCCTCATTTTCCTACAAAGCACCACAATTATGGAATAACCTCCCAGACACCATCAAATCTTCCCCCAGTCTTAAGTCACTCAAGAGCTCCTTACTAACATACCTCAATACAGAATGCACCTGTAAACAAGTAACATAATGACTATTTCCTACATATTTATTTTCTGTTAATCTGTATATTTGTGTTTAATATCTTGCATTGTATTACTTTGTATTTCTGTAACTGTAACAATTCAATGTTCTTGAACCCAGGACATACTTGAAAACGAGACAAATCTCAATGTAACCTTCCTGGTAAAATACTTTATAAATAAATAAATAAATAAAGATAGATAGATTAGGTAGGCCGTGCCATTTGGCGATTCACAACATCTAACACCCCCAACTGTGTGCTCAATTAATGTCCCAATGTTTAATTCTATTATTAGGCCCAAAGTGTCAATATTTTGTTTGGCCACGATTATTTTCCAGCACTGCCTTAACCCCCTTGGGCATGAAGTTCAGTAGTGCTTCACAGGTTGCCAGTGGAGTCCTCTCCTCCATGACGACATCATGGAGCTGGTGGATGAGCTTACTTCTCCACAATTTATCATCCAAAACTTTGTGGTTAAATATTCTATGGGTTGCTCCTTTATAAAATAATCTGAAATGGATAACCTGGTACTGCATTTTTCTACACAATTTTTAACTAAAATTGGAAAACAATTAACCTTTTCTCTTGTATTTTGGAGCACTGCGTTTCATAAATAATATGATTTTGTATAAAACACTGTTGTTGGTCCTGGCGTTGGAAATGAGAAGGTGAGTAATGGCAGTGGAATTGTTCCCTTTAAACGTAAAAGTAGACAATGTAAAAGTCACTGCATTAAAACAAATAAATATGTTTTTTTTTTTGTTTTTTTTTACATGGTCAAGTTGGGGAAATGATTGGAATGTTGGTCCAAAAGACCCCTCCAGTATCTCCAATAATGTGATTTCCAAAGCCGAGCAGGGGAAACCTCATTTCTGTCATCATTGTGCCCTTTGAAGGAAAACGTTGCTATTTTATCCTATATCATCAGGCCATATCATCCAATGTGTGGTATTCTAAGGTATCAACCCCTTGTATACTGCTCTTGTAAAGCGCTGTGGAATTTGTGGTGGTATATAAAATATAGGATAATAATATGCATAATTGTTGCCTGTGCATCACATATTTCAAATAAATGTTATGATAATTATTTCCGACAAAAAGTGCTTGGTAGTAAAAGCGGTATGAAATTGCAGTTTAACTATAACATTTGTGAAAGAAAAAGGTGGTCTAGTGTTTGATTCAAGGTTAATTAGACCAGGCCTGATAGAAGGGGGATTTTCCCTATTAAACATTTCTGTAAATTGTGTTGTGGGACCTAAGTAGCTGTGTAAAAGCAGTTCAGAAATGCTCATGAATTAATTATTGCTCATTAAATTTAAAAAGGTAGGTGTCTCCTAAGGTCACTAATTTATTCATCCAGCCACGGAGCTGGAAGCTGAGATGCATGTGAGTATACGAAAATCGTTGCTGTTTTATTGAGGAATTGCTACATGGAGTTAAAGCTGTAAAAAAAAAAAAAAATCTCTTTTCGTAGTAAGTGCTTATGGTGCAAAGGATAGTGCTGTATCCTGTTTATTTCTGCTGCTGCTGTTGACCGTACTGCTGATGTGAGAAAATAGACTTTCGTCAACAGAATTATCCTTTTCCAACATGTTTGGCATGCGCCGGGGGTCTGCCTGATACAACATAAAGGGACACTCAGTGTCACCACTCAATCTTATCTGTGTGGTCACAGGGCTGTGAGCTCCCTCTAGCTAGCCAGTTCAGAGGGTTAATTCAGCAATCTAAATGCAGTGGCTTAGTCCTGCACAGAATAGAATCTCAGGTTTCAGGGCTTGGGCACATTTGCTGGAAGCAAGTCATATCCTGCACAGATCAGTGAGAGACCATCGCTGGATTCAGGTGAGTTTTAAAAGGAAACTAAAGGAATAAAATGTGAGGGAGGAGTGCTGAGGGTGTCAGGAGGGGTTAATGTTTAACCCCTCAATTTCCTACCCCCTATTTTAAGACTATAGTATCCCTTTAAACCTGGATAAAGGAAGCTCAGTAAGAAAGTTATATAGTTTCTACATCTTAAAATATTGTTACCTTCAATTTTAATCCAGAAAGCCTTCATTTTACCAAACATAATACCTCCGACATCTCTTTGTTTCTAGCTTTTTCACAATCTACTTTTCCTCCACCCTGTCAGGATCCCTGTATCAACCTCACGTTATTTTCACTGACACCGTTACTACGTAATTTTCTCTGTCATTACTAGTGATGGGCCAAACACCCCTGTGTTCGGTTCGTATTCGAACATTAGAACAGCCCAAATGTTCAAATAGAAGCTCGAACACAATGTAAATCAATGGGGGTCGAACATGCAAAATGTGTTCACAGTTCTCCTAAATGACAGCCCTGATTGGTCAAAGTCCTGGTCAAAGTCCTGCACCTGACCTGGACTTTGCCCAATCAGGGCTCAATATTGAATTAGAGCCCTGATTGGGCAAAGTCCAGGTCAGGCGCAGGACTTTGCCCAATCAGGGCTCAGCAGTCAGCATGAAGACGAGGCGTGGGGCAGAGGAGCCGCGGTCGGACGGAGGAGCATCAGCAGATGGACCGGAGGAACAGGAGGGCCGAAGGCACGGGGGCCAGGGGGCTGCAGCCACAGGTCTCCTAAATGTACCGGCAGCTGCCGGTACATTTAGGAGAACTGTGAACACATTTTGCAGACATTTTTTACAATGGAATGTCCGCGGTCGAACAGACCGCAAACTTCCCATAATGTTCGGCGTTCGCCGAACACTTGAACGGCTGATGTTCGATTCAAACTCATGCTCGAATCGAACACTCGGCCCATCCCTAGTCATTACCTCTTTGCCGTTAGGTTTTCCATCACCTTTAAATTATTTCCTGGGTCTAACGTCTATTCAGCTTGACAATACTTATAAAGGACACTGCTACACAAACAGGATGAGATGGAAATAAAATCTTTTGTTTGAGAAGCAAATTTAAATCTGATATTTTAAACTTAATTTTGCATCACCATCTTTTGTTTAGTAAATATGCCACAATGGCTCTAATTAAATACAAATTCTACAATTCTATCTCTTGGCTATGTACAGCTCCATATAAGCTGTCCAACAAATTTTACAGTAAACATAACCAATATTTTGTAACTTACTAGCTTTTCTTATTGTTTTTTTTTTTCATAACAAAAAATGTGAAAATGTAATTATAATTTATTTTAATTCGTATTTTTTTTAATTTTAAACTTTTTTTCTATATTATTACAAACTAAATAAGACAATTTTTTTTATTAAAAAACTCCTTATTCTAAATTTTATAAACTGTTCATCAGAAGAAAAACTATGGAGGAAAATTTTAATAATATTAAAGTACATATTCATTGTAAGGATTGTTTAGAAACTAAATTTTGTGTCTTTCCAGTTGGATTAAATATAAACCACTGGTTTGGGGAACCCACTCTAGAAAAGGCAATATATAATGTGTAAAACATAACAAGAAAAAAAATTGTCATATGTGCTCCATGTAGCTCCATGTGAAACAAAACACAGAGGTTTTGGTTTACTTGAATGGCCATTAAAGTGTAAGCTCACCTGCCACGTCATGGCACCTTTGGTTAGGTGAGTTAGGTTACCTAATGAAACCAAGAGCAGCTTTCTAAGCAACCACATATGCTCATGCTGCTTCTCAGTCATGAGAGAGACTGGTGAGTCTACATTGATACCTTCACCAGAAATAATTCCACTTTGTGATTAAAGATAAAAACAAAGAAAGAGGCAGCTGCAATAATGACATGGCTATATTATGTGTGTGTATATGTATAATGTGTATATATAATCAGGGCCGGATTAATGTAGGGGCAGATGGAACGGCCGCTCCAGGCAGAGGCGGCTCTAGACTTTGTGAGGCCTTAGGCGAAACTTTAACATGAGGCCCCACTAACAGCCACAATGACGCTTCAGAGCCTCACAGAGCTGCTGTCCTTGGTGCTGAAACATATTTCAGGACCAAGGACAAGGGGATTAAGTAAATAATATATCTGTTTGATATTTCAAAATACGATAAGAACAAAATAACTAATAAAAATGAAATAACAAATCAATACGAAATACGAATTACTTATCTCCCGAATCGATTCAAAATATGAATCATGGTAACATAACGAACGCACCGAAAAAAACTAAAAAAACGGAATGGATTGCTACGAAACTAAACACATTTTTTCATTGTGCACGTGTCTAGGACCTGGTATTTCTCGGCTTCAGAGATGATCTGCTTTCATTGATTAGAAACCAGTAACTTAAATACTAAAAGAAGTGCAAAGTAATCTATTTCTCATTACTGCTCAAAGTCTTATATGTAGAAGCCACTAATGGGTGAACGTGCTGCAAGCCATTAACTCTTGGTGGCAACCAAGTACTGTCTCTGTTACGTGTCAGCCTCCATATTACCAACTCATCTTGCAATATGAGGAATAGTTACCTGCAACGGTGCTGCACTGTTGGTATCGATTCTGAGAGTCCATAGGACTCCAAGGAGACAAGCACAAGCCCTGTGCGAGCTCATGAAAGTACGTCCGTACAGGGCCAGTAGAAAAACACTAGAAGCTGTGATTGCTCTGCTGGGTATATTTTTCTATATATTTTTAAGTGGTTTTGCAAATGTCTGAGAGACAGTGCTTTTTTTTCAATTACCAGCTCAAGATGAGACTAACAAATTGCTTATTATTCTCTGTCTGCACTCAAATTAACACTTCCTATTAAAAGTAATCGAGGCATTAATTTACAGTAACAATCAAAGTTTGTGGCTGAGCTGGAATAGTACGGGATCTGTTATGATTTACAAGTGGGTCCGTTATACTTAAACACCTACACTCGTTAAAAGCTCTGTCGGAATAGGACTCCCTATTCCCTGAAAGAGTTAAAGAAACCTGCCTTGCTTCGCAAAATATTTCGTAGCAAATAGATGTGTTTATTTCTTGCTTTTTCTGTCTAAAGGTAGATAAGAATATTTACCTGTTTCCAGGACAATTGAAAGAAGACTAGTAGCAAGGTTGGAACGTTAATCCTTCCATGGTCATGCAGTTTAAACAAAATATATTTTATTATATTAGAAACGTATACGTATCTGGTCAGCGCGACCTGGATCGCTCTCAGGGCTTAGATGGCTCTCCCATAGGACATAATCCACATGGATACATACAAAGAAGCAAAAAATATATATTTGTGCAGCAAATTGCGATAGATATTACAGAGATTGTATAGCATATAATTGCTCCACTCACAAAAATAGAGCCCTATCACTTTTGTGAGTGCAGCAATTATATGCTATACAATCTCTGTAATATCTATCGCAATTTGCTGCACTATTATATATCTTTTGCTTCTTTGTATGTATCCATGTGGATTATGTCCTATGGGAGAGCCATCTAAGCCCTGAGAGCAATCCAGATTGCGCTGACCAGAAACGTATACGTTTCTAATGTTTTTTTGGTTTAGGGAAACCACTAATCATTTGGTCTAGCTTCGGTGCTAGGTGGTGTTGCATGCAGTGGGCGCTTGTCATCTTTTTTGTATATTTTATTATCAGGGTTATTCAAAGAGATCCGAATGGCTGGAGAAAGGTAACCGAACGCTGAAAATCAGCGTTCGGATACCTTTCCTGGCCATTCGGCTATCCAAAGAGCAGGCAATTCACCAAATCCTGGCGAATTGCCTGCACATACGGTACCTGTTCGGTGCCTGTTCGAGGGCAGTGAAATCCCCATAAAAAAGCACTGCTTCAGCTATTCAGAGAACATAAACCAGCAGTGAAAGGTTCCCGAAATGCCCTGCCATTCGGTGATTTCATGTGACAGATTTATTCAGTCGAATCCCATAGGCTTCAATGTTAAAAATATTCCCGTTTTAATTCAATATCTAATAAACCGTTCATTATAAAATTCTGCAGTAAAGAGTCTCTTTATTTATAGATTTTTTAGGATATTTTAAGCTTTTTTCTGGATTGTTTTTTTTAACTTTACTTATTTTTTCCGTAACAGCCCTTTTTATTATCATTCCTTGGACATCATATGTAAATTTCAGACATTTTCGCTCAGTAGTTCCTTTGCAAACAGCGTTTCATTTTTCAATCATTCATGCAAACTGTTTTCCTAATTTATTCACTGCCTTGTCGGCTTTTTCCAGAGGCTTCGCTGCGTGTGATCGGCTCCCGCTCAGGTTTTTCCGGCATCGTCGACGGTTAATCCAGATGTTTTTTGTGGGTTTTCGGCGTGCATTCGCTGGGTTTTCGCTAGGTTTTTGGCGGGTTTTCGGCAGCTTTTCCCTGCACTTCGACAGCCCTGTGGTGCTTGCTGAATACACCGCAGGGTCGCCGAAATGGGAAAGCCGATTTGCACCAAATTGAAGAGAACGAAAAGTCACCGAACGTGCTATGACTTTTCGAATCTCTTTGAATTACCCTGTATATGTTTTAAATGTTCTTTTGAGAATTGTTTGTTACTTTTGAAACCGTGTATTCAGCATTTCTAAAGAATTTTGTAATGTAGACTGTTTTTTGATTGGTCTACATATTAGTCTCTGAAAGACATATAACCAGGAATAAACAAAAGGCTCTTTAGAAGGGCTGTGAAGTAACCACAAGTTGAGGCTGTCAGGGTTATTCAGAGAGCACCTAAATGACGCCTACATTTCAGTGCCCTTTCGTTCCCCACACTTCGGGACGATTCGGCGATTCTAGTTCGCCAACCCTGCGGTGTATTCAGCAAGAACCGCAGGGTCCCCGGAGTGCAAGGAAAACCCGCTGCAAACCCGCCGAACACTCACCAAACACTCACCGAAAACCTGCAGAAGTCGCCACAAAAATCACGCCGAACAGACTGGAAAAATCAGAGGAGCCGCCGATCACAGCGCAGAGCAGCTGTCGTAAAAGGTGACAGGCAGATGAACAGGGTGAATAAAAAAGACAGTACGCTTGAAAGTTTCAAACTTGAAACGCTGTTTGCAAAAAAACTACATAAAGAAAATGTCTGGAATTTACATAGAAGATCCAATCAATGATAATAAAAAGGTTTGTTACAGAAAAATTATTAAAAAAAAAAGCGGAAAAAAGTTTGTCAAAAAGTCTAGAAAAATTCCTAAAAGATCCTAAAAAATCTAGAAATAAAGAGACTTTTTACTGCAGAAAAAAATAACAGTATTAGATATTGAATTAAAACGGGAATATTTTTTACATTAAAGCCTATGGGATTCGCCTGAATAAACCTGTCGAATAAGACCACCAAACATCATGGCATTTCATTGACTTTTCACTGCTGTTCGGTGTCCTCCGAATAGATGTGCCATTGCCTTTCTATGGGAGATTTCACTGCCCTCGAACAGGCACTGTGCCAAAATTTTGCGAACAGCCTGCTTTCTGAGTAGACCATAGGCCTTGAAATGTCCCCGTACGCTGATTTTCAGTGTCTGGTTACATTTCAGAGACATTTCGGATCTCTCTGAATAACCCCATGTGTGTCTTTCATGCAACTAGCTTGTGTGACTCCATTCCTTCCAAGGATGCTGAGGGCGCGATAAAGCTCAGAGAGAAGGAGAAAGTCTGCAGCAGCTGAAATAGTAACCCGGGTGAAGAAATATCGGTCTATCATTCCCAACTGTACAAATCTTTGAATGGAGTAAGGAATAATCTCTTGTAGCCTGTCTTTGACATCAGAATGAAAATAGCTATAAAGATTTTTGAAAACTAACACACTATTTGAGCCAGAGTGACATAATCTGTTGTTGTTTCTTCAGGGTTCATTTAACAGAGGGTATTTTGTTTGCATCTCTGAGAGGAACAGAAAATCTTTGACTGGGGTCAAAGAAAAGCATTGCTGCACTCTATTCATTGGTTTATGTTCTATTTATTCTTTCTTCCCAAGTGCATAATAAACGTTGTCCTGATTTTCCATGCTGTACAGATATACACATACATTTCTCATTTGTTTGTTGCATTCTTTATCTCTGCAATTTTGTTTTTCTCAACAGTAACATTAACAATCCTATCTACAATTCTTCTGAGGTTTGCTAAGCCATTACCATATGTATTACAATGTCCTGATATATTACAATGGATTTATTTAATTGGCACCAGGGCATTGTTGTAAAACAATTACCAGAAACAGATTGCAAAAATGGAATTTAATCCATACTTCAACAACATGACACTTTAATGTTTTGCACTGAGCTGAGCTCCTGTCCTTACAGACATTATAAAGTGCCTGTTACTATAGATGTGCACTAGCCAATACATTGCTTTCTGGAGTCTCTTTCACCATAGAACATCTTGTGGCTGTTCCTTGTAATATCACAGTGATACATATATTGCTATGTTCAAATACATGTGACATGACAGCATACATTTTGCCTGTAAAGTGAATAATAAAGTCCAACTGATGGAGTCAATACACGTGACAAACGAATAAATCACTGTTTTACTTTAACTCAATGGTCTGATGTGTGGAACAATTTTCCTCGCTCTCTCCTCAAACACCAGACAAGACTACAGGCTCTATTACATTCTCCGCGCAAATTAGTACGTGCAGCGCAATTTTTTTGGGCACACCGTTAAACGTTAACGAGCGTAAATTAACGCTGGTATTACGATCCAAGCGTATTTTTTCATCCGTCAAAAAATAACGCACGCGCATTAACGTTGCGCGCAGAAATCGGTGTGCGGACTGTTTTTTCACGCGATTCAGCCAATCAGAATTAAGAACCACAATTGTCTCCCGTTCAGTTTTTGCGCCTGTCAAGATCAATCTGTGTATATATGCTGCAGCAATAATAAAAACATCCACAACCTCTCAATTTTATTGTTTGGGTATGTGTAGAATGTGTAACTATACTGTGCTGTATTTTTTTTCGTGCTGGTGTTTTTAGTTTCGGCCAGAACGTTCAGATTTGCCATTAACACCATCTTTTAAAAGACGTTAAAATTATGCGTGCAAACGTCGTTCGTAAAAATTTGCGTATCGATTGTAATACCATCCGCATACCAGCGCACGAACGCATTTGCGCTTACAATGTTAAGTATGGGATGCGCGCACAAACTTTTGCTAGCTCCCCACTACCTGTCCTCACTAATCACCAAATACACCCCAGCCCACTCCCTAAGGTCAAACAGTGACCTGCGCCTAGCGTCTCCCTGCATTACCTCTTCCCATGATAGACTGCAGGATTTCTCACGCGCAGCCCCCACTCTCTGGAACGCTCTCCCTCGTACTGTCAGACTTTCCCCTAACTTCTCTTCCTTCAAACGCTGCCTTAAAACGTTTCTATTTAGGGAAGCCTACCACCCAACTCACTGACGCAGCCATCAATCACTCTCACCTTACAGTCCTCTCCTCCTGTTTCCAACCCCAACCCTCCCAGATTGTGAGTTCCTATGGGAATAGGGCCCTCATCTCCTCCTGTACTGTTTGTCAAATGTTGTTCAATGTATTGTAACCCTGTCTATACTGTGCTTATTGTACAGCGCTGCGGAATATGCTGGCGCTTTATAAATAAAGAATAATAATAATAATAATAGCGCAGGGTTCACGCAGGGTCACTCGCGTTAGAGGTTAACGTGCATTTTGTGCACGAACGTCGTAATACGACGTTCAGCGCAAAGGGTTTTTCCCCTCACGTTAATGTGTTTTTGCACACGCGCAAAATTGTGCGCGAAGAATGTAATAGGGTCCTACATATTCTACTTTTTCATTGACAATTCTGCCAATTTTTTGGGGTTTTGGAGATCTATCACAACATTTATTTGAACCGTGGGATGCAAAGTAAACAATTCAATATGAGGTAAAATAGAAATTCTGCACAGAGGTTGTTGTTCTGAGATAGTTAAAAAAAAATTAAATACTGAAAATTCGCTCATTTTTCTTGCATTTCTTTATTGATTACAAAAATATTGTTGAAATGAAAGATTCTTCTTACCTCTAGATGGCTTCCCTTATCTTACACAGTGTCAGACATAAATATTCAGGTCTTCTGCTTATGAGGATTTGTAGTGATCATAATGACATTATTAGCAATGCAGCTTCCAAGAAAAATATTATCTGTATGTGCATAATGCCCATTTATGTAAATTACAGTAGCACCTTGTTTCTGTACTGTACAGCAATTTTCAGTCGTTATAACCCCCTGACTATTATTCCTGTAAAGCATTGAGTGACCCCAGAGCTCTCCCTGTATTCTGACAAATTCCTGGCTGCTATAATACAACAGTAATATGTTTGAACTTTTTGTTACAGTGAGGTTTGAGGGCAGCTATATGCAGCTTCTTTTTATCTCTCTGCAGGTTGCTTGGAGAAAGATAAAACAGTGGATTTTTTTTCTCCACAGGGGCACACTAATTCTGCTTTAAAAAGTGTGAAAGTTGTATTTTGATGTGCTAATGAGTGCTTTTCCAAGTATTACAATGCAAAATCGAGATAACTTTACTTTGGGATTGAAGGGGTTAAGGGCATACCAGAATTTAGATTTCCGTTAATAATTTGTAAAATAATCTTAACTGGGATGATGAGGAAAAACAATATGGAAAATAACCAACAGATCCTCTGCTACAAATAAGGGGGATAACCCCAGCAACTCAGCTACAACAAAGACTACAGAGAAAACTAATCCAGAGAATCCTGCAATAATAAAACCAACATGCTTTATTGAATAAATAAACAATGTAAACAACACATAGCTTGTTACAATCTGCACATGCTGAGACAGATAAACGTAATCAGATAAGTATATATATAAATAGTTTAAACCTCAGCATGTGCAGTAACAATGTAGCCCTGTATATAACACTCTCAGGGTTATTCAGAGAGAGGTGAAACCTAGGAGAATGACTGGAGATGTGAAAATTCTAGGTCAAAATAGCCAAACCAGAAAAATTCTCCCATTTATCTCACTTTTCAAATTAGCTATTTTGACCTAGAATTTTCACTTCTCCAGTGATTCTCCTGGTTTTCACCTCTCTCTGAATAACCCTGTATATTTTCTGGAGCCCTGTATTCAGCATATTACAAGTGCTGAGATCTCCATAATAGGGTGACAGCGCAACAAAAATGAGCATAAATTAATCAGCGCATTATATGTAGTTCTAAAAGATCAATACACATGACCACTACATGCTCGAAGCTACTAATAGTAAATTGTTACAAGCTATATGTAATGGTCATGTCTTGACCACAGCCAGGGCAGACAACCCAGCAGATCAGAATATTCCCATCTATGTGTATTCACTTTGGGGCTTGTTTCGTACAGCTCAGGCTGCTCTTTTGCTTTTAGCCGGCATTTGTGTTGTGTGTTTATGTTGTTTATTTATTTATGGTTCGATAAAGTATTTTGGTTATATTATTGCAGTGTTCTCTGTATTAGCCTTTTCTGTAGGCTTTGTTTCCATTAATAATTCAGCTTAATTATCAGCGCTTGGGTCTATATTTTGTAATGGAAATATTGGCTTAAGCGATTCAGTTTGAAGATATTGGCAAGCCAAATTTGGAAGAAATATCAAGTCCTGAAAGGTGTTGATAAATGTTTTTGTGCAGGGAGACGGGAAAAAAAAAAAAAAAAAATCACACTAAAACCCTCGCTTTTATTATTATTATTTTTGGTTTAACACTGACATTTTAACCCTAAAACTAGTGTTAACCCTAAAAATGACCCCAATCCTAAAGGTAAACGTAATCCTAAATGTCCTGGACACCAGGGGTTGCTTTTAGGCTAAGGTTTACAAACAGGTGTTAATTAGAAACGATGTAGGACAGAAAATCAATTATTTCCTTCCAGAATTATGTCAAAACGGGGTCAATTAAAATTAAAATTCAACTGTGGCTGAATCCTTTCAATTGAAAAAGCCAATATTTTGAAAAAACTATTGTCAAACCAGCTGATTTTTTTCTGACAAAAACATCCACACTATTTAAATAGAGAGCTTTATTGGTTACACCAAAAAAAGAAATGATATATATATATATTAAAGATATTGTTTAAAAACACATGCATCAAAGCACTCCACCCAATAGTAACATTTAAACCTGCTGACTTAGAAATAAAATGATGGGAATTTAGTTACAAGATATGATCATATGTTGGTAAATCTACTAGCAACCTCAATGTCCCTCATATGTTATGCCGGCTATTGAATACGGAGATGTAGTGTATGCAGCTGCCCCGCAAACACACCTTCAGAAACTTACTACATTGTATAACTCATTCTGCCGCTTTGTGCTACAATGTAACTACATGACCCACTTTTGTGACATGTTAAAAGAGCTAAACTGGCTGTCGCTGGAATCCAGACACACCCTTCACCTTTCCAACCTGGTGTTTAAGAGGTTTTCTGGGAAGCTGCCACCCTACCTGAATAGGCTGCTTCCCCTAGCAGTTCCCTCATCCTATAACCTCCGATCCAGGAGCAGCACCTTACTTGCAATACCACAATACAAAAAGAAAGTGTCTCGATCCTCATTTTCCTACAGAGAACCGCAAATATGGAATAACCTCCCAGACGCCATCAAATCTTCCCCCAGTCTAAAGTCACTTAAAGGGACACTCTAGGCAACATGACCACCTAAGCTATTTTAGGTGGTCATGATGCCCGGAGTATTCCCTTGCCTGTCCCTCCTGCCTCCGCTCAGCCGATCGTCCGGAAAGGCTGAAAACAGCTGAGAGAGGCGGAGGACTTTACTCCGCCCTCCCAGCTGTCAGTCAGCAGAGCGGGAATCATATTTCCCGCTTCTGCCGACTTTTGCCGAGTAGGAGACGTCATCGCGCTTTCAGCGCGATGACGTCTCCTTCTTCCGCAGAAGCTGGCGGCTCCCTCTGAGGGTTAGTGTTGCGCGCATCCTCTTGCGCGCAACACTAATCCTCAGAGGGAACCGGGAGGAAGCCTGCCGATTGGCTGGCTTATGTGAGAGGCGCGCATGCGCGCTTCTCACGTAAACCAGAAGCCAAGAAGCATGAAGAAGGACGGGAGCGGAAGAGGCGGGAGGTGAGTATAAAAAAAAAAAGACGCCGCTGGAAGGAGGAGGATTTTAGGGTAAGTACTCCAGTTACAAAAAAAAAACATAAAAAAAACCGAAAGATTTATTAAGGGAATAGGGATAGGTTAGGATAAAAAAACGGGGGGGGGGGTGATTTTTTGAGTAGAGTGTCCCTTTAAGAGATCTCTATTAACATACCTCAATATGGAATGCACCTGTAAACTTGTAGCATAGTGACTATATTACTTACATATTTATTTTCTGTGTTAATCTGTATTTGTGTTTGTTTTTTAATATCTTGCTTGTTATTAGCATTGTATTTCTGTAACGACTGTAACATTTCAATGTTCTTGAACCCAGGAAATACTTGAAAACGAGAGAAATCGCAATGTATTCTTCCTGGTAAAATACTTTATAAATAAATAAAGATAGATAGATTAGGTAGGCCGTGCCATTTGGCGATTCACAACATCTAACACCCCCAACTGTGTGCTCAATTAATGTCCCAATGTTTAATTCTATTATTCTGATCAGTAAGCTTCCAGACCTGACGAAGAGAGGATCACTCTCGAAAGCTTGTATTTTAAATGTAACTTTAGTCCAATAAAAAAGGTATCACTACAGACTGCTATACTCGGGATTTAAATAAATAAATAAATATGAAAATACAGTTTGGTAGATATACAAGTGTTTCCGAGGCAGTGTGCCATATCCAAATCCAGTTTGTATTTTCCAAATTCTAACATTAAAAAAAGAGAGGAGGATAAGAGAAAAGAAAGGGGTATGCAGATCTCTGAAGGGAAAAGAAGAGAGAAAAAAAGTGAAGTAACATAATCAGGGTTATTCAGAGAGAGGTGAAAACCAGGAGAATGACTGGAGAAGGGAAAATTCTAGGTCAAAATAGCCGATTTGGAAAGTGAGATAAATGGGAGTATTTTTCTGGTTTGGCTATTTTGACTTGGAATTTTCACTTCTCCAGCGATTCTCCTGGTTTTCACCTTTCTCTGGATTACCCTGATAGTAACACTTAAGGCCAGTGTCAGACGAGCACACTAGGTGCGCCCGTACTGATGCAGTTTCCGGTGTCCGTCGCAGCGTTGTCCATAGGCGGATCGAACCTTGCAGTGCTGAGCGCACTAACTGCACTCAGCGAGGTGGCCAGACGGGCATCAGACAGGCGTTGAGTGGAAGGAACGTCCACTCACACGGACGTTCCTTCCGCTCTTCAAAACGCTCGTTTGACCCCAGCCTTAAATCGACTTTTTCCATTTGGGAGCATAAACTTTGTATGAATAATGAAGGCCTGAAGCACCTAAGGCGTAGAGCCCTTAAATTGCCTCTGATGCCAGGACGCAGGGAGGATTTTTCTAGAAAGGTTTTGCAGCGTGTGTGGAGGTCTGAGCGGGAGAGGTGTGGGAGGAGTCGTCAGGAAGGTACTTAAGGCACGTGTGGAGAGGCTCTGAGCGCCTTTTTCTCCTGAGGTAGAGCGGTTAAAATCCCCACCCTCCCACCCTGTTTTATTTAATTCCAGGTTAGGTTGGTTTTTTCGGTAGAGTAGTATTTTGTTGGGCTCCTTTGTCTCGGCGGGGGCTTGTAGGCAGTGCTGGCTAGGGGTTCCTTTTATTTAGGATTATTTTGGTCAGATGGTTGGGAGTTTTTGTGGTTGGTTGGTTTGGAGGTGTGTGGCGGTTGTGGGGAGTCCTCTTTCAGCACTGGGTTATTACTTTATTTTGTTATGGGAATGGTTATGTCATGGTGGTGGGTTATTGTGGAGTTTTTTAGCTGTGGCCTATATATAATAAATATATATATAGTCAGGTCCAGAAATATTGGGAAAGCGACACAATTCTAACATCTTTGGCTCTATACACCACCACAATGCAGTTGGAATGAAACAAACACAATGTGCTTTAACTGCAGACTGTCAGCTTTAATTTGAGGGTATGTACATCCAACTCATGTGAACGGTGTAGGACTTACAGCAGTTTGCAGATGTGCCTCCCACTTGTTAAGGGACCAAAGGTAATGGGACAATTGGCTTCTCAGCTGTTCCATGGCCAGGTGTGTGATATTCCCTCATTACCCCAATTACAATGTGCAGATAAAAGGCCCAGAGTTCATTTCAAGTGTGCTATTTGCATTTGGAATCTGTTGCTGTCAACTCTCAAGATGGAATCCAAAGAGCTGTCACTATCAGTGAAGCAAGCCATCATTAGGCTGAAGAAACAAAACAAACCCATCAGAGAGATAGCAAGAACATTAGGCATGGCCAAAACAACTGTTTTGAACATTCTCAAAAAGAAGGAATGCACCGGTGAGCTCAGCAACACCAAAGACCCGGGAGACCACGGAAAACAACTGTGGTGGATGACCGAAGAATTCTTTCCCTGGTGAAGAAAACACCCTTCACAACAGTTGGCCAGATCAAGAACACTCTCCAGGAGGTAGGTGTATGTGTGTCAAAGTCAACAATCAAGAGAAGACTTCACCAGAGTGAATACAGAGGGTTCACCACAAGATGTAAACCGTTGGTGAGCCTCAAAAACAGGAAGGCCAGATTAGAGTTTGCCAAACAACACCTAACAAAGCCTTCACAGTCCTGGAACAAGATCATACGGACAGATGAGACCAAGATTAACTTGTACCAGAGTGATGGGAAGAGAAGAGTATGGAGAAGGAAAGGAACTGCTCATGATCCTAAGCATACCACCTCATCAGTGAAGCATGGTGGTGGTAGTGTCATGGCGTGGGCATGTATGGCTGCCAATGGAACTGATTCTCTTGTATTTATTGATGATGTGACTGCTGACAAAAGCAGCAGGATGAATTCTGAAGTGTTTCGGACAATATTATCTGCTCACATTCAGCCAAATGCTGCAGAACTCATTGGACGGCCTTCACAGTGTAGATGGCCAATGACCCAAAGCATACTGCAAAAGCAACCAAAGAGTTTTTGAAGGGACAGAAGTGGAATGTTATGCAATGGCCAAGTCAATCACCTGACCTGAATCCCATTGAGCATGCGTTTCACTTGCTGAAGACAAAACTGAAGGGAAAATGCCCCAAGAACAAGCAGGAACTGAAGACAGTTGCAGTAGAGGCCTGGCAGAGCATCACCAGGGATGAAACCCAGCGTCTGGTGATGTCTATGCGTTCCAGACTTCAGGCTGTGATTGACTGCAAAGGATTTGCAAACAAGTATTAAGAATGGAAAGTTTGATTTATGATTATTATTCTGTCCCATTACCTTTGGTCCCTTAACAGGTGGGAGGCACATCTGCAATCTGCTGTAAGTCCTACACTGTTCACCTGAGTTGGATGTACATACCCTCAAATTAAAGCTGACAGTCTGCAGTTAAAGCACATTGTGTTTGTTTCATTCCAACTCTATTGTGGTGGTGTATAGAGCCAAAGATGTTAGAATTGTGTCGATGTCCCAATATTTCTGGACCTGACTGTATTATTCCACAGTTATGTGTTTGTGTATTTATTGTCTCCCTGCGTCCGACCCGGTGATCAGTAGGCGACTTATGGACCACTGGATAATCTCTAAGTACAAGCAAGCCATGGAAACCAGACCTTATATTCAGAAGGTCACGTTTGATGTGTGAGTGCCTTCAACTCAGTCATCACTTGAGCGTCCTTTTTATTGCTACACTTTAGATCGAGGTGAAGTTGATATCTTGTTCCATCCTTCCAGTATGACCCATTGAGATGCAAGAGTCAATATAGCCATCAATTTGTTGTCGGTTCTGGTGAAGTCTGGAAGAAACCAGGAAAGCAGAAAGGCTCAGGGGTTATGTTCCTCATTTTTTAACAGCTAAAGTTGCAGGGATAGTTGATCTCTGAAGTTTGACAAAGTTTACCACCATTATTTTTCCGAAAGACTAGTGTTTAGTGAATTTTCCTCTCTCTCTCCTTGTTCTCCGTAGAGAATGTGTAATGACTGAAAAAAATGAAGTTTCAATTAAACCTGATATGATGAGTTCTAGTTTTTTTAAGACTCTTAGTATTGTCTAGATACGGTTTTTAAAGATCTTCGATGTGTGGACTGAAACGTAAAGTCATGTATTTTGGCTCATTGAACATCCCTACCAAGAATAAGATTAATGTCTTGTTTAAAATGTGTGTGAGGCATATTTAATGACGGTGAATTGTTACCATAACTATTCCTTTGAGGAAGTGTTTAGCATTAAAAAGCAGTAGGCAGCATAATTGGAATCAAAAAAAGATGTGCCTATAAATGAGAAAGAAACAAACTAAAGTCATTTTTATTACTCGACATATCATATAATACAGTACACAGAGATCCATCAAATGTTATTACCTGTTAATGCAGCTGCTACGACTATAAAACAACACCGCTAAAGTACATTTTCTGCATGAGCTGGTGACATCTCTTTGTATACTGAATACAAATGGGGAGTAGTGGGGCAGGGACAAATTAAAGGTATTTTAGGATTCTTCTCTATGAACTATGGAAATGACGAGACCCAAGAGTGAACCACAAGAAAAATAGAAATAATTGTGTCACTACTGGTGAGATTATTTTAATCTTTTTATTGGCATTACCCTCTTTTGGGTTTCTCTTTTTCTTGTGTGCTTCTCATCCTTGATAGTAGTGACAGACACCTATAACTGTTATTAGATTTATTTAAAATGTGATAGTTTCATATGGACAGCACAACGTTCCCAAACCCTATATATTGTGTATGTAACAGAAGCCTCTGTTTTTCCCTTTTTATTTGTATATCTTTCCTACTTATCTATACCAGTTTGAATTTCTCTATTCACCACAGTCAAAGGTGTTGGCTGGCCTGTAAGGCACACAAGAACCAGGGGAGGGGGCATTATATTTTTCAGGGCTCACTGCCCCTGTGGGGCTCGGTTTTTGGAAACTGTATAGGCTGTTGTGTGTCCAGTAAAAGTTAGTTCTGTATCACCCTAACTCCGAGCCTTGTCTAATGGAGTAAATCTCTGTTACAACTGCTATAGCCACATTGCAAGACTTCTGCAGCTGCCATGGCCTCAGAGTTCAAAGGATGAATGGGAGCAGTGAAGCAGTGGTAGCAGTGACTACTAAAATGCTCGTCCAAACTCATATTATCTCCCGCCTTGACTAGTGCAGCTTCCTTCTCTCTGACCTTAAGAGATCCCCGATTAACCCTCTGCAGTCTGTAATGAATGCCTGTGCCAGACTCATCCACCTCACCTCCTGCACCTTTCACACCTCAATCTCTGCACTGGCTCCCTGTTTCCTTTAGAATCCAATTCAAAATACTGGTGCATGTACAAAGCTCTCCATAACCACACCCCTGACTACATCTCCTCCATTATTCCCAGGTATATCCCTTCCCGACCACTTCGCTCGGCCAATGATTTGATGCTTTCAGCTCCTCGTACCCACACCCCTAACTCTCACCTCAGAGGTGTAACTAGAAACCTCAGGGCTCCGGTGCATGAATCCATGAAGGGCCCCCCTCGTCGGCTGTGGGGAGGGGCCGAGGCGGGCCATTGAAGTCAGCGGGGCGTACCAGATGCCCTGCGCCTTCAAGACCCACCCTCCGCGTGGGCCCCAGATTTGAGACAGCCAGTATCAGACCCCCAGTAATTAGCCAGCATCAGACCCCCAGTAATTTAGTCAGCGTCAGACCCCAGTAATTAGCCAGTGTCAGACCCCAGTAATTAGCCAGTGTCAGACCCCAGTAATTAGCCAGCCAGGATCAGACCCCCACTAATTAGCCAGCCAGGATCAGACCCCCAGTAATTTGCTAGCATCAGACCCCCAGTAATTAGCCAGCATCAGACCCCCAGTAATTAGCTAGCATCAGACCCCCAGTAATTAGCCAGTATCAGACCCCAGTAATTAGCCAGTATCAGACCCCAGTAGTTAGCCAGCCAGGATCAGACCCCAGTAATTAGCCAGCATCAGACCCCCAGTAATTAGCCAGCATCAGACCCCCAGTAATTAGGCAGTATCAGACACCCAGTAATTAGGCAGTATCAGACACCCAGTAATTAGCCAGCCAGGATCAGACCCCAGTAATTAGCCAGCATCAGACCCCCAGTAATTAGCCAGCCAGTATCAGACCCAGTAATTAGCTAGTATCAGACCCTCAGTAATTAGCCAGTATCAGACCCCAGTAATTAGCCAGAATCAGACCCCCAGTAATTAGGCAGTATCAGACACCCAGTAATTAGCCAGCATCAGACCCCCAGTAATTAGCCAGCATCAGACCCCCAGTAATTAGCTAGCATCAGACCCCCAGTAATTAGCCAGTATCAGACCCCAGTAATTAGCCAGTATCAGACCCCAGTAATTAGCCAGCCAGGATCAGACCCCAGTAATTAGCCAGCATCAGACCCCCAGTAATTAGGCAGTATCAGACACCCAGTAATTAGGCAGTATCAGACACCCAGTAATTAGCCAGCATCAGACCCCCAGTAATTAGCCAGCATCAGACCCCCCGTAATTAGCCAGCATCAGACCCCCCGTAATGAGCCAGCATCAGACCCCCAGTAATTAGCCAGCATCAGACCCCCAGTAATTAGCCAGTATCAGACCCCCAGTAATTAGCCAGTGTCAGACCCCCAGTAATTAGCCAGCATCAGACCCCCAGTAATTAGGCAGTATCAGACACCCAGTAATTAGCCAGCATCAGACCCCCAGTAATTAGCCAGCATCAGACCCCCCGTAATTAGCCAGCATCAGACCCCCCGTAATGAGCCAGCATCAGACCCCCAGTAATTAGCCAGCATCAGACCCCCAGTAATTAGCCAGTATCAGACCCCCAGTAATTAGCCAGTGTCAGACCCCCAGTAATTAGCCAGCATCAGACCCCCAGTAATTAGACAGTATCAGACCCCCAGTAATTAGCCAGTATCAGACCCCCAGTAATTAGCCAGTATCAGACCCCCAGTAATTAGCCAGTATCAGAACCCCGTAATTAGCCAGTTTCAGAGACCCCTAGTAATTAGGCAGTATCAGATCCCAGTAATTAGCCAGCCAGGATCAAACCCCAGTAATTAGCCAGCATCAGACCCCCAGTAATTAGCCAGTATCAGACCCCAGTAATTTAGTCAGTATCAGAGACCCCCAGTAATTTAGTCAGTATCAGAGACCCCCAGTAATTTAGTCAGTATCAGACCCACAGTAATTAGCCAGTATCAGACCCCAGTAATTTAGTCAGTATCAGAGACCCCCAGTAATTTAGTCAGTATCAGAGACCCCCAGTAATTTAGTCAGTATCAGAGACCCCCAGTAATTTAGTCAGTATCAGACCCACAGTAATTAGCCAGTATCAGACCCCAGTAATTAGCCATCCAGAGACCCCCCTCCACAGGGCCCCATACCAGATTAATGCTTGTACCCCCCGATGGTGGCCGTGCAAACACACACACACACACCACCCTCTGCTCACTCACACACACACAAACACCCCACCTCAGCTTGTTACATACTTACCACATGTAAGTATGGTCTCCACTCTCTCCACTTCCCCTCCCTGCAGCTGTTGGACACTTCCAGCACAGCAGGGGTGGCTGTGGAGGGGGAAGGGGCGGGGCCAGCACATCGCACACGCTGCCAATCAAACAGGAGACCAGAGGCCTGACTCCTGCCTGGACTGTGGGGCAAGCAAGGCCAGTCCGGGCCCTCCACCCATCCGGTTGTGGGCCTCCAGACTCAGGGGTCCAGGTGCAGTGGCACCCGTTGCACCGCTGGTAGTTACGCCCCTGTCTCACCTTCAGGACTTCTCCTGAGCTGCCTCCTTTCTTTAGAACTCCCTCCCCAGCACCATCAGACTCTCCCCGTCTCTCCTGTCCTTCAAAAAGTCTCGGAAAAACGCATTACTTTAGAGAAGCCTATAGGCTCACTCCATGATCTCCCCCACTGTCATTTCCTCCTCTTCTCATTCAGGCCGCCTGCAACCTACCACTCCACCTACCCTATTCATCTTTCATCCTCACCTAATGGGTTACTCCTCTCCTCTTAGATTGTAAACTCTCGAGCAGGGTCCTCCCTCCTTCTGTTCCACGTTTGTAACATGTATGTATATTTGTTATTCTGTCTCTCCCATTGTACATCGCTAAGGAATTTGTTGGCACTTCATAAATACTCGTAACTGTAACTATCCCAGCTTGACAAACCAGTTTCAGCACAGGATGAGTTGGGATATAGGGATAAGGTCCGCAAACAATTTGGGAAGTAGACTCTCTATTTTGATCAGTTATACCAGGGAAAGTTTCTCCCAAACTCCAAACAATGGTACTGAGTTCAGCTGGATTTACAAAACCTGTTCCTGGGAGAGTATCCCCAGGATAAATAGTTGGGTGAATTGGATTGTCTGGTCCATACGGAGATGGTGCTGGATGATTGCCAGGGCTATTCGATTGCTATTTCAAAAGTCTCAGAGAATTCCAAATTCAGAAATGAGGCAGACTGACATAGATGCAATATCAGGGAGGGCAGAAAGTTGCTGCTATATATTTTTGGGGTACCCAGGCTGAGCCCAGACCTGGATTATCTAGTTACCTAAGAATGGAATCTGGAAAAGGCATATAGGAAACTGCTAGATTCCGTTCAGCAACATTCCCTGAGGACTTCATAGCTCATGAAACTCCCCGCACCTCCAACTGTAGAGTTGGTATTGAGACAGGGTGCACATGCCTCCAACGTGCGGTGACACTGGAATTTGGGATCAGTGAGGACAGCCTTTTGGTAATGCTGGGTCCAGAGTAGTTCAGCATTCCCCAAGATGAAGCCCTGTCATTTTGGTAGAGTTCTACTTGCCTCTGTCTGTAGAAAAGAAGGGGGGGGGGTTCCCTAGTGGCGCAACAGTTGTTATATACAACAAATTCCAATGTTACATTGACCTTAACCGTCAGATGTGCATAAATCCTTCCGGCTCACATAAAGTGCGTCCTTAATTGTGCAAATGTAGCTTCCAGAGAATACAAAGTGCTAGTGCAACAATCGATCCTACCACTTACACAGTGTTGAAGTGCAGAAGCGACCAAAAAGTGCATATAGTGCAGATTTGTGCAATTTTATGTATCGATGTCGTGATTAAAAGATGTGGCCAAAGTCCAGATGTTAGCAACCACTTAGGGGTGCATAAAAGAGTCGTACGCTAGTTTTTAATGCGTACTGAGGGTCTAGTGTCCTTATTGTTCGTTTCCAAAGGTCCTAAATGAGCAGACTTGTGCACCAAAATGTGCTCTGCAGTTAGTTGATAAAACGGCTCCTCCTTTGACACCAGTTTGGCTCCGCCACAAACGGGAGATGAAAAGGAAGAGAGAGAAAAATAATGGTGCAATAACGTCTAATGACCGTTAGAGAATCATATATAGTGATAATTGCACACTTACAAATTCCAGAGCCTCTTATATCCGGGCTCTGGAGTGGAACGCTTTGGGCCAGTTATAGGGTGGCCACTTCCCTTCTTTAGAACATCGTCATTGTCTCAGGCGGAGAATCATAAAAAAGAGAGCAGAGAGACAGCACTCTCATAGCACAGCATCGGGTTGGTAATTATTTAGTGCAATAAAGGATTGATTACACTCACCGATTTAGGAGCCTTATCTGTCCAGGCTCAACTATTGGGCATGCGGTGCTGCTTAATGGTGAGCGCCTGGACCTCTTTTAGCTGCTCCCTCGGGTTCGGGTGCTGGTGTCTAAGACAAATCTCACCAGTCTGTCATGGTTGGGTTAACCATAATGATCAAGTTACTCCTTTCTGGTGCAGAATGGGGGTTTATTGACATAATAAATACAGATAATTAACATGAATAAAATATATACGGGGGGTCTCGAGATGCATTTCGGCGCTATTCCTGCACCTTCCTCAGTCGATATGTGGATGAAGAATGGGGGGTCCGAGGCTTAACCTGTATCTGTATTATTATCTGTATCTGATCTTTATGAAGAAAATCCTGTGGACTGAACAGATGCAATTTGGGTGTTTGCAAACGAGGATCAACTTGATCAACTTTACCAGGAAGGATACATTGAGATTTCTCTCGTTTTCAAGTATGTCCTGGGTAAGCATACTTGAAATTTGGTGTACATGGACCTTGAAATGTTATTGGGAGGTGTGGGACTGTGAGTTTTGGTGGGTCTGGCAATTCTTATATAGTTCCCCTGGCCACTCCTTGTAAGCACAGGATATCCACATAAACTTTGTTCTATTCTCTAATATGTGTTTTCAACCTTGGGACATGTGTATTGTTCTCTTGTATTCATTGTAGAGTTGTGTGTGGTATGTGCAGTGCGGTTTCATAGAAACATAGAAAATGTCGGCAGATAAGAACCTTTCGGCCCATCTAGTCTGCCCAATTACATGGATACTTTACCTGGATTTATCTTTTGTTTAGGATAGCCTTATGCCTATCCCATGCTTGCTTAAATTCAATTACTGTTTTGGCCTCTACCACTTCAACTGGAAGGCTGTTCCATGTATCCACCACCCTCTCAGTAAAATAATGCTGTCTGATGTTACTTTTAAACCTTTGCCCCTCTAATCTAAGACTATGTCCTCTTGTTTTGCTACTTTGTTTCCGTTTAAATATACTCCCTTCCTCTACCTTGTGGATTCCCTTTACGTATTTAAATGTTTCTATCATATCTCCTCTGTCTCGTCTTTTTTCCAAGCTGTACATGTTAAGATCATTAACCCTTTCCTGGTAACTTTTCTCCTTCAAGCCGTACACCATTTTAGCAGCCCTTCTCTGAACTCTCTCTAAGATGTCTATATCCTTCTGGAGATACGGTCTCCAGTACTGCACACAGTACTCCAAGTGAGGTCTCACCAGTGCTCTGTACAGTGGCATGAGCACTTCCCTGTTTCCTTGATTTGCACTGTATTGTTTTTTTGTTGTCCTGAAATTTCTCCAGGCTCACATCTAACCCCAAGAACTGGGTTAAATCAGATCTCTGTTACCTCGCCCTGAAGCTGGTAGAAGTAAGCAGGCCTCGCCCTAAAACTGGTGGAACCCAGTTCTGGAACCTCAACTTTCTCCTCCTGGACATGCAGTTTAGGGGACTTCAGTCCTTTGTCTGTTACACCAGGGTGTGTGTATGTGGGAGCAGAGAGGATATTCAGTTGTGCTACTGCTGGGGTGTGGTTTACCATTGTTGGGTTGTCCCATTGATTCTCCGGTTCCTTCTCTAAGTATGCCCTCTCTATGGATACATTCTGCTGTAGAACCAGAATAAAGCAGTTGAGATCTTTGTTTTCACCCAACAATGTTCTCTGGCTATTTACTGGGTGGGATTGGGTCAAAATCGAACCACTAAATCAACTCATACCCCAGGCCTGACACCTTCTTACCAAATAAAGAAGAAATCCCATAGCTTCACCAGGAGCAATTAACCTGAAATCCATTCCATGTGTCTTTTATTATCTTTAGTTGATAATAAATACATTTTAACCATGTTCATTCCTGGTTTTTGATGGATCTCCTCCCTATCCACTTATTCTTACAGCAGAAAAAAAAATTTCAGACACACTCACACAGAGACCTATGTCTTGCTTTTTTTTTCCTAACTGAAGCAATAGAAAAGGCCACGATTACCCTTTTTTGACTAAAGCAAGCTTTTATCTAGCACTCCATAGGTTACAAGTAATTTATGTTAAATTACTAGCGCTTTGATTAAATTTAGAAGGCTACTTCATTTAAATAGAAAGGTTTCTGATGAGCCAACCCATGACTAAACTCCCGAAAACAGATTCTGGCAGTCAAGTCATTTTTCAGTCCTTTAATGATTGATATCCTGCTTTAATTGGATCGGAATATCAAGCCACAAACACAAGACAGCAGGCACTGCTGCCATGTTATTATTTGTGCCACGATCTCCATGTTTTTTTAAATCATATGAAAAATTGGGATAAGTCTGACCTTGGATTCTATAACATATTGCGCCATAAATCATGCATCTATCAACCTCCTACACACATCTGTCCATTATGCATTTTTAAGGAATGCTTGTGCGGGAGAAGAAAGAGGCGGAGTGAGAGGAAAATATTCATAAGTGCAGCTTTTCTTTCGCCAAAAACTGTTTTTATTCTGTAAGAGAAACATACATTTGTAAATAAAACAATATGCACGGTTGATCTCATGTAAATTAATAAAATGACATATACCTCCCAAAAAATAATGTATGCTAGCACACTCCCTTAATATATTGGAAAATAATGCATGGGCATACAATAATAACCTATATTGGAAAATTGCGAGAATTCTGAGAGAGGATGATGTCAGCACACAGAGCATGCTGACATCAGCAGTGGCCGATTTGGGGCCGGCAGATAGGTGCCTGGTGATGCGTGTGGATGGTAGAAACTCCTCTGCTTCAGCTATTTCTGCCTATCAAGGCAGGAGAGGGGGAGGGGGGACAAGTTGTGTAGAGTGTCCCATTAATGGCTCCTATACTTGGTATAGGAAGCATTCATTTGTGGCTAGATCCAGAAGAAGATATTAAAACAACTCATTCTACTCGTCTTGAGATGATATTCTGCAAAGAACACCAGCTTTCTGTCTCTGGTAGTAAGTGATTTGGAATTTTCAAAATCATTTAACCTCCCTGGCGGTTTTCCCGAGTGTGGCTTGCGGTTAAATTTCAGTGCCGAAAACAGTAACCCCTAGCCACACTCGTGCTGATACATACCTGTCCCTGCGTCAGGGAGGTTAACACTGAAAAATGTATAGTTTAAAAAATACTTACACCTGAACAAGCGGTGCAGAGGGCAGCATGATCCTCCTCTGCTTTTCGCCACATGCAACAGAAAACTGGGAATAAATTGTAGCTGATGTCCTTTTGCAGCTCCAGCGCAACCCCACATAATCATATGCGAGCCCACGCAAGGTTGTACTTGACTCCATGGAGTCCTATTGTTTTTAGCATAGGCGTCTCTACAGGGGGGCAATTGCCCCCCCCCTAGGTTAAACCTTGTCACCCCATGTGCTCCCCCACCAAAAATCAGCATCCAGCTTCCCACACTGTTCGGAACGCGGTATCTCCGTTCCTGTGCATCGTATATGTATGTTCTAGGTGTCATTAGAAAGGGCAGATTCTGGCCTTTACACTGAATATGGTCATTTTGGGTATCATTGGAAAGTAAAAGTCATAAAACATTAAATAAAAATGTGCACTTAAGCGTAAACATTTTCACAGGGTTGAAATGGCTCAGCAGTGAAGTGGTTAATGTTCAGACTATACATTACATTATGTATAACGTTAGTTTCTGCCTTGGTTTAGTTGTATATTAAGGGTTAATGGGTAGGCTTCATCCCTCACAGTATACATTTTAGTTTTTCCTTGATTAATGGCATTTTAGGGGTTAATGGGTTGGCTACATGCCTCACAGTGTATTCATTTCATGTTTTCCCTTGATCAATGGCATATTAGGGGTTAAGGGGTAGCTAAATGCCACATTGTTTATTATTTTTATTGTATTTCTCTTGGTTTATGGCATTTTAGGGGTTATTATGGAAGTTAGAATCTAAAGGGTCTAATGATCTTTAGATCCTCTGCTTTTCGTCACATTTCGGGGAATTTATTTTTCCGAAAATAAGGTGAATTCCCTATTTAGCGAATGGTCACTGTAATTTGCTGAAAGTGGAGTCGCTGAAGCAGCAATCAGACATTCAGCGGAAACTGCCGAATTGCAGCAAATAAAATATTAAATTTAAGTATCAGGTACAACAAAAAGGTATCATTGCATCACATTACTCTGGGGTTTTGGAATCTTATTTTTATATATATACTTATTTAGGGCACTATTACCTGGTGTGAGCTAACCTAGCGTCAGCATGGTTTTGCGTTAGCGCCAGGTTAATTGAGTCTAGCACCTGACGAACAGATTCTTTGCCTCCCGCTACAAACAGGAAAAATCACTTAACACGTTGCTATTAGCGATTTGTACCGCGAGCTTACTGTACTTTCCGCGTCCTTTACTTAACACGGGGAGCGCTAGAGATCTCTAGCGCTTTTGCAACTAACAGATCACTTGGTGCCAGCGCAAATTTTTTGAGGGAAGCTAATTGCAACATTTTACCTACTGCTCAACCTGGTGCTAACTCCAAATAAACAGAAACAGGTCCTCACCCAAAATTAACAGGCAATTGAAAGGAATGCAGCACAGGTTTTCTCTTGGCCCCATACACCATAGTAATGGATCTAATCAGCAATGTATGTCGTTGCTGTTGCAGTAGGCTCTATTATAAATGTATCCTTTATCCACATATATCCTAATTCTAATATATTGCCTAATTTTAAACATTTTATGCTGGTGGTTATTCATAGTATGTAAAAGGTTGATTATTAGGGTGACTGTGTGGACCATGTTTAAAGGGTCACATAAATAAGTCTTGCCCTGAAACATGTATTATTTATATGCTGCAGCAGGGAAATTTGTGTTGCTCACCTGGCCTTCCTTTTGGATCTATTAAATGCATTGTAATGATTCTACATGCTGTTGGGTGGCAGTTATCATGCAATGCCCATCAGCTTTAATATATGTGTGCATCAGAACATGGATGATACGACCACCGTGGAGGATTTTAATAATGCAGGGGTGTGAGGTTATTCACTGGATGTGTTCATATTCAAGCTTGTGAGAGCAGGGGATAGGTTTGGCCCAGCACTCTGCACTGGAAAAAAAACTGTTCTATTCTGTACACAACCGCATTAGTTTCCCTAGCATGCTCTAAACGACCTTGTTCATGGACTACTGCAGACAAGATGGTCTGTTAGTAGGTCGTCAGGCACTACGTTTTAGCGACTCGCGCTAAATTTTTACTTTAGTGATCCGGTTTTATCTCACACCAGGTGATGGGGCCCTTAGTTTTATTCAGTGGTATGATTTAGTGGTGAAAATTATTAGTGCCCCCCCAGTTTTGACTGCGGTTTCCTATATGCCCCCCCTAAATATTGTTCCTAGAGTCGCCACTGGTGTTTAGGTACCAATACCAATGGCGGATCAGTACCTCCTAAATATTCTGACTTGATCCAATAATACAGCAGCTTGGGAAAAATAGAGCCGTTAATAGCGAGCCACAAATGGATAACGGCTCGCGCACATAAGGCATTTCAGATTTAAAGGCACACTACCACTAAAAAAAATAAGATGTCCTTATAGTGTTTATTTAATATTTCTGATATCTTGCATGTGGTTTGTTTTTCTCTTGTATGTTTAGTTAAGAAAATATTTTACTTTGTATGTGTCACTGGGCGCATCCATTGTGTGATCTTTTGTGTTGTAAACTGCCCCCACAGTATAGTTCCATCATTTGCTCCTCACTGTGTGACTTTGCCCATAGAATGGAGCCTATGGGATCATTGTATTGTGTGGGATGTATTCAAAGGACATCACCAGGGGGTAGATTAGAAATCGTTTAAGCTCTCTGTCACATCTCATTCACTTGCGATCTCTTATCTTGAGTAGCCTGGAGAACAATACACCCCCTGCTTCCTTATCTAAATATGCCCTCCTCCTCCTCCTCCTCATTAACCGTTAAATACTGTATGAGATAAAGCACTGCCACAGAGTTAAACACAGATTTTGGTAAATGTTGCATCATGGGGAAAAAATCCACATAATGGAAACAGGAGATAAAAAAAGGAAAATAAATGTAGCTTTTTTAAGTGCAATTACTTCAAACAAAGAAAATAAACAGCATCATGTGTTTTATAAAGGGGTTTTATTTGTAATCTGATTACATCTTAAGTAAGTGTTAGTGTTCCTTTAACATACAGTCAGTAATATATTTTGTTTTGTAAATATCACTACTTTTAGTGTTTTTTAATTGCATCTTACAAACATTGCTGTCTATGCAAATTTGTGTTTCTACTTTGTGCAAAATGTTACTGGATTTCACTTTAAATCCTGGTGAGCTTTCATAGTATAGCTGCTTCAAGGTTTGTTGTTAATGGTATTGGTATATTCTTAACGTTTCACATTGGCTGAACATTATTTGTCATGTTTCTGTAAACATATACCAATTAACAGTTTGCCCTTGCAGAAAGCACGCTGACAAAGCTTTTTTTTTTCTCTTCTGGCAATCGCCATTACTAGCTACTCATTAATGTCTTTTAACCCATTCCATCCAAATCATGTATCAAGCAATAACATACATTGTTATTCAAAGAGATCCGAATTGCTTGAGATAGGTAACCGAACGCTGAAAATCAGGGTTTGGTTACCTTTCTTGGCCATTCGGCTATCCAGAGAGCTGGCAATTCGCCAAATCCTGGCGAATTGCCTGAACATACGGTGCCTGTTCGAGGGCAGTGAAATCCCCATGAAAAGCACTGCTTCGGCTATTCAGAGAACACAAACCAGCAGTGAAAGGTTCCCGAAATGTCCTGCCATTCGGTGGTTTAATTCGGCAAGTTTATTCAGGAGAATCCCATAGGCTTCAATGTTAAAAATATTCCCGTTTTAATTCAATATCTAATAAACCGTTCATTATAAAATTCTGCAGTAAAGAGTCTCTTTATTTATAGATTTTTTAGGATATTTTAAGCATTTTTCTGAATTTTTTTTACTTTTTTTTTTAAGTTTACTTATTTTTTCTGTAACAGCCCTCTTTATTATCATTCCCTGGACATCATATGTAAATTTCAGACATTTTCGCTTACTAGATTCTTTGCAAACAGCGTTTCACTTTTCAATCATTCATACAAACTGTTTTCCTAATTTATTCACTGCCTCTTCTGCTGTGTCGAAGGCTGCGATCGGCTCCTGCTCGGGTTTTCCGTGGTATTCGCCAGGTTAATCCAGATGTTTGAGGGTTTTCGTCGTGCATGCGCTGGGTTTTGCGGTTAGTTTTCGTCAGGTTTGCGGCAGCTTTTTCCTGCACTTCGACAGCCCTGTGGTGTTTGCTGAATACACCGCAGGGTCACCGAATTGGGATCGGCAAAAGGAACCGAATTGAGGAGAACGAAAAGTCACCGAACGTGCGGTAACTTTTCGAATAACCCTGATAGTGATTTTCTTTCCTTTTTTTTACACTCAGAACCACACATTTCTCTTTAATCCATCCCTAGTTTTCAGGTGAAATAAATCCCCTATTTCTTTGCTTGGGACCCAATCAACGATTCCACATTTATGCCTGTGTGTAGAGACACCATAAATGTTCTCCATCTCCTTTTTCCATAATATCTGCATTCTAAAAATCTGGAATTGGGGAGGAGGGTGGTCTTTTGCCAACAATGAGACCCCAATGCAGGGCATTATTACAATGTTCACTCTAAAACAGGGACGCTAAAGAGAAAAACTTGTGCCTGCAGGTTTCTCCTTAGTGTCCCTGTTTTAGCGTGATATTACGGTGCAGGCACTAGTCCAGCAGCCTGCACCGTAACACGGCGCTAAGCCTCGGGATGCTGGCGGCCCCACTAAGCGCGCTGCAAACATCCCCTCTTTTTAAATCCCAAAGTGAAAATGTTTGTTTTGAGGGTATAATTATAAACCCACCATCTTGTCTCTTGGTTGAGAAGCAGCATGAGGATATTTAGTTGCTTGGAAAGCAAATCTTGGTTTCATTAGGTTAGGAGCCACCTAACCAGAGGTGCCGGGATGTGGCGGGTGGGCTACACTTTAATGGCCATTCAAGTAAACCAAAACCTCTGTTTTGTTTCGCGTGATTCCATGGGGGTAAGCGCACGACAACCTTTTTTCTTGCTAAGACCTCTGAATGCGTCTAGTAGTATCTGGCACCAAGAAATTAGCAGCAGGTCCTTTAAGTCCTGCAAGTTGCAAAGTGACACCCCCATGGACTGGATTTGTTTCTGCACATCCCACAGATGCTTAATTAGATTGATCTATAGAGATTTGAGGCCAAGGCAGCATCTTGATATCCTTGTCATGTTCCTCAAACGATTAACCCCTTAGTGACCGGGCGGTTTTACACAAATCCGTCCGTTCGTGACCGCAGCTGTTTTTATGTTTCTGCGCTCTTAGTGTTTACGTCAAATTTTCCTCTTACTCGTTTATGTAACCCACACATATTTTACACTGTTTTTCTCGTCACTAAATGGACTTTATAAAGATACCATTTTTTTCATCATTTCATATAATTTACTATAAAAAATATTGTGAAATATGACACAAAAATTGAAAAAACACCACTTTTTCGAACTTTGACCCCCAAAATTTCTTATGTATCAACAACCGTCAAAAAAAATTTATTCCTTAGTAGTTTCTAAATTTAGTACTGAGTTTAGCAATACCCAATGTTTACATATTCTTCGCTTTTTTCCTTATTTTATGCAACAATAAGTGCAAGTAGCACTTTGCCATTTCCAAAGAGTTTATTTTCAAAACTAGTGATAGTGACATTGTAACACTGATATCTGTCACTAATTCCTGAATAACCCTCCACATATACATATTTTTTTAAAGTACACAAATCAAGGTATTAAACTTGGGGTATTTTGACTCTTTCCATGCAAACCATTTTACCACAAATCTATGCCAAAGTTTGAAAAAAAAAAAAATTTTGGTGATTTTTTTTTTTTGAACGCAATTTAAGAATACATGTACTGTGAACTTTAAGGTTTACTGCCAAAAAGCACCCCAAAATATGTTCAGCAACATCTTCTGAGTAAATTGATACCACCCAAGTATAGGTATGTCGGGTCATTTGGGGGCTAAAAGGCCTTATTTGGGGGGTGCGCATTTCAGTTTTCCAACTTGGAATTTTCACATTTCGTCATCATGCACCCATGTCCTATTTGGGACATTTTTGAAGCCGGCCAAAGTAATTTACCCCCATCAAACCATATATTTTTAGAAAGGGCACACCCTAGGGTGCTTCAAAGAGTTGTATTTTAACACTTTCCATGCACTAGCTCTTTGTCAATCTTTCAGGTAGTCACTTTTTGTGTTATTTTTTCACACACATTGTACTTTAGGCATGAATTGTCAAATCCAGTTATGGGTTACTGCCAAAAAACACCCCAAAATATGTTCAGCAACATCTTCTGAGTAAATTGATACCACCCATGTATAGGTATGTCGGGTCATTTGGGGGCTAAAAGGCCTTATTTGGGGGGTGCGCATTTCAGTTTTCCAACTTGGAATTTTCACATTTCGTCATCATGCACCCATGTCCTATTTGGGACATTTTTGAAGCCGGCCAAAGTAATTTACCCCCATCAAACCATATATTTTTAGAAAGGGCACACCCTAGGGTGCTTCAAAGAGTTGTATTTTAACACTTTCCATGCACTAGCTCTTTGTCAATCTTTCAGGTAGTCACTTTTTGTGTTATTTTTTCACGCACATTGTACTTTAGGCATGAATTGTCAAATCCAGTTATGGGTTACTGCCAAAAAACACCCCAAAATATGTTCAGCAACATCTTCTGAGTAAATTGATACCACCCAAGTATAGGTATGTCGGGTCATTTGGGGGCTAAAAGGCCTTATTGGGGGGTGCGCATTTCAGTTTTCCAACTTGGAATTTTCACATTTCGTCATCATGCACCCATGTCCTATTTGGGACATTTTTGAAGCCGGCCAAAGTAATTTACCCCCATCAAACCATATATTTTTAGAAAGGGCACACCCTAGGGTGCTTCAAAGAGTTGTATTTTAACACTTTCCATGCACTAGCTCTTTGTCAATCTTTCAGGTAGTCCTTTTTGTGTTATTTTTTCACACACATTGTACTTTAGGCATGAATTGTCAAATCCAGTTATGGGTTACTGCCAAAAAACACCCCAAAATATGTTCAGCAACATCTTCTGAGTAAATTGATACCACCCATGTATAGGTATGTCGGGTCATTTGGGGGCTAAAAGGCCTTATTTGGGGGGTGCGCATTTCAGTTTTCCAACTTGGAATTTTCACATTTCGTCATCATGCACCCATGTCCTATTTGGGACATTTTTGAAGCCGGCCAAAGTAATTTACCCCCATCAAACCATATATTTTTAGAAAGGGCACACCCTAGGGTGCTTCAAAGAGTTGTATTTTAACACTTTCCATGCACTAGCTCTTTGTCAATCTTTCAGGTAGTCACTTTTTGTGTTATTTTTTCACGCACATTGTACTTTAGGCATGAATTGTCAAATCCAGTTATGGGTTACTGCCAAAAAACACCCCAAAATATGTTCAGCAACATCTTCTGAGTAAATTGATACCACCCATGTATAGGTATGTCGGGTCATTTGGGGGCTAAAAGGCCTTATTTGGGGGTGCGCATTTCAGTTTTCCAACTTGGAATTTTCACATTTCGTCATCATGCACCCATGTCCTATTTGGGACATTTTTGAAGCCGGCCAAAGTAATTTACCCCCATCAAACCATATATTTTTAGAAAGGGCACACCCTAGGGTGCTTCAAAGAGTTGTATTTTAACACTTTCCATGCACTAGCTCTTTGTCAACTTTCAGGTAGTCACTTTTTGTGTTATTTTTTCACACACATTGTACTTTAGGCATGAATTGTCAAATCCAGTTATGGGTTACTGCCAAAAAACACCCCAAAATATGTTCAGCAACATCTTCTGAGTAAATTGATACCACCCATGTATAGGTATGTCGGGTCATTTGGGGGCTAAAAGGCCTTATTTGGGGGGTGCGCATTTCAGTTTTCCAACTTGGAATTTTCACATTTCGTCATCATGCACCCATGTCCTATTTGGGACATTTTTGAAGCCGGCCAAAGTAATTTACCCCCATCAAACCATATATTTTTAGAAAGGGCACACCCTAGGGTGCTTCAAAGAGTTGTATTTTAACACTTTCCATGCACTAGCTCTTTGTCAATCTTTCAGGTAGTCACTTTTTGTGTTATTTTTTCACACACATTGTACTTTAGGCATGAATTGTCAAATCCAGTTATGGGTTACTGCAAAAAACACCAAAATATGTTCAGCAACATCTTCTGAGTAAATTGATACCACCCATGTATAGGTATGTCGGGTCATTTGGGGGCTAAAAGGCCTTATTTGGGGGTGCGCATTTCAGTTTTCCAACTTGGAATTTTCACATTTCGTCATCATGCACCCATGTCCTATTTGGGACATTTTTGAAGCCGGCCAAAGTAATTTACCCCCATCAAACCATATATTTTTAGAAAGGGCACACCCTAGGGTGCTTCAAAGAGTTGTATTTTAACACTTTCCATGCACTAGCTCTTTGTCAAACTTTCAGGTAGTCACTTTTTGTGTTATTTTTTCACACACATTGTACTTTAGGCATGAATTGTCAAATCCAGTTATGGGTTACTGCCAAAAAACACCCCAAAATATGTTCAGCAACATCTTCTGAGTAAATTGATACCACCCATGTATAGGTATGTCGGTCATTTGGGGGCTAAAAGGCCTTATTTGGGGGGTGCGCATTTCAGTTTTCCAACTTGGAATTTTCACATTTCGTCATCATGCACCCATGTCCTATTTGGGACATTTTTGAAGCCGGCCAAAGTAATTTACCCCCATCAAACCATATATTTTTAGAAAGGGCACACCCTAGGGTGCTTCAAAGAGTTGTATTTTAACACTTTCCATGCACTAGCTCTTTGTCAATCTTTCAGGTAGTCACTTTTTGTGTTATTTTTTCACACACATTGTACTTTAGGCATGAATTGTCAAATCCAGTTATGGGTTACTGCCAAAAAACACCCCAAAATATGTTCAGCAACATCTTCTGAGTAAATTGATACCACCCATATATAGATTTGTTCTGTTGTTTTTGGGGTGCTACGCCAATCTTTGACATGTGCTTGTCAATTTTCTAATTTGACATACAGTATCTTCTTTGCTTATCTTCTTTTTAGGGGCCTTTTTACATACCCCAGTTTTATGAACGTGCATATATTTGGTAAGCTAACACCCCAAAGTATTGTAAATGGAGTGTTTTTATGCTATGGATGCATCCGTTTGCTCCAAACAAATTAGATACTGTTTGGTGGTCATTTTTCATTTTCACACCCACATCAGTTTTGGACTGTGATTTAGGAGACACTGTTGTTTTTTACTGCATGAAAACTCTCCAGGTTGTTTTCTGCAAGGTCTCCTGAGTACACCCATGCCCCCCATGCATAGGTTTGCCAGGATTTTGGGAAGGTTCAAATACAATTTTTATGACTTTGTCATTGGAGTTGAAATTGAGATTATTTCTTCAGCTAGGCCTAGCTTTGGTTTTGGGTCTACCGCATACCCCAGTTTGAATTATTGCCAGAAAATTGTTTATATTTGTTATGTTGACACCCCAAGGTATTGCATATGGAGTGCTTTGATGCCATGGATGCAACGGTTTTAGCCCAAAACATTTGAGAAGGTGTGTGGCGGTAATTTTTCAATTTTCAGATTTTTACGCCCACAGTAGTTTTGGACTGTGATTTAGCAGACACTGTTGTTTGTTACTGCATGAAAACTCTCCAGGTTGTTTTCTGCAAGATCTCCTGAGTACACCCATGCCCCCCATGCCTAGGTTTGCCAGGATTTTGGGAAGGTTCAAATACAATTTTTATGACTTTGTCATTAGAGTTGAAATTGAGATTATTTCTTCAGCTAGGCCTATCTTTGGTTTTGGGTCTACCGCATACCCCAGTTTGAATTATTGCCAGAAAATTGTTTATATTTGTTATGTTGACACCCCAAGGTATTGCATATGGAGTGCTTTGATGCCATGGATGCAACGGTTTTAGCCCAAACATTTGGCAACAAGGTGTGTGGCGGTAATTTTTCAAATTTCAGATTTTTACGCCCACAGTAGTTTTGGACTGTGATTTAGGCTAGGGTCAGACGAGCGTAGTGTTCACGTCCGTGATCGCGCCTAAAAGTACGTCCGTGATAGCATGACATAAAGTCCAATGGAGCCCGACACACGAAGTACGTCCGCACTGAACTGCGGACGCACAACGGCCGCGGCCCACGGACGCAAGGCAGGCAAGAACGTAGAACCGCTAGAGACGGCCGCACAAAGTGCGCTGCGTCCGCAACGTCTGCATAGTTTTGTGTGTGAGTGATGGAACGTGGTCAGACGGACTGCATTTATACGTCCTGCATTTTTCACGGACAAAATGGTTTTGCAATTGAATTTATTGTCCCTCCTACATCTGTCAAAAAATAAATGTCAGTGAAAAAACGGACTGTGTGACCACTACTGCGTCTTCCGTACTGACGATGTCCGTACTGCACGGACGTACAGTCCGTAGAAATCACGCTCGTCTGACCCTAGCCTTAGCAGACACTGTTGTTTGTTACTGCATGAAAACTCTCCAGGTTGTTTTCTGCAAGATCTCCTGAGTACACCCATGCCCCCCATGCATAGGTGTGCAAAGATTTTGGCAAAATACAGCACCAATTGTAGAACATAAAAATGTATGAATAAAATGTAAAAGTCTGGTGCCTGTCAAACTGGGGATGCTCTCTAGGGGGGCACAGGCTGTTGTCACTGAAGTGCATGAAACGCAAAATGTTTTCATACCTTCTACGTGACATTGATTGGAGGTAAATGGGGGTAGAGCAGATGGGGCTACTGCTCCAGCAGGAGCGAATTGAGGGCTTCTTTATGATGCCCTCAGCATAGTAAGTGCCCAGAATTTCAGAAATTCTGGCACATCTAGCGGGGTCCATTGCTGCCTTGCCAAGTAGGAGTCTGGCTTCGCAGCACAATGCTGATGGGCATACAGATTTGATTGGGCCACGATGTGGCCCAACAAATCATCCCCCATAAACACCTGCAAAAACTGTGTGGCGGTAAATCCTGCAACATCAATATTGATGCCAGGATTTGCCGTGAAAGGAGGGATATCTGGCCTCTGGCGATGAGGCACTACCCACTCCTCAGCTGGAGCTGTGCGTCTCCTGCTGGCAGGTGGTGACCCAGGATCTGCATCAGAAACATCACTAGATACATCAGCCAGCATAGATAATGTATCTAGCGACGCCTCTGAGCAGTTAGCGGGGTCGAAATGAGGGTCTGAGTCTGACGCAGATGCCTCAGATTCTGACGCCAGGATGGCATATGCCTCCTCGGCGCTGTACACCCTCTCAGACATTTTATATAATAGATTATAAAATTTTATAATTATTATATATATATAAGCGGATTGTTGGTTCTTAGAAGAACCGTTGGGTTTCACAAGAAAATACAAATAAACACCTAAATCTCTCTAAATCCCTCTAAACCTGCCTCAATTCTTCTAAATCTCCCTAAAATCTCTCTAAATCTGCCTCAATTTTTCTAATCTCACTAAATCTCACTAAAATCTCTAACCTGTCAAATCTGATCTCTCTCTCTCGCTCACCAAAACACAAGTGAGGAGAGGGAGGGAGAATCACAGAGGTCAGAGCCAATATTTACAAAATATTGGCCTGACCTGACAAATTAGAAATTTTATTTTGATTTTTTCTAACTTCTGATTGGATGTTGCTAGCCTGCCTCTCTGATGAGGCAGGCTAGGAACATCCCACTCAGCCCCAAGATGACCCTGCCCTTAGAACCCTAACCCTACCCCTGACCCTGCCCTTAGAACCCTAACCCTAACCCTACCCCTAACCCTACCCCTAACCCTACCCCTACCCCTAACCCTACCCCTAACCCTACCCCTAACCCTACCCCTACCCCTAACCCTAACCCTAACCCTACCCCTAACCTACCCCTAACCCTACCCCTAACCCTACCCCTACCCCTAACCCTACCCCTAACCCTACCCCTAACCCTAACCCTACCCTACCCCTAACCCTACCCCTAACCTAACCCTAACCCTACCCCTAACCCTAACCCTACCTAACCCTAACCCTAACCCTACCCCTAACCCTACCCCTAACCCTAACCCTACCCCTAACTGTCAGTTTATTTTATTTATTTTTCTTTTTTTACACTTTTTTTACACACTTTTTTTTACTTTTTTTTTACTTTTTTTTTACACTTTTTTTTTCTCTGCTGGGTGCCTTGATCCCTCGAGGCACCCAGCAGAGCACCTGATCACTGAAGTGATCGATTTTGTACTGAGTGCCACGATACCTCGTGGCACTCAGTACTTCCTGCCGCTACCGGAAGTGATCGCTCGGGGGAGCGATCACGGACGGACCGGCGGCAGGTAAGTATATTACAAGGATGCCTCGATGTCGAGGCATCCTTGTAATATGCTCAGAGCAGCTGGAAGCGATCCGATCGCTTCCAGCGCTCTGTAGAAGTGCCGGGCACCTCTCCGGTGCAACCGGATGTAGATCGCTCCCGGGGAGCGATCACATGGTGCCCCGGCACTTCTAACGGCCATTGCACGGATGCCTGGACTCCCAGGCATCCTGCAATGGCGTTTGAGCTGCTGGAAGCGATCCGATCGCTTCCAGCAGCTCAAAAACGGCAGGACGTACCATGTACGTCAGCGGGTCTAAGAGAGACCCGCTGCAATGACGTACATGGTACGTCCGCGGTCGGGAAGGGGTTAAAGAACATTTGTGTAGTGTGGCAGAGTTCATTATCCTGCTGTCATCAGGGAGCACCATAGTCATGAGGGGGTGTATGTGGTCAGACTCAGCAACAATCTCTAGCTAGGTGGTATGTTTCAAGTGTGATTTGACACTTATCTATCATGACCAACATTACGTTTTTCTTCAATTTGAGCAACAGTAGCGGTTCTGTGTGTGTAAACAGGGGCTAGCCTTTGCTCCCAACTTGATTCAATTAACCTTTGCTGCTCTTGACCCTATCACTGGTTCACCAGTAGGGATGGGCCAAACACCCCCTGTGTTCGGTTCGAACTCGAACGGCCGAAAAGTTCGAATTTGAACGCGAACGTAATGCAAGTCAATGGGAGTCGAACTACCAAAAATTAAAGTGCATATACGCAAGATTTTGGCCATAAAAGGTGTATGGGGGTCCGGGTATTGCCATGGGGGACAGGAAACAATGAATTTTTTTTTAAAAAACAAAACCGTTTTTAACCCTTTCCGGGCTAAGTGCTGAGCCATTTCACCGCTGTGCGCTGAGCTCATTTTTACCGCTTTTGCTCATGTTTAAATGCGATTTGAAGCCATGGGAAATGTTTGACCAACAAGGAGTCTGGAAATGTTTGACCAACAAGGATTGGGGAATGTTTATGAATCCCATATGCTTCAATGTTAAAAATATTCCTGTTTTAATTCAATATCTAATAAACCGTTTATTTTTGGATTTTTTTAGGATCTTTTAAGAATTTTTTTGAAAACTTTTTTTTCTTGAACTTTCCGCGGTCGGCCTGAAAAGTTCAAAGTTCGTGAACGTTCGAACAGCCGATGTTCGAATTGAACTTCGAACCGATTCGAACTGGCAGCCCATCCCTATTCACCAGTTGTCCTTCCAACACTTTAGTAGGTGCTAACAACTGCATACCGGGAACACCCCACAAGATTTACCATTTTAGTGTTATTCTGACCCAGTCTTCTACCCATCACTAATTGGCCCTTGTCCAAGTCAGTTTTTTTCTCTTGCTCATTTTTCCTGCTTCCAAACCATGACATTTCAAGAACTTCCTGTTCACTTGCTGCCTAATAAATCCCACCCTTGACAGATGCCATCGTAAACATGTAATCAATGTTATTCGTTTTACCTTTCAGTGGTTTTAATGTGTCATATCCGGCAATGGGGGTGGCATCCCCACCAGCCTCTGGAGTGACGGGAGCGGTCGATCGCGTTGCACGCCTGATCTGCCTCCTTTTGCTGGTACAGAAGTGTGCATTGATGATGTAGAATATCCTCATTTCGCTGGGTCCAGAGGCACCTTGGCTGTTTCCTGTGTCTCTGCTCCATCCAGCTGACGGCACTTGCGCTCCAATCATGGCTGCTGCCATCTTTCAATCCTAGTGGCTGAAGGCTTCTGGTGCCTTGCCTTGGTTTCTCCTGGACCCTTCAGTGCATTCTGCAATTATTTTATATTCTGTCAGTGTAGTGACATCAGCTACGTTTTACTGACCTGGTTCTGTCTTAACCCTGAATTACCGTGCATTACTTGCTCATAATATGTATCGACCTTGGCTTATGCTTACTGACCCTGATTCTGAAAGTTTGGTAATGTCTATAAAAAAAAATCAATATAAACAATATATGTTTATATTGATTTTTTTTTATGGACATTACCAAACTTTTATACCGACTGAGGAAGACTTTTTTAAGCCGAAACGTGTCTCGGTAGACCTTGTCCTAGATTTTATTTGCTATCAATAAATATATTAATATATTGTTTTACTATTCCACATTCGCTACCTTTCTCCGACCTTTTTCTTTGGATACCTGGATCAACTACCGCTGAGATAAAGAGGTTTGGGCTTCCACCCTTAAGAAAGCCCAGGGCTATATACATTGAGCCTAACACTGCGAAGCTCCAGAATCGGTGAGTGTGATTTACTCTTCCTTTTCCGTATTTCTATATACACACAGTGTTACGCTATGGGAGTGCCGTCTCCCGATTCTCTTTGCTTTATCTAGCATCTACTACGGACAGAAAGAAGGGAAGTGCCACCCTATATTTGGCTGCAGGCTGTTTTTCCTCGAGCCGGGACCTTGCAGGCTCAAACAAATGTGAGTGGTACAGACTTTGACTTCAATAATTTGAGCAATCCTGTCCTGATTGTCTGCACTATCATTTTTTTGTGTGATATGTTTTCTTTGAGGAACACTGACGAATAAAAGGATTCGACACCAGCACTTTAGAGAAGATCAGCACATCATCTCTCATCAGCATTTTTTTGAGTAACTACTATATATTCGAGCACATTTTTTTGCACATTTGACTTTAGACCTGGACTCTATTCTATGCACTTTATATGATGTTTTAATCAACATTTCATACCTTTTTTAATATTTTTTATGAATTTACACCCCTTTTTTATGGATTTTATACATCCATTGACTTACTAACTTATTAATTGCACTAGATGCGCCGTATGGTTTCTTCCGCTTTTTATCTATATCTTGACACATATTTTGGTTGTTTTTTATGTGTTTCACCATACTATAGGCAGCTTTTGACTATTTATTAGTACCACACTTAGCACTTTAATTGACCACTTAGTAATAGGCGCCCACACTGTGTAGTGTATATATTTATACACACTTTCTAGTTTGTATCTTGACATTACCTGTCAGTTTGTGGCTGACGGACTTGACACTTTAATGGCCATTCAAGTTAACTATAATTCTTTGGTTTTTGGTTAACATGGATATATGTGAGTTATACCAGAGGTGATTAAATGGTTTTAACATCAATAAATAATGCATCAATTAATTAAGTAACATATCTGAACAATTGATGAACTACCAAAACTACAAGTTAGACTGCCTATAAGTAATAACCAACTACTTGTACACAAACAATTCCTCAATGATAAAGAATAATAATAATCATAATTATTTATATAGCGCCAGAATATTCCGCAGCGCTAAACAATGGGCACGATATAGACAGGGTTACAATACATTGAGACTGAACAACATTTTGATAAACCAGTACAGGAGGAAACGGGGGCCCTATTCCCATGGGAACTTACAATCTAGAAGGGTTGGGGGGTGGAAACAAGAGAAGGAGACTGCAAGGTGAGAGTGATGGACTGGTTGGGGCGGTGGGGTGTATCAGTGAGTTGGGTGGTAGGCTTCCCTAAATAGGAATGTCTTAAGGGAGCGCTCGAAGGAAGGGAAACTACGGAAAAGTCTGACAGTACGAGGGAGAGCGTTCCAGAGAGTGGGGGCAGCGTGGGAGAAATCCTGCAGTCTATCATGGGAAGAGGTGATGTGAGGAGAAGCTAGGCGCAGGTCACTGGTTGACCTTAGTGAATGGGCTGGGGTGTATTTGGTGATTAGTGAGGACAGGTAGTGGGGAGCTGAGTTAGTGAGAACTTTGTAGGACAGGGAAAGGATTTTGAATTTAATTGTGCAGTGGATGGGGAGCCAGTGATAAAAATATATTAATAATATATTCTCTGAAAGTGTAAATGGATTGAAATAAAAGAGTTAGAAACAAATGGTTTCCTTCCTAAACCTAATATCACCATTAAACAATCAAGTAAATTCCAGTATAAATAGTTCTAAGCAAATCCAATCACAATTATTATCGTTACATTGTTACTCAATTATTTTAATAGATTGTATGTATAAAGACATTAACAAAGTATAATTATTGCAATACGATATATTAATTTAGATTTCTAAACCTAAATATTATTGCAACCTTAAGTACAAACGATAAAAGATATTTAAAGCTGAGACTGGAAATCAGTTAACTATTAATCGCAAAACAATCAATAAATCTATGGAGTGATTAATGCTAACAATTGCACAAATACAGACCAAACTTGATCTATTTATTAATAATTAAATATTATTATTATTATTATTAAGTAAGTACTAATACTTATTTAACCCCCCTGACGGTTTTCCCGAGTGTGGCTCGGGGTTAACTTGTTTTGTACTGAAAGCGGTATCCCCGAGCCACACTCGGACTGGATACTTACATGTCCGGCGCTCCCTCGCTGATCCCCGCAGTCTCCTCCAGCCGCTCGCAACGTCACGCTCCCTGGCTCTCTTCTCACGAGGAGTGAACCAGGAAGTGTGACATCGCGATCGGCTGCAGTGTGACTGCGGGGACAGCGAGGGAGCGCAGGGACATGTAAGTATCGGCCTGAGTGTGGCTCGGGGATACCGCTTTCAGTATTGAAAGTTACACTTATACCGCTAGGGGCCAGAATAAATAGGACCGATTCTGACATATAAAATATGTCTGAATCGGACCGCCAGGGAGGTTAAATCCTGAATTCACTGATAGTTCTACTTGGGATAACTTAATGATCGCTTATTGGTGAGTTTAGGTAGGAAAGTTTTTATTTGAACAGTTTTTACTTTTATCCGTTTACGTTGCCACAGAGCATATTATATTTCAGCATCTGTGTATATTCTAATCATCGATGAATTGTTCAAGTCCACTAGATGTACAAGTAGTTTGTTTTTTATTCTTACCAATATTACTACAAGTGAGATTGCATGTAATTAGTTAATTATAGTAATGAACCGACTGATTGGCTAATTATTATTTTTCATACTCTGCAATTTACTTTCACCTCTGTGTCACCTCTCTAGTATTAGAGTATAAGATCGCTGGAGCAGGGCCCGCTTTTTCCTTTCGGCCTAAGTGTGTCGAACTTGTTAGTTTTATGTTTGCTTTGTCCTGCTGACATTTACAGCGCTGTGAAATATGCTGACGCTTTATAAATAATTGTAATGTTTTGACTAATGCTCTCTTCAGAATAAACAAAGACCAATACTGGTCAAAACATTGTCTGGGTCCTTTCAGGACATGAATAATAAATTCACCAACGAAACATATCAATACTGGAGCTTTATTATTGCTATTTTGCTTTTTACACGGCCTTGGAGTAAGGAACTTTTTCAGGATACTACTTGTGTGTATACTGAGTTTCATATTGTTGCTAAGGAGATTGCAGTGAAGTGGAATTGGGAAATGATTACAGAAAGTTTTCTTCTCAGCCTCAAATTGCTCTTTAGTATATTCTATATTTATCTTACATTATTGGTCCTTGGATTCCAAACAGAGACCCTGAAGCAGTCTATTTCATTTAAAGCACAAAATTTCATCTTGCTCAGTGGATATTTGTAGTAGTTAATGTTCAGGTCACATGTGTGTATTCCACCAATATAGCACAGTGATATATACCAAATGTACTTGTTTTTTTTTAAAAAAAAAAAATATTACAGGTTTATTCAGAGAGAAGTGAAAACCAGGAGAATGGCTGGATAAGTGAAAATTCTAGGTCAAGATAGCCGATTTGGAAAGTGAGATAAATGGGAGAATTTTTCTGGTTTGGCTATTTTAACCTAGAATTTTCACTTCTTCAGTCATTCTCCTGGTTTTCACCATTCTCAGAATAACCCTGTAAGGGCTCTATTACATTCTCCGTGCAAATTCGTACGCGCAGCGCAATTTTTTTTGCGCTGCGTTAAACGCTAACGCGCGTAAATTAATGCTTGTATTACGATCCGAGCGCATTTTTTCATCCGTCAAAAAATAACACGCATAAAAAAGATGCACAAAAACGCGTGCGCATTAACGTTGCGCGCAGAAGTCGGTGGGCAATCAGAATTAAGAACCACAATTGTCTCCCATTCAGTTTTTGCACCTGTCAAAATCAATCTGAGTATATATGCTGCAGCAATAATAAAAACACGCACAACCTCTCTATTTTATTGTTTGGGTATGTGTAGAATGTGTAACTATACTGTGCTGTATTTTTTTTTCGTGCTGGTGTATTTCATTTCGGCCAGAGCGTTCAGATTTGCAGTTACCACCAGCTTTTAAAAGACGTTAAAATTATGCGCGCAAATGTCGTTCGTAAAAGGTTGCGCATCGATTGTAATACCATCCGCATACCAGCGCACAAAGGCATTTGCGCTCACAATGTTAAGTATGGGATGCGTGCACGAATGTGCGTTCGCGCAGTGTCACTCGTGTTAGACGTTAAGGCTAGGGTCAAACGAAAGCATTTTTACACGCGAACGTAAAAAAGTGCGTCCGAACGAATTGACGTATTTTTTCACGGAGTGCGCGAAAACGGTCATACATGCGCATTTTTCGTGCGTGATTTTGTACGGATCGTCAATAAAACACTTTTTGCGTCTGGACGTTATGTAGGCTGGACATTAGCAGCGTCTGACGTCTCCTAATCACGCACACACGCCGCTATGCCGCAGCTGCGCACTCAGTACGTCAGTACTAGCGGTTCGGCGTTCTCGAAAAAATGCGTTCAAATTCCACTTGCGTTGCACGGCCGGACTTTTGTGTGGCCGTACATCATATATTGGCCGTCATTGCCTGTCATCTGCTGCTAGTGCGGCCGTAATTATGTGCGCCAGAACGCACGTTAAAAGTACGCTGGTCTGACCCCAGCCTAACACGCATCGTTTGCGCGAACGTCGCAATACGACGTTCGGCGCGAAGGGTTTTGCCCCTTGCGTTTTTGCGCATGCGCACATTTTTGCACGACAAGTGTAATAGTGCCCTTAATGTTTGCTTATACTGACCCCCCTCAAAACTTAGATTTTTGTGTGCTAATGTATGGTAATTAACAACAGCACTCATGACGTATACTACATGTATTCATGTAGACACAAGGTTTTATTCAAAGAGAGCGCGAATTGGCCACTGAATTGCACCAAATGGTGAATTTCCCCCTACGGTGCAATTTCATGGCCATTCGGCTATTCAAAAAGCTGGCAAGCCAAATATTGGCAAACTGCCAGCAAAATACGGTGCAATTCGACGGCAGTAAAATCCCCTATAGAGAAGTAATGGTCAATCTATTCAGAGAACACCAAACAGCAACGAAAAGTTGGTGAAATGCCCAGATTTTCATTGATTTCGTTCGACAGGTTTAAACATGAAAATCACATAGGTTTCAATGTAAAAAAAAAAAATCCTTATTTTTATTCAACCGTTTATTCTTTTCATTTGCAGCAAAAAGTATTTTTATTAATTTATTTTTTCGAATTCTTTACCCATTTTTCTGGATTTGTTTGGCAAAATTTTTGATTCCGATTTTATTTTTTAATGGTGTTTTTTTTATTAACATACTTGTTTATTATTATTTATAGCAGCTTATATATTATATCCAGGCATTTTCATGCATTAGTTTTGCTTTAAACGCTTTTTAAAAATTGTGTTTTTCTTCTTTTTTACCCCTGTTCGGTGACTGGTCAGTGTTTTTGGTGACGTTGGGTGGTTGGTCGGCTTTTTTGGCAGCGTTTGGCGGATCGTCGGATGCTTACGGCAGTTTGCGGCTGCAGTGGTTTATCAACAGTGTTTGGTGGTTTATCAATGGTGTTCAGCGATTTATCGACGGGGTCAGTGGGTTTATCAATGGCGTCCAGCAGTTTGCAACTATTGTCAACTATTCTCATTATCGAGTAATCGGCTGTCGATTAAACAGTGTGTGCTGTACACGAAGCGATTAGAGTCAGACTGTGTTAAACGTTATAACCTCATATTCTGCTTCGTCCTGTGCCACCACCTCAACCTGCCTGTCATCCCCTCTTTGGTCTGGAGCTGCCATTCTCTTCGTTTGGTCCGGTCCCTTCCCACAAACTCCTCGCTCTCAGATCCGGTCTTTTGCCCAAACCCACTCACTCTCACACTCGAGTCAAGTCTGTTGCGCAAACTCACTCCCTTCCACCTCCGGACCCTCTTCCTGCTCAGTTTGTTCATGAAATTATTGTAAAGGGACCCTCTAACAAAATATAGTGGTCAGGCTGCGTGGAGTGCCCCCCCCCTTCTCACCCTGATTCGATGCTGACATCATCATCTCTATCGGATCTGTAGCAGCGTTCGTTTGGGGAGAAAGCAGACAGGGGCTTATGCTGCGTACACAGCATCAATCAATCACTGTGACCAGGTGCTCATGTACCTTATGTGTGAAAAATATGCAATTTGCGTATGTTTTTCTCTTATCCGATGAAGCGATTAATCTAAAAAAACATCAGCCAACTAATCGATTAGGAAAATAATTGTAGTTGCAGCCCTATTCATTATTTAGAAATCATGATCTAAAAATGGAAGTGACGACGAAATTTTAAAGCTTGGAAAACACATAAAAAAAACAGGTTTGGAAATTCATTGGTTTTATGGCTCTCTCTCAGTTAAGTCCACAGCCTTGATTCCAAAGTAAGAAGTAATATTTTCATAGATATTGTTTCACGCTCAGGAAAATCACTCGGCAGTAGAAATTACACTTGTTACCGCTGGATGGCAGTATAGTAACAGGCCTGAATGTGCCGAATCCAGCTGAAAACTGTGAAAAGGTGTATCTACTAGACATGTGCATTCGTTTTAGTACTAAAGCGATTTAGTCCGAATTTTGGGATAATTTAGTTTTAGTATGACTCAAGAGAAACGAAACTGCTCAGTACAAAAAACGAAAGAAACTAAAATAAAATGCACTACATTTTAGTTTCAGTCCTTTTTGTGATATATATTGATGAGTGAAGGAGACCAGCAATGAAGAGCGCAACATCGCAAAATCCGAAGTTCTGCACCCTCCACATGCCAATGCAGGAGGATGTTCTATACAGAGAGGGACATTAATTCAGGAGGATGTTCTATATATTATACAGAGAGGGGTATTAATTAATGCAGGTGGATGTTGTATACATTATACAGAGAGGGGTATTAATTAATGCAGGAGGATGTTCTAAACATTATACAGAGAAGAGCCTTTTTTTTTAGCCCTTTAAATCCAGTGGCTGTGAGCGCGGAGATCGGCTGCTTGTTACATTATCTCTCAGTACAATGTATCAGGCTCAGCTGTTACAGTAACTGACTGCTGCTCATCACAGCGCTCAGAGTTTCAGTAAAGCAAGGAAATAATATTGTTCTAACGTCTTATATATAAAAATATTATTTACTAGTTTTACTGAAACTCTGAGCGCTGTGATGAGCAGCAGTCAGTTACTGTAACAGCTTTGCCTGACACGGGGCAGTATTGCAATGTTGGTGCTAACTTAACCAGAGCTGTTGTAACTGAAAACCTCCATAGGATATAATAGCTCTGGGAAGTTTACAACAGCTCTGGTTAAGTTAGCACCAGCTATATAATATGGCCCACATTGTGCTGAGAGTGAGAAATACTGTAACAAGCAGCGATCTCAGCCCTCTGAGGAGCCACTACAATAGTAATTGTATCCACTGGTTTTCGGATGAATGAAATTAGTTTTCATACTAAAGAACTGAAAACGAATTTCTTTAGCAACTAAATAAATTGCATTTTAGTACTAATGCATTAGTTCAAAACGAAATTTTGTGCTGTGCACATGTCTAGTATCTACCACATTATTATTATTATTATCATCATTTATCCCCTTAAGGACAGGGGCGATTTTACAAGTTCGGAACACTTCTAAAAGTAGATCAACAGCATTAGGTGATGTGTGAGAGGCTGAACCCGATGGACGCATGTCTTTTTTCAGCCTATGTAACTAAGCTAATTTGTACCATTTTTGCACATCATGTTTAAACGCGATTTGAAGTCACGCTCAAAGGACCCTCCCATCTCCACCATAGGATTTCCTTAGGAAATCCCTGGGCAGCTATGGGTTACCCGGATAACAGATGTCATCGCGCCATATGCGATGAGGTCAGTTGACGAGGAGGGACCTGGAGGTGAGGCTGACATCTAAGATGGCAGCCCCCACCGGAAATAGGCCACAATCCGGTGCCGATTGTTGCCGGATCAATGCCTGGCACCTAAGGTGTCAAAGAAAGGCATCGCTAGAAAGGTCACACTGTGACCTTTCCAGCTGTGCCTGTCATGACTCTCTATCCCATAGCGATGGGGAGATAGAGGTGTCCAAAGTGGACCACCCCATCCCCTTCAGGCACTCTGCCGGGGGGGTTGCCTGCAACTGACATCTCTGCACCCATAGCGTTGAAGTCAGGGCGCCGGGAGCGGTATAAACAGACAGATCTGACCTCAAGGAAGTTAGTCTGCGTGAGAACCCGGAGAGAGAGAGGTGAGTATCGGCGGGAGGCTGGTTCAAACGCATGGGATGTGCTATGCCGTCCAGCGGCTTTAAAGCCCACTTGGTGCAGGATGGCATAGCACATCCTGCATCGTTAAGAGGTTATATAGCGCCAACTTGTTCCTGCTTATGGTAAATTACAAAAATACTGTACAAAAAAAAGGAATGCTGTATACAAGGGATTGTGGGTTACCACTTGTATTCTGTCAGTGATCGCCATTAGTACTACATGCTCTGGAGTAACAATTTCATGACACAGAGGACACTTCCAAGCCTTAAACAATAGCTACGGTTTGATTTGGAATGCCAGACAGGACATGCATATGCTATCTATGTTAAAAACCCCACTACTGCCACATTTAGTAATTACGTGCAATACACCTGTAGTCTTCTTATACAGGGTTATTCAAAGAGATTTGAATTGTGGCCAAAAGGTAACCGAACAGTGAAATTCAGCATACTCTTACCTTTCCTGGCCATTCGGCTATTCAGAGAGCAGGCAGTTTGCCAAATGTTGGGGAATTGCCTGCACATACAGTGTCTGTTCGGTGCCTGTTCGAGGGCAGTGAAATCCCCATAGAGAAGCAATGCTTCGTCTATTCAGAGAACAAAAACCAGCAGTGAAAAGTTGCCGAATTGCCCTGCTGTTCAGTGGTTTCATGCGACAGGTTTATTCAGGCGAATCTCCTAGGCTTCAATGTTAAAAATATTCCCGTTTTAATTCAATATCTAATAAACCATTGATTATAATATTCTGCAGTAAAAAGTCTATTTATAGATTTTTTTTAGGATCTTTTAGGGATTTTTCTGCATTTTTTTAAAATCGTTTTTTCTTTTTTCTGTAACAGCCCTTTTTATTATCATTCATTGAATCTTATATGTAAATTTCAGACATTTTCGTTCTGTAGTTTCTTTGCAAACAGCGTTTCACTTTTCAATCATTCAAGCCTACTGTTTTTTTTTTCTCACTCCACTCGTTTGCGGTGTCGGGTTTTTCCAGCGGCTACTCTGCACTGTGATCGGCGACTGCTCAGGTTTCTCCGGCGTGTTCAGCGGGGTTAATCCAGATGTTTTTTACGGGTTTCAGTGTGCGTTCGCCGGGTTTTGCGGTGAGCGTTCGTCGGGTTTGCGGCGACTTTTCCCTGCACTACGACGGCCCCGTGGTGCTTGCTGAATACGCCGCAGGGTCACCGAAATGGGATCGCCAAATCGCACCGAATTGAAGAGAATGAAAAGTCACCGTGACTTTGATTCTCTTTGAATAACCCTGCTAGTTTCTTAATACTGACGAATAGCAATACAGAAATATTTTTGGAAAACTCGCTGGTTGAAATTTCTTTTCATAGGATACGATCCATGGCACTTTAGGATGTTACAAACAAAAATTGTTGCAAAACAAAAAATACAGGGTGTCTGGGTGAAAAGGATCCAAAAATAATTGTATATCTCTGAAAATATTTATTTCCTAAATGTCTGTTTTTTGCCATCACAGAGGGAATCATGTAAAGTTTTCCATCATTGACATGTTGTGTGACAGGAACAAAGGAAAAACAACAGAGTTAAAAAGAAACAATTTGTAAGCAAAAAATTTCTTCCAACTCAAAACTATGTGGGGTAACCCCAGACCATACATACCAGAAATAAATGAGTATGGCCAGACGATGATCAAATAAAGAGATAAAACATAACTTTTAATAATGACATACAGGGTTATTCAAAGAGCTCCGAATTGCTTGAGAAAGGTAACCGAACGCTGATTACCAAACGCTGAAAATCAGTGTTCGGTTACCTTTCCTGGCCATTCGGCTATCCAGAGAGCAGGCAATTCCCCAAATCCTAGCGAATTGCCTGCACATACGGTGCCTGTTCGGTGCCTGTTCGAGGGCAGTGAAAACCCCATGAAAAGCAATGCTTCAGCTATTCAGAGAACACAAACCAGCAGTGAAAGGTTCCCCTAATGTCCTGCCATTTGGTGGTTTAATTCGGCAAGTTTATTCAGGAGAATCCCATAGGCTTCAATGTTAAAAATATTCCCGTTTTAATTCAATATCTAATAAACCGCTCATTATAAAATTCTGCAGTAAAAAGTCTCTTTATTTATAGATTTTTTTAGGATATTTTAAGCAATTTTCTGAATTTAATTTTCTTTTTAAAAGTCAGATTTTTTTTTTTTTTAAGTTTACTTATTTTTGCTATAACAGCCCTCTTTATTATCATTCCCTGGACCTCATATGTAAATTTCAGACATTTTCGCTCAGTAGTTTCTTTGCAAACAGCGTTTCATTTTCAATCATTCACACAAACTGTTTTGCTAATTTATTCACTGCCTCGTCTGCTGTGTCGGCGGCTTCTACGTGTGATCGGCTCCTGCTCAGGTTTTTCGATGGGTTAATCCAGATGTTTTTGGGGGTTTTCGGAGTGCATTCGGTGGGTTTTGCGGTGACTTTTCCCTGCAATTTGGGGACCCTGTGGTGCTTGCTGAATACAATACACCGCAGGGTCACCGAAATGGGATCGGCAAAAGGAACCGAATTGAAGAGAACGAAAAGTCACCGAATGTGCGGTGATTTTTCGAATCTCTTTGTAGATTTGTCATTTGATGGATCTTTTTATTCTATCAGGTCTATTCACTAAGGCTAGGGTCAGACGAACGTTGTCCGTGAAAAAGTGCGTTCGAACGAATGAACGTATTTTTTCACGGAATACGCGATAGCGGTCATACGATGCGCCTTTTCATCCGTGATTTTGTACGGATCATCAATAAAACCCTTTTTGCGTCTGGACGTTTTGTTGGCCGGACATTAGCAGCGTCTGACGTCTCCCAATCACGCACACACGCCGCTATGCGGGCGCAGCGCACTCTGTACGTCCATACTAGCGGTTTGAATGTTCTTGAAAAAATGCGTTCGTTTGCCACTTGCGTTGCACGGATGAACTTTCATGCGGCCGTTCGTCGTATGCTGCCCGGCATTGGACGTCATTTGCTGCTAGCATAGCCGTGATTTCGTGCGGCTAAACGCACGTTAAAACTGCGTTCGTCTTACCCCAGCCTAAAGGGGTTATTCAGAGAGCACCGAAATCTTGCTGACATTTCGCTTCACTGCACTTCGGGGAATCAAAGTTCCCCACCCTGCGGTGTATTCAGCATGCACCACAGGGTTTCGGACTGCAGGGAAAACCCGCTGCAAACCCGCCGACCACCCGTTGAAAAGTCACCGAACATTCACCAGAAACCGCAGCAAAAAACACGCCAAACACGTCGGAAAAAGACGCCGATCACAGCGCAGACCAGCCGCCGGAAACAGCCGACAAGCTGATGAACGGGGTAAAAAAAAACAAAAAACACAGTATGCTTGGAAGTGTCAAAATAGAAACGCTGTTTGCAATAAAACTGCTGAACAAAAATGCCTGGAATCAACATATAAGATGCTATGAATGATAATAAAAAAGGTCTGTTACAGAAAAAAGAAAAAACGGAAAAAATATTTTGCAGAAAAAAATCACGAAAAATGCCTAAAAAATAAAATCAATAATAAAGAGACTTTTTACTGCAGATCAAAATAATAAACGGTTTATTAGATATTGTATTAAGACGGGAATATTTCTAACTTTGAAACCTATGGGGTTCGCTTGAATAAACCTGCCGAATGAAAACACACGAACAGCAGGGCATTTCGGCAACATTTCTCTGCTGTTCGTTGTTCTCTGAATAGATTAACCATTGCTTGTCTATTGGGGATTTCGCTGCCTTCGAACAGGCACTGTACTGGCTGGCAGTTCGCCAAAATTTGGCGAACTGCCTGCTCTTGAATAGACGAATGGCCCCAAAATGTCACCGTACGGGGAAATTCCTTATTCAGTGACATTTCGGGGCCAGATCGGCTCTCTCTCTGAATAATCCCTTAAAGGCGAAACTCAGGAGAATGACTGGAGAAGAGAAAAATTCTAGGTCAAAATAGCCAAATCAGAAAAATTCTCCCATTCATCTCACTTTCCAAATCGGCTATTTGGTCTAGATTGTTCTCTTCTCCTGCCAATTCTCCTGAGTTTCACCTTTAGTGACAGACCTGTATATGTTTCTATAGCATAGGTGCAAAATGCAACAAATCTCAGGTATAAGTCCTGATGCACAGTAATTGAGCGGATAAAAGAAAAAACACTTCAAAAACACACTCAAGTGAATGTACCCCGCTCTTCATACAATAAATAGGCAGAAAAACAGAATCCTGTTCATTAAAGGAAACGAGTCTTTGAGGGTCTGTAATTATTGGACAGACAGATCCATAGAACAAACATCAAGGTCTTGGAAGAATGTAATAATGGGGCCTCTATGTTTAAACTGATGCGTTCAGATAATTATTACCACACTTTGGGAGGAATCTTATAAGGTGTCGGCGTACGACGATGATGTCCTGTTGTCACTGACTGATCCTGAGACCTCGCTGGGGGCGCTGAATATCCTCCTGCTCCGATTCTCAGAGGTTGCTGGCTATAAGGTAAATTTGGACAAATCAATGATTTTACCTTTCCACCTGTCTGATGTTATGGTCTCCCGATTTAACACTCTGTACGGCTTTAGGACGTCCTCCTTGTCCATTCCGTATCTTGGTGTTAACTTACCTGCCTCCTCTGCTGACGTTTATAAGGTGAACTACACCCCGATGTTCGCGCAACTTCGGTGGGACCTGGAGGCCTGCGACAAGGAGTGTATTCTGGCTTGGCGGGATACACTGTATAAAAATGAACCTCCTACCTCGTCTCCTGTACTTGTTCCAGGCTCTCTTGGGCCTGGTCGACTTGAGTGACCTGGATGTTATGCAAAGTAATATAGATGCTTTTGTGTGGCGCCGGGGCAGGCGACGAGGGGCCAGAACTACTCTTTATCGTTCCAGGGACTCGAGGCTTGGGGTTGCTGCACCTTCTACGATATTATCAAGCAGCCCAATTGGCACAGGTCGTGGCGGCCCACTCTCCACCAACCTCGAAACGCCTTGTAGATTTTGAATAGGCGCTGATGTGGCCTGATGCCCTGAGATTTTGCCTTTGGACTCGTCGATCTGATTGCCTCCCCCTAACCACATCCTGCCCCTCCATCCTCCAAACGTTAACTTTGTGGGATAAACTCTCGCTCAAAAAGAACTTGCGAGGAGGCATATCACCTCTCATGCCCCTGTGGGGGAACCAACGCTTAACTCTTGGACTATGCCCAGCGCCCTTTGCTGGCCTGGCCAGCTGTGCTCTCCTACGCATTCGTGACATGTATCCAGGTGGGAACTTGGTGTCGTTCAAATCTTTAGCCGACAGGGCAATCCTTTCTCCTAGTGAATTTTTCAGGTACCTGCAACATCATCATTTTGTGACTCAGGAGATACGGCAGGGCGTTGAAGCCCATCCTACCTTTTTCGAACGCCTTTGTCTAACTGGATCCCCTCCTAGGGGCCTGATCTCTCTCCTTTATGTGCACTTGTCGAGGACATCTGGATCTACTGCCCTCAGTTACATAACAGGTTGGATAACGGGAACTAGGCCCCCAGATTGACGGAGATGATTGGGTGGACATCTGGAAAGCCACCCGTACGGTGTCCATATGCACCACTCTTCAGGAGCAATCCATAAAACTCTTGATGAGATGGTATGTTACCCCGATGCTTCTTCACAGAACTTACCCTTCGACACCGGATTTATGCTGGAGATTGTGCGGAGACCGTGGTACACAGGCCCACATGTGGTTGAGGTGCCCGCTGATTGTCAAATACTGGGAAGAGGTTGGTACACTGTTGACCCAAGTGTTCCAGATCCCTATCCCACTAGACCCCTATACTTACCTCTTTGCTAAACCAGTGCTGGCTTGTCCATCCACAACTGCTTCTGTCTAAGATCCTGTTGGCGGCCAGGAAGGCGGATGCGGAACAATGGCCCTCGATTGCCTTGCCATCACTGTCGCGCGTCCACCAGACAATGGACTACATTAGATTGATGGATGAACTTTCGGCCACCCTTCACCACACTATGTCCTCATATCAAAAAAATATGGGAAGCATGGGACTCCCAGGATGACTATGGGGTAGTGTGCACTGTCGGGGGCTTCAAATGCCGCCTGTTTCACTATCATTTGTATATTGTGATACTGGTGTGTGCTGGTTATGGTATTTACGGGATGGAGCGCCGGAGTGCTTGTAGAGGTGTGCCTGTGGAAACCCAACCTCCCTTCCCCCCTCTCTCCCAGTCTTCCCTTCTTTTCTCTGTGTCCTCTTGTGCTTTTCTATTTCTTCATTTTTCTGTCGTAGGAAAATGTAGGTAACAGGAGAATTACCTGTATGTGTATACATATGTCTCGATTTGCTCGTTTTACCATTTATAAATAAAGTCTTTTTTAAAAAAAAGATTATAACCACACAAGAGCCCTTGTCTGTGAGTACTCAGTACTCAGCGTGGACCCAGATAGTGAGTAAAAGGCACACGATACTTTGTTAATCTTGTCAAGTTCGGATTTAAGCATGTGGATAGATATTACAAGAGAATTATCTCCCCCGGGGGGGGGGGTCAATGGCTGGTCAAAGAGATTAAGCTCACAGTCATTAAAATGACAAGGAGCCAGTCATTAGAAGGGTAAAATGTATGCAGAAAATATAATAAATTATCTACGCGTTTCGCTGTGACTAGAGCAGCATCTTCAGGCGTATTGTGCAATGTGAGTGTTACCAAAGGGAAAAAGTGTGCTTGCCCCCTATGCTATATAAACATATTGTAGATTTGTCATTTGATGGATCTTTTTTATTCTATTTGATTATTAAAAGTTAAGTTTTATCTCGTTATTTGATCATCGTCTGGCCATATTCACTTATTTCTAGTTTTTTCCATGCCTGCACATGCACCAGCTAGTCTCAGCATTCTGACTGACCATAGGACAAACTCAGATTCCTCACGTGTCATTAGGGGTGGTTTGTATCGCGAGAAGATTCCTGGGAGATGGATCGGCAGAGGTGAGCCAATTGATTGTCCACCTCACATGCTAGATTTAAGCCCAATGTTTTTTTTTTTCTGCGAAGTCATGTCAAAAACATTGTTTTGGATCAAGATCACCAATCGTCTGCGCCTGAGAGCCACACAGTGGAAGCTGCAGCTATAGTGGCACTGAACATGCTTCATGCAACGAGGAATGAGGTCGAATATTGCCTGGATATTTGTGGGTCTCCAAAGGTGTTTACATTGAAATTCATTGAGATAATTACAGAGAGTTACAAAAATTTGACGTTATTCCTTTATAATGCTGCAAACCAAAAGAGTATAGATAATAAATCCTTTTTGATATATATATATATTTATTTATTTATTTACATACCTTCTATTCAGACACCCTGTATGTATATTTTGTAATCTATATAGTCAGACTGAAATCTTTATGCCTGGATGGATTGTTGCAATTTCCTGCAATAATGACATAGGCTGGTATCTACGACAGAAATAGAGTAACTTCCAGGAAGCAGTATTTCCCACACAGATATTGACAGAACGATTTCACAGGAAAATCACAACTTACTATATATTCAAATGAGCAACAATCATTTACGCATAAAGACTCTTTTCAACGGTATTAATTATGTACCATAATCCTAAAATATGTGGCGTCTGATGTCACATATGACACATACCTGTCTTAGTATCTAGGAATTTTTAAGATCCTTATGGTTTTTACGTTAGGAAATAGTGAGCTAAGCTTTAGTAACATTTATTTATGAACGGCCTACTATACATGCGCACAGCAAAACAAGTTTGGTTTTAATTTCTTTGGACGAATTGAAAAAAGCACTGTTTACCCATCCATTTTTTTTATAAGCACTCTAATTGCTACAGTTCATTCTTACATTAATGTACCTTGCATTATTTTATTGGACAAGTAAATCAAGCCCCGCTACACCTAGCACTAATGTGCATGTGCTATAGCAAATGCAGTGCCAAAGAATTAGTTCAACATCACAGCAAAATCTATTTCAAAGGGAATAGAAGATTTAAGTTATGAGAAAAGGCTATCAAGCTTAAAGCTGTTTCATTTAGAGAAACGGCACCTTAGAGGGGATCTGATAACCTTATACAAATATATAGGGGGCCATTATAAACCATTGTCTGGAAACCTATTTATTAACAGGACTATACACAGGACACAGGATCACCCATTTAGACTGGACGAAAGGAAATTCAGCCTAAAGCATAGGAAGGGTTATTTTACGGTGAGAACAATAAAGCTGTGGAATTCTCTGCCTGTTGAGGTGGTTGGGTCAGAGTCTGTACAGACTTTTAAACAACGACTGGATGACTTCCTGAAAAAAGATAATATTAAGGGTTATAATATTTAGTATGTGGGTAAAAGCTTCTTGATCCACGGAGAAATCTGACGCCTATCTGGGGTCAAGAAGGAATTTTTTTCCTAGTATGTTGCATAGTGGCGAGCGCTTCAGACTGGGGTTTTTGCATTCTTTTGGATCAACAGCAGTAGGTGATGTGTGAGGCTGAACCCTATGGACGCATGTCTTTTTTCAGCCTATGTAACTGCCAAATTTAATTTCCTGGAATTTGGTTTCAAAACCAAAAATTTATGGACACCCTCTTTGAGTGACAGCAGTCTGATTTGCAAACGGTAAAATGTGCTCTGTAATGGCACCATCAATATGAAACTTTATGAGATCTGAGCAGGGACCTAGTGTAGGGCAGCCAGTAGTGCTGGTGCACTTTCTCCGTGCTTTCAAAAACTTTTATTTGTTCACTATGGGTCTATTGGGTAATCCCAACTTGGATCTGTTGCTGAAGGTGTCTAAGAAGGTACAGTTATACCCTCCTGACGAGGCCTAGCTAGCTTGAAACGATTCATCATGGGCTGCTGTATCTCTTGTGCAGAGGAGACTTCCTTGGTATTTCAGTTCTGGATGTACTTTTCATGGTGAAGGCAATGTGATTTGCACATGGTAACGTCTTCTCTGTATCAGCGCCATCAAGCTAAAACTTCGAGACCCTATCAGGAACTCTCTGAACGGGAGGACACTTATGCTGTTGCGTGTTTTCGGTGCTCTCATAATTTGACTTTGTTCAATATCAAAAAGTGACTAAGATTAAGCAAATGAAGTTTGTTAGATTAAATCTTCAAAAATGCAAAAAAAAATCAGAATAATTCAGCAAAATAGTTGTTCATATTACTGTCCAAAAATATCGCTTATAGGGGCATTCTAGTGGTCTTTAATTTAAACCTTCTTAGGTTCTGACAATAAGGAGTTAAACCAATTTATTCAGATGCTTCAGGACTCCACAGACTTAACTTATTCTTGTTTCAGCGAGGGCGAGTAGACCACTGCTTTGTTAATGGTTTAGGATTAGATGGGTTTGTAAAAAGCGAAACCATACGGCGCATCCAATTCGATTAATAAGTTAATAAGCGTATAGAATATGCTGGAAAAAAGAAGTGCTTAATACCATTAAAAATGTCTTATAAAACATCATTTAAAGTGCATAAGGTAAAATCCAGGATCAAAGTCCAATGTGCAAAAAAAAAAAGTGCTCAAGTGTATAACAGTTCAATACTCAAGGTAATGATAAGGGAAGATGTATCGATCTTCTCCAAAGTGCTGGTGTCGAATTCTTTTATTCGTCAGTGTCCCTCAAAGAAAACACATCATAGAAAAATGATAGTGCAGATGGTTAGTGCAAAATTGATCAAATTATTAAAGCCAAAGTCTAGACCACTCACATTTGTGGGAGCCTACAAGATCCCGGCTCAAGGAAGAAGAGCTTGCGGCCAAATATAGGGTGACACTTCCCTTCTTCTGTCCGTAATGGATGCGATTCTCTAGCCCCACAGTATTAGGCTCAATGGGTATAGCTTTGGACTCTCTTGAAGGTGGAGACCCAGACCCTTTTATCTCGGCGGCAGTTGATCCATGTATCCAAGGAAAAAAATCGGAGAAAAGTGGCGAATGTGGAATTACAAACCAAAATATTTATTTGGAACAAGTAATAAAAGGTAGGACAAAAGTCTACCGAGACGCGTTTCGGCTTAAAAAAGCCTTCCTCAGTCGGTATAAGAACTTAATAATGTCCATAAAAAAACAGTGTAAAAGTACTTCTTTTATGGACATTATTAAGTTCTTATACCTGGTTTGTAATTCCACATTCGCCACTTTTCTCCGATTTTTCCTTGGATACATGGATCAACTGCCGCCGAGATAAAACGGTCTGGGTCTCCACCTTCAAGAGAGTCCAAAGCTATACCCATTGAGCCGAATACTGTAGGGCTCTAGAATCGCATCCATTACGGACAGAAAGAAGGGAAGTGTCACCCTATATTTGGCCGCAAGCTCTTCTTCCTTGAGCCGGGATCTTGTAGGCTCCCACAAATGTGAGTGGTCTAGACTTTGGCTTTAATAATTTGATCAATTTTGCACTAACCATCTGCACTATCATTTTTCTATGATGTGTTTTCTTTGAGGGACACTGACGAATAAAAGAATTCGACACCAGCACTTTGGAGAAGATCGATACATCTTCCCTTATCATTACCTTGAGTATTGAACTGTTATACACTTGAGCACTTTTTTTTTTTGCACATTGGACTTTGATCCTGGATTTTACCTTATGCACTTTAAATGATGTTTTATAAGACATTTTTAATGGTATTAAGCACTTCTTTTTTCCAGCATATTCTATACGCTTATTAACTTATTAATCGAATTGGATGCGCCGTATGGTTTCGCTTTTTACCTTTGTCCTTTTTGACACATATTTTGGTTGTTTTATATGTGTTTTACCATACTATAGGCAGCATTTGACTATTTATTAGCACTTACTTAGCACTTTAACTGAATATTTAGTTAACAGGCGCCCACACTGTATAGTGTATATATATACACACTCTCTAATTTAGATGGGTTTGTGTCTGAATTCAGATTACAGAAAACCAGAAAAAGCGAATGCAAAAGAGAAAGAAAACAGTAAATTCCCCAAAATATATAATTATTTGACAAGTCATTTTGTCATGGAACCAGATTCCTTATTTGTTTCTCCCCTATGCTTTTACTTAAAATGGATTATTCCACTCTCCCTGTCTAACTAACATAAATAGTTTGGTCCAGCCCTATTTCCTAATTAGCAAAGCCTGTCTTCCTGTCAGTCTTCCACAGAGGCAGTCAGCAAGCCTCTATGTATCGGGTGATTGCATCTTGGTTTTACTGTCCTCCCCATAACAAGGTACACCTGAGAAGCCCTCCTCTTCCTTCAAGTCACCTTTTATTTGCTGTCACTTCCCCAATAAAGTAAAGAAAATATAAAGGACTCTTTGTGCTTTCAAAAGGGGATGAGTTAAAGCTATCTGACTTCAATCATATCCTGAATGTGACATTCACTTCTCGCATATGACCCTGTGGTCCCAGAATAGATTTCAAAGATTTAAAGCTAATCAGTTTAGCAATAGAGATAACGGGCTAAATTACAATCTTCGCGCAAATGTTTGCGCCGGTGCAATACAACGTTAACGCAAGGGGTAAAACCATTTGCGCCTAATCCCGTATTACATAGTCAGCGCAACAACCACACGCAATCGTCTACCGCGGGGGAACCTGCGCGAACCCTGCGCAAGCTTACTGTACTGCGCGCGTGTCCTATACTTACCATTGTGAGCGCAAATGCGAATGTGCGCTGGTACGTGGATGGTATTACAATCTATTTTCGCGGTAATTACTGCATAACCTTTGCGCGCATAATTTTAGCAACTCCTAAAAGCTGGTGGTAACGGCATATCTGAACAACCTGGCTAACCCCAAATATATATATATAATTAAAAGGAATGCAACAATATAATGGATGATGGCAGGTGTGTGTGTATTATTACTGTAGCATATGTGCTCACTTTGCATCATAGACGCAGAACCCGTCTCCGATGCCTCTGCCAGGCGCAATCCAGTTGTGTTAGATAGTTGGGCTTCTTCATTTTGATTGGCTGAATGGGTGCAAAAGACTGCGCGCGCAAAGATTTTTGCGCGAGACGGCACTGCGCCAGCATTTGCGCGTGTCCTTTTTGCACGCGCAATTGATCGGCGGATGAAAAAAATTGCGAGGATTGTAATTCCAGCGGTAATTTGCGCGCGCAAAAGTTTAACACTTGGCGCAAGAATTTTTGCTTTCCGCAAGGCTTTTTGCGCGAAGATTGTAATATAGCCCAACATATTTAGAGTACATTGAAAATGACAAGTAGATTAAAAGTAGTTGTTTTGAATTACATTTATAGTAGATAATTCCTTTCCACTATTCTGTCTGTTTGTACCTTTGTGTTTGATTACTTTTATTTCTTTTGTTTCTATTTGTTTATTTTCATTTTTATATACTCCACATAGTTTGGAACACATTCGCCAGTACTGTTTTGGGTTTCCTATTGGACTGATACCTGTGTTAAGCTGATCATCAAAAAGCCATTGGCCATTGGCCCTTTCGCTACAAAGTGATTTTCAAAAAAATACACTGCCAGGAAGCAGTTGTTTTTTTAAAAAATATTTTTACTTAGTTATACAGAAGAAATATTTGGAAATGTTTCCAATATATTTCTCACTCGAATAGCCTATTTGGCAGACAGGTGTCGCCACATGCTGGCCAGAAATAGTTACTGCAGTTCTGAGCTCCAGCAAGGATCAGGAGGGGAGATGTCCAATACAGACATTCCCAGCTGGTTTTAAAAGTGTGATCATCTCTGGCATCATGTTCACAGTGCTAAAAGTCAGGGGCACCTTCTGGAGACCAAATGCAAACAAAATTTGTTTGCAACTAACAAAATTTTATTTACAATGATACAGTATAGTTCCAGGTCATGTCAACACAATCTTGGGCTGCTGTGTATGCTACTGCTGATTGTGTATACACGATCACAGTAATGAAGGGGTTAAAATGCACCAGGACCAAAAAAGGTGACGTTTGCTGCGTGCCTAGAAAAATAAAAGAAAAAATGGAGAGTATTTTTTACTGTGTTTCGGAACGAAACATTTCTATAGAAATATGCCGTCTACATACTCACATCGTATGAAGTATAATAGTGGCAGGAACATCATTTTATCATTATCCTTTGCTAATAATAGTCACAATCTTTAAACTTACAGTAAACTACGTGAGTGGACACAGGACACCATTTTACGGGTAATTCCAATTTAAAAGAGAAATAGAAACGAAAACACAAACTAAACGTAAATCACCGTAAACCACAAACATTCACGGATGTTGTAAGAATATTTCACAACTATAATTCATTTTGAGCAGAGCACGATCACTGCAGGTTAAGACATGAATAGGTTTTACGCTAGAAAGACAGGGGAAATACAATTTCTTCACATCCTATACTTAAACACTAAAGGTTAAGACCTACGTATGTTACACATTCTCAGCAATTAGTTATGCGATCATCGCAAAGATATACTACAATGCTCATATAAGCCATAAAAATCAGACTATCACGTTTCAGAGTGTTTACTATAACTTTTAATTTAATTTATGTCACAGATTTCTTTAGCATGGATTGAGGTATTTAAAAATGCAATGTTGAATTGTATATGTGATAATTCTTTTATATGTTCTTCTCTTGTAAGTAAAAAAGAACAATGGCCTCTGTCCTATTTTCTGCAACCCGAAACATTGAGTGTTCTCGCCATATGAATATAATTGGAGCCCATGGGTATTATGTGGAATCAACCTAACATATTTTTTTTTTTAAAAAAAGGGATACTAATAGGAAGTCTTCATCATGACTAAAGAGGAAATGACGTGTGTAAATGGTCTAGTAGAGCATTGACCTCACTATCTGCAGAGCTAGACGTATTACTCAACCATGTTTAACTTTAGACGTTGAAGAAGACAGACTCCCTACACAAGATAACAATGCAGCTAGTAATGGCATTGCGTCAGCAACAAAGACATCTGAAACATTAGAAGTCAAGAAGAGGAGGACACTGCACCATGTAGTTTCTAACCATTTTACTTTTATACAGTTTATTGATACAGCCTGAGACACATAAAGGAAGTATGAATCATGAAAGACTGCCAGTACACGAGTGAAAATAATGCGGCCTCCATGGCACGTATCTCAAATTGTCGCTGTATTCTAAAGATACAGTTTATCTTTTCGTTCTATCTTGTTTATTATCTTTTGTTTATTTTTTCTCTATGAGCCTAGACGGTTATCAGATGTGTACCCCTTGCACGAGGTGTCTAGAGAGGTGCCAGCTATACTCTTAACACTCGTGTGCCGACAGCCTTAACAGAGAGAGGAAGGAACGTCTGTGAGAGTGGACGCTCCTTCCACTCTGTGTGCTCAGCATACAAAGCGCGATCCTCCTATGGAGGATCGCGCTTTGTATCCCTGTCGGCGTCCGTTTACCTTTTTGACGGGGAGGGCTTTTTCACGTCCGGTGGTTGGCCCTCCCTGTCACCCTGTCAAAACGGCACGGACGCAGGGAAGTGCGGGCTCACTCTCGTGCAGTGGAAACATCCATGGCACTCCAGTTCTGACCACCTTTTTAAGTGACAGTGGTCCAATTTGCAAATGGTATTGTTCTCTCTGTTATGACATCATAAAGCTTAAACCTTAGGAGACCTGCGTGGGGACTCACAGCAGACCGGCAACTCATGTCCATGCCTGTTCGCAGGGATCTCATAAACTTCTTTTTGTTGTCCTTAGACACCATGACTGAGCTAGCTATCGGCATAAAATCAAGTTATATATTAGATTACTCTTATAAAAGATATCATAATAACTTTGCAAAAAAAAAATCACATTCGAAACACCCAGGAACAGTTTGAACATCCACATCTCCCAGTTTTGAAGTGGAACCGGAAGCATCAGAGAAATCCTTGAAGCCAGTATCTCTTGTTGGCGGATTTCTGCATGAGGTGCTTGCCAACCACTCGCTCTGGTGAAGACAGTGATTGCAAGTGAAGGACAGGGTAGATCAATGACCCGTAGAGTCTGAATGCGTGACAGCCAACTGGATTGCTGCCTTCATGACCTATTGATCCTTTTTTTAATTGCTTCCGTTTTTCATTATGATTAAAAAACAAATTGTGCTTCGTTAGGAGAATAAGGGATCACGAATCCATCAGAAAATCTACTTGTCCAAATAAAAGGTACATTATCCTTATTTCAGAATAAGAATGTTAATCACACCCAAGGGATAAAACAGAATTTCAATGATACAAGGTTGTATTCTGAGAAATCGTAGAATTCCAATGCATTGCATGATTATCATGACCACAACACAGCAGTGACGTGCGGTGAGGTCAGTGGCTGGTGAGGCACTGGTTAGTATCAGAGCCAGATATACAAAAGCAAAACAGCCAAAAAACATTCTAGCTCCCAAAGAGGAGGCTTCAGGCATTTAGTACATCAGAAGGACAGACACTGCGAGTAAGGACTGACTGGAAGCCGATTCTGTTCCCACAGACCTTTATACAGAACAATTATCTTACAATATGCCTTCTAAATTGCATTGGTAAAGACTTCTTAAATGAAGAATCTGCAGTCCTGGGTCCTTGTACCTGGACTTGTTTTCATACAGGGTTATTCAGAGAGGTGAAAAGCAGGCGAATGACTGGAGAATGGAAAATTCTAGGTCAAAATAGCCAAACCAGAAAAATTCTACCATTCATGATCTGCTATTTTGACCTAGAATTTTCCATTCTCCAGTCATGCGCCTGCTTTTCACCGCTCTCTGAATAACCCTGATACAGGGCTATTCAGAAAGAGGTGAAAACCTTGAGAATGACTGGAGAAGTGAACATTCTAGGTCAAAATAGTCAAACCAGAAAAATTCTCCCATTTATCTCACTTTCCAAATTGGCTGTTCATTTTCCTGCCAATTCTCAAGGTTTTCACCTCTCTCTGAATAACCCTGATAATCATTGTGCTGGCTACACTATCCAGGGATATTCAGAGAGAGGTGAAAACCTTGAGAATTGGCAGGAAAATGAACAGCCAATTTGGAAAGTGAGATAAATGGGAGAATTTTTCTGGTTTGACTAGAAGTTTAACCTCCAGTCATTCTCCAAGGTTTTCACCTCTTTCTGAATAGCCCTGATACAGGGTCATTATTCTGCTTTTCACCACTCTTTGAATAACCCTGATACAGGGCTATTCAGAAAGAGGTGAAAACCTTGAGAATGACAGGAGAAGTTAAAATTCTAGGTAAAAATAGTCAAACCAGAAAAATTCTCCCATTTATCTCACTTTCCAAATTGGCTATTTGGTCTAGAATCAGTGTTTCTCAACTCGTTTCCTCGGCCTGGTTTGCCAGATATGTGAAGCACAGGTGATATAATTTGCTGCTCAGTGTTTGCAATATTCAGTCTGCATTTTTCCAAGGTGAGCTGAAAAATCTAGCCTGTAGTGGGTCCTGGGGACTGGAGTTGAGAAACCCTGGTCTAGATTGTTCATTCTCCTGCCAATTCTCAAGGTTTTCATCTCTCTCATTGTCATTGTCTTTGTGATGAAGATGACATGTCTTGTCTGTCACAGTAACATGATTAATTCCCAAAAGCGCAACAACAACAAAAAATAGTATGAGAAAAATGATAAGAAAGAAAAAAGAGAAACTGTCAAATCCAGTTATAGGAAAATTAAGAAATTCCCTAAAACCACAAACTTTCAGGGAACTGATGACAGCAATACAGGGAGATTTTGACATCCATACACAATGTATCCATTATAATCTGTGATCTTTTTCTTATTAAATTATTTATCTTTATATATTGATTATTTTACAGGAAACTATAAAACATTAATTAATGAATCTGGTAAAAATGTATTTAGAGCATATATCCATTGCAGTTCCATTTTCTTTAGCATCATCACAAAATTATTACATCTGGGGAGCCTGCGGGGTCTCAGGGGGGTCCCGGGCGCAAGGCACCGTTAGCTGGCCGAGTGCCAGGAGTTCCAGTGGTCCCTGGCATTCCAGCGGCTGGTCGGGGGCCGTGACGCGTCGTGATGACGCGGAGCCGCCGGCCTTTAAGTAAAGAGCGTGCGTTCTGAGTCATTGCCTTGACGTGGAGTCTGTTTCCCGCATCGCTGAGTGTATTCGTATTTCTATTGACTCATTCTCTGGTTACTGACCCGGATTGTATGAGGACCTTTATAAAAATGTAAGTGGCGCCGAACTGGCAAAAAGGTGGAGGAAATGGCACCGCGATTGCAGGTAGGTACGGCTGCTATATCTCCCAAGGGTTATCCCTACAAAACCCAAACAAATATCCACAATTTACAAAAAATGGAGAAAGCGCCAGTGTGAATCCCACAACCACGGCACGCCAAACACAGAAATAATCACACCCAATATATGTCAGTATATAACTGAAAAAGGGATACAGTTTCCAAAGCATGTGAATGTAGCCGGATCGGCATTCTGATGAACATGTAAAAGAAAAGAGGCAAAAACACATTGCGCAATACATATGTAATAAATGGTATAACGAAGTTCTGGTAATGGAAATCCACTCACATGGGCCAGAGCCTGTACGATTCAAGGCTCTATATGAAAGCGTTCGGTCCCTTCAGGGATGACCCTGTCCCTCTTCATATACCCTCCGAGTATAAGATGGATGCCATGTAAGGATGAACACAGAGATGGACCATAGCGTAATTCAATAACATAAGCAGATAATTTTAGCTTTCAATAGGACCAAACTCACGTGATATAGAGCCTGTGCCGTGTCCACTGGCTCCGTAATAAAGCTTGGGTGTATTAGGGACACACCAATCCCCTTTGAGCCAGAAAAAGAAACCTTCTTTTGTATATATGAAAAATTTAATGAAACATGAACCAAAACACGTTTCGCCGTGACATAGCGGACATTCAGAGTGACAGTGACAATGACATGCCTAAATACGTATCCGCAAAGACGAATAGAACACATGATTGGAAGTATTATCACATCAGTGATTCATAAATTAACCAATCAAGGACTTATTTTGGATTGAATGAGGAGTAGAACTAATCATCACTAAGGATGTCAACCAAGGAAGCAAAATGCATTTTATGTACATATAGCTTTATTTTTCTTTCTACTTATTTCTCATATATTATGTTAACTTGGAGCTGAGGTTGCAGCTCGTGTTTAATGGAAACCTTGGATTTCTGAGCAAAAAAGACCTCTGCACTCCAAAGAACCAGAGTGATTCTTCCTACTTAATGTTTGGTGTGCTATGGTGTTATACTCGCAAGATAACCCTTTTTCTCATTATCAGTCCAACAAGAATGAACTCCAATTAAAGAAGGGGCCCAACTTTATACGGCAAATGCACAGTATACCACACCACCATAAGATGCACAGAAATACGTGAGGATCTCTTCATTTTTAAATTGATTAAACCCCCGCATCATTTTTCATATATTCTGCTATATCACCTTCTGATCAATTATGAGGTTTGTTCCAGAATGCAAAATGCTAGGGATGTGCAATTTGTTTCGTTCCGAATTGAATTTCGTACAAAATTGACCATTTTCGTTCTTTCGGAAGCATTTCCGAAACAAAATATCAGCCGCCCGAAATTACGAAATCCCGATTCAAATTTTTAACACAAACGAAATCATTTTGTTATGGGACCTAAACGAAATAAAACGGAATGCAAATTATACGAAATGCTGCAAAAACGGAACCAAACGATCAAAAAAGAAATAAATTTTGTAATGAAATGAAGTGAAACTAAAAAAACTGAACCAAATGACCTGACATGAAAACAAAATGATCTAAAATGTAAAAAAACTGAACTAAAAGGTCTAAAACGGAAAAAAAAAGAACAGATCACTTTTTTTTTTTTTATTGTAATAAAGTTTTATTAAGTTTTCTGAAACATACATTCCATGACACTAAGTGCATTGCCACATATTCAAACAGTCGCGAGTTATTTGGGACGTAGGTATCAGATAATAAAGTGCGTATTTTCGATACGGCGTCTCATTGAACATCATACATGAACACATATATAATACAAATTTAGTAAAAAAGGTAGGGATATAACCTATGACAAGGGAATAAAAGAAATAGGTGGGGGCTAGGGGGTTGGCTAGTCATTTGTTATGCAATTGCGGTCAAGGGAGATGAGCAGATCACTTTTTAATTAATGCAGATGCTTTTTTTCACCACAGTTTTCAATGTTAAAAAATCCCCGTTTTTATTAAATATTTCTTAAACCATTTATAATTTTCAATTTCAACAAACAGACATTTTTTAATTTATATTTTAGGATTTTTTTGAAATTTTTCAGGATTTTTTGAGTGAAAGTTTAGTTTTCCTAACTTATTTTAAATGTGATAATGAGGTCTGTTTTTCTTTGCTGAACGCATGCAGCTGAATTATTTTCTTACAGTCTGTGTGCGTTCAGCAATAAAAAAAATGGCTTTTTGGTTTGCTGCAATTGAAAACTATAAATGGTTTAAGAAATATTTAATAGAGACAGGGATTTTTTTTAACATTGAAAACTATGGTGGAAAATTCGAATTGATATCAACTTTGAATTGAATTTGATATCAACTATCGAATTGATTTCAACTATCGAATTGAACTTAACTTACAATACAAGTAATAGTCAGCAAATTACTTTATGAAAAAATTTATTTCGTTTCACTGTTTAGTTTGACTCAAATACTAAATCTGTGACACAGCTTAATATTTATCCCTAGCTTGTCTTTTAAGAGCGAAATTCCCCGAATTGTGAATTCAGCATTCACCGCAGGGTCCCCAAAGTGCAAAACCACCAAAATTATTGGATCCAATCTGATAAACCACCGGGAACCTGCCGGAATACAGCAGATCGGATCTGATATGACACCAAAAATCCGCCGAACGGGTCCCAAAAAAGATGACGATCCGCCAAACACAGCGCTGACCAGCCGCAACAGGGTGAAAAAAAAAACTCTGCAACTTTTAAAAATTTAAACGCTGTTTGCAAAAAAACTACTGGACAAAAATGTCTGGAATTATCATATAAGGCGCTATGAATAATAATAAAAATTAAACCTGCCGAATGAAACCACAGAACATCAGGGCATTTCACTGACATTTCATTGCTGTACGGTGTTTTCTGAATATGAACCATTGCTTCTCTTTGGGGATTTCACTGCTGCCAAAGGTCACCGTATTACCCTTGCAATTCACTAATATTTGCAAATTGCCAGGTTTTGAATAGCTGAATGGCCCCGAAATTGCACCGCATGGTAGAAATTCACTGTTTGGTGCAATTTCGGGGCCAGTCCGGCTCTCTCGAATAACCCTGTGTTTTTTTCTGAGGGTTGTTCCGAAATGCGAAATTAGTAGACCACCAACAAAAGACTGCTTAGTCAATCATACACCCAATCATAGTGTCTCTTTACTAGAATGTCCAATTAGCCACCAGTACAAACAAAAACACACACTTCTCCTCACCTGATTAGTATATTGTGTTATTAGGCCAACTTGGCTTGAAATTTGTTGTTTTGACCTCAGACTTCACCCTCGTCACCTTATAAACATGTTTAAGGTTTTATGTTGCCAAGAGAGGGAGACTCTGACTGGTGGAGGGTGTCTCCACTTCATAAAACCTGTCAGCTGTTTTTCTCAGTAACAACACAACGGCATTTTATCTATTATATGATTAACCAGTAGGGAAAATTCCATGGAGGATGAGATGTCTGGAAGCCGTTTTGCCAGTCTTTGCAAGAGTTGTGATTCTTCTGGACTTTGCGCATAATATTATTACAAGCCATTTCCCCTTGTACCATGAATGACACTGCCTTCTGGGGTTTAAATGACCACATAATGAATCTGACATGTGTATCTTTTGTTTACAATTGCATTTATCATATTTCAGCTCAACCCTTTCACTGCTCAGCAGTGTTGTTGAAACAAAATTAGCATAACATTATGCGTTAATTTGTGCGCGAAGCGTTAAACGTTAACGTGTGTGAATTAACGCTGGTATTACAATCCGCGTGCATTTTTTCATCCGTCAAAAAATAACGCGCAAAAAAAAGACGTGCAAAAACACGCACGCATTAACGATGCGCACAGAAATCGGTGGGCGGACTGTTTTTTCACGCGATTCAGACAATCAGAATTAAGAACCACAATTGTCTCCCGTTAAGTTTTTGCGCCTGTCAAAATCAATCTGAGTATATATGCTGCAGCAATAATAAAAACACGCACAACTTCTCCATTTTATTGTTTGGGTATGTGTAGAATGTGTAACTATACGTTGCTGTATTTTTATTTTTTGGGCTGGTGTATTTGGTTTCGGCCAGAACGTTCAGATTTGCCGTTACCACCAGCTTTTCAAAGACGTTAAAATTATACGTGTAAACGTTGTCCGTTAAATTTTGCGCATAGATTGTAACACCATCCGCATACCAGCGCACAAAGGCATTTGTGCTCACAATGTTAAGTATAGGACGCTCGCAGTACATTATGCTCGCAGTACTTTACGCTCGCAAAGGGTTTGCGCAGGTTCACCAGCGGTAGACGTTAACGCGCATTTTTTGAGTGGACATTGTAATACGACGTTCTGCGCAAAGGGTTTTGCCCCTCACGTTAATGCGTTTTTGTGCACGCATTAACGAATATAATAGAGCCCCAGATGTGTAGATAACCTCTAAGTGTTCATGATCATTTGGGAGCATTTTGATATTTTCAACCCTATTTGAATAGTGATATTGTCAGTATTTCAACTAAAATATGAAAAAATATATATTTTTATGTCATGTCCTCATAACCATTTATTTATTTATAAAGGATTATACCAGGAAGGATACATTGAGGTTACATCTCTTGTTTTCAAGTATGTCCTGGGTTCAAGAACATTGAATTGTTACAGTAGGTACTGAAATCCAAAGTAATACAATGCAAGATATTAAAAAAAAAAACACAAATATACAGATTAACAGAAAATAAATATGTAGGAAATATATTCACTTTGTTACATGTTTACAAGTGCATTCTGTATATAGTCACTATGTTACATGTTTACAGGTGCATTCTGTATATAGTCACTATGTTACATGTTTACATGTGAATTCTGTATATAGTCACTATGTTACATGTTTACAGGTGCATTCTGTATATAGTCACTATGTTACATGTTTACAGGTGCATTCTGTATATAGTCACTATGTTACATGTTTACAGGTGCATTCTGTATATAGTCACTATGTTACATGTTTACAGGTGCATTCTGTATATATAGTCACTATGTTACATGTTTACAGGTGCATTCTGTATATAGTCACTATGTTACATGTTTACAGGTGCATTCTGTATATAGTCACTATGTTACATGTTTACAGGTGCATTCTGTATATAGTCACTATGTTACATGTTTACAGGTGCATTCTGTATCCAGGTATTTTAATAGAGATCTCTTGAGTGACTGTAGACTGAGGGAAGATTTGATGGTGTCTGGGAGGTTATTCCATATTTGGGGTGCTGATGCTCTGTAGGAAAATGAGGATCGAGACACTTTCTTTTTGTATTGTGGTATTGCAAGTAAGGTGCTGGTCCTGGAACGCAAAAGATCGTGAAAAACAATGGACACTGTCGCTCTTTCGGAAGTGGGACACGCTGGTACATTTTGTTTACCTTTTTATGCGGCATTGGCTGCACATTATGTGATTTATTTCACCTAACATTTAATGATTATCATTGCGTGGGTGTTTGTTAATGTTAAATAAAAACCTAAAATTTCAAACTCCCGGATGCAATGCTCATCTTGAAAGCAAATCACAGCAAAGGTCACAAATTGGATTTGAAATCATCATCGGTGTAAATTTTCAAGAGGAAATACAGGATTGTTAAAATCCTTAGAACTCAAGGTATGTGTGTGTTTTGTGTTACTCAATCTGATCATTCACCAAAAATTCTATTCTCCCACTTGGGTTGAAGTTTCACATGGAAAAAACTTGATAAAGGGCTCGGTTTAATATTTAATTTTTTGAGAAAGTAATTTACCAGGAAGAATACATTGAGATTTCTCTGGTTTTCAAGTATGTCCTGGGTGGTGATTATGAACCGTTAGGTGTCTTACTGGAGAGGTGCTCTTGCCAGGATTTGAACCTGTGTCTCCACAGGTACAGAGCATTGATGTTACCTCTACTCCACCCAGCCGGTACTTGTAAATTTACACTATTTTCTACTGCAGTTAAGTATTTTTTCTGGTTTAGTAGAAGTATTCTTGGCCATATGAGTCGTTTGATCTCGTAAAATAATTCGCTCAATTAATGGCAATCGCACCTATACTGTTTAATGAAAATTTGGCCTTCAGCAATTCAATTCAAATTTATCAGTTAGCCAAATGCAGAAAAAGTATCAAGCACTGAAAACAGCCAATGGTATTGAATTGAGCCCTAAGTTGGTTAAAGCAGACAAGGAGAAGCGAGGGCCTGTCATATGAGTTTGATATGTATCCAGACTTTTATCTTACACAATGCACTTTAGTAAATTTAGCACAGGTAGTGATTTGGTGACAAGAAGCAAATTCAATCTTTGTAAGATGTATATAACAAAACTTGAAACCTTATTTTTGTTTCCTTGACTTGCACTTTGAATATATTCTACCTGTTGCCAAATTGCATCATGAACCTCTTTAAATTGTTCAAAAGGTTTTGCCAAATAACCATTGTTAATTTTGACAGCACATTTCAATCTTCATTTTAGCCATAGTCTTCTGACTAAAATGCCATTTAATTTTAGGTATATTTTAGTCGTCTGAATGGTTTTAGTTTGAGTATAGCTTTAATTGACTAAATGTTACACGATTTCAGTCAACTAAAATCTATTGGGTTTATAGTATATTAGTATATTGTGCATTATTTAAGCATTTCTCTAGAATATCCAAGCTCATTATATTCTCCAGGAGTAAACATCTTATCTGAATATAGAAAATTCACCATTTCTCTCTTACTTGAGATTAGTTCTGATTGAATCTCTTCCCAAATAGTCCCTCACTAACATTTTAATCTAGTTTTTATTAATTGACTAAAATGTCAGTGGATTTTTGTCATAGTTTTAGACATCACAACTGACTTTTTATTTACTTTTAGTCTAGTCTTTCCACAAAAAAACTTACAGGGTAATTCAAAGAGAATCGAAAAGCCCCCGCACGTTCGGTGACTTTTCGTTCTCCTCAATTCGGTTCGATTTGGCGATCCCATTTCGGCGACCCGGCACTGTATTCAGCAAGCACCACAGTGTCCCCAAATTGCAGGGAAAGGTCACCGCAAACCCACCGAAAACTCACCACAAAACCCGGCGAATGCACACCGAAAACCCGCAAAAACATCTGGATTAAACCTGCTGAAAAAGCCGTAAAAACCCGAGCAGGAGCCGATCACACCACTGGAAAAACCCGACACCGCAGACAAATGGAGTGAAAAAAAAAAACAGTTTGCTTGAATGTTTTAAAAGAGAAACGCTGTTTGCAAAGAAACTACTGAGCAAAAAAAAATCGGAAATTTTTCTTTTAAAAAAAAATCCCAAAAAATACTTAAAATATCCTAAAAACCAAATCTATAAATAAAGAATCTTTTAACTGCAGAATATTATAATCAACGGTTTATTAGATATTGAATTAAAATGGGAATATTTTTAACATTGAAGCCTATGTATTTGCCTGAATAAATCTGCCGCATGAAGCAACCGAATGGCAGGGCAATTCAGTAACTTTTCACTGCTGGGTTTTGCTCTCTGAATAGCTGAAGCATTGCTTCTCTATGGGGACTTCAATGCCCTCAAACAGGTACCGTATGTGCAGGCAATTCGCCAAGATTTGACGAATTGTCTGCTCTCTGGATAGCCGAACGGCCAAGAAAGGTAACCGAACGCTGATTTTCAGCATTCGGTTCCCTTTCAGCAGCCATTCAGATCTCTTTGAATAACCCTGTTAGTCAACTAAGTCTTTGACGAAAATTATAGTCAGCAAAATTAACACTGCAAATGACAACGTTTTTTATCTTTTCCCTTGAACACCTTGTATTCTGTTTTTGCTACATTCTGGTCGCTTTCTGAACGAACCATTATGACATATGAGCCATTATGTGTAACAGCACAGTTAATCATAATGTATCCGATCTTATTTGGACTTCCCTGCTTCAGCTATGCACTGTGAAATAAAGCCTCTTATACTTTACATAGTAAGCACTAATTTGTGGGCCACCAGAGAATAACAAGTGATACCAAGGTTGCTTCTTATTCTTGATTCGAGTCAGTGGCGGAACTAGCAGGGTCGCAGCGGTCGCAACTGCGACCGGGCCCTGGCAATTCCGCCACTTAAGGGGGCCCACTTGCTTGGGGAGAAGTTCGTATTCGCAGCGCAGTAGCGCACTATTTTTGGCAGCAGCCGCGATCGCGTCGCGATAATAGCCTCGGGCTCGGCTGCTGCTCGTCATGATCTTCCTCCAATCCTGAGGTTGTCCCTGATCATGATCAAATCAAGTAAGTTCCTACCCCGTCCGGCCTCCCCCTCTCCCTGCTCGCTCGCCTGCTCAGCCTCCGCCCACACATGTGTCCATGTGTGTGTAGGCGCGGCCAAGGAGACAGTGAGCGGGCGCCGACCTGGAATTCATGCGCGGGCAGCGCGGCCTTTCTCCTCCTCGTGGCCGGAACACATTGCGTCGCTTCCTCTCCCACCTGAGCTGCGTCTCCAGTCCAGACTCCTCCAGGGTGGCTCCAGTAGCAAGCGTCCTACAGGCTCCGAGACCGAGTCCCGCTCCTCACAGACAGTCTGGCACCCACCTGACCCGTGAGACGTCGTGTGAGTACAGTGACCCACACCCGGCCGCCACCACCACATCGCAGCAGAGCAGACTCCAGTCCCTCCCGACCCGTGACGTGCCCCGGCTGGGCCCCCCGTCAGCCCCGTGTGACAGTCTACTGACTCTCGAGTCGACTCTCCACAGTGCACTGCCACTGCACAACATCATTCAGCTGGGCCCTGGCGCCACCACCGCACCACTGCAGCAGACTCGTGCAGTACCCACTGCCCATGACAGTCACTGTCTCTCCTGACAAACGTCCCGGTCACAACATCATTCAGCATCAGCACGCCACTCAGGTAATTATGTTCAAAATCAAATTAAAATCAAATGATGGTCCAATCGCTTACTAGTACTGCACTTAGTTTGGACTGCGTTACCGTGGGGGTTGGGGGGCCCTTAATATAAATGGTGTATTTTTTTTTTTTATTATTATATTGCAGGAAATAAAAAAGTAAAAACATGGATCTTTTTTGGGGGGGGGCCCTTCATGGATTCTTGCATCGGGGCCCTCAGGTTTCTAGTTACGCCACTAATTCGAGCTGGTATTTAAGAAAAAATACCGGGTCTCAAAACCTTGTGTTAAGCAATTTTGAGTCTGATCTTGAGTTTACACAGCATTTTAGAGCATAATTCACTAACGAGTTACTGCCAGTGGGTGTAACTCAACAGTTAAAGCTGAGTTGTACCTGCGGCAAACTGGCAAGAAGTGCAACTTACCCATAAGCGCTAGGCTTCCCTTGTCAGCATCTGTTTGGCTAATTGCTTGAAGAACCATTGGCTAATTCAGGGGCATTAGCCAACATTTTTTTCCACACTGAGTGACAGTGACAAGTGCAATTTGTTTACACCTGTCAATTACTCCTGTTGATGGCAATACACATGGCAGTGAATAGTGCTGTTAATTAATCTAGCCCAAAGAATGACTAGTGTATTGAGTCTTGGAAAAAAGGATCCTGATAATCTTATCCCTGTAGGCTACTCAACAAACAGTGTTTCCTAATGCCAGCTCTGCTTTCAGAGAATCTGCGTGCTGACAAAACATAGCAAGATGGAACTGCTCATGAGTATCTCCGAAGAACGACACGTGCCAGTGCGGATCGCTCGATCAAGTAACGTGTTCATCTCCCATGAACTAGCACCTTGGTTAATGTTCAAGAACTGTGAATTTCCTGTTAACTTCCAGAGGCAGCTAAAATGTTATCTCCATGTTTCAAACAATTACAGATTGTAACTTCTTAAATTGTAACAAAAGACTATAGGGGTTATTTAGAGAGAGACGATCTGACCCCGAAATGTAACTGAACAGGGAATGTCCCCGTACCGTGACATTTCGGGGCCATTCAGATATTCAGAGAGCAGGCAGATGGCAAAAGTTTGGCGAATTGCCAGCACTTACAGTGTCTGTTCGAGGGCAGTGAAATCCCCCATAGAGAAGCAATGGTTAATCTATTCAGAGAACACCAAACAGCAGTGAAAGTTCCCAAAATGCCCTGCTGTTCGGTGGTTTCATTCGGCAGGTTTATTCAGGGGAACCCCATAGGCTTCAATGTTAAAAATACGCCTGTTTTTATTCAATATCTAATAAACCGTTTATTCTTTTAATCTGCAGTAAAAAGTCTCTTTACTTCTTGATTTTTTCTTAGGGACTTCTAGGCATTTTTCGAGATCTTTTCAGCAAAAAAATTTAAAAAACGTTTTTTCTTTTTTCTGTAACAGACCTTTTTATTATCATTCATTGGATCTTATAATTAAATTCCAGGCATTTTCGTTCAGTAGTTTTTTTGCAAACAGCGTTTCAATTTTGACACTTTCAATCATATTGTTTTGGGTTTTTTTACCCATAAAAAAATCCATAAAATAGAAACCAGTGATAGAAACCTAACTTTATTTTGCCTTTTTACATGCAATTACTTCAAAGAAAATAAATCAGTAGCATGTGTTTTATAATATGTTTTTGTTTGTAATGCACAAGATTAATCTAGTTCCAGGTTATGTTAGTGGTAGTGTTCCTTTAAAATCAAACAATGAGTAATTGTGTTTCAGATAGAACACATTGAAATTATACCATTATTCTGAGACAGAAAAGAAAAGAAAAAAAGATAATGTATTATATGCTATTTTTTGGGAGGGGGGGTGATGATTAAATAGTGATATTACATACAGGGTTATTCAAAGAGAATCGAAAGGTCACCGCACGTTTGGTGACTTTTCATTCTCTTCAATTCGGTGCGGTTTGGCAATCCCATTTTGGTGACCCTGCGGTGTATTCAGCAAGCACCACAGGGCCGTCGTAGTGCAGGGAAAAGCTGCCGCAAACCCGCCGAACACTCACTGCAAAACCCGGCAAACGCACACCGAAACCCGCAAAAATATCTGGATTAACCCCGACGAACACACTGGAGAAAAACAAGCAGCCGCCGATCACAGCGCAGAGCATCAGCCAGAAAAAGCCGACACCATAGACGAATGTAGAGAAAAAAAAACCAGTTCGCTTAAGGCTAGGGTCAGACTAACGCATTTTTCACGTTGTCCGTGAAAAAGTGCGTTCGAACGAATGGACGTATTTTTTCACGGAATACGCAATAGCGGTCATACGATGCGCAGTTCCATCCGTGATTTTGTACGGATCATCAATAAAACACTTTTTGGGTCTGGACGTTATGTTGGCTGGACATTAGCAGCGTCTGACGTCTCCTAATCACGCACACCCGCCGCTAGCGGACGCAGCGCACTCTGTACGTCAGTACTAGTGGTTTCACGTTCTCGAAAAAATGCGTTTGTTTGCCGCTTGCGTTGCGCGGCCGCACTTTTGTGCTACCGTACTTCGTATATTGGCCGTCATTGCCTGGCATCTGCTGCTAGCACGGCCGTGATTATGTGCGGCTGCACGCGCGTTCGCACTGCCTCAGTCTGACCCTAGCCTAAATGTTTGCAAAGTGAAACGCCGTTTTCAAAGAAACTACTGAACGAAAATGTCTGGAATTTGACACACAGAACTGGAGTGAAGCATGCATTAACATGAGCAAGACACAGTGAGTGTCACACTTTCATAAATAGTGATGCGACGTATGCTGAAACAATATTAATTATATAGTGCTTAGCTTTGCATTTGTTGTTTCCTGTCACAGCACGAACAGACTTTGAAACGCATCTCATTGACCTCACATTTTACAGTAGACCCACCGGGATTTAGATCTGTGATCTTTTGGGTACTCATAGAAGCAGGAAACGAGCTAAATACTTTATGGATCCCCAACATAAACCAGATAGCCTTGCCGGTGCTCTATCAGAAAAACGGTGCACAGCCTTTCAGGATCTGCATCAAAGCTAATACTGCAGAGCCCCGGTCAGTTCCTCAGCAGCTGCTGAATTGCTGCAGCGCAGCAATTCAGTTTGCTGCAGCAGTGTGACTGAACACTTTGGATGCGAATATCGAAGCAAAATGGCCAACGATTTCTTAAAGAAAGATTCAGATTGTTTTCCGTTCACACTTTCGTATGGCTTGGACAACAGTTGCGGTATATATGATAAAGAAAAGCAGTCAGCACCATTCCATTTTGTATGCACACACCATAAATTATAGTTTTTATTGAATAAAGGTAATGTTTACTTCTGAAACAAAATATAATTGAACTTTAATATATGTCTGTGCAGGGGTAAATAATAAATAAATATTTTGTGCTTTAGTTAACAAAAACCTCAAAATTAACATTGCCGTACTGAATTGTTACTTGCTCCATGGAGGCGGCCATCTTTAATACGTCACACTCAGCTACTCGCAGCACCTCTCCGGGTATCTGCAAGTGCTAAGTTAGCAGAGCTGAGCGCTGAGCGGCAGAACGGCGTTCAGTGGCAAATTGCTAACTTGGCACTTGCAGCGGCTGAGCAACTGAACGCGCCTCAGGTAACATAATCTCAGCCAACAGCTACAGTTTCATTTAAAGATACTTAGTCAGAACTTAATTTGTGGGGGATCCAGGGGGAACAGAATACAGGACCACTCAGTTTTGACTGTCTTGGTCCTAATTGGGTGGATTCGATATCTCAAGTGCTATAAAACCAAAAATATTATTTTTAAATTATTGACTGAACCTTTATATCATGAAAATTATTAGTAAGGTGGGATTTGGGTAGATAGTATGTTGTTTTCAGCACCGTGTTCTGGGATCTGGATATGTCTCATTATCCCTTTGCTCTCATATGCACTTTGCATTCCGGCACCTTCTGTTTTACAAATTAAGCACGGGACTTAATCTAAGGGCAAAGGTTCTACGATGTTTGGGGCAAATAGCCTCATTCATGCATTCATTTGGTTGCATACAGACTTCTACAATAGACGTTCACTTCTCCTAAACTAACCTGACTGATAGGGGATGATGTAAACACTAGAGTGGAATAGGAGTATTGATTGAACAGAGCAGCAAAGCCGAGGCCTGTTCAATACCTCAGCCACTGCAAGTGCTAAGTTAGCAACTTGCCATTGAACACCGTTCAACCGCTCAGCGCTCAGCAGTGCTAACCTAGCACTTGCAGCGACCCGAGGAGATGCTGAGTGTGACGTTTTAAAGATGGCCGCCGCATAAAGCAAGTAACAATGCCCTACAGCAAGATGGCCGCCGCCTCGAAGCAAGTAATAATTCCATACAGCAATGTTAATTTTGAGGTTTTTGTTCACCAAAGCACAAAATATTTACTTTTTATTTCCCCCTGCACATAGACCTATATTACAGTTCAATTTATATATTGTTTCAGAAGTAAACATAACGTTTATTCATTAAATCTATCATTTGTGGTGTGTGCAAACAAAACGGAATTGTGCTGACTGCTTCTCTTTATTATTTTTTGTCCGAGTGATCCGAAAAACAATCTGAATTTTTCATTAAGAAATGGTCGACCATTTTGGATTCAAAATTCGCATCCAAAGGGTTCAACGACACTGCTGCAGCAATTCAGCAGCTGCTGAGGTATTGAACAGGCCTATGGATAGAAGTAACGTAGCCATACCTTTATATTCCAAGCATGATATTCAACTCCAAGAATAGATTTCATCTTTTCATCTACAAACAGTAGATAATCATCTGACTATGGTAATAAGGGTTGGTGCTTCCTCAAGGCAGCCCTGGCAGTTAACTTAATATGTCCCCGCAAGTGGATTCAATGACTACATTGGCCTCCTTCTCATTCTGCCTGGTCCTTGGGGAATTATTTGTTGCACTCTTATAACATATACCACACTGTATGCTCCATGTATTCTCACAACACGTACCATAGTCAGTCAGGCCTTGGGCACACTCTCAATACCTGTTATAGTTAGCCAGGCCCCACCATGCCATGAACTTTCACAATGTCTTCCACACTTATTGTGTAGAAATTAGGGATGTGCACCGATTTTTTTTTCGGCTCGATTCGGTTCGATTTTTTGAATTTTTAAACTTTTCGATTCGGCTCGTTTCGACCGCTTTCTGTTTCGATTCGGTTCGGCTCGATTCGTTTTTCGGGTACATTTATTTTTCGGAATATCGACCATTTTTCGTATTTTCGTGTCACTTTGCTCGTTTTTTGTATCGGCTTTTCGTTATTTCGGAAATTTTCGTTTTTTTTGCAACATCTGTTCTCCTCGTTTCAAAGCTGTCTAACTCTATTGCCCCAGCAGTCCAGCACATTGATTTGCCCCAGCTCATAGGATATTGCCCCAGCACATTGATTTGCCCCAGCACATGGATTTGCCCCAGCTCATAGGATATTGCCCCAGCACATAGGATATTGCCCCAGCTCACACATGGATTTGCCCCAGCTCATGGATTTGCCCCAGCACATGGATTTGCCCCAGCTCATGGATTTGCTCCAGCACATTGATTTGCCCCAGCACATTTACAAATACAAAATTTACAGAATCAGCGATATAACCGATAATAGTTAAATATACGATGTTCAGAATTACCGAAATGGAACGGAAATCCCGAATGGAACCGAAATCATGAATAGAGGGAAAATAAATTTCGATTTGATACATTTCAAGTCCATTCGAAAATTCCGAAAAATTTTCGATTCGGCTCGGAAAACTTTTCGGATTCGACTTTTTCGGATCTAAAAAATTTCGGAAATTCGGCCGCATCCGAAGACACGAATCGGGAAATTTAGTGAAAATTCCGAAATTCCAAAACCCGAAACGCACATCCCTAGTAGAAATGTTTGACTACATTTGAGTCAGGAAGTGTGTGGCTTATTGTGTGTTACCTCTCACACTCACTCCCATTCTATTAGGTCAGCCACATACTCATTTCTACATCATTCAGCCAACCACACGTCCATTCGTCACTACCGTAACCGCACGCTATTTGTTCCTAGTCTCAATCTGCTTCCGGGGAAAAGAAGCAACAGATCGGGCCACCCTTTTTGCCGCAGGATAAGAGGTAAGAATGGAATTTGAAGGGATGGTTTATGCAGCAGAATGCTAAATGATATTGCATTTGCAGTTAGCTTGCGCGTCCCAATGGTAAATTGCGCCAGTACTTTGTAATACCTAACTTGTCAAGATGTTAAAAACAGATTGCACTCCCATGTTAAGAACAATAAGCTTGCGCAAGCTGCGAGGCACAAATCTTTCTCACCCCAGTTTATTTATTTATAAAGTATTTTACCAGGAAGTTTAGCGTCAAGATTGGAATACTGATGCCAGACGTTAAACTTACTTCTCCTAACGATTATATCTACAGGGTTATTCAGAGAGAGGTGAAACTCAGGAGAATGACTGGAGAAGTGAAAATTCTAGGTCAAAATAGCCAAACCGGAAAAATTCTCCCATTTATCTCACTTTCCAAATCGGCTATTTGGTCTAGCTTGTTCTCTTCTCCTGCCATTCCACTGGTTTTCACCTTTCTCTGAATAACCCTGCTAGAGACGCTACATTAGCATCAACTATGGCATAGAGCCCCTGATTCCTTTGTTACGTCTTCAGTAATGCTAGGTTTGAAAATAAACCCCTTTATTGCAGATTTCATTACAAAAAATGAAATAGAAAGGAGGCCATAAAAGTGAAAACAAGGATTAAGTTATATTCAAGAACAAAATGACATTGTGTAGAAATTGCTTGCTATCAGGAAAGAAACAGGTAGAACCAGATATAAATAGTTGACTTCACAGAGAATGACATATTGGAAAAAACATTCTTTAAAAATTCAGGAGTGTTTTTTCATCACCTGGCTGGCATCAACATGAATTTTAACCATCATTGTATAGTACAGTTTGCTATAACTTTTTTCCCTTGGGGCATAGGAGCCTCAAAGAGCTCAGGAGACAGCTGATAAGGTGTGTCAGCCAATATCACAAATTTGGCAGGATGTAGAAGGTGTGACCCTCATATAAGTGCGTCATTCCTCTCAGGATTAGTACTTATTCATCATTTTGTCTATTATTTTTGAGGAAGGCGTGGGTTTCATGGAAGGTGAATGGTTCACCTGATAAAGGAAATGAGAGGCGCTCCTCACATTTGAAAGCCATCCAGGTAATGGTTCTGTACAAAAAGAGACTTCTTAATGCTTCTCGTGAATTTATATACTCTTTTATTTTTTTCTTATTCTCAAAAATGTATTAAAAGTCACCCAAATCTTCCACCAAATTCATGTATTTAATGTGCGGTCATTAATGACAGATCGCTGGGGAGATTTGTATCAAGAATGGAAGAGTTGAAGGAATAATGGAATATTTTCAAACTTGGCTATTTAGTCTATGATTTACCGTTCCTTTGCTACTTTTTTAATTTTAGTTTTGGGGAAACAAAAAGGCAATTAGCATTTTAGAAAGCTAAAATAAACTGTTTCTCGCTGTGTTCACATCAAAGGACGTGGCAGAATCTGTTTACTTAAAATGAAGCAAAAATGGAGCCGAATGTTAGGGTTAACCCTTACCGTAAAACAAGCACAAATAGGGATAAGAAGTGAGTATCTGATTTTGGGGGCGGGGGTTCCAGCTCGTTCTGACTGATTTTGCAGTAGCGGAATGTTTGACTGCTGAGGAACTGAGAAAAGATTTGTCAGATGTGGGTACTGAAGTTTCAGCTCAGACAATACGGCGCACACTGCGTAATGAAGGCCTCCATGCCAGAACTCCCAGGCGCACCCCCTTGCTGTCTCCAAAGAATAAGAAGAGTCAACTGCAGTATGCCAAAAGTCATGTGGACAAACCACAGAAGTTTTGGGATAGTGTTCTGTGGACTGATGAAACAAAATTAGAACTGTTTGGGCCCATGGATCAACGCTATGTTTGGAGGAGGAAGAACAAGGCCTATGAAGAAAAGAACACCTTGCCTACTGTGAAGCATGGCGGGGGTCAATCATGCTTTGGGGCTGTTTTGCTTCTGCAGGTACAGGGAAGCTTCAGCGTGTGCAAGGTACCATGAATTCTCTTCAGTACCAGGAGATATTGGATGACAATGTGATGCAGTCCGTCACAAACCTGAGGCTTGGGAGACGTTGGACCTTTCAACAGGACAATGATCCCAAGCATACCTCCAAGTCCACTAGAGCATGGTTGCAGATTAAAGGCTGGAACATTTTGGAGTGGCCATCGCAGTCACCTGACTTAAATCCGATTGAGAACCTCTGGTGGGACTTAAAGAAAGCAGTTGCAGTGCGCAAGCCTAAGAATGTGACTGGACTGGAGGCTTTTGCCCATGACGAATGAGCGAAGATACCCGTAGATCGCTGCAAGACACTTGTGTCAAGCTATGCTTCACGTTTAAAAGCTGTTATAACTGTAAAAGGATGTTGTACTCAGTACTAAGATTGAATGTCACTTGGGGGTTGAATAAAACTGATAATGAAGTGAGCACAGAAAAGATATTTGTGGTTATTTCATTATAAATGTTATGTTATATTTGTCTGACCCACACGTGCCTCTTTGATTTAATTGTAAGCAAGATGACTGAATGATCAAAATCAATGTCAAACTGGCCAAAACACTCAATTTCAGTGGGGGTTGAATAATTTTGAACACAACTGTATAGCGGGAACAGCAGCCACTGCCCCCTGCTATCCTGGTGGTTTATTGTTACAGGCACACTTTAATTAAAGTTTATTAGGAAAGTTACTCAGTGATGTAAGGTAAATAGTAGAAATGGAAATTTACAGAAATCCCATCTGCTACTTTTTAACTTGCACATTAATTGGTCCAATTGCAGTAGGTCCATGTAACTGGAGTCATTTGGAGAACATTGCGAGTGGAGCCCCAACGATTGGAGGTAAAGTAACCAAGACAGTGCTGCCAAATATATTGTACACCTCCAGTTTATATGGCAAAACAAAAAAGCACAAATCTCTTTACCTAAGTTACAACACAGACCATGCTCGGGAGGCAATAACATACCCAGTATTGTAGAATATAATACTTCATCCTTCTACAGCAGTGGTTCCCAACCGCAGTCCTCAAGTATCCCTAACAGGTCAGGTTTCCTAGGTATCTGAAGCACAGGTGATAGGATTTGCTGCTCAGTGATTGCAGGATTTAAAATACAACCAAAGTGGTAGGCGCCCCCGCTTGTGCCGCCACCAAATCTCCAAAGTCAGCCAGCAATCAGTGGTTTCCCCCAAACCAGTGAACAATAAGAAACAAATACGTAACTGGCGGCGCGATGACAGTCACTGTAGGATCTTGTGGTGGTTCTCTTTTGTGATACCATCCACATATGATATGAAAGACAATGAAAAAATACAATAGTGCAGACGAAATAAAATTATCGATAGAGGTAAGTATTATACTGCTCCCACTCACAAAGGAAGAGCCCCAACGCTGGCTCTGAGCGGGTCAGCACATTTGGTCATTGAGTCCTATTCTGAAGGAGGCGACCTACAACCCTCAGAGATGGTGGTCCACTTCCGATGCCAATGCATAAAGAGACATGTAAAGAAAGGAGAGACTTCCTTGTGTAGGTCCACTCTGAAACGCAAACATTGAGAATGCGCAGGCGCAAAATGGCGGACCCACGGAGGACATGTGTATCTTGTCGATTCGAGGCGTGGACCGCACGCCTATTCAGCAAACTACACCTGGGGACAATTAGAACTGCAATTAAGAGAATATAAATTGTGATTTGCATTGTTACCTGTAAACCGACTGAGGAAGCCACGTTGTGTGGCGAAACACGTCTGGGTATACTGGCTAAGCCAGACTTATTCATTTTTATCTATTTTATTTGTTTTTATGTATAAATAAATTTTCATCTGCATCAGTCCCTGGTGTATTGCTGACTACAAAGGTTTTTTATGGGCTTTACCTCAAATAAGTCCACAGGCGTCTGACCCCAGAGCTTGGCTTTAAGCTCCAACACATGTGAGTGCAATCCCTTCATATGTACCTTAATTGTGTTTCCAACGGACCTACACAAGGAAGTCTCTCCTTTCTTCTTTTTTATGTCTCTTTATGCATTGGCTTCGGAAGTGGACCACCATCTCTGAGGGTTGTAGGTCGCCTCCTTCAGAATAGGACTCAATGACCAAATGTGCTGACCCGCTCAGAGCCAGCGTTGGGGCTCTTCCTTTGTGAGTGGGAGCAGTATAATACTTACCTCTATCGATAATTTTATTTCGTCTGCACTATTGTATTTTTTCATTGTCTTTCATATCATATGTGGACGGTATCCCAAAAGAGAACCACCACAAGATCCTACAGCGACTATCATCGCGCCGCCAGTTACGTATTTGTTTCTTATTGTTCACTGGTTTGGGGGAAACCACTGATTGCTGGCTGGCTTTGGAGATTTGGTGGCGGCACAAGCGGGGGCGCCTACCACTTTGGTTGTATTTTACACTGTTGGGATAGTAAATTCCCCCACTGGTAATTGGCAGCCCTAGCATGTCTCTCTTTGAATATAGGAATAGGATTGGGAGTAACGTTGAATCCATGTTAGGAGGCACATTTGTGTCTTCCCAGCTCAAAGAGTTTAATAATGAAGATAACAAAAGACCGTTGTTAGACTTGGAGAAAAATTTGATTAAAGAAATGAAAATCAAATTAGAGATAGCCACCCTTGAAAAGTATAAAAAGGATAAAATTACACCTAGGGGTTTAAGGTTCCAGAAGACACCCTCTTCCGACAAAGACAACTCCGAATTCATTTTAGGATGGAACATGTTGTTAGAAGGTTTTGCCATCACTATGATGGATTACGTTATTCAAAAGAGAAAAGATAAGCTTCCCAACATCAATATCCTAGTTGAAAATTTGTCCAAACAGATTGAACAGGAATATTCGAGTAAGGATATTTTAGATATACATAAGAATTTAGGAGAAAAATTGGAAAAAATTGAGAAAGAAGTGCTGATCATTAAAAAACGCAAATATGAAAGAGATGTGGAAGATTATAGGAGGGGCAATGTGCATAAAAAACATGAAGAAATAAAAATGGATAGCAGGCATTTAGAGGATAGGTTGGAATCCACCAATACGGATAGATGGGTAGAAGTCAAACACAGACGATACAATGAAAGGCAAAATCCCCACCGTAGGAATTGGAGGAATGAGCACAATTATAAGAACACATATTCAGACAATATTGGCCATTATAGAGCCCCCCCATCAGAGAGATGCCCACCATTCGTTCCCTGATAGACAACGGTACAGAGATTACGGATATCAGAGCCAACAGGATAGACGGCAGTGGGACAAACCGCACAATCACGGGCGAGACATGGAAAGACAATTCCATGAAAGAACACTGCAACACATAATTTTACTCCCAGTGCACCCTCCAAAAAAAGGGAGAGAGAACAAATAGAGAGTACTGTCCCACTCAGGAATAGGTATGAACCATTGGACGATCAAAAAGAGGAGGAGGTTTTTTGGAGGGACCCCCTAAACAAGAACAACGGGCAGGGATCGCACAAAAACCTCGATACAAGATTAGAAAGGGGGAGGGCAAAAGAGACCCTGGGAAAGATCAGAAGAGGGTCGAGAGCAGGAAAACACGTACGGGAGAGAAAAAAGAGAAAGGAAGCGATCCCCATGAAAGGAATCTTTAACTTGAGTGATAAAGTCCTCACCAGATCAGAGATAAGTGTTTTAAATAAGGGCCTCAAGTTTGCCCCCTCTAACCAGCTGGACAAATTCGGGGTCTTTATTGATTTGCAAAGGTTCAAACGGAAATTGAGTTTAAAGAAATACTTCCTTAAGCAACCAGTGGAAAGAGAAGTTGTGCAGAACTGTACCCCCAATACTCATACCACTCTAAAAAACAGATCAAAATTTTATCCGAGACACATGGTTTCGGATGAGATTAAGATGTTCGAGAGTTTAGTTATGAAAGATATAGAAAAGATGTCCACCAAAATAGACAAACATAACCTTACGAAAGAAGAACGCATGGCCTTAAAGAACCTTCAGAAAGATCCCAATATCATCATAAAACCCGCCGACAAGGGCTGCGGGATAGTAATCTGGTCAAAGGAATCATACAAGGAGGAAGCACTCCTCATTTTGAATGATAACTCCACTTACACTAAATTAAAAAAGGATCCAGTTAGTGATATAAGGCTTAAATTAACATCCTTTTTACAGGAAGGCTTCGACAAAAATATTCTTAACAAATCAGAATTCGATTATCTATCTATAGAATTCACAAAAGTACCACATTTTTACATCCTCCCCAAAGTGCATAAGAATCCCCTCAAACCCCCAGGTAGACCCATAGTGGTGGGGATAGATTCGATTAGCAGTCGCCTATCTGAGTATGTTGACATACTCCTCCAACCACTGGTTTGTAGAATTCCATCATACTTAAAAGACACCAAAAGTATGCTACAAACATTAAACGAGGCCATTTGGCAAAAGGGAGACCTTCTGGTAACCTGTGATGTTAACGCATTATATAGTAGCATACCACACGACCTTGGACTAATTAAATTAGAGGAAGAGATTTCAAAAAACGATTTGATCGGTTCTGACCACATGCGATTCATCCTTGAAAGTGTAAGGTTTATATTGAACAACAACTATTTTAAGTTTGAAGAGGACTTCTACATCCAGCGTAGAGGCACGGCCATGGGCACTAAATTTGCGCCCAGCTACGCCAAACTGTACATGGCAGCCTGGGAGAGCAGGTTTGTGTATGGGTTGCGTGGCTGGGCGCAAGGAAGTGTCCATTTATACAGATGTCACATCGACGACGTCTTCTTTATTTGGAGGGGAGGAGAAGAGTCATTGTGACCCTTCCTCGAGAGTCTGGACAGTTTAGAATGGGGTATCAAACTAGGCAGCTGCTGGAGTGAAAAAGAAGTCAACTTCTTAGATTTAAACATATATGTAGAGGAAGAATGCATAAAATCCAAGACCTTCTTCAAAGAAGTTGATAAAAATACATTTATTGACTGCACCAGCTGTCACTACCCTCCTTGGTTTAAAGGTGTCCCTAAAGGTCAATCATGAGACTCAGGAGAAATTGCTCAGATAAAGACATCTATAAAGAACAGGCCCTGACCCTCAAACAGGATTTTCTAGACAAAGGGTACGACAATGCCGAGTTGGATAATATAATTCAGGAATTATAACAGGCAGATAGGGATAAGTATCTTGAATATAAACCTAAGAATAAAGAGGTTAAGGAGGTCCTTTTTATCTGTGATTATAGCAACAAAGCAGATAAGGATTTTGAAAAAACATTGGTCAGTGCTGAAAAACGATGCGGACCTCACAGGTGTCATAGGGCCCACTCCTAAAGTAGTCTTTAGGGGGACTGACAATATTAAATCTAATCTAGTACGTAGCAAACCCAAAAAGAAAGGAGGTAACATCACCAATCATTTCGGGTTAAAAGAGGGCTTCTACCAATGTGGGATGTGTTTGGCTTGCAGGTCTACTTCTAATAAGACAAATCATATTGGTTCATATCTTAACCGTAAACAAAATAAACAGGTTAAGATTAAAGGGATTCTTAATTGTTGTTCCAAAAATGTAATCTACATGTTAGAATGCCCCCGTGGTCTAGGCTACATAGGGCGTACTAAAAGGGCCCTCAACGTTAGGATAGCAGAACATGCTAGGAATATTAGAAACAGCTACGAAAAAACACTCGGTTTCCTTACATTGTAAAATACACCATAATAGTTCACCTGTAGGTGTTAAATTTTGGGCATTAGAGCAGATAAAAAAAGTAGAGATTGAAGAAAATTTACCGAATAAACTTGGGAAGGCAGAAATGAGATACATCTTTGAGCACAGCACTATGGCACCTAACGGACTGAACGATGATTTTGAGGTCATACATTTTCTTTAAGAAGATCAGAGGCCTCTTTGATTCCACATTTGGGACATAAAAGATTTTTACACCATGTCCGATAAATTTATTAGTAAAACACACACCTATATATAGTTCATGATACTACACTAGTATATGGCTATTAGAACATCAGCTATAGACCAGCGAACTGGTTAGTTATCAACCATACTTCAATAACATATATTACTGTAGTTATTATATTTATATATTAGGCTATATAGGTAATCCACCAACTATTTTATAACAATTATCAGTCCTTATTCGACAATATTTTGCACTATCCATTCTATATATATTAACGAATATTAACCTATATGGAGAATTAATACGAAATCGATATACACTACACATTGTGGATCTACACAATATGTCCACAGCTATGTTTAATAAACAAGCCATAATTTCGACATAGCATGTAATTAGGATTCACACCATCCATGACACGTTTGTCATGAGCACAGTAGAGAGATTGCGTCACTTTTACATACATTTATATAATGGTCACTAATTTATCTAAAAACAACAAAAATTAAATAAAAATTGGTTTATTGTAGATTTATTTAATATATTTACACCGATATAAAGTAGGCACGCCATATTCTTGGCATAATATACAATTAGGATTTACACCATTTACAACACATTTGTTAATAACACAATAGACAGATTGTGTAATAGCCACGCTAACATCAGTTTAAATAGCCACATTAGCATAGCCATATATTTTATTTTAGTTTATTTTAAGAGTTTAGGGACAATATAATACACGTTGCACCAACTGTATTCAACAATTTTCACGTAAACCAGAACTTATCACAGAACCATTTCTGTTTATCCAAATTAACGAGTCCAATAAATGTGGAACGTAAGAGGTCTCACAGAATTAAAGATGACTTGAGATCCAAAAATAAGAATGTCCACTGTTATACATGAAGGGTACCAGATAGAGCCTTTGGGGACTTAGACATCTAGTCCCCCTAACATCTTAGGCAGGGTCAGACTAACGCATTTTTCACGTTGTCCGTGAAAATGTGCGTTCGAAGATGGACGTATTTTTTCACGGAATACGCGAGAGCGGTCATACGATGCGCAGTTTCATCGTGATTTTGTACGGATCATCAATAAAACACTTTGTGCATCTGACGTTATGTTGGCCGGACATTAGCAGCGTCTGACGTCTCCATTCAACACACACACGCTAGCGGACGCAGCGCACTCTGTACGTCAGTACTAGTGGTTTAACGTTCTCGAAATGCGTTCATTTTCACTTGCGTTGCGCAGCCGGACTTTTGTGCGACCGTACTTCGTATATTGGCCGTCATTGCCTGGCATTTGCTGCTAGCACGGCCGTGATTATGTGCGCCAGAACGCGCGTTCGCACTGCCTCAGTCTGACCCTAGCCTTAGCCATAAGCCTGCCTTTTTTGTTTGCCAGAAGGTAAAGGAGGCGATTCGGGACGCCACACGCCGATCGGAAGGGGAAGATGAACAACAAGATGGCGGATGCCCACTCTGAAACGCAAACATTGAGAATGCGCAGGCGCAAAATGGCGGACCCGCAGAGGACATGTGTATCTTGTCAATTCGAGACGTGGACCGCACGCCTATTCAGCAAACTACACCTGGGGACAATTAGAACTGCAGTTACTGCAATTAAGAGAATATAAATTGTGATTTGCATTGTTACCTGTAAACCGACTGAGGAAGCCACGTTGTGTGGCGAAACGCGTCTGGGTATACTGGCTAAGCCAGACTTATTCATTTTTATCTATTTTATTTGTTTTTATGTATAAATAAATTTTCATCTGCATCAGTCCCTGGTGTATTGCTGACTACAAAGGTTTTTTATGGGCTTTACCTCAAATAAGTCCACAGGCGTCTGACCCCAGAGCTTGGCTTTAAGCTCCAACACATGTGAGTGCAATCCCTTCATATGTACCTTAATTGTGTTTCCAACGGACCTACACAAGGAAGTCTCTCCTTTCTTTACATGTCTCTTTATGCATTGGCTTCGGAAGTGGACCACCATCTCTGAGGGTTGTAGGTCGCCTCCTTCAGAATAGGACTCAATGACCAAATGTGCTGACCCGCTCAGAGCCAGCGTTGGGGCTCTTCCTTTGTGAGTGGGAGCAGTATAATACTTACCTCTATCGATAATTTTATTTCGTCTGCACTATTGTATTTTTTCATTGACTTTCATATCATATGTGGACGGTATCACAAAAGAGAACCACCACAAGATCCTACAGCGACTGTCATCGCGCCGCCAGTTACGTATTTGTTTCTGATTGCAGGATTTAGTCTGCATTTCCCCAAGGTGATCCTTAAAACCTGACCTGTTACGGGAACTTGAGGACTGCGGTTGGGAACCACTGCTCTACAGCTTTGCAATATTTTGGCTTAGGGGAGCACCCCTTTACACCTCCGTCTCTCACAACAGGATCTCGTTGGTGGACCCACACCCAGCAGCTATACTAAAAAAATCTCTCCACATTCACTCCCCGGGCATATTAAAAATAAGTCCGCTCCTATATACCACATACGTTGCATAGGAAAAATACGTAAAGCTTTATGTCTTCAACTTAATGTATCCCTATATATTCCCCTGAAGGATACTGAAGTACAAAATGACCACTGTTACAATTGGCCTGCAGTCCAGGTCTGGCCACTTTTTTCAATGGTTCCTGATGTTTAAATCTGAAATCTGTCTCATCAACAAACTTTGCATTTTGAAAACCTAATGTAGAGTAATTCCAAACATATTTGTATGCGTGCCTGTATCATTCTAATAAAGATAATTTATAAAAAAATATTTATAGGGAACTCTCTACAGTGAGAGTGTTGATTCTTACCTTAGCAGTCACATTACTGTGAGCTCCCTGCTTCCTCTCCCCCCTCTGAGGGAGGCTCAGAGGCTAATTTAGCCTAACAAATACAGGGGTTTAATCCTGCCCAGAACCTGAGCTGACGGAGCTCTGAACTCAAGTTTCAGGGCTTGGAGACCTTTGGGAACTAGTCTTATCCAATGGTATCAAAGCCTTCCTGCCTGGACAGCCACTGGACTGGCTGAAGTGAAATACCCCCATGTGGTCAGATGACATGCTGAGCTGGAAACATGCCATATCCTGCAGAGATCAGAGGGAGACCAGCACTGAATTTAAAGGAAAATAAAAAGTTATAATGGGAGGGAAGTGTGGAGGGTATCAGAAGGGGTTAATGTTTAACCCCTCCATTTCCTACACCTCCTGTTTTAACCCTACAGTATGCTTTTAACATTCACAAAGCATATTTTATTTCCCCTGTTTCTCTAGCAAAAATGTTTTTACGTTGCATGTGGGGGAATCGAAATGTAAACTGAAATTCCAAATGTCTCACTTTTACTTGCCATTGAAAACTGTGAATTATTGCAAATTAGCATGCAACATTAAATTAAGATCGCAGTGTTTCAGGGATGTGAAAGCACAAATATTTTGAGTCTTTCGAAAACAGTAAATCATTATGACAATTAACATCCACAAGACTATGGTCCATTAATGTAACAGCATGGAATATATCTCTGCATCTGATTACTAATCAGATCGCTGGACTTTTACCTATATTAAACTACAGGTATGATTAATTAAAAGCAGAAATGCAATATTCTGAATGAAAGATTCAATTTAGTGTCTTCTTTTTTATTATTATCTTTCATTAGTACATTCAATTGCACTTGTTTCTTTATGTTCTCGCCAAAAAAATCATGTAAGCGCAAAATTATGATTTTTGCAAACTTCTATTTTGATTTAAGTAATGTTTTGGTGGAGTATTTCCTGCTAAATGTTTGCACTATATTATTGAAGACATTTCAGAAGTTACAAAAGAGCTAAAGTTAGCAGAGGGCTATAATAGTAACGTTAAGCATAAATGGCATTTTTGCTGTACTGTAGGTGGTGAAACAAAAATAGAATTTTTTTTCTGGAAAACTAATGGCTCAATAGTGCATAGCTTCCACTTCCAGTGGAAATGACTCGCTGGTCTCCATCTGAGCCCTGCAGTGGTAACATACTGCCAAAAGCCAATGACCTCATGGCGGCTGGATGCTCCAGCCTATCCAGGGACTCTTAATGCTGGAGGGTTCCCAAAGATCTCAAAATCCAAAAACCTGAGCTCAGGTTTTGGGAAGGACTAATCTCCTGCACTAGGAGGACTGAATCTGCCCTCTGAGACTCTTCTCAGATGGAAAAGAGGGATGAGGGAGGGAGCTCAGACAAGTGTGACCACTCAGATAAGGCTGAGGTGGTGGTGTGGTGGGGGGGGGGGTATGTGAGTCAATTAATATCCCATATATATGGCTTTCTCCAATGCCTTGATTTTTAGTCTAGAGCAGTGGTTCCCAACCCAGGTACTCAAGTTCCCCTAACAGGCCAGATTTTAAGGATTACCTTGGGGAAATCCCTGAGCAGCAAATAATATCACCTGTACGTGCGCCTGTACTGACATGCCTTCTGACACCCGTCTCGGCCTTGTGACATTTTGATGGGGCCTGTCACACGCTGTAGCGCACACACGAATTGCACACGCTACAGCGGAAGTGCCGAAAGCCTCCTCGTCGAAATGCTACGATGCGTGTTCAACCTGGGCTGCATAGCGTGATCCTCCATAGGAGGTTGGTTTCGGTCTGGTTTTTATATTTATTACCCAGTGTTAGTTTAAAGATATTCCACTTATCCTCTGTGTTTTTCCCATGAAATAATTTTTGCCAGTCAATGACATTCAGAGCTTCCCTTATTTTAATGAAGTTGGCCTTTTTAAAATGATATATTTTAGCATGCCGCGTATGAATGTACTTTTTTGAGTTTATTTCAAAAGACACCATATTCTGGTCACTGTTTCTCAACTGCTCCCTTACTTGAATATTTGAGAAAAGATCTGCATTGTTTGTTATAACCAGATCCAGACAGGCATCCTTTCTAGTTGGCATTTCTACCAGTTGAGTGACGTGAAGGTATCATTTAACAGGTTCAGAAACCAGATTCCCTTTGCTGAATTACTAGCCCCACTGTCCCAATAATGTCCAGGTAATTAAAATCTCCAATAATTAAAGTGTTAGAGCAAATCAGGAAGGCTGTACATTTGGATAACCGCTGTTCTTCCTCATCAATGTCCATATTAGGTGGTTTATAGCATATGCCAACCAATAGTTGACTTCCCACCTTATTCCTCAAACAGATATTTACCCAAAAAGATTCCACATTTCCCTCATTGCTTACCAGATGTGTAATACTAGGCATTACATCATGATTGACATACAAACAATCTCCTCCCCCTTTATGTTTTCTATCCCTCCTAGACAACGTGTAACCATGTAAATTTACGGCCCAGTCTTCGCTAGTATTTTGGCGCATTGTGTTTTATGAGTAGTATGTCTATGTATAAAACACTGTACCTGCTCCGTGCATGGAAAAAGGCATGTGAAGGTGAGTAATGACATGCCTTCTGACACCCGTCTCGGCCTTGTGACATTTTGACGGGCCTGTCACACGGCATTTTTATAGAAGGAAAAAGGAGAACATTTTTGTATATTTTTTTAAGTTTCACATGGTCATTCATCACTGGAAAGGCCAGACTGTGGCCTTTTCAATGACACCTCACCTGACCATGTGGGGTGTAAAGAATTGAGATACAGGGGCACAATGCACACCCGATTCACAGTGAGGCTTTGCAGCAGCATTGTTTGTTTTATACATAAAAGCAGAAAATGCCACTGCCTTTAGAACAGAAAAAGGAAATTTAGCACCCCCATTCTTTATTTTTACAATTTACATGGTCATGTTTTGTGTCATTTGAAAAACCTTTCCAACGATACCTCACTTGAACTTGTAGGATCTATAGAAGGGAGATATAGGGGCCTGTGCTTGATGACACCAGTGCATTGGGTCTGGCTGCAAGGTCCGATTTACAGGAAATGAGATCACCATGGAACATTGGCCAGATCAGCTGCAATTCCCTGTGGAAACGCAGCAATGGTTGGACGTCTTCTGCATTCGGTGGAGAAATAAGAAGTTTAGCAAATTACTAGGGTTTCCCTTAAACAAAGTTTAGACATACCTGTAACTCTAAAATATCTATTAAAGATTTGTTGATTTCATTTATGGTACAAATCAGCTACACACATCCTTATTTTGTGTTTTACCCTTTTTCTATTTATAAACCTGTATTGTGTTTGCAATTGTTTGATAACCATGAGAGCAGATTTTTTAAAAAAAGTCAAAAGATTAAACAAAAAAAACCAGTTTTTCACATCCTTCTTTGCTCCTATTTATCAATTGTGCCAATAATAGTGGAGAGCACTGTATATACACACACCTATCTGCCTGGTTGTATACACCCATCTGCTGGTTATATGTGTCAATCTGTCTGGCTATATATACCTATCAGTCTCTTTACAGAAAAGATGTGATTTAATTTCAGGTGATTACAAAAATATGTCCAAAGCTCCAGGCCCATAAAGCTCTTAATACAAATCCTGATCAAAACTAACTGACCTGTTGTGTATTTTATAACCTGTTAAAAACATTATATTTACACAAGGTAATGTACCTGTACTTCAAAAAGACCAGAACTCTTCTTTAAGAAAGGCGTGGTCACCAATGCCTCAATGCACAATGCCAGGAGTAATAAATTGAAGTCTTATCTGAAAACTTTTTTATGCTTGATTGTTCATACAAATTCTACATAATTTGCACCATGCTCAAGCATAATACTAGGAGAACTGAAACATTCTTTGTCAAATATTTATTAACATAAAATATAATAAATATCTCAATATACAAAATAGTCACATAATAACAGAATGTGTAATACACATATAAAACATATATACACATATACATATGTACAGGGAGAAATCAAAATTTATAGATAAGCAATTTAAAATTAAACATTGAGTGTCATATACAAAACCACTTATATACAAATAAATAATTTTTCTATATAAATCATTTATCAGCAGTAAAAAAATAGTTTCATAAAATAAACAGCACCAACTAAACTGGTAGAGGTAAAAATATGTTGAGTATAAAAATTGCTAATATTTATAATTGAAGGTCTGTAAGTAATTGGAAATAATAGTTGATATTAAATATACAGTGTATTAATAAATAAAAATTAAAACGTAAATTATTTTAATGAGGTTTTATACTGAGAGGTATTATTTAAGTGCTAACAAAATTCACATTTTCTATTCCTGTCCAGGGATCAGTCTTTCTCATTACAGTTGTCAACTTCGGTGGTCCTTTTGGGCAGTGTAGCATAAAATGTACTTTTAAAAGTAATTTATTTTATCATCTGCTACAATGTTAGCTATATCCTGAGATATATATATATACTTATTTACATCAATTTGATATATCACACCATGATGTGTTTTTATACATTGGGTGCGTTGTAAACATTAAGGGCTAAATTACAATCTTCGCGCAAAAAAAACATTAACGTGAGGGGTAAAACCATTTGCGCCGAATCCCGTATTACATAGTCAACGTAACAACTGCGCGCAATCGTCTACCGCGGGTGAACCTGCGCGAACCCTGAGCGAGCTTACTGTACTGCGCGCGTCCTATACTTAACAGTGCGAGCGCAAATGCGAATGTGCGCTGGTACGAGGATGGTATTACAATCTATTTCGCGGTAATTACCGCATAGCCTTTGCGCGCATAATTTTAGCAACTCCTAAAAGCTGGTGCTAACGGCAAATTTGAACAACCTGGCTAACCCCAAATATCCAAGCCCATATAAAGGAATGCACCAAAGCACAGTGGCCCATTCAAATCATACCAAACCAATACAATGGATGAAGTTGTGTGTGCATGTATTATTGCTGCAGCATATATGCTCGGATTGACAGTGGCAGACGCAATTTGTTAACGTGAGACAGGTGTGGTTCTTAATTCTGATTGGCTGAATCTCGGAAAAAGACTGCTCACGCAAAGATTTTTGCGCGAGACGGTACTGCGCGTGCATTTGGGTGCGACCTGTTTGCGTGGAATTGATCGGCGGATGAAAAAACCTGCGAGGATTGTAATTCCAGCGGTGATCTGCGCGCGCAAAAGTTTAAGACTTGGTGCTTTGCGCAAGGCTTTTTTGCGTGAAGAATGTAATATAACCTTAAGTCTGGCAATATATACTTAGTGTTAGCACTCCACTGATGCCGGTCACGTGTTCCCGTTGTATTATTTTCACCAGATTTCATATGCAGGTCATATAATGTTCATCCGTGTATCGGAGTTTGCAGAGGAAAGATATTCACTTTTTGCCAGTAGTGGTTTCCACAAGTCAGGCACACGAGGAAAATGAATTCTTCAGTGATAACCCTTATATACAAATAAGGTGGTGGCCTCCAATTTCAACTGAATGAAATTTTTATCGTTCCAAAAACTGCAAGTTGATTTCTTTTTGTGGCACAAGTAGAGTTCTGGTCATGGGTTTTACTGAACTTCCTGGATATTCTGGTTTCACCTCAAAGTGAGTGAGAATCTGCAATGGAACACGAAAAGTAATTTAAAAGGGACACTAACAAAAAATCACACCCCCCCCCCGTTTTTTAATCCTAACCTATCCCTATTCCCTTAATAAATTGTTATTTTTTGTTTTTGTGTTTGTAACTGTAATACTTACCCTAAAATCCTCTTGTTTCCAGCGCTGTTTTTTTTTTTTAATACTCAGCTCCTTCCTCTTCCGCTCCCGTCCTTCTTCTATCCGACTTGCCTTCTGGTTTACGTGAGAAGCGCGCATGCGAGCCTCTCACGTAAGCCAGCCAATCGGCAGGCTTCCTCCCGGCTCCCTCTGAGGATTAGTGTTGCGCGCAAGAGGATGCGCGCAACACTAACCCTCAGAGGGAGCCGCCAGCTTCTGCGGTGAGTTGGAGACGTCATCGCGCTGAAAGCGCGATGACGTCTCCTACTCGGCAAAAGTCGGCAGAAGCGGGAAATATGATTCCCGCTCTGCTGACTGACAGCTGGGAGGGCGGAGTAAAGTTCTCCGCCTCTCTCAGCTGTTTTCAGCATTTACAGCTGAACCGGTGAGCGGAGGGAGGGGGGACAGAGGGCAGGATACTCCGGGCATCATGACCACCTAAAATAGCTTAGGTGGTCATGTTGCTTAGAGTGTCCCTTTAACTTCAGCTCATTATGTGCAATATATAATATAGTGCATTACGACAGCGGCACATCGTGTAAAAGAAAGATAGGAATGTGTTTCAAATATAAAAAGAAGAATTCTTAATTAATTTGGGGGTAATTACAATATATAGAGCTCACTTACCCTCGCTAGAGCTAGATACACCTCCAGTTCAGCTATACGTCTTCCAATGCAGCTTCTCTTGCCAAAACCAAATGGTATAGAGGCGTATGGGTGATGAGACTCCTCCTTTTTTAACCATCGGTCAGGTTGGAATTCATTGGGGTCTTTAAAGTATTGCTCATCCCTGGACGTGGCATAATGGCAGAGGGTGATGAGTGTCTGAAAACATCGAACAATACCAGCTTAGTCTTCAGCCACCAATAACTACTTGATTAATCTAACAGTCGTACAATTTATATTACAGGAAATGGAGAAATTAAACACTGGATCTACCACTTTAATAATGAACCTGGTGTGTGATACATCAATGTCATACAATATTCCAGTCTACTGGAAACAGTATGTCCACCATGATAGCTGACATCAAAGCTTGTAAATTGAACTTTCTCACTTTTTCTGTTATGTACCGTAGATACTCGAGTATAGCACGACCTGAATATAACACGATGGACAGAGATTTATTATGGAAATGAGAGAATACTAAAGACTCGAATATAACGCGAGGAGCAAGATTTTACTGTATCGGTAAACAATTAAGATTCTTCCAGGTTCTCTTAACACAGTCAGGCTCCCCCTCAGGCCAGGGTGCTCTGCTGTAGAATGATTGCAGTTATTACTAAGTATGAAGCCACCTGCCACCCGTCTTCTTTACTAGCGATTAGATGGCCGGTGGAGGCGAACGAGGTGAAAGATTGGCTTAAACTGAGCGTGCCCTCCTCTCCCGAATCCGGGAGTTACTGAAGTGCAAGCATCAGGGAGCCCGCATTCACTTCAGCGAGACTACCGAAATTTCTGGGAGACTTGGGATCCATAGCAAGGCAAGTTTTTTTGTTTTTTTTTTACACGCGATGCAGATGTCTCGAATATAACGCGACCCCTCCAATTTTAAGGTGAATTTTTGTCACCAAAATCTAGCGGTATACTCGATTATCTTCCTTACTCAATATTTCTTTCCTTGTTATGTGTATTGACCATATTTCTATGTAAAAATTTCTATAAAAATAAACCCCAAAACAGAATCACAATGTGTAGGTGCCTTAGAAATGTCCACTGAAGACCAAACATTAAAGATTCCCTCCCTTTGTGTCTGTCATTTAGCAAATCCTGGCATGTTGTGATATATCTTGGCACTGGGCATGATTCACACCGACATGTATTTGTTAGATACTGAGTATCAAGGTTCGGAACTAGAGTAATTTAATTTATGTACGAAATAAAAATATAGGAGTCGTCTCACCTTCTTTGGAATGGTGTATTCACCCACTTGAATGTCTCTATCTGCTACAACACGAGCATTGCCAGGTATAACCGGATATAGTCTGAAAGAACAACATACTTCAATAAGGCCTTCACAAGAACATAAGACTGAAAGCACAGGTACTGCAGATCTCTAAATTAGACTGTGTGGTGGCAGTGGTATGATCACCCCTTTGGAGAAAAAGTCTACTTAATATAATTTTTTAAAAGGGCATGCTAATATCAATTTGAGTAGAGATCGGAAGGTTAATTATTAACTCCGGCTGATCCCTAGCCATTTAACAATTTCCACATTTTTTGCCTTTAATTGTAAATACCACCTGTAATCTAATGATGCGGATCTTCTTTACCATTTCCAGCTGCTGGAAGCAACCTACATGCTGCCCCAATAGCTCATTTTCATTAATTTTGGCCATAAAGACCTGAACCCCTGGAAGGCTGTCCAGTGGCCATTGAATCCACAAAACAAAGTAGGGAGAATGCACTCTGCTTTCAATGGGTGAGGGGTCCTGGGATACCTTTTGTTCCCAATAATAATGCAAAAAGACAATGATTCTAACCAACATAATACTACTATGGTGGCTACAATATGTCCCTCCTACACTATCCTCTAACACCAGCTGTCACTGGCTGCCAGAGCAGAGTTTCAAAGTGCAGGTTGATCTGACCCTTGCTTAACACTGTCATTCAACGGCAAAAAGACAATAATGACCATGCACCTCCATAAATAAAAAGGGAGATGTATTCCTCCTAAGTGGACCAGCCTGGTGGAGGAGGATAGTGTAAGGGAGGGACATAGTGTAGCCACCATAGTAGTATCAAAAGAAAAAGTGCACAGCTGTTTACTAAGTAACAATAAAACCCTACTGTGGGCTCATTGAGGAATTATCATAAGCATGCACAGGGGGTCTGTTTGGTGGGTCCAGGCACATCTTAATGTTGGGTGAAGAGATCCACTTTCACCGCCTACATTGACATTTTAGATGTCCTTTACCGGTTTCATGATGAATAGCAAAAACCTGTATTTGGGTGAACACACTAAAGCACTGGGTTGCGCATGCTAGTGGGCATTATAGAAAGAAGGACTCCAAGAACTCCAGTTTCCAAAGTATGTAACATTTCATTGGGTGCTGGCAACGTTTCAGCTGAATCTGAGCCTTTATCAAGTCAGAGCTGCTATGGGAGCTGTAGAGCATAGAATCCTTCTTTCTATATTGTAGCCACCATGACCTTTCAAATTAAATTAAGTGGTCGTGGTGGACAGAGTGTCCCTTAAGATACAATGTATCGGTCACAGAATTGGAATTCTAAAAGTATTTCATTAGGATAGTGAGATGATGCTAATACCTACTGCCAATTTCAGACTTTAGAAATGAATGTAAACACAAAATATCCATGTAACATTAACCAAGTAACCATATGGTGGTTCGCTTTTTGAATGGTATTGATGACCTTCTTACCTTAGCACTTCTTTCACCACAGCTTTCATTAGTGGCATTCTGGCAACTTCAGCAGCTGATGGGATGACTTGGCCTTGCAAAACATCCCTGATCTCACTGTACAGTGCAGCCTGTACATCTGGGTGGCGCGCCAGCTCATACAGACTCCAGGAAAGAGTGCTTGAAATCTGCCCATAAAAATAGTATCATTAATAATTTAACATTTTTCTGAGATCTAGATACATTTTAGTACACCAGTAAACAAAGAATACAAAGTGCTTACTGTGTCCACTCCTGCTAGTAGCAGCTCAGTGACGTTTCCATAGACCGATTTCATGGGGATTTTCTCTTGAGCCAAATAGAACGTCAAATACTTTCCTTCAACTTTTTCCCCCTTTGCCACTTTAGCTGCAACGTCTGCCATTCTCTTATCAATATGTCCCTTAGCTGGAAAATAGATCAGAAAGTTTAAATGCTTTCTATTAAATAAAAAGATGAAAAATATTATATAATGCACATTTAAGCATGTATTGAACTTCCTAGAATGCTTGCGTTTAAGTAAGATAGACACAGAAGGGCTCATACAGGGCATCGCTCGGCTCTCTACAAAACAAAACTATCCTTCTGGGAAACTAAAATGTCAATGTAAAATTAAAGAAGCAATATTCAGTTAAATGACCCGCAAATGGCACGTTACAAGTTGACCATTTGAGCACTGACTGGGCTCACAAGAATCTAGACTTTGGAAATAGACAGGAGGAGAGAGAAATGTCTGGACAGACAGACACCCAGATTACAAGTCATTTACAAAGCATTAAAGGTAGTTTAGAGCAACATAACTTGAGCTATATTAGGAGCATACAGCATGATGCAACACTTGCTGAGTATGTATAGCACAATACTCACACGTGTAGGAGCAAGTCAATAAATAACAGGCTCAATCCATCTCGGAAATGCAGCATGTCTTTGAAGCTAAATATATGCCCTAATCATTCTTATCAATGTTTGCTCACAGCACCACAATGTTTGCTCACTGCTCCACCTTGTTCCACTTTCACTGTTTGCCTCCTGGAGGTCAAAAACCACAGTGTCATGGCCCCTAAAAGCTAATCCAGTTGAACGAAAAACTCAGCTGTGCCCTTCAGCGAATCAGAGGAAATCATCCATAGACCTTGAACACTTTGGGGTGATAACATATAACAAGAAACACTCGAGCAGCTGGGACAAGAGAACATGACGCAAACTCGTACAAAACACAACACGTTTATTATCAGTTTAAAGTAGGGGTGCTACATTTTGACCCTCCAGGTGGTTTGGCATTCAAACTCCCATGATACTCAGTCACTCACTAGGTTGACAGAACCTTGCGGAAAATATAGTTCCAAAGCATCTGGAGGGTCATTGTTGAGCGCCCCTGATTTACGGGGTTCTTCTGCTGTGGTCTGTCCACAATACTTCAACGGACACTCTATGCCCTGGGAACACTTACAGGTTTATTCAGAGAGCAACGAAATGTCACCGACATTTCGGTGCTCTCCTGTTCCCCGCACTTCTGCTAGTCCGATTCGCCAACCCTGCAGTGCATTCAGCAGCCCGAAGTGCAGGGTAAAGCAACCAATTGCATCGGAAAAAACACCAAATACATCCGATGATCCAGCGCAAAACCGCCAAATCAATCCGAAAAAAGTCGTTGAACTGCCGAACAGAGTGCCAGCCAGCGCCGGAAAAAGCCGTCAAGACGAAGAATGGTAAAAAGAATTTAAACATATCACAACTTTTAAAAAGTGTTTGCAAAAAAACTACTGCAGGAAAATGTCTGGCAATATACTATAAATAATAATCATTTTTTTTTTTTTTAAAAAATATATCTGAATTAAAAATTTTGCCGAAAAAATACTGAAAAATGCCTAAAAAAAACTCGAAAGAGACTTCTTGTTTCAAGTGAAAAGAATAAATGGTTAACTATTTAATAGAAATTGGAATTCGTCTGATTAAACCACCGAAAATCAGGGCATTTCACTGACATTTCAGTGCTGTTCAGTGTTCTCTGAATAGATTAACCATTACTTCTCTATAGAGAGTTCACTGCTGGTGTATATCGCTGGCAATTCGCCAATATTTGGCAATCTGCCAGCTTTTGAATAGCCGAATGGCCACGAAATTGCACCATACGGGGAAATTCACTGTTCGGTGCAATTTCGGGGTCAATTTGGCTCTCTGAAAAAACGTGATTATGTAATATAATGGTCACAGTCACCTGAATGCCCTCACCACTCTTCTTTCTCCAGGTGGGCTCTTGGAGGGCTAAATAAATTGTTTAGTCCTATAAGATTGGGGGTTGAGTGAGCTCTGATCTCAGCTTCATAATGAGGTCCAAAAACAGTATTCTTTTTGGACCAGTGGCTCTCAATGCATTGAGAGCCATTGGATTGTCAACCGTCCAGCTGGTCAGTGGTCACGTGACATGCAGGAAGCTGGCAGCTGTCATGTCTGGACCTGTGCAGAACGACCCCAGCGCTGGATTTATCATTTTATACATTGACTAAAAGAAAGTGGGTGTTTGGCGGGATTAATGTCAATGTTTAACCCTTTTGTCCCCCAATACCGCTTTAACCCTACAGTATCCCTTTAAGTTCCTGCTGAAAAATGATGTTGATTTCTGAATCTTTTTTAAAATGCTTTCACACTGATGAAGATTCTTACCGAATGCAAACATGTAGTCCCAGGATTCGCAGAACTTTTGCCAGGGTTTGCGAAAGATTCTATGCAGGAATTTTGGCATGGCCATGGTTAGAAGCGTCATCACAAACATAGTGTTGATGGACTGAATGAATCTTTCTGTTTCTTTTGGTACCGAGGTCTCCAGACAGCCAATCCGGGACTCAAACAGGACTGAAGAAATGCCTGAGAAGAGACAGGAAATTAAATTAATAAATGCTCATATATGGTGTATGGACTCCCTGACTTCCAAAATTATAATAACACGTGAAGGCAGCACGGTCACCGCCAAAGTGTGGAGAAAAAGAATGCACTTAAAGAGAGACTCAGGTCACTGGGACCATTCAATGCAAACTGAATGGTCAAAGTGACCTGAGTGTCCTCCAATTCTTCTACTGGGAGTCTGAGGATTTACTCCAGCATAACTCCACCCACAAGCCTCAACATCCAGCCTCCCTCCAGTAACACGACTGACAGGTGCAACGTGACGGAAGCCCCTGCTTGTCCTGTTTGGACCAGGGCTAAGAGAGCCCAGCGCTGGATTCAAGCTAGATCCCTCATTCTAACGCAAGGTCAGCAACCTTGGCCCGCCAGATGTTTTGGAACTGCACCTCCCATCATGCTCAAGCACTCATTAGATTGAGGCTCAGACAATCTAATGAGTGCTTGACCATGATGGGAGGTGCATTTCCAAAACATCTGGAGGGCCAAGATAGCAGACTCTTGCACTAAGGGTTACAATGGGAGGCAAGGTGTTGACAGGGTCAGTAGAGGATTCTCATTAACCCTTTGCCCCATTTTAACCCTTGAATATCCCTTTAATATTGAAAGCCCACACTTCTGTACTTTCCTGACACCTTCAAGTAAATTTTGTAATTATTACAAGTTAGATTTCAAATAACAACAGCCTGCATACTCGAGTATGTCATCTCATAAATGCTTACTGCTTACTCAAACCATGCTATTCCTCTTATATACTATAACTTCCAGTGGTTTATTAATCAGTACAAGGAATAACAACCTACAAATGGTTTTGAAAAACCAAAATTAATAAATCACATGAAAGCGTACCTTCTAGTCCAAACTTGTAGAACAGATTGGAGATGTCCTTCACAGTACGGTTTGAATTCTGGTTACGTTGATGATTAATTTTCTTGATGAGGTCACCAACCACATCGTTCAAGACACCACTGTAAGCTTCCACCTCTTTGGGTTTTAACATGTGTTTTCCCAAAATGCTGCGTAGCTGCTGCCACTCCTCCCCTTCCCTGCAAGAATTACAAGAAAAGAAAACATCATCGAGTGTGATTCCAGAATCTGTAATCCTCATTAACCATTATCATAGGCTAAAAAAATGCAACAAGGGCTACGTGTTTGTAAATAACAAAGCGCGCAGCAGACAATAGTGGAAACAGATGAAAATCTATTTTAACAACATATATATCGATACAGTATGTGATATCAGATTAGCCCAGACCTCAGAAACCCTATTTGATAGATTAGGACACCTACGCTGTGAGGAGCCCATATGAATGTCCTCTGTGCAGACGGTAATCTTTCCATGAAGACAGGTCCGATCGGATAGGGTGTTTTCCTTCTTGCCTTAAGACTTGCTCAATTAATGCTGGCTCCGCTACATGGACGGTCAGGATGGGGCCAAAGCTTGCCTTCCATACGGGACCATACTTGGCTTTGCCCTCCAGCTGAGAATAGAAGAAAAAAAACATATTAAAAGATATTTAAAAAAGAATACAAAGTAAAAAAAACATATAAAAGCGATTTAAAAAAAATACAAAGTAAAAAAACCGCAAAGATAAACAACCCCAAGTGTTATACTTTCTGTACGGTGAAATCTTTGTAAAAGGCTTTAAGGGAGATATCTAGTAGTTACAGGTACTTATAAAGCGATGACAAGCTCTGTAGCGCTGTACAATGGTAGCTTACTTTAGTACCCTAAATATATTCTACCTGCTGTCAGCATCATGATTCTCAAGAAATCTATGAAAAGGCTTGTCAGATAAAAACATATTTTCTATTTCTAGCTGAAAATATACAAGTAATTGAATTGTTTGTGGATTTTTTTTACAGCTGAGCTTTCTGTTTTCCTGTTTCCTCACTCTGCAACATGATATCAATATTGTTTCCTCCAAAGAACTGCAGAAACTCCATTCCCCTTATATGAACAAGGACGATGAGGAGCAGCGAGAAGAGTCTGCAGTATCCTGAAGGTATAAAGAGAAATGGGATTACCTCTATGTAGGTAGAAGATTAGGTCAAAGTTCCCATTGCTAGAATGCTTCTTTCACCAGATTGGATTCATTAAAGCCACTAGAACAGTGATGGTGAACTTTGGCATCCCAGATGTTTTGGAACTACAAGTCCCGTGATGCTCCACCTGGTTCGAGGCTAACTGAGCATCATGAGACATGTAGTTCAGAAACATCTGTCTTGCCAAGGTTCACCATCACTGTACTAGAATGACACTTTATGGCAATAAACAAACTGTATGGTTTGCATCTATTTGGAAATACGTTATCTCTGATTCTAATAGAAACGGTTCAGCAGAATAAATAGAAAGCTCAATAAGCAGGGGTTAGGGGTAGATAGATTTGATTGCAGGGCACAGGCTAGATTTCATCGCCAGAAATACATTCATCCCTGATAATTAGAAGATCTTTTCTTATGGTCTAGCATAGAATGCTGAATATGTAAATAAGACATAAGCTATAAGAATCTAGTTCTGTATATGCATGAGACGAAAAAATAATGAGAGAAACACCTTCAAATGATGAGAGAACTGTCACAGCCTAATTACCATCAGCTAAGAGCTGCTTATTTCCACCTTGTATTACTTAGCACCTACATTAACAGAACAGCAAAAAAAAACTACGACAAAAACATAAAATCCCTGAGCCTTGGTCGGTCTGGATACTGCGTTTTTTATTTAGAATTCAGTGGGAATTACGAACGTTTTTAATAATAATCAGAAATAGATTACTTTTTTCTCTGCTGCGTCATCTTCTACAGCAGTGGTTCCCAATCACGTTCCTCAAGTCCCCCTAACAGGCCAGATTTTACAGATCACCTTGGGGGAATGCAAACTGAATCCTGCAATCACTGAGCAGCAAATCATATCACCTGTGCTGTGCTTCACATATCCTGCAAACCTGACCTGTTAGGGGGACTTGAGGACCGCGGTTGGGAACCACTGTTCTACAGCACGGATCAGCAACCTTGCCTTTCCTGATGTTATGGAACCACATCTCCCATGATGCTCAGCCACTCATCAGGCTGGCAGAGACTCAAGGGAAATGTAGTTCCAAAACATCTGGCAGGGACAAGGTTCCAGACCCCTGTTCTACAGCTTTAAGGACATCCGATCCGATGTCCAATTCAATGACAGATCACAATGAGATGACGCAAAAGTTGAATATGCAGTGACTGATCACCAGGTTTTGAATGTCAAACCAGACATTTTAATGGATCACAGAACTTCAGATGAACTCCACCCCTGAGGGATATTACTAATGGGAAGCCACTGTAGGGTTTGGATACATAAAGAGTCACGTGCAATGGGGAGCCCATGCAAAGTGTGGATACATAGGCAAATGTTATACAACTTAAAAATCACTAGAATATCCTTTTATCTAAAATAATTCAGTGTGTCAAAACAAACAGATTCTGAATTTACAGCTATTATTTATTTCCTGTCATTAGCTGGTTATTCCTATTTAAAATGAGAGTCCGCAGACTTCTCCCTCTGACCTGAAAGCATGGGATTCACCTTGCACAGGGGTCAGCAACCTTGCCTCCATGATGTTTTGGGAACTACATCTCCCATGATGCTCAGTCACCCATTAAGCTGACTGAACCACATGGGAAATGTAGGTCCCAAAACATCACGGAACCAAGGTTGCTGACCCCGGACCTTGCAGCTAAATACCTTCCTAACCTCCCTGACTCCTGCTTCTGCCATGCACTGTTATGTCAGTTATACCAGGAATCGCACAGGGACTATGCTGGTATGTAATGGCGCGTGTTCACGTGCACGGAGAAGTCCGCAGACTTCTTTTAATAAGGGATAACTTGTGAAAGGTTGAAAAGAAATAATGGACGTAAATCAGCAAAGCGCTTGTTTTAACGCACGGAAAGGATTTAGGGGGAGATGAAAAACCAATAGCATGTCCATTTCTGTAGTTATCACTTGCACATACAGGATGTTCCTGCAATCAGAATCACATTACAGACTTGTTTTCTTTATGATGTCATTATCTAAAGTGGTTTATTACAGCCAAGGAGATTGAATGATCTGATGTAAATCCTGTATTTTGCAAGATATGTATCGCTGTGCATGATGCAATGTCAAAGTTATACAAGGTTCACTCAGTAGAGTTTCTGCAGAAGCCAGCGGTGAGCGGCACTCTGGCACTCGCAGGGTTAAATAATAATACTTATATAAAGTAAATGAAGACGTTAAAATGTATGATTTTGTTTGGGGTTTTATAAAATGTAATTCACCTTTACTATCTATTAGATTTCTGAAAACACTAATCTATATACTGCATACATATTGCAAAACATATCGATATATATATATATTTATCAGTGAAGTATTCAATGCTCATCACACACACACACATTGGTTTCCCAGGGATTTAGGGATTTGCAGCACTGTTGGAGTTATTCATTCAGCTGGGAGCTGTCAGTAAATGCTTATATACAGGTATTTCCCACCTCTCCCACATCACTTAAGGCTGTCATGGCTGTGTCCTGCGCCCCTGGTAGTGGTGGAGTAGAGGCAGCAGGGTGGTTTAATCCTCCATGAATCATGGCTGATTCCTTTATTACTAATATCCTGTATATAATGAGCTGTACACCAGGAATCTCTGGAGCTGTGATGTGCAGCAACCCTTTTCAGCACCATGGAGTGTGGACAAGGCTTACCCTGTGGCCCCTGACAGACTGCTGCATCCTGCAATACAGAATCCCTCCTCTGATCCTCCAGCAGGATGAGGGCAACTCCAGCACCCAGTGCAAGGTGTGTATTATATATATATTTATATACACACACACCAATGTATAGTGAGTTTTGGTATTATAGATGTGTATATATATATACACACACACATCAATACCACAATATAAATACTGATTCGTTTGGATTATGTATATATATTTGTAGATAGATATAGCTATATGTACTTTAAACAGTTATACATTGTTTTCTGTTTTTAAATATGTGAATGACAAGTAGAGTCAGTGATACAGATCACACAGTGCAGGAGATACACAATGTATAACACATGGCACAAAATGCATGGAATCATTCTCATCATTCCTGGATTGCGTGCCCTCTCCTGTGCCCCATCACCTGGCAGTGCCTGTCCCCTGTGTGTCTGCGCCTGTCCCCTGTGTGTCAGCGCCTCTCCCCTGCGTGTCTGCGCCTGTCCCCTGTGTCAGCGCCTGTCCCCTGTGTGTCAGCACCTGTCCCCTGTGTGTCTGTGTGTCAGTGCCTGTCCCCTGTGTGTCAGTGTCTGTCCCCTGCATGTTAGCGCCTGTCCCCTGTGCCTGTCCCCTGTGTGTCAGCGCCTGTCCCCTGTGTGTCAGCGCCTGTCCCCTGCATGTCAGCGCCTGTCCCCTGTGCCTGTCCCCTGTGTGTCAGCGCCTGTCCCCTGTGTGTCTGTGTGTCAGTGCCTGTCCCGTGTGTCAGCGCCTGTCCCCTATGTGTCAGCGCCTGTCCCCTGTGTGTCAGCGCCTGTCCCCTGCATGTCAGCGCCTGTCCCCTGCATGTCAGCGCCTGTCCCCTGTGCCTGTCCCCTGTGTCAGCGCCTGTCCCATGTGTGTCAGCGCCTGTCCCCTGTGTGTCAGCGCCTGTCCCCTGTGCCTGTCCCCTGTGTGTCAGTGCCTGTCCCCTGTGTGTCAGTGCCTGTCCCCTGTGTGTCAGCGCCTGTCCCCTGTGTGTCAGCGCCTGTCCCCAGCGCCTGTCCCCTGTGTGTCAGCGCCTGTCCCCTGTGTGTCAGCGCCTGTCCCCTGTGTGTCAGTGCCTGTCCCCTGTGTGTCAGCGCCTGTCCCCTGTGTGTCAGTGCCTGTCCCCTGTGTGTCAGCGCCTGTCCCCTGTGCCTGTCCCCTGTGTGTCAGTGCCTGTCCCCTGTGTGTCAGCGCCTGTCCCCTGTGTGTCAGCGCCTGTCCCCTGTGCCTGTCCCCTGTGTGTCAGCGCCTGTCCCCTGTGTGTCAGCGCCTGTCCCCTGTGTGTCAGCGCCTGTCCCCTGTGCCTGTCCCCTGTGTGTCAGTGCCTGTCCCCTGTGTGTCAGTGCCTGTCCCCTGTGTGTCAGTGCCTGTCCCCTGTGTGTCAGTGCCTGTCCCCTGTGTGTCAGCGCCTGTCCCCTGTGCCTGTCCCCTGTGTGTCAGTGCCTGTCCCCTGTGTGTCAGCGCCTGTCCCCTGTGTGTCAGAGCCGTGGGGTGACAGGTGAGCTAGTTACAGTGTATCAGTGGGTACCTGCAGCTCGTGCAGCCGGGACAGCCCCCCTTTGAGGAAGAGGTCGGCGATGAAGGCGGCTGCAGAGGGTCCTGGCATATCTGCCAGCGTCTTGTGCCTCCGGATGACCTTTTCGGGCTTGCTGAGGAAGCCCTCTGCCCAGTGCTCGGGGAAGCCTCTCAGGAGGGGTGCCGTCCTGCTGACCAGCTTGAGGGTCTGTGCCATGCTGGCTGTGGGAGAGAGGGTCTGGATGGAGCATCTTCCAGCTCTGCCCGGTGCCCTATTTATACAGAAAGAGATAGCGGAATCATGCCCGGAGACAGCACAATGAGGGCTGCAGCCAGACCACGCCCCCCGCAGGTTTCATCATCCTGCAACAGGCGCAGCTTACTCACAGTCTGATGAGTTATTAATGAGAGGCGGGGCTCAGGGAGGTTTGGTTCGGGAAAGAACCGCGTCGTCCACTCAGGTGAGAGGGGCGGGGCTGCTGTGAAGGTATGGAAGCAGAGCGGGAGCTTAGTGAGCGCAGACGGGAGAGGGGGCGTGGCCACTGCCCGCATGGATGAAGTGATGCCAGCAGCCTGCCCTCCACGTGGGCTCCTGATGATACCAGGCACAGGTAGGGAGGGGGAGGGGGTGCTGCATCAACAGCCACAGAACAGGGACTCTGCATCCAGCCCCAGCAAGCTTTATCATGTGCATTTACTTTGTCATCTATTTTCTATAGAAACAGTTACAGTTACAAGTTTTTATTGAGCGCTAATAAGTTCCGTAGCGCTGTACAACGGGAGGCAGAACAACAAATATACACACAGGTTCAACACACAGAACAGTAGGAGAGAGGACCCTGCACACTATGAAGGGTAATAGAGAATGTGAAATAATGCATGTGGGCTGTGTGGGAAATGAACAGAGGGAGGTTAGGGAGTGAGGTGATGGGCTTCTCTAAAGTAATGTGTTTTCAGAGACTTCTTGAAGGACTGGACAGACGGGGAGAGTCTAATGTTGCAGGGGGAGGGACTTCCATAGAAAGGGGGCAGCTCGGGAGAAGTCCTGAAGGCAGGAGTTGGAGGTTCAGGTATGTGAAGCTGATAGCATCAAATGATTATCTGAGCGAAGTGGTCAGGACAGGATGTACCTGTTAATAAGAAGTGCACACGCACAACGGACGCGGCAAACGGATGCAAGAACGTAAAACCGCTAGAATGGACGTGCAGAGTGCGCTGTGTCCGTAACGTCCGCATAGCTTTGTGTGTGAGTGATGGAACGTGGTCAGACGGACTGCATTTTTGACGTCCAGCATTTTTGACGGACAAAATGGTTTTTCATATTAATTTTATTTCCCATCTACATCAGTCAAAAAAAATGTCAGTCACAAAAATGGACTGCGTGGCCACTACCTTGTCGTCAGTCAGAAAGTACGTCCATTGTGCACGGACGCACAGTCCGCACAGAAAGCGCTCATCTGACACTAGCCTTGGGAAACGGGAAGTCATCTAGTCAGAAACAGCTGATAGGCAGACTGTAACACGTTCCAACATGGGAGGAGAGAGATCGGTGGAGGAAAGGTAGATTTGGGTGCCGTCAGCATAGATCAGGGGCGGACTGACCCGTTGGGTACTCGGGCACTGCCCGAGGGCCCGCGGGTCGGTAGGGGCCCGGTTCTGGCAGGCACAGTGAGCACGGCTATTTTCTATGATCATCCCCGGTAGCTGCCGGGCCCCCTGCCCAGCGGTGCACTACCAAACCTCCTCCGTGTCTACTCTGTCCCACGCTCTAAACAGGAGGACGGCACGCTGCATTGACATGGCCCCCCTCACGTGATGCACACGGCGGCAGAAGACAAACAAAGTTGGTGCCAGCCAGCCTGCCTGAGCCTGCGTTGATCGTAGAAGATGAATAGAGCGTGGTGTTTGAGCAACTGGGGGGGGGAGACAAATGAATTGCGGGGTGGATTAATTGACAAATTAAATGCGGGGGGATTGTGACAAATTAAATGTGGGGGCATAATTGACATATCATGAAATGCGTGGGGGATAATCGACAAATTAAATACGGGGGAGGAATAATTGACAAATCATGAAATGGGGGGAATAATTGACAAATTAAATGCTGGGGTATAGTAATATGCTAAATGAAATGCTTGGGGGGATAATAAGATGACAAATGAAATGCTGAGGGGGTTGAATAAATCGGCACATTACTGTGAGTTTTATTGCTGTGGAGCTCTGTGATACAGTAATGTACAGTGTGTATGAGCGTATCACAGAGCTCCGCAGCAATAAAACGTAGTAATGTGCGTTGTGTATGAGTGTATCACAGAGCTCTGCAGCAATAAAACTCACAGTAATGTGCGGTGTGTATGAGCGTGAGTTTTAATGCTGTGGAGCTCTGTGATACGCTCAAACACACTGCACATTACTGTGAGTTTTATTGCTGTGGAGCTCTAATGTGCAGTGTGTACAAGTGTCAGTAATGTCCTGTTTCTTTTAAGCTGAAAGGTTTCCCACAGGGACCTTCTGTGCCATGGCCGTAGCTGCCTCAAGTGTGTAATGGCTACCGCAGCAGAGCAGTGGCAGTTTGTAAGTCTGGAGGGGCCACTATGGATTCCCCAATTCACCGGGGACTGGGAGTGGATTTTATTAACTCATTAGAATTACTAGTTTGAAAAGTGTGTGAAGAAATAAATTCTTTAACACAAAAATGTGCATGTAGGTTGTATGGGGTGAGTTTTATGGGTGTGGCCTACTGTGGGCATGTTGCATGGGGCCCCATGAACTCCTATTGCCTGGGGGCCCCATTAGTTGTCAGTCCGCCCCTGGCATAGAGATGATATTGGAGTCCACAGTAAGAGATGAGGTTGCCAAGAGAGGCGGTATAGATCAAGAAGAGTAGGGGACCCAGAACAAAGCCTTGAGGTACCTCAACTGAGAGAGGAGTTGGGGGTGAGGAGGCACCAGTGAAGGAGACACTGAAGAAGCGACGAGAGAGATAGAGAACCAGGAGAGAGAGGTTTCACTGAGGCCAAGCTTACGCAGCGTGAGGAGCAGGAGAGGGTGGTCAACTGTGTCAAATAAATGAAAGTGAACAGCAGGGAGGGGGTGTCTGTGCACATTCAATGTAATGATGCCAATATAGGTACTTTAATCTATATAAGTCACCTACTGATGACCGAGTCGTACGCATGGAGACAATAAATACTCAAAAATACACGAACACATAACTGTGGAATAATATATATACCGGCCACAGCTAAAACTCCACACAATATACCCACCACCATAACATAAAAATTCCCATAACAAAATTATACAATAACCCAGTGCTGAAAGAGGACTCCACACAACCACAACACACCTCCAAACCAACCAACCACAAAAACCTCCCAACTCCCAGCCATCTGACCAAAATTAGCCTAAATAAAAGGAACCCCAACCCAGCACTGCCTACAAGCCCCCGCCAAGAGCTCCTCACATAACCCCCTTATGGGAAAGCTCCCCCACCAAGGTAAAACAGGGCTTGTTCAATCCCCTCCCTGAGTCCCAGGATGAACAGATCCTTGCCCAAGTTATTCAGGTGAACGCCATCCTCCATAAAATAACACGCCACATCCTCCTCTTCAAAGGGTAGATGCCGCACCACTACACCATCCATCCGCCTCACAAACCTTCCCATACAACGATTCACCTTGATCTGGCAAAGCAGCACCGCCTCCTCATTCTCCGCCTGCCTCCACACCATCCTTGGCAGCACCTCGGACCACACCACCACTGTCCATGGTGACCACTCCCTCAACATTCTTCACCGGACAAACCACGCAGTTATCCACACTGGATAAACCAACTCTACGCAACTGATCAGTCTTGGAGTTAGAAACCCAAATAACAATTTCCTCAACTCCCAACCAAACCGCATCAGCTCCCAAACCACCACCTCCTCTCCTAGAATTGCACACCAGCTCACCCACTCGAAATGCCCCAAAAGACCCCAAACAAAAAGCCGCCCTCATAAGCAGAACGTCATAAGGTGAGGAACAAAAATTCCGACAAAATCCCATAGACCCTCCAATAACTGCCTCGAAACTGGACGCCGGGCGTTTACCCTGCACCTCCCCCTCACATAACCCAGAACTGCACACCTGATAACAAAATCCTTGATGACATCTCTTTTCCCCGATACCTGGAAAAGGAAAGCCAAGGTGGCCAATGACTGCCGTACCACCCCAGGAGATGCCCCTGATTCGAATAACCGAATGAGGTATGCCCTAAGCAAACTAGCCTCATCCAATCCACCCACCGAAACGTACCTGAACCGTTCAGCCAATGCGTCCCAATCCCTCCACACTCGCGAGTAGGCCTTCCAAGTGGACTCAGACAAAGAACCTCTCACCCATCTTCCAAAAAATCCGAGCCTAGCTGCCAAAGGCCCTCCGGACAAGGGGTGCCCACCTCCTCCGCCAACGGAGCTAGGGAATGAAATCTGCCCCACTGTAAACGAGGCAAAGCATCCAGCACTGAGTTAAGGCGACCCGGAACATGCCTTGCCCTTCATAAAACATTAAATTTAAGACAAAGCAACGTAAACCTCTTCAGCAATCTAATGACTGGCAATGATGAAGCCCACAAAGAATTAACCACCGACACCACCGCCATGTTGTCAGAACAGAACAGAATCCTTCTCCCCTCCAGAACACCTCCCCACAGCTCCAAGGCCACCACTAATGGAAACAACTCCAAAAATGCCAAATTCCGCACCAATGCAGATGCTAACCAACGATCGGGCCAACGAGAAGCACACCAACGCCCCCAAAGTACACCCCAAAACCAACACCTCCTGAGGCGTCTGTGAAAAATTACAGTTCCTTCGTCAACACTTCTTTCAAAGGGAATATGGCCACCCCATTAAACAAAACCAAAAAGCATCTCCACACTTCCAAATCTTCCTTCATGTCACCAGATATTCTAACAAAATGATGACCTTCCCGAATACCCCGTGTCGCCAAAGCCAAACCTCGCAAAAAGACTCTTCCAACCGGAATGACCCTGCACGCAAAATTCAAACGACCAATCAGCGATTGCAGCTCTCTCAACTGCAATTTCCTAACTGACAAGGCCCCTTCCACTTGCTTCAAAGCTTCCACCACTTTCCCCAAAGGTAGACGACACTCACCCTTAACCGAATCAATCTCAATCCTCAAGAAAGTGATGACTGACGCCGGACCTTCTGTTTTATCAGAAGCCAAAGGAACACCAAATCGGTGTGCCACCCACTGAAAAGACTGAAGAATGTGCAGACACTCACCTGTTCCTTCCCTACCCACGCACAGAAAATCATCTAAATAATGTGTCAAATTAGCCAACCCTGCCACTTCACGACCCACCCATTCCAAAAATGTATTAAAACAGTCAAAAAAAAGGAACAGGAAATGGAACAACCCATAGGCAAACATAGATCCACATAAAATTCGCCTTCAAACCAAAACCCCAGAAGATGATGACACGAAGGATGAATAGGTAAGAGCCGAAAAGCCAACTCAATATCCACCTTAGCCATCAAAGCCCCCTTTCCTGCATCCCGAACCAAACTAACCGCGGAATCAAATGACACGTACGACACCGAGGCCAACTCCTCACCAATATCATCATTCACCGATCCTCCCCGCGGATAGGATAAATGATGAATCAAGCGAGACTCCCCCGCTTCGGCACCACCCCCAAAGGGGATATCCTCAAATCCCACACCGGCGGAGACGAGAATGGACCTGCCATCCTACCAGCCCCGATCTCCTTAAATACCTTCTTCCGGACTACCTCCGGATAAACTCTAGCCGACTTTAAATTCCTTAACTTGCCACCCCCTGGCCTTACCACAAAAGGAATCCGAAAACCATCACCAAAACCGTCCTGCAGAAACTCTGCATCCCTACATCTTCCGTAAAGCCTTAGCCACGGTAACATCGCGTCGAGTTTCACTGGGGAAGCCCCCATCTCCAGACCCTCCAAAAGGCAGACCTCCCTGTCTTGCCCTCTTAAAACATCTGAACAATGAATGCAATCCTCCACAATTTGAACATTCGTGCTTGAACCTGCACCCATTACCAAACTTGCACTGACCCTCGTTAAACTGCCAGCAAGATCCCTTTTTAACACCTGCCGGTGGAGAACTGACCCCTCCCCCACCGGCGCCCCTGGAAAAGGCAAAGCCTTCTGAGTCCCCATCAGACGCAACCACAGTGTAATGTCCATCTGATCCCACCCCATCCCTGGGCGAGCCGCAAAACGTTGCCTAAACTGCTCATCGTATTTCCACCACGCCCAACCACCATAAATCCGATAAGCCTCCCAAATCCCAGCCACATAACAAAAAAGAGCCGAACAGTGCTGTTGGTTTCTCTCCCCAACCACACTTGCCAAAATACAAAAAGCCCGGAGCCAATTCCCAAACGACTTCGGAATCCTCCGATACCTCTTTTTCCATTCCTCTTCCTCCTTTAAACCTTACTTAGACTAATCATCCTTAACCCCTGCCACCTCATCCAAAGGAAGCAGGGAAAAAAGCTCCACATACTCACCCCGCCAGATACCTTCTTTAACCTCTTGTTACAAATGAAACCCCAAAGGACTAGAAAATGACATGTATGCATTCCTCCTGGCCACATCCGCCACCCCTGAGGACTCACCGAGTGAACCCGACACACCACTCGGTCCTATTGAAGAGCTCCACCAACTGGCCCACCTACACCCTTCCATGCTTGAGCCAAATCAACTCCCCGGCTCACACCCCCTTTTGAACCCGACCAAGCTTCAAAGGCCCCCTGTAAAAAAGACATGAAAGAACTCATATCACCTCCACTTCCATTACCTGTCACCACACTAGGTCCAGCTGAACTTCCTGGAACCTCCTGCGCCACACTCTCCGTACCCCTCACTCCAACTCCACCGACTCCACCAGTCTGGAAACCACTAACCGGCTGTGGGCTCCGCTCCTGAACCATCGGAACTGTGGACGAAAAAACATTTGTGCGATGAGCCTCAGAACCCGAAGTACCATAACCATTATCCCGCTCCACCACACCAAAATCCGGAGCCACTTCACCTTCACCATCTGAACACCAATTTACTGCGAGCTCCTGAGTGACCTCATCCCGCACAACACCACCTTGTGCCACACCACCGTCCACACCCCCATCCACCAACTGCCTTACCGCCGAAACATCCGTCCCCGAGACAGACCTCGCTCCACCTCTGGGACCCCTGGCAGACAACCAAACTCTTCTTCTACCCGAGGAACTCCTCGACCTCCGCACTCCTTCTCTCCTGGTAGCGTTCACCACACCACCCCTCCGATCAGAAGGATCTTTAGCCCCCGATACCGGCCTCGAGCTCCTACCTTCCACACTTCTCGAAATGCTCACGCTAGCCTCAGTCCCAACTGCGTCACCTCCAGCCAACATCCGCCATACCAACCGTCCTCAGCCTCTCACTGCCTCCAACCTCAACCTGTCAGACGCTGATCCACCGCTGGATTCTCCTCCTGGACTGAACTCCACTCCGGAGGCCTAGAAACCCTGACAGGCCGAGCTCCCACTTCCGACTCCGCCGCCAGCACCTACGACAAACTTCTTCGCGCCCACTCCACACCACGATGCCGTCCCGCACTTCCTCCAACCGCCTTTCGCCATACTTAAAGACAATTTTAAAGTAGAAAAGCCGAAAACACCGCTCTCTGACGCAGCTCAAGATTTTTCAAACTCTACCTCAAGATAAAAGGGCGCGCAGAGCCTCTCTACACGCGCCTTAAGTACCCTACTGGTGACTCCTCTGAGCCTCTCACACCTCTCCCGCTCAAAACTCCACACGCACTGAAACACTTCTAGAAAAATCCTCCCTGCGTCCTGGCATCAGAGGCAACTTAAGGGCCCTACGCCTTAGGTGCTTCAGGCCTTCAGTATCATTAAGAGCAGGACTATTTAAAAGGACACTACCACCAAAAAATGAAACGATTTATTACGTGTTATGTTGCTGATATCTTGCACGTGCTTTGTTTTTCACTTGTATGTTTCATTAAGAAAATATTATACACTATATGCGTCACTGGGTGCATCCATTGTGTGATCTTTTGTGTTTAAACTGCCCCCCCCCCTATTCTTTACATCACTTGCTCCTTACTGTGTGGTTTTGGCCATAGAATCGAGTGAATGGGTCGGATCACTGTCTCAAATCTTTAGGTGTTATTCAGAGAGAGCTGATCTGGCCCGAAATTTCACTGAACCGGGAATTTCCCCGTACGGTGACATTTCGTGGCCATTCGGCTATTCAGAAATCAGGCTGTTCGCCAGATTTTGGCAAACTGCCAGCCAGTACGGTGCCTGTTTGACGTCAGTGAAATCCCTAGAAGCAATGGTTCATCTATTCAGAGAACACAAAACAGCAGGGAAAAGTTCCCGAAGTGCCCTGCTGTTCGGTGGATTCATTCGGCTGCTTTATTCAGGCCAATCCCATAGGCTTTAATGTTAATCCAATATCTAATAAACCGTTTATTATTTTATTCTGCAGTAAAAAGTCTCTTTATTTATAGATTTTTTAGTATCTTGTAAGCATTTTTTTGGGATTTTTTCTGCAATTTTTTTTTAAAAGAGTTTTTCTTTTTTCTGTAAGAAACCTTTTTTTTATCATTCATTGGATCTTATATGTAAATTCCAGACATTTTCGCTCAGTTATTTTGCAAACAGCGTTTAAATTTTGAAACTTTCAAGCATACTGTTTTTTTTGTTTACCATGTTCGTCAGCTTTTTCCGGCGGCTGGTCTGCGTTGTGATCGTCAGCTTGTCAGCTTTTTCTGGCAGTTCCGGCAGGTTTACGGTGGGATTGAGGCGGGTTTGCGGCGAGCTTTCCCTGCACTCCGGGGACCCTGCAGTGAATGCTGAATTCACCACAGGGTGGGGAACTTTGATTCCCCGAAGTAAAGGGAACTGTGGGGAACGGTAGAGCACCGAAATGTCAGTGAGTGTGACTATTAGTAGTAGTAGTCAATAAATAAATCTAAATAAATAATTAAGCAGAATTTCAGTACTAGGTTCGTTGAAATAAATATTGTTCTAAAAAGTTAACTACTATTATTAATAATAATTTTAAGACCCTGATTGTGTCAGCTCACAGCGCTCTCTGTAGAGAGAGTCTTGCATTGAGTGTGCGTATCTGCATAGTAGCAGAGAAATAGGGATTGAAAAACAGAGATTTATTCTGTGCTTCAAAAATCATTTTTGGTGGTGCCTCTTCCACCACCAGTACCCCTTTTTTTGTCTTCCAAATTTATCTTGAACCATTTTTTAAAAATAATTTTAACTAGTTGTGTTGTCAATTCATCTTCACAAAATCCTCACACACTTACTGTACATATATTACAGGTTTAATATATTACACATACACTAACCCTGTTTTCCCAAATTTCATAAATTATTGGATATCATGTGGTTTTGCCAATCGGAGGCTTCTTTGCATAATAAAACTTTGTATTATTTCTTTGCTACAAATAAAGGATTACAGTAATGCAAGGTCGGCAAAGTATCCCTAAGGAGGACAATGTAGGGAGAGTCCACTGTCCAGTTTCGTGGCCATACTGCCTCTGGAACTACCAGAAAAACACTTGGTCCTACTGTGCCAGGCACCACCACCACTACTACCACCACCACCATGAGCAGAAGTGCAAGCAGACGCAATGTGATGCCGTCTGTGTCAATGTTGACATCCACTTCTGTGTCCACCACCACCAGCAGCACAACGAATACTGCTTCTAATAGTGCTGCTAGGACAGCAAGTACTGTCTCTGCTTCATCTTGTCACGTTTCCTCGTTCCAGCCCTGTCCCCCTGCCCTCTGTATTCATGTATGCCTGTGCAGGCCTGGACCTATGCTGCTATTGCCTGGGTAGCAGCCCAGGGGTTAATTGCTTCTCGGCTGATCAGCTCACCTACCTGTCATGTGCTGATCTCCTCCCTATTTAATGCAATGAGCCCATTATCCATTGCTCTGTCATTTGGTTCACTTTGCCTGATTTCCTGTGCTGCTATGTTCTAGAGCTCCCTGCTGTTATTCAAGTCCTAGTTTGTATTTATTGTTCTAGTTATTTCTTTGGTCTTGCCTCTTCTGTTTGTCTGTATCTTTTGCCGCTGTGTTTTCTGGTTCATGTCTAGTTATCCTTTGTATTCTGTTCATAGTTGTTTTGTTTTCCCTCGTTGTGTTTTGGGTTTTCTGTTTATGTTATGTGTATACTGATTCCCTGGTTCTGACTTATTGGCTTGTATTACTTCCCTCCCGGTTCTGATTCCTGCATTCTGGATTATGTTCTTATTCTGGCTTCATGACTTCTGGCTATCCTTGTTACTACTCTCTCATTTAATCCTTGTCTGTACCGTTTATATTGTCTCCTGCCATCTGTATATATCAAAAGACTCTGCACAGCTTCATGGTAATCTTTTCTATAGAGCAGATCCGGCTATCTGTAAGGTCCGGTCTATCAGGTCAGGGCTGCTTTGGTATTCGCTGTGCAGAGGTCTTTTGCTTATACTGTATTCACGCAGTACTGTTCTGTATCTGTTGTCTGCAGAGTGTGGCTTTCCCATGAACCAGGCACGTGCCAGGTGCCCCCAGTGTGACACATCTGTCCCAAAGCAGAGACAAAGTGAAGAGCAGTGTGCATTGTTCCCTATATTCCCTTTTCCCCTGTCCAAAAAGGGAAAAGCAGGCAGCAGCAAAAGGGGAAAAGCTATTAGGCATAGCTGCTACTAGTAGTGTTGCTTCTAGTCCCCCTTTGTTGTTGTCAAAGACAGGGAAGGAGAAATCCGCCCATGCGAAATTCTGTCTGTTTGGCACCAGACATCAGATTGGGGAGGGTGGTGACACTTCATCTGATGGCAGGCAGCAGTCAATGATAAATTGTACTCATCAGTTATTCGAAAATAAACCCCCTAGAACTACATGTACTGTAGTTAGTGTCAGTAATACAGTCACATCCACTCCTGCCACTTCAAGCACTGTGGTCAGGCATGTATTGGCCATAGGGGCTACAGGTAGATTCCCGGTGGGCCGAAGGCTCAGTGGGCCAGTGTGAATGCTGGTTCACCGTGCCGTGCACTGCCCTTAACCCCTTAAGGACCCCTGACGTACCCTGTACGTCCTGTCCACAGGTCTCCCTTAGACCCGCAGACGTACAGGGTACGTCAGCGGCGCCAAATCCCCCTCCCGCCCGATACTCACCTCCCTCGCTGGATCCCTCAGTGATCTGGCAGGGAGGAAGCCTGCCCATGTGATTTACATGGGCAGGCGAGGCTGATGACGTCGCCACGCTGCGTGGTGACGTCATCAGCAGGTGCCCCCATTCAAATCAATGGAGGGGAGGGGAGGGGGGGCTCCTTCGGAGCCCTCTATCTCCCCAACCATTGAAGCTAGGGAGATGCTTTTTGCACCGCTGAAAAGGGGAGAGTCTAATGTGTATAGCATTAACCGTTTCGCCTCCGGATCGCATTTTAGCGCGAATTGGCGCCAAAACGCGATTCGAACCTGGAGGGGGGCTGACATCTTGGATGTCAGCCTAGCCTCCAGGTCCCCCCCCACCCACTGACGACCTCACCATATGTGTGAGGATGTCAGTGGGCCAGTTAACCATCTAGCTGCCATGTAGAGATAAGGGGATCCTAAGGATCCCTTTATCTCCCGATCCATGGCAACTAGATGGTCATATTTGACATCATTTGAAACTTCACCTGAGTTGGATGTGCATACCCTCAAATTAAAGCTGACAGTCTGCAGTTAAAGCACATTGTGTTTGTTTCATTCCAACTCCATTGTGGTGGTGTATAGAGCCAAAGATGTTAGAATTGTGTCGATGTCCCAATATTTCTGGACCTGACTGTATGTACACACCATAAGGCACTTTTGTTGAGGGAGGAAAGTGGTGTGGCTTTTCATAGCAGGAAGAGGCAGAGTGACAGCATGCTTGAAAAAAGGGACCATGCTGCAAGTACATTGGGTGCTAGTGCAGAGAGTGCCAGTCATCCCCCAATTCCAAAACAAGTGAGTCAGGCCAGCCCAGAACAATATGGGGGCTTTAAGTCTAAGGCAGCGGTGTATTTTGGCCTAGGCCAACAAGGCCTAGGCCTAGGGCGGCACTTTCCAGGGGGCGGCGGCGCGCACCGGGTGACACCACCCCTAAAAGTAAAAAAAAAAAAATTTACTTTTGCAAAGTATTTTACCAGGAAGAATACATTGAGATTTCACAAATTTTCAAGTATGTCCTGGGTAGGCAAGGCCTAGGCTTTCACTTTCCAGGGGGCAGCAAAAAACCTCACCACTAAATGGGTTACTCACAGAGCACCGAAATGACTCCAACATTTTGGTGTTCTGTAGTTCCCTGCACTTCGGGGAATAAAATTTCCCCACCCTGCAGTGAATTCACCATTCACCGCAGGGTCCCCAAAGTGCAAGGAGTCGGCCGCTGAATGCCGCCACCACAAACCCGTGGCCTGCGGTTTTCAAAAAATCTACTGAACGAAAATGTCTGGAATTTATATATAAGATCCCATGATTGATAATAAAAAGTTCTGTTACAGAAAAAAAAAACGCTATTAAAAAAGAGGGGGGGGGGAGTTTGCCAAAACAAAACTGAAAAATGACTAAAAGGTACTAAAAGAAAATTAATTAATAAAGAATTTTTACTGCAGATTAAAATAATAAATGGTTTATTAGATATTGCATAAAAACGGGAATATTTTTAACATTGAAACCTATGGGGTTCGCCTGAATAAATCTGCTGATTGAAACCACCGAACATCAGGGCATTTCACTGCCATTTCTCTGCTGTTTGGTGTTTTCTGAATAGATTAACCATTACTTCTCTATGGGGATTTGCACTGCCTTCAAACAGCACCGTACTTGCTGGCAGTTCGCCAAACTTGTGTGTGAGCATATCACAGAGCAGTGATATACTTAGGGGAGTGGCGGGGGGCAGGCCGCCCCAGGTACCAGTGATTATTGGGGTGTCATTAGGGGGTACTAGGAGGTGCCACTGTCACTGTGTGTCAGCGTTGAGCTGTATTCTCAAACAATGAGCAGCGAAGCAGGGCGTTTGCATAAGGAATAAAATCGAATAGAATATAAATCCCCCTCTCCTCCCTCCATAGCTCCTCCCCTGCCCCGCAGCAGCTCTAGGAGAGGGGAGGGGGATGTGATTTGTGTGCAGAGAGAGAAGATGACAGTAAACGGCAGGTAAAGGGGAGGGGTATCAGCAGAATATGAAGCCCTGTCTGCTTACTGCTGTTTAAAGTGGACCTTTCCTTAACCAGCACTACAGTGATCAGGAATGTGTCATTGAACTGCCTGGCTCTTAGTGAGGTCCTGCGTAGAGAGGCCATGCTGCATTCACTGCATCACCAGTGAATAGGCAGCGCAGGGTAAACAGGGACAGGGACGAGGGAGTCTTAAAAAATTGGAAAAGTAAAGAAAAAATACCAGAGCAGCATCTTATACCTGCAAAACACACACCCATTCTCTGCTCAGCAACTCCAATCCACAAAACCAGCCACCCAGCACACACACACACACAACTCCAATCCACAAAACCAGCCACCCAGCACATACACACAACTCCCATCACACAAAACCAGCCACACACAACTCCCACCACACAAAACCAGGCACACACACACACACAACTCCCATCACACAAAACCAGCCAACCACACACAACTCCCATCACACAAAACCAGCCACCCATACAACTCCATCACAAAAAACCAACCAACCCACAACCCCATCCCACAACCCAGCCACCAACACACAACTCCTATCACACAAAACAAGCCACCCCAACACACACACACACACACAACTCCCATCAACAAAACAAGCCACATGTGTACTTTTGTTCATAGCATGAGGATTGATATGTTGTGAGTTTGCAAAATCACTTAAAAATAACAATTCTTCAAAAAAATATACACTCGCCTCTTATTGCACAGCACAGAGGACACATGATCCACCATCGACAGATTCATAATATATCATTAATATATGTATACATCATGTCCTGCCAGAATGCTATAACTAAAAATATTTTTGAAAACATTAAAAAAGTGCGTGTGATTTATTTATTTATTTTATTTTATTTTTTTACATTTTAAAGTTTGGGGGGGGGGTGCCAAATATAGGATCCGCCCTGGGTGCCAAATATTCTAGGTACGCCCCTGGCAGTGATGTTACCTCTACTCCACCCAGCCGGGTTGAGGGGGGGGCCAGATTAGGCTGGGGTCAGACGAGCGTGATTTCTACGGACTGTACGTCCGTGCAGTACGGACATCGTCAGTACGGATGACGCAGTAGTGGTCACACAGTCCGTTTTTTCACTGAAGTTATTTTTTGACGGATGTAGGAGGGGAAAATAAATTACAATGAAAAAACATTCTGTCCGTCAAAAATGCTGGACGTATAAATGCAGTCCGTCTGACCATGCTCCATCACTCACACACAAAGCTATGCAGACGTTGTGGACGTGGCGCACTCTGCACGTCCGTTCTAGCAGTATTACGTTCTTGCCTAACCTGCGTCCGTTTGCCGCGGCCGTTGTGCGTCCGCAGTTCAGTGCGGACGTACTTCATGTGTCAGGCTCCAATGGACTTTCTTTCATGCTATCACGGACGTACTTTTAGGCGCAATCACGGACGTGAACACTACGCTCGTCTGACCCCAGCCTTACATGCTAGATTGCAGGCGGTCCAGCAGTTCACGGCAGCAGTGGGTGTCCAGTCCGAAATAGAGTGAGAGTCCGTGTTAAAGAAAGGGCCGGAGGCTGCGTGTGTGCAGGTCACGCGGTCCGGCCAGTCAGGTGGTACTGAGTCTCAGTACCACCTGACTGGCTGAACCACGTGACACGCACGCAGCTGCCCGCCCTTTCATTAACACGGACTCTCTCTCTATTCTGGACTGAACACCCACCGGGAAGGGAATCAAAGCCACGGTGCACCCTCTGGCAGTGGCACCCCACTGCTGACAAGATGGCTTCACGCACAGGCACAGCCGTGATCCTAACGTGGCCTGGAGGGACCTCCTGCTGAGTCCGTACACAGTCCCTGCTGACTCTGCACACAGCCCTACCGCGGACGGAGGCCGGTAAATATAGAATAAATAATTGCTGTGTTCTCATATACACTCGGTTTGCTGGGAGTTTTATTGCAGTGGATTCTGATGCACTCATACACACCGCACATTGCATTGCTGGGACTTTTATTGCTGTGGATTCTGATACGCTGACACACACCATACATTGCATTGCTGGGAGTTTTATTGCTATGAATTCTGATACGCTGACTTACACCACACATTGCATTGCTGGGAGTTTTATTGCTGTGGATTCTGATACGCTGACACACACACCGCACATTGCATTGCTGGGAGTTTTATTGCTGTGGATTCTGTGATACACACTGCATATTACTGTGAGTTTTATTGCTCTGGAGCTATGGGATACGCTCATACACACTGCACATTACTGTGAGTTTTATTGCTGTGCAGCTCTGTGATATGCTCATACACAGTGCCCGTTTCTGTGGGTTTTATTGCTGTGCAGCTCTGTGATACGCTCATACGCAGTGCACGTTTCTGTGGATTTTATTGTTCAACCAATTAGAGCGGCTGTGATCCAGTATACTTGACATGCGTGGCTGTTCTTTGTAAAAATGCTTGAATTTAAACATTTCATAATTTTATTTATCTCAATAGATACATTTGAAATGGTATACAAAATATACAAGTAGGCACTTACAGGGTTATTCAGAGAGCGTGAAAAGCAGGAGAATGACTGGAGAATAACTGGAGAATGAAAAATTCTAGGTCAAAATAGCCAAACCAGAAAAATCCTCCCTTTCATCTCACTTTCCAAATCGGCTATTTTGACCTAGAATTTTTCATTCTCCAGTCATTCTCCAGTCATTCTCCTGCTTTTCACGCTCTCTGAATAACCCTGTTGGTATCCACTTTTAATATAAAGAGAGGAAAAGGTGGAGCTCTAAGAGCAAAAGGTGGAGCTTAAAGAGGAAGGGTGGGGGTTTAACCAGAAAGAGGTGTGCCCTGAAGGGGTGCCTCAAATTTAAATTAGGGGGTGCACGAGTTTAGTCAGGCCTAGGGCAGCACAAAACCTAAATACACCACTGGTCTAAGGTGATGTCCAAGCAGCAGTCCTGCAAAATTACATGGCTAATAGCAGATGGAGGTGCTCCCTTCAATATCGTGGAAGGAAAACCCGAAAAACAGCTGATTAAGGCTCTGATTCCTCAGTACCAACATCTATCCCCACATCTTTCAGCAGGAGAGTAATGCCTTCACTTTACCACTCCTGCATGCAGTTGTTGGAGGAGATGGTGAAAGATGTTGGCCAGTCAGTGCACCTTACCACTGAACCTCAAGATGCCCCCCACTGTAAACTTCCTCAACCTTTAACAGCTTTTTGCCCCCTTCCAAAACAAAAAAAGAACATAACACAGATCCACAGCAATAAAACTCACAGTAATGTGTGGTGTGTATGAGCGTATCACAGAGCTCCACAGCAATAAAACTCACAGTAATGTGCAGTGTGTATGATGGCCTTTGGGCTTGGCTGGGTCCTGGGGCTGGCCTTGGCCCTGGGGTTCTGGCCTTTACCTTGGGGGTCTGGCTGGGCCCTGGCTGGACCTTGGGGTCTGGCTGGGCCCTGGGGGTTTGGCTGGGCCCTGGCTGGGCCCTTGTGTTTGGCTGGGCCTTGGGGTCTGGCTGGGCCCTGGCTGGACCTTGGGGTCTGGCTGGGCCCTGGGGGTCTGGCTGGACCTTGGGGTCTGGCTGGGCCCTGGGGGTCTGGCTGGACCTGGGGGTCTGGCTAGTCCTTGGGGTCTGGCTGGGCCCTGGGGGTCTGGCTGGTACTTGGGGTCTGACTGGGCCCTGGGGGTCTGGCTGGGCCCTGGCTGGACCCTGGGGGTCTGGCTGGGCCTGGGGGTCTGGCTGGACCTTGGGGGTCTGGCTGGGTACTGAGGGTCTGGCTGGACTTTGGGGGTCTGGCTGGGCCTTGGGATCTGGCGGGGGTCTGGCTGGGGTCTGGCTAGACCTTGCAGTCTGGCTGGGCCTTGGGGTCTGGCTGGGCCCTGGCTGGACCTTGGGGTCTGGCTGAGCTTTAAGGTCTGGCTGGGCCCTGGGGGTCTGGCTGGGCCCTGGGGTGTGGCTGGGCCCTGGGGGTCTGGCTGGTCCTTGGGGTCTGGCTGGGCCCTGGGGTTCTGGTTGGGCATTGGGGTCTGGCTGGGCCCTGGGGTTCTGGCTGGGCATTGGGGTCTGGCTGGGCCCTGGGGGTCTGGCTGGGCCTTGGGGTCTGGCTGGGCCCTGGGGGTCTGGCTGGGCCTTGGGGTCTGACTGGGCTCTAGGGGTCTGGCTGGACCTTGGGAGTCTGGCTTGGCCCTGGGGGTCTGGCTGGGCCCTGGGGGTCTGGCTGGACCTTAAGAGTCTGGCTGGGCCCTGGGGGTCTGACTAGACCTTGGGGTCTTGCTGGGCCCTGGCTGGACCTTGGGGTCTGGCTGGGCCCTGACTGGGCCCTGACTGGGCCCTGGGGGTCTTGCTGGGCCCTGGCTGTACCTTGGGGTCTGGCTGGGCCCTGGGGGTCTGGCTGGACCTTGGGAGTCTGGCTGGGCCCTGGGGTTCTGGCTGGACCTGGGGATCTGGCTGGACCTTGGGGCCTGGCTGGGCCTTGGGGTCTGGCTGGGCCCTGGGGGTCTGGCTGGGCCCTGGGGGTCTGGCTGGGTCTGGCTGGTCCTTGGGGTCTGGCTGGGCCCTGGGGGTCTGGCTGGTACTTGGGGTCTGGCTGGGCCCTGGGGGTCTGGCTGGGCCCTGGCTGGACCCTGGGGGTCTGGCTGGACCTTGGGGGTCTGGCTGGGCCCTGGGGGTCTGGCTGGACCTTGGGGGTCTGGCTGGGCCCTGGGAGTCTGGCTGGACTTTGGGGGTCTGGCTGGGCCTTGGGATCTGGTGGGGGTCTGCCTAGACCTTGCAGTCTGGCTGGACCTTGGGGTCTGGCTGGGCCCTGGCTGGACCTTGGGGTCTGGCTGAGCCTTAAGGTCTGGCTGGGCCCTGGGGGTCTGGCTGGGCCCTGGGGTATGGCTGGGCCCTGGGGGTCTGGCTGGGCCCTGGGGTATGGCTGGGCCCTGGGGGTCTGGCTGGTCCTTGGGATCTGGCTGGGCCCTGGGGTTCTGGTTGGGCATTGGGGTCTGGCTGGGCCCTGGGGGTCTGGCTGGGCCTTGGGGTCTGTCTGGGCCTTGGGGTCTGACTGGGCCTTGGGGTCTGGCTGGACCTTGGGAGTCTGGCTTGGCCCTGGGGGTCTGGCTGGGCCCTGGTGGTCTGGCTGGACCTTGAGAGTCTGGCTGGGCCCTGTGGGTCTGACTAGACTTTGGGGTCTTGCTGGGCCCTGGCTGGACCTTGGGGTCTGGCTGGGCCCTGACTGGGCCCTGGAGGTCTTGCTGGGCCCTGGCTGTACCTTGGGGTCTAGCTGGGCCCTGGGGGTCTGGCTGGACCTTGGGAGTCTGGCTGGGCCCTGGGGGTCTGGCTGGACCTGGGGATCTGGCTGGACCTTGGGGCCTGGCTGGGCCTTGGGGTCTGTCTGGGCCCTGGGGGTCTGGCTGGGGTCTGGCTCACCGCTCTGCTGTCTTCTGTCCCTGGCCTCTGCTTCTCTTTTTCCTTCTTCTTTCGTCTTCCTTCTTCTTTTTTTCTCTCTTCTTCTTTTCTTTCCTTCTCCCGGCCGGGCCTTCCGTCTTCTTCTTTCTTCTCCAGGCCGGACCCTCCGTCTTCTTTTTCTTCTCCCGACCGGGCCCCCTGTCGCAGGCAGCGTCTCGTGTGTGTCTCGTGCGTCACAAACGTGACTGGAGGGGGCAGCGCACGCACCCTGCTTGGCACGCCCAGCCAGCCAGCCTGCAGCCTAGGAGGAGACCAAGTACAGCTCCGAATTCGGACTCATAGAGTCCGATACCGGAGCTGTTAAAAAGGGCGCCGCCGCTACTGATGGGCCTCGGGCCTCTTACGGCAGCATGGGGCGTAATGCCCTGATGGCGGCCCTGGTCAGCATTCCTTCTGCCCTTTGACAGCACATTGGTGGCAGCATACCTATTTGTCTGAGGAAGCAAGGAGTTCAACGGCAGGTAGTTTCAGTACTAGTGCCACTGCTTTTAGAGGAAAGCAGAGTTACCATACTTTCCTCCTTCATGTAGAGATGATGGACAAACAGCACACCTCTCAGAATATTCTGCAGGCACTGAGTAAGATGGTGGCAAAGTGGCTTGGTGTAGAATTAGAGGTGTAGAAATGGGATTTGTGGTCACTGACGGGGCGTCTAATATGGTGAAGGTGCTCCGGGACGGTTGCTTTGTAGATGTGCGGCGCACATCCTGCATCTTATTGTGAAGGATGCTATGGAGGAAAATAGTAGGAGGTTGGCAATCCTTTTTGATTCATGTCAGAGGATTGCAGGCGATTTCCACCTTATTGTCAAGGCTATCTAGGAGGAACAGAAAAGGCCAGGCTTACCACAGCATTGCCTGAAGCAGACTGTAGTCACTAGGTGAAACTCCACTTTGTAGATGTTGCAATGCCTTGTGGATTAGCAGAAGACAATCCATGCAATGGCTTCTGACCATAGCAATGTCACTGAGAATTTGAGCCAAGATACTGTTAGTCTCGGCCAAGTCATCCCCTTGAAGTAACTGGATTGGATGGCTTTCTTGACGGTCATGAAGTGGTTCCTGAAGGCTACCTACTTGATGAAACTGCCTCACGCGTCAGGAGACCAAAGGAAGAACGGACATATCGATTTACAGAGAGGACGAAGAATTTCCCTGAGTTGATGCTTCCCTCCATTTGTGACCCAAGGGTTATGGGTAAGGTAGCGCTATGTCAGCATTCCCTCACCTTTTGGAGGGATAAATTGATCGACATGGTGCGAGATGTGCAGAGGAAGAGGGGGATTTTAGTGGAGGTAGAAGATCTGGAGAAGCTTGTTGTTGAGACAACTCAAGGCAGCATAGTGCTATAGCAGCACAGCTCCTTCCTCCAGAGGTGCTGCATTTTGGGCTGAGCATTGAACAGTTTGGTGGGCCCCACTGAACAAGGCCAAAAAGAGTAGTGCTGCAGAGATGGTCAACCTTTTTTGCCCTATAGTGCTGATCCCTTGACCTTTTGGGATGGAAAGAGGGATATGTGGCCTGCCCTTTCCCTGGTAGCCGAGGAGCTTCTGTCTTGCCCCTCCAACTACAGTACAGAGTGAGCGTGTATTTTCCATTACTGGAAACATACTTTGCCCTCAGTGCTTGATGCGCTTGCCACTACTCATGGTACAGGTGGCATTCCTAAAATTTAATGTGCCAAAGTTGGGTTATCCCCCTCTCAGATTTGAAACAGATTGAATTTCCAAAAATTTCCCTGGGTAAAACTAAATCTGTGTGATTTGTATGGTTTCTCGGGTGTTGCAATGTTGCCTGTTGGATCGTCAAATCAACAGACCATCTGCTCACCTGTTGCCACTCTGCTAACATCAAATTCTCCTCTTCCCAAAATTTACTGTTGTCAAACTAAATTTATTTGCATTATTTGCAGGGCCTCCCTGGTGTTGCTTGTTAGGTTGCCAAATCAACAGACTGTCTGACAGTGCCTACCTGTTTCCACTCTGCTTATGTCACATCCTCCTTTTCCCAAAATTTCCCTCGATCAAACTAAATCTGTTTGTGTGATTTGCAGCGTGTCACGGATGTTGCAATGTTGCCAGATAGGTCACCAAATCAACAGACCGCCTGCCTGCCACTATGCTACATCAAATCCTCTTCTCAAAATTTCCTCGACTACACTTTAATAATTATGAAATCATTTTTATTCAGTGCTATCTGCCTGCTGTTGCCCTCATTATGCCATCTGTTCCTCTACCTTGTCCAGTTTCATTGTTATTTTGAAACGGTGTTCGCTGATTCAAACCAGTGAATTTGTCATCAATTGGACATTCCAATATTATATTCTTAAAAAATGCAAGGGATAACTTAGTGATTGGTGGCTTTAGGTTTGTTGGCTGTCCAGCTGTCCATTCTACCAAGGTGTTTTTTTTTGTCAGTATGTGCATTTGGGATTGAAATTTGAAGGTGCTTCTACTGCAGTGGACCCACACTTTCACCTAACGAAGGTACTTGGAAACAACCCCAAATGCACATACTGATAAAAAAACCTTGGTAGAATGGACAGCCAGCAAACCTACCGCCATCAACCACCAAGTTGTCCCTTGCATTTTTTAAGAATAACAAATTGGAATGAGCATTTCACAACACATTCACTGGTTTCAAACAGTGAACACAGCTTTCACTGTGTTTTCACAGTTGCGGGATCGTCCTAGCACATGGAACAGCATTCCAAAAGTCTTTATTCATAGGTTTGTCAATTGCACATTAATTCTTTGCTAAATTGCAAAAAAAAAACTGTAATTCAGTTCTCCTCCTACTGTTGTAAGAGTAAACCAGTAATGCCTGCTCATGCGCGCTGTTACTTTGGAAAATCGCTTGGGCACTAGCTGATCTGGGTGGGAGGACAATCACGCTAGTCCAAACCTACAGGCTTTACTCTAGGGGTGAAACCAGTGAAAGGGTAGTCCAATATTTTTTGTAATTTTTGTTATCCAAGTGATAATCAGAAATGGATTTTAGCTGTAGTTTTGGGGAGCATTCACCTGTCTATCTACCTAGGAGACCCCCCCCCCTCCAGTGTGCAGTTGTTTTTTTATTTCAGAAAATTTCCTAGGCCAGTGCATTGTATCCCATTTGCCACACCAGGGGACATTTTGGAAACACTTCTCTTTGCGATGCCTTGAAGTAGCTGGGCTTCTGTATTGCCCAGTTGCTCCATACCAATTTTTCAATCTTTTGAAATGTTTCACTTTTACCCCAATGCCTGGTGGGCTGCAGTGTGACTACGGAAAAACCCCTGGGGCAATGTCTGATCTGAGTGGGAGGAGAATCACGCTTATTCCGAAACAAAGGGGGGGCTTTGCTCGCAGGGAGAAGCCAGTGAAAGGGTTTTCCATTGCCCTTTCACTTATTTTTAAAACTTTTGAAAAAACGGGGGACAAATAGGTGGCTTGGCTGTATGTTGGGGCCCTGCAGTTGACCCAACCTATGAGTTCCCCTTTATTTTCCTTCCCCCCCCCTTTTTGTTTCCCTCGCACCGTTGTTACATTGACTCAGCAACGCCTGCTGGTCTGCAGCATGACTTCGGAAAAATCGATGGGGCAATAGCTGATCTGAATGGGAGGACAATCATGCTAGTCCGGACCGTACACAAGGAGAGGCTTTGCTCGTGGGGTGAAACCAGTGAAAGGGTCGTGCATTGCCATTTCACTTAATTTTTTGACAACAGGGGGGACAAACAGATGGCTTGACTGTAGGTTGGGACCCTGCAGTTGACTCTGCCTATGAGATCCTTTTTTTTATTTTTTAAAAACTTAGGGCCATATTACATAGTTGGTGCTAACTTAACCAGAGCTGTTGAAAACTTAAAACCTCCATAGGTTATAATGGCTCTGGTAAGTTTACAACAGCTCTGGTTACGTTAGCACCAGCTTTGTAATATAGCCCTTCTTGTTTCCCTCGTACCATTGTTACATTGCCTCAGGAACGACTGCTGGGCCACAGCGTGACTTTGGAAAAATTGCTGGGGCAATGGCTGATCTGAGTGGGAGGACAATCATGCTAGTCTTTACACAAGGAGATGCTTTGCTCATGGGGTTAATCCAGTGAAAGGGTTGTTCATTGCCCTTTCACTTATTGTCAACAAGAGGAACAAATAGGTGGCTTGGCTGTAGGTTGGGGCCCTGCAGTTGACTCTACATATGAGTTGCCTTCTTTTCCCTTTTTATTGCCATCTGACCACATAGCTTGTTTGGCCACTCTCTCTCCAGAACTCCCTTTGGTAGCACAAAATCAAGAACTATATCACCTGCAGCTAATGCCACTAGTTGACTGACAGTGTTATATTACCCAGTACACCTCTAGTACAGATAGACCGATATCATTTTTCCAGTACCGATGCTGATTATTGGCCACCTTTCAGGCCGATGACCAATATCAGGTGACAATATTCTGTACATTGACATTTTTGAAAAATCACAATTTCTACACAAATCTGTGTCAAAATTGTAAACATTACAATAACTGAGAAAAATAAAGTGCTTGCAAAATAACTTGCATAGCTTTCCAGAACACAGAAAATGGAAAAAAAACACAAAAAACTATACACATCATACACTAAACGTCGCTACTAGAAAGCAAAACAATATTTTGGGTTAAAGAATCTCAGCACTCCATGTGACGGTAAGTCGCAGTAATGTACGGTGTGTAGGAGCATATCCCAGAGCTTCATAGCATTAAAATCACACTCATACGCATCGCACATTACTGTGAGTTTCATTGCTGTGGAGCTCTGGGATACACTCACACACTGCATATTGCTGTAAAGGTGTATTGCTGTGGAGCTCTGTGATACGCTCATACACACCGCACATTACTGTGAGTTTTATTGCTGTGGAGCTCTGGGATACACTCCTACACAGCGCACAGTAATATGCTCACCGTAATATGCGGTGTCTATGAGCGTATCACAGAGCTGCACAGCAATAAAACCCACGCTCATACCCACTGCACATTACTGTGAGTTTTGTTGCTGTGCAGCTCTGTGACACACTCATACACACCGCACATTATTGTGAGTTACCAGTCACACGGAGTGCTGAGATTCTTTAACCCAAAATATTGTTTAGCTTTCTAGTAGTGGTGTTTAGGGTGTGAGGTTTATTTTTTTTTCCCCCCATTTTTCTGTGTTCTGGAAAGCTATTTCAGGTATCAGTCTTCTCTTCTATTGCCACAGACACTCGAAGACCTGATCTTTCCTGAGACATCACCTGACTTAGAGACCCCTTGGCAATTATCATTGTCATCTCTAGACCTAGCATAGTGTTTTTTTTATTTTAATTACCTTTTTCGCTTATTATTTGGGATATTGTGTGTTTGCATATTTTTAGACTCGACCATAAATAAAGGTTACATTTGATTTTTATTTCTAGTGCTTACCTGTCATATCCTCAGCCCTGCTGCGCTGCCTGGGGGGGTGGGCAAGGTCCTGTGCCAAGAGCTGGCCGACTGCCAGCACTGGGGAACGGCTGAGCAGCGTCCGAGGGGGCGGGGCCTGGCGTGGTCATGAGGAGCCACCGGGTTTAAAACATGGCGCGAGGAGTTGCCTCGTCACCCTGTCGTGGAGTTCTGTTCCCGCATCGTTACTTATTCTGTGCATTGATTTTGTTTGCTGCCAACCCGTTTTCTGGATACGATCCCTGCTCCTGCTTTTGACCCGGCTTGTTTTGACCATTCTAATTGCTGCTCGATTACGATCGCCTGTGTAGTGCTTTGGTGGTGTAACCCCATGTTTGCCGCTAGGCTGTTTACACGTTACTGGGTTGTTGTTCCTTCTAAGTTGTGGGTATTGCCTGTGGCAAATATATATAGGTTGCTACCGATCAATGCGAGACGTTTGGTGCTCCTATTCCTTTCAGGTTCCTTTACCCAACCCAGGACTCATGTTTTCTTGCCACACATATAAGAACGAAAGGTACTGTTTATATGTGGCTCGTGTTCAGTGTGCTCTAATCGCCAAAATATACTGGATACTATACCAACGATAGACCCCGATGTGTATGTGTTGCCGCTGAATATCATAAAGTACCGTTGACCTGCTCCCAATTATCAGAGAACGTTAAAGAGGCACATTTTCTGACTGCCCTTCAGTCCGGGCAATTCACCAACTGTCTGACGTATCTTTGTGTTTCTGAACATGCTCTATCGGTCTCGAAACTTTTAGTGCTTAGTAGCAACTCAGTGGTTTGCTCATCCTCCCTGCCTCAAGTCTATAATTCTGAATATACCAAGCAGTGTTTAAATGTCAAGAAGATTTATCAGTCCTTAAGGATCTCAACTTCGCTACTCTCTAGTGGGCGCTACTCCCCCATTACATTACCTAGCCCAGTATCTTTTTTTTTTTTTTTTTCTATTTATGTGTTGTGGGGGATTTTAACTATTGTAAATGCAACTCAAGTCGAATGTCATCTGGGCCAAATTCCACACTCCATGGTGTTGAAGATCTTGAACATCTGCTGATCCTGTGCAAATAAAGTATTTTATAGTACAACATTTATTTATTTATTTATTTATAAAGGATTTTACCAGGAAGGATACATTGAGATTTCTCTGTTTTCAAGTATGTCCTGGGTTCAAGAACATTGAAGTGTTACAGTTACAGAAATACAAAGTAATACAATGCAAGATATTAAAAAAACAACACAAATATACAGATTAACAGAAAATAAATATGTAGGAAATATAGTCACTAGGTTACATGTTTACAGGTGCATTCTGTATTGAGGTATGTTAGTAAGGAACTCTTGAGTGACTTAAGACTGGGGGAAGATTTGATGGTGTCTGGGAGGTTATTCCATAATTGTGGTGCTCTGTAGGAAAATGAGGACCGAGACACTTTCTTTTTGTATTGTGGTATTGCAAGTAAGGTGCTGGTCCTGGATCGGAGGTTATAGGATGAGGGAGCTGCTGGGGGAAGCAGTCTATTCAGGTAGGGTGGCAGCTTCCCAGAGATGCTCTTAAACACCAGGCTGGAAAGGTGAAGGGTGCGTCTGGATTCCAGCGATGGCCAGTTTAGCTCTTTTAACATGTCACAATGGTGGGTCATGTAGTTACATTGTAATGCGAAGCGACAGAAGGAGTTATCCAATGTAGTAAGTTTCTGGAGGTGTGTTTGCGGGGCTGCTGCATACACTACATCTCCGTAATCAATAGCCGGCATAAGCATTTGTTGTACAATCTGCTTTCTTACCGCGGGGCTCAGGCAGGATTTGTTTCTGTACAGGGCACCTAGTTTGGGGTAAAGTTTAGATGCGAGTTTTTCGATGTGGGGGCCAAAGGACAGATTAGGGTCCAACCACATACCTAGATATTTGAGAGAAGTGACTGTGGTCAGTGTGCCATTTGATTTTGTCCCAGCACATAGATGGGGATTTTGCAATTTGTGTAGTTTAGGTGCTGTTCCAAAGAGCATTGTAGCGCTGTGTTAAAATCTTGCTGCTGGCAGTACCTATTTTTGGCCACAAGATGGAGACAATCGCGACTAGAGACACTGGACATTGGGACTACATTTCCCAGCGTGCTTTGCAAAGAGACAGGAAGTGGGTGGGACACAGGACGCTTACATCCCGAACCTCGTGGAGAACGCGCCAGAGCGCGCGAGGGAACGAGAGAGAGCAGACGCAGTGCAAGACATCGCTAGAGGGCCTAGGCCAGAGCGCGAGTGAGACCTGTCAGTTCCTTTATCGGGTCATTCAGCCTAAGGAGAAGGAGACCTCCAAGTTCCAGAGATTGCTGCAGATCAAAGAAACCGAAGACCTCGAGTGAGGAGTTGCCGCGAGTTGATCGGATACGGAGAGCAGGCGGTGAGCTGGACAAGTCGTGGACAAGCTACGGAAAGTCAGACAACGGATCCGGCCGCAAGTATCCCCAGTCAATATCGAGCGGGGAGACGTCCTGGGTCAGCGGAGCCTAAAGCAACCGGTGGATGGGTGAGAGGCCTCCAAGGCTGTATGTAAATAAAGAACACGCTGCTGTTTTCTCTTTAAAGTCCACAGGGCCCCAACTTGACTAGTCGAAGACATTCCTTAAGTAAATTCACTGGCCAGTTGAACAGTACCCGGGTACCACACACACATACACACCTTTTACATTCCGGGACTTAACCTGTGCAGGACTCATTCTGTTACGAATCAGAACGGGAGTTAAAGATACGTTCCGAATATATTTTTCTCTTTTCCGCTGCGCGTTTATCGAAATACGAAGAGATTGTGATTTGGGTTTCGCTACGTGTCCCTTTTTCCGAATTTTCGGGCAATTGCATTTCTTTTCTGTTCGGTTGCGAATATAATATTTTTCCGAAATACGAAGCCTCGTGTTTCGTTTCTTTCCCGCTACGCGTTTTTACCGCGATACGATAATACTGTAATAATACCTGTGAATACCGTGTCTCTACGTCTGCTTACTATTTTAGTAAACTATTTAAATTATAAAAACTCACAACGGTGTTGGAGTATATTTATTCCCTAGTGCGGGGAGACTGACCCGTGGTTCATTTTCAGCGGCTCCTCCGGGAGTGAGCGCTACACGTGGGGGCTCGTCCGGGATCCAGTCTCTGGAAAAACCGCATCTAAAGGGTTAAATATGGATCCAGACACTGTTGCCAAGTGGTGTGAGGAGCACAGTAGTCAGTTAGAATGTTGTATAGTCATGGATATTCCCGCAGACACTTGGGCCGAAGATCAGAGTCGCCAGGCCGTGGCCGCGCTGACACCAGACCATCGGGGGTTAATTCTGGACATTGTAAAGAACACAGATACCTCTCACACGTATGTTCTTCTTGAATGGAGAAAGGGTGTTCCATGTTTTCAGGGCGCGAGCGTGAAACTGGCCGATGAGGTGGAAGTCCAACTAATTCAGCCACGTGTGCCACGTGGCGAATCCGCAAGTGTTCCCGCGCCTAGTCCGTTGGCCATGATCGGGCCTGAATTTATTGTGGCTATTGGAGATCTATTGGCTAAATGTCAGAAAACAAGCCCTCCTCACACTAACTTCGATTATCGATGGTTAAGAAATTTTACAGGAAACGTACCAACTCCGGCGGGAGAAGAAACCTTTGAAGAATGGGTGGAACAGGCGATGCAGGCTCTGGATGAGTGGGATGTCCCTGAGGCCCAGAAAAAGCAAAGGATCACCGAGAGCTTAAAGGGACCTGCGTCAGAAGCGGTGAGAAACCTGAAACTGAGTAGAAAAGATTGTACTGCCTTGGATTACTTAAACGTTCTTGAAGAAGTTTTTGGGCGAACCGAAAAAGCGGCCGAACTGGTATACCAGTACGAACACACCTATCAGAGAAGAGGTGAGAGGATGACCGAGTACATGAGGCGCCTAGATAAGATTCTACACCAGATACTCCTGAAGAAAGGGGCCGAACCGGCCGAAGTAGATAAGATCCGAATAAAACAGATCCTGAGGGGCTCTCAACCTCTAGATCCGGTAATGATGCAGCTGAGAAGCAGAGCAGGTAACCAAGAGCTGAAGTACCTGGAACTGATCCGAGTTGTACGAGAGGAAGAGGCTTTACTGGAAGAGAAATCCTTCAGGCGGGGGGAAAGGGCTTATGCACAACCTGTGAGACATAACGACGGTCTGCAGCCTGAAAGCGACTCTCTAGATACTTATGGATCTGACGAGGACGAACAAGAACACCTAGTCGTTTTTAAATCTACAGAGAGGGCTGCCAAAGAATCGAACCTCCCTGAACGTGGTGAATTGTCCAAAACCGTCAAGAAAGTACAGGAAGCTCAAGCTGAATTGCAACAAGTGCACGCGGAACTGTGCCGAGTATTGATGAAGGTGACAGAGATGCAGGCAGAAATGCAGAAATCCCTCACAGGTATGCAGACGACGGGAGTTGCTGTGGCGTCTGGTCCAAGTCCTTTAACCAAATCTCAACAAGCAACTACGTCTCCGCTCTCTAAGAAGAGATGTTTCGGGTGTGGAGAAATGGGCCATTTCCGCGCACAGTGCAAAGGCCGAAAGCCTGAGAAGGATAGAGTCGAGGGACTGTTGGAAGCCCTAGAAGGACTGTTATCTACCTCACCGGCGGGAAACGCCAGAGGGCACAAGTGAAGGAGCAACCTAGGTGCCCGAAGGTTGAACCCCGCTCCAAAAACCAAGCCAAGACCAAGAGGGCGAGAGGGCCCAAAGCCGAGCCAACTGCTGAGCCTGCCAGGACTGAAAGAGTCACTCCCTTAGCATCCGGGTCTACGTCATGGGGAAGCAATGCACACCCAAAACCTACACGAGTCAAGAAAAAGGCCAGGGTACGGCAAACTGGGTCTAAGCGTCCGGATACCGCCACCAAGTTTCCTGACCAATTGATAGGTCCTTCTCCTATTGTGCCAATCCAAGTGGAGGGAGTCTACACTAAAGCCCTGTTAGATTCAGGGGCTCAAGTGACATTGATCTACAAAGACTTCTATGAGAAACACTTAAAGCACATTCCTCTGCAAGAATTGAAGGATTTGGAAATATGGGGTATCGGCACTGAGAAACTCCCTTATGACGGGTACCTGCAAGTGAAGTTGGAGATCGGATCTGAAGTCATCGGGCAGTCTGGGGGTTGTGATGCATTGGCCATTGTGTGTCCTCGACCCTCAGGTGCGAACAGAAGCTCCCTGATAGTGGGGACGAATACTGACCTAGTGCGGCGTCTCCTGACACCTATTGTATTGGAAGAAGGTTCGACTCAAGGAGTACACCCAATGTTACGTCCGGTCTATCAGAGGATGGTCGAAGAACGAAAGGTACCTGCTGAGGTGGGGCGCCTGTGGAGGCTGGGGGGAACAGAGAAGGTTCTGCAAGCAGGAGAAGTAACGAGTTTCCGGGTTTCAGTCAAGTTGAACGGATCGCAACCAGGTCCCTATGTGGTGCTGGGAACCGATTTTAATCATGGGAGTGAAACCGGAGTCGAAGTAATTCCTGAAATAATCTCCACCAAAGCTCTGAAGAAAACACGAGGAAGAGTCTCGGTCAGCGTGTGCAATGTGACGGATTCTCCAGTAGTCCTTAAAGCACGAATGCCTATCGGGCAAGTAGAGTCTGCTACACCCCTCTCTACCGATTTAGGAGGGGGAGTGGATAAAGAGATTCCAGATGAAAGATTCTACCCAAGGACGCTCCCATTTCACCTGAGTGGAAGAAACGTCTTCAGTCTCAAGTCCTAAAGTGGAAGGAATTGTTCTCGAAAGATGAGTTCGATGTGGGCCTAGCTAAGAGTACTGAGCACCGCATTCGGTTACAAGAAGACAAGCCGTTTCGGGAAAGATCAAGGCGAGTTCCGCTAGGAGACTTAGATGATCTGCGAGAGCAGCTGAATGAATTGCAAAGAACCAAGGTGATTCAAGAGTCCAGGAGTCCATACGCATCTCCATAGTGTTGGTCCGGAAGAAAAATGGTTCTGTCCGCCTATGCATAGACTACCGCACATTGAACCGGAGAACCATTCCCGATCAATATGCCACTCCTCGGATAGAAGATGCCCTACAGTGTTTGTCTGTAGCAAAGTGGTTTAGTGTACTAGACCTGCGAAGCGGGTATCACCAGATACCAATGCATCCTGAAGACAAGGAGAAAACTGCGTTCATCTGTCCACTGGGGTTCTTTGAATTCAACAGAATGCCTCAAGGCCTTACGGGGGCTCCAGCCACGTTCCAACGGTTGATGGAGAAGACAGTCGGGGATATGAATCTAATCGAAGTATTAGTGTACCTGGATGACATAATTGTGTTTGGGAAGACTCTGGAAGAACATGAGCAACGTCTGGAGAAGGTCTTGAAGAGGCTCCATGAAGAGGGGCTGAAACTGTCTCTGGAAAAATGCCAATTCTGTCTACCGTCTGTTACGTATCTAGGACATGTGGTCTCAGCAGAAGGTGTTTCGACAGACCCTCGGAAGTTGGAGGCCGTAGCTTCTTGGCTTAGACCCCGAAACGTCACTGAACTTAGATCTTTCTTGGGATTCTGTTCATACTATCGAAGATTTGTGGGAGGATTCACGAAAATAGCTCAACCACTGAACAAACTCCTGCAGAGAAGGAACCACAGAAGAAGGCTGCAAGGTCTCTGACCAAAACCCGTCAGCTCCAGGGCCAAGGAAAGCTCGAGAGTCTATACAAGGTGAATGGACCAGTCAATGTGAAGGAGCTTTCGTGAAGCTGAAAGAGAGTCTAACCCGAGCTCCTGTTTTGGCCTATGCGGACCCTCACAAGCCGTATGAGCTACATGTGGATGCCAGCCGAGAAGGTCTGGGAGGAGTCCTGTATCAGGAGTATGGTGGATTGCTGAGGCCTGTAGCGTACGTGAGCCGGAGCCTTACGCCTTCAGAGAAGAACTACCCTACTCACAAGTTGGAGTTCCTAGCCTTAAAGTGGGCAGTGGTAGATAAGTTAAAAGACTATCTGTATGGAGCTGAGTTTGTGATCAAGACGGATAACAATCCTCTTACCTACATCCTTACTACCGCAAAACTGGACGCAACGGGACATCGGTGGTTGGCCGCTCTGTCAGGGTTTCGGTTCAGCCTGAAGTATCGCCCTGGGGGGAATAATCGAGATGCTGATGCGTTATCGAGAAGACCCTACACTACAGAATGGACTCAGTTGACTCCAGACGGGTTGCAAGCTTTGTGTCAAGGAACAGAGCGCCGGGTCAAAGGAGGGATTGAAGCGGAGGCCATAGGAGTCATGGCTGCGGCTGTTCCTGAGTTTTACTGTAACCCTACGCAGTTAAGGGATGAAAGTTTACCTACCTTTTCGAGACAGGACCTGAAAGCGGATCAGGCCAGAGACCCTTTAATTGCCTTGACCATAAAGGCCCTGACTGCAAACCAGCGAGAGATTTTGTTAACCAACTCCCCGAGTGGAGCCAGATTGGTCTACAAAGAGTGGGAGCAGTTAAAGATGTTGGATGGGGTGGTCTACCGAAGGGGCCCCTCAGCTAACGCTGAAGAGATTCAACAGTTATTCCTCCCCACTAAACATAGGGAGAGTGTGCTGCGATCACTACATGATGAGCATGGACATTTGGGTGCCGAGAGAACTTTTAAGCTGGTGCGAGATAGGTTCTATTGGCCTTGCATGAGAGCTGAAGTGGAAGGTTATTGTCATTCCTGTCTGAGGTGTATTCAGAGAAAGACTCTACCGACCCGAACTGCTCAATGAGCCATCTGCAGAGCCAGGGACCCATGGATTTGGTGTGCATTGACTTCTTGTGCTTAGAGCCGGATGCTAGTGGGCAAGGGAACATTCTAATAGTGACTGATCATTTCACTCGTTACGCCCAAGCTTTTTCCACAAAAGATCAACGCGCTCCGACAGTGGCCAAGGTGTTGATGGAAAAGTTCTTTGTTCATTACGGACTGCCAAGGAGGATACACTCTGATCAGGGTAGAGACTTTGAAAGCAGACTGGTGGGGCAATTGTTAGAGCTGTTGGGAATCCAAAGACCCGAACTACCCCATATCACCCTCAAGGTGATGCTCAGCCTGAAAGGTTTAATCGCACACTGCTAAACATGCTGGGGACCTTGTCGAATGTGGAGAAGCAGAGTTGGAGTCGTCACATAGCTACTCTGGTGCATGCATATAACAGTACGGAGAGCGATGCAACTGGATACTCACCGTACCGTCTTATGTTCGGAAGGGAGGCTCGACTGCCGGTTGATTTGGCATTTGGGTTATCTCTAGACCAGACGTCAGTAGCTTCCCATAGAAACTACGTGGATAGACTTCGAAAGAATCTGGCTTCTGCGTTAGAACAGGCCCGTTTGACCTCAGGAAACAGGGAGCAAAGAAACAAAAGGAACTATGACTTGAAAGTTCGAATACAAGATCTACAACCCGGTGATAGGGTTCTATTGAAGAACTTGGGTGCTGCTGCAAGACACAAGTTGGCGGATAGGTGGAGTTCCCAGGTTTACATTGTCTGCAAACAACTGCCGGGTCTACCAGTGTATCAGATTCGCCCGGATGGAAAGGCTGGGCCTCTCAAGAACTGGCACCGGAATCATTTGTTACCTTTGAGAGAGGCTGTGAGGATGCCAGTTGGGGATGAACTGCCTCTGCCAAATCCGCCTGTTCATGTTTGCCTCCTGTTACTCGTCTCAACAGACCCGGGTTGTCGAAGAGAGCGAAAGAGACAGTGAAGAAGAGAGTTATTGTCTAGACTGGATGCGCTCACCGGAGCCTGAGGAGGTTGTCATTGTTCCTGAGCGGCTGGAGAGTAACTTGAGGCCTGAAGCTCCTGAATTTCTGCTGGAAGTCCCTGAGACTGTTGAAATCCCTGAAGCTCTTGAATTTCAGCTGGAAGTCCCTGAGGCTGTAGGGATCCCGGTAGCTTCGGAAGTTGAAGCTTATTCAGGCGATTATAGTTCTATGCCTTCACTGGAGGGATCATACTCTGAAGAAACGTCTGCTCCAGTGATAGAGAGAAGGACTGAGCCAGCACCTATAGTACTTCCACCTGAAGAGGAACTGATTGAGCCAGAACCAAAACGCTCTGTTCGACCGCCCCAACGACTCACCAGGACATAGCACTGAAGAGGCCATCACCACAGTGCAGAGGTTGCCCGAAGTGTCTGCTATGCTAGCTGAGGTAGCCCAAAATATGAATCAACTTGAGGAAGTGTTCCTAACCCACTACATGTATGCTGCTGAACCTGTACATGTTATGTAAACTGTATTCAAATATTGTGGAAATGTAATGTAACTGTTGTACCTCCTTGGAGAGACTCAAGAGTTCTAGGGGGGAGAGTGTAGCGCTGTGTTAAAATCTTGCTGCTGGCAGTACCTATTTTTGGCCACAAGATGGAGACAATCGCGACTAGAGACACTGGACATTAGGACTACATTTCCCGGCGTGCTTTGCAAAGAGACAGGAAGTGGGTGGGACACAGGACGCTTACATCCCGAACCTCGTGAGAACGCGCCAGAGCACGCGGGGAACGAGAGAGAGCAGACGCAGTGCAAGACATCGCTAGAGGGCCTAGGCCAGAGCGCGAGTGAGACCTGTCAGTTCCTTTATCGGGTCATTCAGCCTAAGGAGAAGGAGACCTCCAAGTTCCAGAGATTGCTGCAGATCAGAAAACGAAGACCTCGAGTGAGGAGTTGCCGCGAGTTGATCGGATACGGAGAGCAGGCGGTGAGCTGGACAAGTCGTGGACAAGCTACGGAAAGTCAGACAACGGATCCGGCCGCAAGTATCCCCAGTCAATATCGAGCGGAGAGACGTCCTGGGTCAGCGGAGCCTAAAGCAACCGGTGGATGTGTGAGAGGCCTCCAAGGCTGTATGTAAATAAAGAACACGCTGCTGTTTTCTCTTTAAAGTCCACAGGGCCCCAACTTGACTAGTCGAAGACATTCCTTAAGTAAATTCACTGGCCAGTTGAACAGTACCCGGGTACCACACACACATACACACCTTTTACATTCCGGGACTTAACCTGTGCAGGACTCATTCTGTTACGAATCGGAACAGGAGTTAAAGATACGTTCTGAATATATTTTTCTCTTTTCCGCTGCGCGTTTATCGAAATACGAAGAGATTGTGGTTTGGGTTTCGCTACGTGTCCCTTTTTCCGAATTTTCGGGCAATTGCATTTCTTTTCTGTTCGGTTGCGAATATAATATTTTTCCGAAATACGAAGCCTCGTGTTTCGTTTCTTTCCCGCTACGCGTTTTTACCGCGATACGATAATACTGTAATAATACCTGTGAATACCGTGTCTCAACGTCTGCTTACTATTTTAGTAAACTATTTAAATTATAAAAACTCACAGCGGTGTTGGAGTATATTTATTCCCTAGTGCGGGGAGACTGACCCGTGGTTCATTTTCAGCGGCTCCTCCGGGAGTGAGCGCTACAGCATCATTACAGTTTTGGCAGTATTTAAAAAAAGTTTGTTGTGTTTGATCCACTTTTCTACCTCTGTGAATTGTTCTTGCAGCACGGCCTCCAGCTGCGGGAGATTTGGTTTGCTGGTATAGATTACAGTGTCGTCTGCGTACATATGTACAGTTGAGGATTTGCAGACGTTGGGCAGATCATTTATGAATATTGTGAATAGCAGGGGGCCCAGTATTGAGCCTTGGGGTACACCGCAAGTGACTGGGAGCGGGAGGGAGGAGTAGCCAGAAATTGACACATTTTGTGATCGGTCGGATACATATGATTGAAACCAGGTTAGCGTGCGATCACCAATGCCAGAGTTTTTAAGTTTTTCTAACAAGATGCCATGGTCTACCGTGTCAAAGGCCTTGGCAAAATCAAGAAAGATGGCTCCAGTTAGGTTTCCTTGTTCCATCCCAGCTTGGATATCATTGCAGACTTTTAAAAGGGCGGTTGTAGTTGAGTGATTTGGACGAAAGCCTGATTGAGCTGGGGTTAACCACTTGAATGCTAAGGACGCGCTCAGCGCGTCCTCAGCATTCCCCCTGGTATGCGGAGGACGCGCTGAGCGCGTCCTCGCATTGGGGTCAGCGTTCGGCCGGGTACCGGCCGATCGCTGGCCCCTCCGGTGCGGGCTGACATCCTGGATGTCAGCCCGGCATCCGGAGCAGTGGCCGCCATTATTATGTGTCATCGCGCCCCGCGATGACACATAATTCAGGCGCCCCCCCGCATGTGCGGAGGAGGCGCCTGAAAGGGAGGGGGGAGGTCCTTCGGACCTCTCTCCCTCCCGATCGGCGGCTCACAGGGGCTTAACCCAGGCATCATTTGGAAGGGCACAGCCTGCCCTTCCAAATGATGCCTGGCATTAACCCCTGGGGAGCTGGATCGCAAATCGGCGCTGAAAAGCGCCGATTTGCGATCCTTCCCGGGAGCTGGCCGACATCTTGGATGTCGGCCAAGCTTCCGGGAACTCCCCCAGAGGACTGGCGTCATCGTGCGCAGCACGATGACGCCAGTCCTAGCATTAACCCCTAACTGCCACGAAGTGTGGAGATAGGGAGTTCCAATGAACTCCCTATCTCCGATCCGTGGCAGTTAGGGGTTAAATTTTGATATCGTTGGATCGGCCAGAGCATGGCCGTTCCAACGATACCAAACATGAAAGTAAAAAAAATTGTAAAAAAAAAAAAAAAAAGAAAAATAAAAATAAAAAAAAATTAAAAAAAAAAATAATAAAAAAAAATAAACACTTTTTTTGTTTTTTTTTTGTTTTGTTAATGCAGCAATATTGTTCCCATTTCAATTATAATGTGAACAATGATGCTGCATTAACGATTTTTGTATGCGGTGCGTTTGTTAAAAATGGTGTCATTTTCCCCAAAAAAAAATGTAACGAGACCCCATCTCTAATTTTTTTAACAAGCGCACCCCATACAAAATATATCCGCAATTGCTCGCATGTTAAAATGTGGAAAAAAACACTTTACACGCTGTAAATTATTGAAAATACATATTTTATTGCATTTTTGTTATAATATACAAACATGACATAACGTATACATATAATAATGACATATTATGAATCTACCGAGTCTGACGGAAAGAACGATATATAATATGTCGATGTCATATACTAAAATAAGCCTTCAAAACACGTTTAAACATGATGCGCAAAACAGGTAAAAAATGACCTCAGCACAGGGGCGGGAAAAGCCTCAGCAGCGAAAGGGTTAAGTAGTTCCAATATTGATAATAATCACGTAATTGTGTGTAGACACATTTTTCTAACATTGTGCTGTGTCATCATTACTTCCGGTTTTCTTCTTTACATTACAACACAACTATTTTAGTTCAGTGAAAAATGAAGATGAATGAATGAATATTTTTTTTACATTGAATCCTATTAGATTCACCTGTTTAAATCACCCAAAATGAATCACTGAAAATCAGGACATTTCACTGACACTTCTCTGAATAGATTCACAATTCGTTTTCACGTATGTCCTGGGTTCAAGACCAATGAAATTTTACAGTCGTTACAGAAATACAAAGTAATAAATGCAAGATATTAAAAACAAAACACAAATATACAGATTAACAGAAAAATAATTATGTAGGAAATATATTCACTATGTTACAGGTTTACAGGTGCATTCTGTATTGAGGTACACTATATTGCCAAAAGTATTCGCTCACCTGCCTTGACTCACGTATGAACTTAAGTGAAATCCCATTCCTAATCCATAGGATTCAATATGACGTCGGTCCACCCTTTGCAGCTATAACAGCTTCAACTCTTCTGGGAAAGCTGTCCACAAGGTTTAGGAGTGTGTTTATGGGAATTTGTGACCATTCTTCCAGAAGCGCATTTGTGAGGTCACACACTGATGTTGGACGAGAAGGCCTGGCTCTCAGTCTCCGCTCTAATTCATCCCAAAGGTGTTCTATCGGGTTGAGGTCAGGACTCTGCGCAGGCCAGTCAAGTTCATCCACACCAGACTCTGTCATCCATGTCTTTATGGACCTTGTTTTGTACAATGGTGCAGAGTCATGTTGGAAGAGGAAGGGGCCAGCTCCAAACTGTTCCCACAAAGTTGGGAGCATGGAATTGTCCAAAATGTCTTGGTATGCTGAAGCATTCAGAGTTCCTTTCACTGGAACTAAGGGGCCAAGAATAGCTAAAAAAAAACAACCCCCCACCATAATCCCCCCTCCACCAAATTTTACACTTGGCACAATGCAGTCAGACAAATACCGTTCTCCTGGCAACCGCCAAACCCAGACTCGTCCATCGGATTGCCAGATGGAGAAGCACGATTCGTCACTCCAGAGAACGTGTCTCTACTGCTCTAGAGTCCAGTGGCGGCGTGCTTTACACCACTGCATCCGACGCTTTGTATTGCACTTCGTGATGTATGGCTTGGATGCAGCTGTTCGGCCATGGAAACCCATTCCATGAAGCTCTCTGCGCACTGTTCTTGAGCTAATCAGAAGGCCACATGAAGATTGGAGGTCTGTAGCGATTGACTCTGTAGAAAGTGGGCGACCTCAGCATCCGCTGACCCCCGCTCCGTCACGTTACGTGGCCTCCCACTTCGTGGCTGAGTTGCTGTCGTTCCCAAACACTTCTACGTTCTTATAATACAGCTGACAGTTGACTGTGGAATATTTAGGAGCGAAAAAATTTCACGATAGGATGCCACCTGTGCAACAAATCCAATCACAGTTCCACGCTGGAATTCACTGAGCTCCTGAGAGCGACCCATTCTTTCACAAATATTGGTAAAAACAGTCTGCATGCCTAGGTGCTTGATTTTATACACCTGTGGCCATGGAAGTGATTGGAACACCTGATTCTGATTATTTGGATGGGTGAGCGAATACTTTTGTCAATATAGTGTATGTTAATCGAGATCTCTTAAGTGACTTTAGACTGGGGGAAGATTTGGTGGTGTCTGGGGAGTTATTCCATAATTGCGGTGTAATCTGTAGGAAAATGAGGATCATAACAGGTTACTAGAGGTTTGCTTCAGGAATATATAATGAGTTTGGAAATTCTACAGAAATGCTTAAATAATGCATTATACACTTTAAACCTGCTAGATTCGAGATAAATTTACAGTAGATTAAGTTGACTAAAACTATAACAATTCACAGGAAATATGATTAAAACTCAATGGTACTTTAGTCAAAAGACTATCAGGGTTATTAAGAGAGCACCGAATGGTCACTGACATTTCGGTGCTCTCTGATTTGCCACACTTCAGCAAGTTCGATTCGTTGACCCTGTGGTGAATTCAGCATTCACCGCAGGGTCCCCGAAGTGCAGCAAATCAGTCTGCCACTGCCAATCCACCGGACAGCTGCCAAACGCAGCCGACGAGCCGCCAAACACAACACCCACCAGCCGCAGAAAAAAGCCGACAAGCCGCCAGACGGGTAAAAAACAAAACAAAAAAAATTGATTGAAAGTGTCAAATTTTAAACGCTGTTTGCAATTATAAAAACATGTGACCACCCCAGTGCCAATGAGTAAAATAACACGTATCTGCGTCCTTCACAAAGCACTTTCCCCTCAGGATGACAGGAGAATATCTGCAAGAATAATCACAAATACATAGCACAGTCTGTATGACAACAATAAAATTACTTAGGCCCTGCTAGAGTTACACTCACAAGATGAAAATGTAGTGTAGGCATATAACAATTTTATAGCTCCTTCCAAGAGCTCCGGCTTATGTGTCACCTCCTCAGATCTTGCACTCACCCAGGATCTCCGTGGGACCTCCTGCAGCTTTCCAGGAACCACTGGTACAATTGTTGGAGACAAATTAAAATATTCCAATAAACTGGATCAGGGCCTATGTTAAAAAGTATATTGATTTATTAATAAAATTCACAATAACATCAGTATCCGACGCGTTTCGTATTTCTTAAACAAGGCTTATAAAAAAGAATAACCCTGATGAAGTCTTTTGTATAAGACGAAACGTGTCGGATACTGATGTTATTGTGAATTTTATTAATAAATCAATATACTTTTTAACATAAGCCCTGATCCAGTTTATTGGAATATTTTAATCCATTTGCAAAAAAAACTACTGGATGAAAATGTCTGGAATTAAAATATAAGGTCCTATGAATAATAAAAACATCAGGGCATATCGACGACCTTTCACTGCTGTTCGGTGTTCTCTGAATAGATTAACCATTGTTTCTCTATGGGGATTTCACTGCCATCGAACAGGCACCGTATTTGCTGGCAATTCGCCAAAAATTGGCGAACTGCCTGCTTTCTGAATAGCAGAATGGCCCCGAAATGTCACTGTATGGGGACATTCCAGGGCAATTTCGGGGCCAGATCGGCTCTCTGAATAACCCCTTATGACTAAAACTAAATTAAAATGTGCTGTCAAAACTAAAATTGGTTGTATGAGTGTAGCAGCTTTGTCTCAGACTGGAATCTACCTGCTGATTATCAACAAAGTTATATCTGGGTTGGAGCTTGGAGTTGATATTAGAGGTGGAAATCCAAAGAAAAGCATTTGGGTGAATCGTTTTCAATTATCATTTACTGATTTGAATAAACCTGCTTCTGGATTGCCTTTAATTTTCCTATAATCAGATATTCAACAAAATCATGCAATTCAGCCAAGATTTCATCAGATAATGTTTGACATACCATTGATATCGCTCAGGAGCCTTCAACCAACAGTTCCCATTGTGCTGCCTCCACCCATAGTAAATAAACTTGAACTCATGCAAAAACATGAAATTAGGACAAATATTCACAACTTATCTATTTATGTCAATAAAAAGGTAATTTAGAACAAATGCAAAATATTTTATTAACACCAAGTGAGTAAAATATATTCTAGTTAGGACACTCGTTGCTGGATGTTTTAGTGCTTTGCAGCTCTGTTATACACCCAAACTCATATATACACTCATATATACACTCCCCGCCACTTTATTAGGTACACCTGTTCAATTGCTTGTTAAAACAAATTGCTAATCAGCCAATCACATGGCAACAACTCAGTGCATTTAAGCATCTAGACATGATTAAGATGACTTTCTGAAGTTCAAACCGACCATCGGAATGGGGAAAAAAGGGAATTTAAGTGACTTTGAACCTGGCATGTTTGTTTGTGCCTGACGGGCTTGTCTGAGTATTTAAAAAACTGCTGATCTACTGGGATTTTCACGGACAACCATCTCTAGGGTTTACAGAGAATGGTCCGAAAAAAGAGAAAATATCCAGTGAGCGGCGGTTGTGTGGACGAAATTGCCTTGTTGATGCCAGAATTCAGAGAATGTGCAGACTGGTTCGAGATGATAGAAAGGCAACAGTAATGCAAATAACCACTCGTTACAACCAAGGTACACAGAATACCATCTGTGAACACACAACACATCGAGCCTTGAAGCAGATGGGCTACAGCAGCAGCCGACCACCCAGGTGCCACTCTTGTCAGCTAAGAACAGGAAACTGAGACTACAATTTGCACAGGCTCACCAAAATTGGACAATAGAAGATTGGAAAAACGCTGCCTGGTCTGATTAGACTCGATTTCAGCTGCGACATTCAGATGGTAGGGTTAGAATTTGAGTTAACAACATGAAAGCAAGGATCCATCCTGCCTTGTATCAATGGTTCAGGCTAGTACTGGTGGTTTAATAGTGTGAAGGATATTTTCTAGGCACACTTTGGGCCCCTTAGTACCAACTGAGCTTCGTTTTAACGCCACGTCCTACCTGAGTATTGTTGCTGACCATGTCATCCCTTTGTGACCACAGTGTACCAATCTTGTAATGGCTACTTCCAGCAGGATAATGCACCATGTCACAAAGCTCAAATCATCTCAAACTGGTTTCTTGAACATGACAATGAGTTCACTCTACTCCTATGGCCTCCACAGTCACCAGATCTCAATCCAATAGAGCACCATTGGAAGGTGGTGGAATGGGAGCTTCACATCATGGATGTGCAGCCGAAAAATCTGCAGCAACTGCGTGATGCTATCACATCAATATGGACCAAAATCTGAGGAATGTTTCTAATACCTTGTTGAATCTATGCCACAAAGAATTCAGACCATTCTGAAGGCAAAAGGAGATCCAACCTGGTGTGGCTGGTGAGTGTATATTGGACCTGTAACCAGTGGTGTATTTTGGCCTAGGCCAACAAGGCCTAGGGCGGCACTTTGCAGGGGGCGGCGGCCTGCACCGGGTGGCCCCACCCCAAAAAAAAATAATATATATATATATATATTTTTTTTTTTACCTTTGCAAATTATTTTACCAGGAAGGATACATTGAGATTTCACTAATTTTCAAGTATGTCCTGGGTAGGCAAGGCCTAGGCTTTCACGTTCCAGGGGGCAGCAAAAAACCTCACCACTAAATGGGTTACTCGCAGAGCACCGAAATGACGCCAACATTTTGGTGTTCTGTAGTTCCCTGCACTTCGGGGAATAAAATTTCCCCACCCTGCAGTGAATTCACCATTCACCACAGGGTCCCCACCGCTGAATGCTGCCACCGCAAACGCGTGGCCTACTGTTTTCAAAAGAGCTACTGAACGAAAATGTCTGGAATTTACATATAAGATCCTATGATTGATAATAAAAAGGTCTGTTATAGAAAAAAGAAAAACCGCTATTAAAAAAAAGGGGGGGAGATTTTGCCAAAAAAAATCTGAAAAATGACTAAAAGGTACTAAAAAAAAAATCAATAAAGACTTTTTACTGCAGATTAAAATAATAAGTGGTTTATTAGATATTGCATAAAAACGGGAATATTTTTAACATTGAAACCTATCGGGTTCACCTGAATAAACCTGCTGATTGAAACCACCGAACATCAGGGCATTTCACTGCCATTTCTCTGCTGTTTCTGAATAGATTATGGGGATTTGCACTGCCTTCAAACAGCACCGTACTTGCTGGCAGTTCGCCAAACTTGTGTGTGAGCGGAGGACGGGCCGCCCCAAGTACCAGTGATTATTGGGGTGTCATTAGGGGTACTAGGAGGTGCCACTGTCACTGTGTCAGCTTTGAGCTGTGTTCTCAAACAACGAGCAGCAGAGCAGGGCGTTTGCATACGGAATAAAATTGAATAGAATAAAAATACCCCTCTCCTCCCTCCATAGCTCCTCCCCTCCCCCGCAGCAGCTCTAGGAGAGGGGAGGGGGATGTGATTTGTATGCAGAGAGAGAAGATGACAGTAAATTACAGGTAAAGGGGGGGTATCAGCAGAATATGAAGCCCTGTCTGCTTACTGCTGTTTAAAGTGGACCTTTCCTTAACCAGCACTGCAGTGATAGAAATTTGTCATTGAGCTGCCTGGCTCCTGGTGAGGCTGCGTGTGTGCAGGTCACACGGTCCGGCCAGTCAGGTGATACTGAGTCTCAGTACCACCTGACTGGCTGAACCACGTGACACGCACGCAGCTGCCCGCCCTTTCGTTAACACGGACTCTCACTCTATTCTGGACTGAACACCCACCGGGAAGGGAATCAAAGCCACGGTGCACCCTCTGGCAGTGGCACCCCACTGCTGACAAGATGGCTCCACGCACAGGCACAGCTGCGATCCTAACATGGCCTGGAGGGACCTCCTTCTGAGTCCGTACACAGTCCCTGCTGACTCTGCACACAGCCCTACCGCGGACGGAGGCCGGTAAATATAGAATAAATAATTGCTGTGTGCTCATATACACTCGGTTTGCTGGGAGTTTTATTGCAGTGGATTCTGATGCACTCATACACACCGCACATTGCATTGCTGGGAGTTTTATTGCTGTGGATTCTGATACACGCTGCACATTGCATTGCTGGAATTTTTATTGCTGTGGATTCTGATACGCTGACACACACCAAACATTGCATTGCTTGGAGTTTTATTGCTGTGGATTCTGTGATACACACTGCATATTACTGTGAGTTTTATTGCCCTGGAGCTCTGAGATACGCTCATACACATTGCACATTACTGTGAGATTTATTGCTGTGCAGTTCTGTGATATGCTCATACACAGTGCACATTTCTGTGGGTTTTATTGCTGTGCAGCTCTGATATGCTCATACACAGTGCCCATTTCTGTGGGTTTTATTGCTGTGCAGCTCTGTGATACGCTCATATGCAGTGCATGTTTCTGTGGATTTTATTGTTCAACCAATTAGAGCGGCTGTGATCCAGTATGCTTGACATGCGTGGCTGTTCTTTGTAAAAATGCTTGAATTTAAACATTTCAGAATTTTATTTATCTCAATAGATACATTTGAAATGGTATACAAAATATACAAGTAGGCACTTGGTATCCACTTTTAATATAAAGAGAGGAAAAGGCGGAGCTCTAAGAGGAAAAGGTGGAGCTTAAAGAGGAAGGGTGGGGATTAACCAGGGAGAGGTGTGCCCTTGACAGGAAGGGGTGCGTCAAATTTAAATTAGGGGGTGCCCGAGTTTAGTCAGGCCTAGGGCAGCACAAAACCTAAATACACCACTGCCTGTAACAGAAAAGGACATTTGGAAAATAAATGCTGACACTTCCAGTCAGCTACCCTAGGACCAGATCTAGTATATGAAAGAATATATTCCTACACCAATGTCGTTACAATTTGTGGCTACATGTGCCAGTCTTGCTGCTTTTGATATATTTCCTTTTGTAATTCACATTTAAAATTATACCTGTATCCAAGTTTAATAAAAATGGCTACTTTTAAAGGACAGTATAGAGTCAGATTAATGCCACTACATTGAAAAATGTCTAGAGATTCAAATTAAAAGTACACAACAGTTTTGTAATAATTTAAAGTAAGAATATATAATTTTTGCTCTAATAATAACAAACCTATCAATGAGCAAATTATCCCAATGGAAGCCTGTCCCCTGCAACGCTCTGTGTATAGACAGACCAGTCCACCTCACCCTACATTTATTCAGCAGGAGATTGATTCTGGGAGGCATGTGGCCAATAAAACCCTGTATATTTGTGGTGTCAAAATACTACCTCTGCTCATCTTCACGTCGTTTTATTGAGGGGGCAAAAAAAGAACCCCACCTCCACAGATCAGTTTTGGTACCATTGATGCTTCTCACTTATCTATTACTAAATCTTGCATGAAATGCAGTCATATTAATTAGAATCTCTGCTGTGCTACTCAATGCACATAGGGCTGGACTAAATTATTTTTACTTATTCAGAGTTTATTTTGAGAGAAATATGTGGGGTACAGAAGAAGAAAAAAAGGAAAGCATGTGCAGGGTAAATACAATTTGACAAAGTGAACTTACAATTTGTATGTACAAATTCACAATCATGGATAGACAGTGAGTATAGAAAAGAATCACTGCAACAATCACTGACCACAGCTGATCACAGGTGAAAGTCAAATGACTGTGTGTGCCCTTGAGAAGGTGATTAGCTACACCAGATTGAGTTTACAAGTCATATTTAGGAGGGGGTGATCCTTTTTCCAAGTCAGTGATTCTGTTTATTGGATTGTCTTTATGTTTGTCTGACATGTTGGTGTTATATCTTTCAGTTGGATGTTATAAGTTGCACTGGGTAAATACAACTGGATAAACAAAAACTGTGCCTGTTTTTATTTCACGCTGAAAAACAACAAAATGTGATTATTTTCAGGGGGGGGTTGATTCTTTTCTAAACCCATTGTAATATATCAATCAGTGTGACGAGGACCTAATAGATAACATTCTGTCCCTGTTGTATTTGGAACCCAGTATTGTGTGGGTAAAATTAAGAGACGTTTAATATAGAAACATTGTAATGAGAGAGTCGGGTGTCAATAAAAAATGGGTTGTAGAGAGGGGTTGTTTAACCACTTTGCTGCTAAAGACGCTCTCAGCGCCTCCAGCCAAGCAGGGACTATCATTGCAGCAGCGGCCGATCGCTGTGGCCTCCCGGGTTGACATCTTGGATGTCAGCCCAGCCTCCAGGACCCTGGCCAGCATGACCAGCATCATTGCAATGGGCACGATTACGTCTATTCCAGGCAACCCCCGCCAGAGCAGAGAAGGTGCCTGAAGGGGGGTTCTTTAGATTTTTTGGGGGGTTTAGCTAAAATCACATAATTTCGCAAAAAAATAAAAGTAATGTGTTCCCAGTCCTAATTTTTTTAACAAGCGATCCCCATAGAATAAATAACCACAAAGGCTCGGATGATAAAATGGGAAAAAAAACACTTTACACGCTGTAGATGATTGAAAATTCTAATTTTATTGCATTTTTTGTTATAATATTAAGGCAGGGCATGACTTATACAATAATGACTTATATAATAATGATATATTATGAATCTGCCGAGTCTGCTGAAAAAAATTATATATAATATGTCTGGTTGGTATAATAAAACGTGACTTCAAATCGGGTTTAAACATGATGAGCAAAGGCGGTAAAAATGAGCTCAGCACACAGGAGTGAAATGGCTCAGCAGCGAAGGGGTTAAAGTACAAAATGAATTTGAAAAAAAAAGGGGTGAAGAGAGTAAAGGAATAATGAGGGGGAAGAAGAGTAAGAAGAGCTGTAAGACAATAAGGAGGTGAGACTAACGTTTATCCCGTCCCGACCACTTCACTCTGCCAATGATCTGATGCTATCAGTTCCACGTACCCGCAACCCTATCTCCCACCTTCAGGACTTCTCCCGTGCTGCCCCCTTTCTATGGAACTCTCTCCCCCGCAACAGAGACTCTCCCCATCTCTCCCGTCCTTCAAGAAGTTTCTGAAAACACATTACTTTAGGGCAGTGTTTCTCAACTCCAGACCTCAGGACCCACTAGCAGGCCAGATTTTGCAGATCTCCTTGGGGAAATGGAGACTGAATCCTGTAATCACTGAGCAGCAAATCATTATCACCTGTGCTGTGCTTCACATATCTGCAAAACCTGTTAGTGGGTCCTGACTGGACTGGAGTTGAGAAACACTGCTTTAAAGAAGCCTATCGGTTCACTCCATAATCCCCCACTGTACATTTCTTGCTCCATCTTCCCATTCAGCCCACACGCACCCTGCTACCTCACATACTCTGCTATATACGTTCACATGGTGTCACCCCTCTCCTCCTAGATTGTAAGCTCTCAAGCACCGTCCTCTCTCCTACTGTTCTGTGTGTGTGTAACATGTCTGTATATTAGTTATTCTGTCTCTCCCATTGTACAGTGCTACAAAACTTGCTGGAGCTTTACAAACTGATGTAACTGTAACTGTTTAGCAGAAACAATAGGTTATCGCGCAAGACCTAAAGACTCAACATCTCAAATCCGTCCCCGTGGGCCAATTGGACAAAGTTTGATTGCCGTTTTTTATAGAATTATAATGTCCGATTTCAAGACTGAAAATGCATAATGGGAATTGTAGTCCTATAGTAGTATAGGATCTACCTTTTCATCAAATTTGGAATCATTAAGGAAAATGTGAACTATCACGCATGAAGTAACTGAAGGCTAGTTTAATGATTAATCAGACCTTCTCTTGGAGCTTTCCCTCTGCAACAGGGGTCAGCAACGTTGGCACTCCAGATGTTTTGGAACTACATCTCCCTTGATGCTCAGCCACTCATCCGATTGACTGAGCCTTGTGGGAAATATTGTTCTGAAACAGGGTCAAGGTTGACGACCCCTGCTCTAAAAAGCCTTGTGTTAGGTGTCTAAGCAATGCTCTTCCACATATGCCTATGGCAATTAATGGTTAACCCACTCAACACATGCTTTGCTTTTTGGAGCATGACATAGCCATTTCACGATCCCTAGATTCTAGGACATAAAGTACTATTTGTTCACATACTGTGTGGTGAAGTTGGGATGAGCAGTTTGTGCTGTGACAGCATGTCACGTTTTAACTCTTGCTATGATAAACATTAAGTCATCATAAACCAAGTCTAGTAATCACTGTATTTATTGCCATTTTTCAAATATATAGGTGGCATTCCATTTCTTTTTATTTAGAAATATTCCCTTATTAATATGTAGCGCTCACTCCCAGAGGAGCCGCTGAATTAACCTCGGGTTAGTCTCACCGCTAACTAGGGAATAAATATACACCAGCACTGTTGTGGATTTTTATAGATTATATTCTTTACTGATCCCAATAAAGCAGCATATATAATGTAGATACGGTATTTAAATGACAGGATTTCGTAACGCGGGAAAAACACGCGGCGGCAAAAGAAAAGATTAACCCCCTTAGTTCTGGAGTGTAAGTCCCGTGAATAATGGCTCAAAATTGTGTATGTGTATGGTCTCGGGTACCCGGGTACTGTATTCAACTGGCCAGTGAATGAAACAAACAAATCTTTGACTAGTCACGTTGGGGCCCTGTGGATTTAAACAATACTGCAGCATGCATTTCTTGTTTTTGGAACTGAGGCCTCTCACCCATCCGATAGACAATCTGTTCAGCACCCGATCAAGGATTTCTCTCCGCCGTCTACTGGGATTCTGTGCCACCGGATCCGCTCCCTGCTTGTCCGATCTCCACACTGCGTACAACGGTCTACCACCTGCACTCCCAATGGATCATCGCGGTCTCCTAACTCGGGGTCCAGCCGGAACCAGATTATATTCAGACCTCTCAGCGGTGTGTAGGTAGGTCTCTGCAGGGTCACCGTCCCGATCTCCAGCACCAGCGAGGCAGCGCCTGCACTCCGGCCTGGTGACGATCCCTGGCAGTTTCACGTGCGTTCTCCACCTTTCACCGCTCAGCTCACTCTGCCTCTCCTCTGCACGAGGCTGCTGATCTCTTTCCTCTTCCTACCCCACCCACTTCCTGTACTCATGCAAAGCATGATGGAAATTGTAGTTCAGTTTGTGTCCAGCATAGTCCATTATGTCTCTGTCTCCCTCTGGTGGCCATAATAATTAAATGCAGCAAACACAATCTTTAAGCAGCGCTACACTCTCCCCCCCCCTTGAACTCTTGGGTCTCTCCAAGGAAGTGTAACAGTTACATGACATTTCAGCATTTACATTAAGCAATATATTCAGGCTCAGTAGCAAACATATAATGGGTCAGATATACATCCTCAAGTTGACTCATGCTCCTGACTACCTCAGCTAGCATAGCAGACACTTCAGGTAACCTTCGCACAGTGGTAACAGCCTCTTCAGTGCTATTTCCCGGTGAATCGTAGGTGAGTCTCTGAGGGGGTCGGATAGAATGTTTAGACTATTGTTCAATCATCTCCTCTTCGGGTGGAAGTGCCACATTTACGGGCTCAATTCTTTCGTCCACAACTGGAGCAGACACCTCCTCAGAGTATGAGCCTTCCAGTGAAGGCATAATCTATGGAAGCATCGTCTGGAATTTCAGGAACTCCCAAGGTTTCAGATACTTCAGGTCGGAATTCTGGAGCATCAGGCCTCAGGCTACTTTCACACTGATCAGATGCCGGAATAACTTCTTAAGGCTCAGGTGGGCGCACCCAGCTCAAACACCAGTCTTCTTCCTCACTGTCTTCTTCACTTTCTCTGATAGAACATAACTGCTGAGACCGAGTAACAGGAGCCGAACAAGGAACAGGCGGATTTGGCAAGGAAAGTTCATCTCCAACTGGTATCCATACTGCCTCTCTCAAGGGTAACAGATGATTTCTGTGCCAGTTCTTTAGAGGCCCGGCCTTTCCATCTGAACGGATTTGGTATACCGGCAGACCAGGCAGTTGCTTGCAGACAATGTAAATTTGAGAACTCCATCTATCGGCCAGCTTGTGTCTTGCAGAAACACCCAAGTTCTTTAACAAAACCCTATCGCTGTGCTGTAGGTCCTGTACCCGAACTCTCAAATCGTAATTTCGCTTGTTTCTCTGCTCTCTACCTTCTGAGGTCAAACAGGCCTGTTCAAATGCAGCAGCTAGGTTTCCCTGGAGTCTGTCCACATAATTTTTGTAGGAAGTGACAGACGTCTGGTCAAGAGATAGGCCAAAAGCTAAATCAACTGGCAGTCGAGCCTCTCTTCCAAACATGAGACGATAAGGCGAGTATCCAGTTGCATCACTCTCAGTACTATTGTATGCATGCACCAGCGTAGCTATGTGACGACTCCAACTCTGTTTCTCTTTAGCTGACAGTGTCCCCAACATATTCAGTAGAGTGCGATTAAACCTTTCTGGTTGAGCATCACCTTGGGGGTGATATGGGGAAGTTCGAGTCTTCTGAATTCCTAGTACTTCTAACAATTTCCCGACAAGTCGGCTCTCAAAGTCTCTGCCTTGATCTTAGTGGATTCTTTGTGGCAGGCCGTAATAAACAAAAAACTTCTCCATTAAAACTTTTGCTACTGTAGGAGCACGTTGGTCTTTTGTAGAGAAAGCTTGGGCATAACGAGTGAAGTGATCAGTCACTACTAAGATATTTCCCTGCCCACTAGCATCAGGCTCTAAGCACAGGAAATCAATGCACACCAAGTCCATGGGTCCTTGACTTTGCAGGTGGCTCATTGGAGCAGTTCGGGTTGGTAGGGTCTTTCTCTGAATACACCTCAAACACGAATGGCAGTAACTTTCAACTTCAGATCTCATACAGGGCCAATAGAATCTGTCTCGCGCCAGCTTAAAAGTTCTCTCTGCACCCAAATGTCCATGATCATCGTACAATGCTTTCAGATTTCGGATGACATCTGAAGCAGGACCTCTTAAGCTCTCGATCAACCTTTGTCTCTTCACGGTGTCAGCAACTTCCCATTCTTCCACTGCTTGCACTGCCTGATCTATCCAAGTCTCAAAGTCCTCTTCTCCAGTTGGCACAGGGACCTTACCAAAATAAAACCGTAACTTGCGATATCCATAATTGGGAGACGCAGCGGAGTTTTGGGCTAATGTTTCCACCAGTTTTCCCATTGCGGTAAAGAATGCAACAGGAGGGAACCCTGTCACCAGGGTTGAAGTAGTATCCGGTACCCTGTGACCTGACATTGTCGGGCTAGCCGCGGGAACATTCGCGGGATCACCACGTGGCGCGCTGGGCTGGACCAGTTGAACTTCCACATCGTCGGCCAGCTTCACATTCGCACCCTGAAAACACACCGGAACACCCTTTCTCCACTCAAAAAGAACATATGTGTGAGAAGTCTCTGGGTTCGCCTTAATGTCCAGTATTGCCCCCCTATGATCTGGTGTCAGCGCTGCCACGGCCCGGCAGATTTTGTCTTCGGCCCAAGTGTCTGCGGGAATGTGCACAACTACACTTAACCCTATCTGGCTATTTTGCTCCTCACACCATTTGGCAGCAGTGTCTGGATCCATAATTAACCCTTTAATTGCGGTTTCCACAGAAACTGGAATCCCGGACGAGCCCCCACGTGTAGCGCTCACTCCCGGAGGAGCCGCTGAATTAACCTCGGGTTAGTCTCACCGCACTAGGTAATAAATATACACCAGCACTGTTGTGGATTTTTATAGATTATATTCTTTACTGATCCCAATAAAGCAGCATATATAATGTCCCAATCTCCAGCACCAGCGAGGCAGCGCCTGCACTCCGTCCTGGTGACGATCCCTGGCAGTTTCACATGCGTCCTCCACCTTTCACCGCTCAGCTCACTCTGCCTCTCCTCTGCACGAGGCTGCTGATCTCTTTCCTCTTCCTACCCCACCCACTTCCTGTACTCACGCAAAGCATGACGGAAATTGTAGTTCAGTTTGTGTCCAGCATAGTCCATTATGTCTCTGTCTCCCTCTGGTGGCCATAATAATTAAATGCAGCAAACACAATCTTTAAGCAGCGCTACAAATAAAATTATTAAATGGAAATTACACATGCGATCCTGGCTCCTACAAACATACATTCTCAGACAGCCACATTGCCGACTTTCATCTAGGAATGCCAGGTCCTCCAGTGTTTTCCTAGACATAAATAATGTATTGATGCTGATGAGTAGGGATGAGCTGTTCAGTTCGATGTGTTCGGAGTTCGATTCGAACATCGCCAGTTCGTATGTTCGCAAGCTTCGAACATTTCCGCGTGTTTGCCGTAAGTTTGCCCACAATGCACCACGATGCACTTTTCCACTGGCTTGAAGCTTGTAATTGGCTACAGCCTGCACCTGACCACAGTTTAGGTGCAAGACAGGTGCAAGACTATGCCAATCACGGCTCAGAGTCCTGATTGGGCAAATTTTGCCCAATCATGGGCTCACAGACCTAAGTCCCGCAGCACACTATATAAGGCTTCACACAGCCTTCAGCATGTGTTTTTTGAGAGGAGATTGTTGTGTTAGTGTGTGTTCTCACTGCCAGTCTGCCACCAGCTATTGGGGGGTCTCACTTCTACAAAATATCGTGGAATTGTTGTAATCTGTGTGTTCTCACTGCCACCAACTATTTTGGGGGTCAGTCATTTCTGCAAAATATCTGGGAATTGTTCTAATCTTTGTGTTCTCACTGCCACTAGAAATTGTGGGGGTCTCATTTCTACAAAATATCTGGAAATTGTTCTAATCTTTGTGTTCTCACTGCCACCAGAAATTGTGGGGGTCTCATTTCTACAAAATATCTGGGCCACCAAAGGCACAATATTTGGCTGCACTGACACCTGTACCATATTCATATCATTTTAATATTGGACCGCAGGGTCCAACCCTGCACTCTTACACAATACCACAAAAGGGTTACGGTGTGAAGGCACTTGCTGCCACCAAAGGCACAATATTTGGCTGCACTGACACTGACGCCTATAGTACCAGATTTATATCATTTTAATATTAGACCGCAAGGTCCAACCCTGCACTCTTCCACAGTACCACAAAAGGGTTACGGTGTGAAGGCACTTGCTGCCACCAAAGGCACAATATTTGGCTGCACTGATGCCTATATTACCAGATTTAGATCATTTTAATATTGGACCGCAGGGTCCAACCCTGCACTCTTCCAGAATACCACAGAGGGGTTACGGTGTGACGGCACTGTTGCCGACACTAAAGGCCCAATTTTAAAGCACCTTTTGTTACTTTCATCCAAAGCCTGCATAAGTTTCACCATAATTTAGCCAAACAATCACTAAACTTGTTCTGCGTGTCCTGAAATGTCTTTTCATACAGGCTGCCGCCCCAAGCAGTTGTTTATGAATAGATTAAAGGAAAACCATTTACCGTCATTTGAAACGTCATTTTTTTGTTTTAAAATGTTTCTATACATCCTAGAAATCCGCCACTTCACGGGCAGGTTATGGGGACCTCCTAGGCACGATATTTGAAGGAATTTTTCGTTTTTATTTTTAACCCTTATTTCATTGAAAACTCACTGTTCCTTTAAAAACTTTTTTTTTAACTTTTTGTCCTTGTTTCCTGTCCCCCAGGGCACTAACCGGACCCCCATACACCTTTAATAGCAAATATCTTGCATATATGCCCTCTTGCAGGGCACTCTAAAAATCTAACTTTGAGTCCCATTAACTTGCATTGAGTTCGGTTCGTGTTCGCGTTCGAACTCGAACTTTTGAAATTGTTCGATTTCGAATGCGAACCGAACACGGGGGTGTTCGGCTCATCCCTACTGATGAGCACTGCATGATGCAACCCTGCAGTATGTGGAATTCATATGCTGCAGGAAAGAAATCAAAGAAGAATCTCTTGAGGAATGTCTTGATTGGGGAAATTATCTCCTTTGTATGTATCAAATATGTTGCGTAGCATCTCCTTCCCTGTTTTTGACCTCTGCACAAAATCGTTATATTTATTTATTTATTTATTTATAAAGTATTTTACCAGGAAGGATACATATGTGCCCAGGAAAACATGTCGATCTGGCAACGCTACTTTCTTCACAGTTTTTTACCGGCAAGTCACCACCTTGTAGATGTCGATAGTAATGCAACATCAAAAATATTGTGGTTTCAAAAAGGTAGCATAAAGTTAGACAGTGTGGGAAAACAAAAATGCTTTTGACACGAAAAAAATACACGCTCGTGACATTTTTTTAGTGCAACTTAGCCTCATGCAAGTACAGTGCAAAAACAACAATCGTGTTAATTTTGGAGTTAGGGTTACTTTTATGGTAATGGTTACATTCAGGGCTTTTTTCAGGGGGTACTCGCTGGTACTCAGTACTGGCACCTCACCACTCAGTACAGGCACCTCACCAGCCCGAACTAACAGGAGAGAACATGATGCTCCTCCCTCCTCCTGCAGTGGCAGACAGAGAATCGGAAGCACTCGGCAGCTCATATTGCTCCTGAACGCTTCCGATTGTCAGGAGTGTATGTAGGGACTGATAACCCCCCTCTTCTCCCAGTAAGTGACAAGGGAGGGCTGGTTAAATAAAATCTCCCCTCTGTTTCTTCAGTGCCCCAGCTCTGGCAGATGTGTGTAAACATGCTGCACCCCCCTCTCTCTTGCCTCTGAAACTTTGCACAGCATGGGGAGGAGGGATGCAGCATATTTTCACACATCTGCCAGAGCTGCGGATTGTCAGGCAAGCGGTGTGATCAGAGTAGCTGGCACTATAAGGCGGTACAAGTGGCGGCCTAAGAGTGAAAGACCAGGAGGGGGTGCAAAAAAAATTTGAATCCCTGGTCACTTGCCTTGACAGGGATCCAAATTTTTCAACTATCTGCCTGGCGCTGTGTCCCTGCTGCTCCTCCTCTAAGATGCAGCTGTTGCCAGCGAGCTGCATTGTATCTGCCAGGTCAGAGAGCAGACTCCCCCTACAGTGCTGGATACGGAAGCCTGCACTTTCTCTCTCCTCCTGGTCCCTTCCTCCTTGCTGGTGCCTGGCCCCCTCTGATGATGTCAAGAGGAGGGCATACCAAAAGAAGTCTACACTGCCACCTTACCCCCAGCCTCTTCAGCAGTTCCAGACATTGTGTGGTGCACCCTGGAAGGTGAGAAGGCGGAAATGTAAGTCCTGGCTGCATTGCTCTGCAGGGACTCAGTGACAGGCAGGCCTCAGAACAAAGAAAAAAACTGCTGCTGCTTCCAAATACAGTTCAAAACAGCATTTAAAAATATCAGCTCTGGTAACACAGGTATGTTCACCTGGTCCTGCTGTTACCACCATGCGGGGGTGTTCTTAAGGTCCAACACCCTCTCATTGGAGTCCCCCAATATTATTCAAACAGTACTTGGTGGATAGTGGAGTTTCATTGCTGTGGAGCTCATACACTCTATGTATTACTGTGAGTTTCATTGCTGTGGAGCTCATACACACTGCGCATTACTGTGAGTTTCATTGCTGTGTAGCTCATATACACTGTGCATTACTGTGAGTTTCATTGCTGTGGAGCTCATACACACTGTGCATTACTGTGAGTTTCATTGCTGTGGAGCTCATACACACTGCGCATTACTGTGAGTTTCATTGCTGTGGAGCTCATACACACTGCGCATTACTGTGAGTTTCATTGCTGTGGAGCTCATACATACTCAGCAAAACTGAGTTTCATTGCTGTGGTGCTCATAAATGCTAGGGGATTATCAACTCAGTGCCAGCATTGCAACCCCCCCCCAAAAAAAACAGCTAACTGCACTGCAATACAGATTTATTTTCTTGCAACAGAGGCACTTAGTGGATAACCCCCATAGGATTACAACAATAGTTGTAGTTCATTTAAAAGAACACAGTATTAAAAAATATGCTTCCCTTTTATTGTGTCTTCCTTTAACCTCCTTGTCGGTTTTCCCAAGTGTGGCTCGGAGTTAACTTTTTGTACCAAAAGCGGTATCCCCGAGCTGGATACTTACATGTCCTGCGCTCCCTCGCTGATCCCCGCAGTCTCCTCCAGCCGCTCACAACTCGTGTGTGTGGCTCGGGGATACCACTTTCAGTATTGAAAGTTAACCCCCGAGCCACACTGCTACTGCTAGGGGCCAGAATAAATAGGACCGATTCTGACATATAAAATATGTCAGAATCGGACCGCCAGGGAGGTTAGGTGAGCTACAACTATTGTTTATTAGGAAATGAAAATAGTCATAATAATCAGTTTTTCCCCAGACGTGAGAGTACTCCCACCTATTTTTCCAGAAAAAAAGAACTGGTTACATTTATGGTTTTATGGTTTAAAGCTATGATTATAAACCCTAAAAGTAATCCTAATCCTTAAAAAAAATAAACTATAAAATGTTTACAATTACTAACTGTACTCAAATACTAGCCCTAATACTAACCCTAACTCAGATACTAACCTTAATACTAACCATAACTCAGTTACTAAGCCAAATACTAACCCTAAAACTAACAGAAATACTAACCATAAAACTAACCCTAAAGTTAAAAGGAGGGTATTTTTTGCATCATTCACACGTCAGTAAACTACTGCAAGTATTGTGTGTAGTTGCACTGAAAAAAATGACACAAGTACACGTAAAACTTATTTTCTTTCTTTTTTTGACTCATTTCATCTAAATTTCAGCTTTTAAATTTGCAGCATTTTTATTGCAGCATCACTATCCGCAGCCAGGAGGTGGCACCTTTCATATAGGATACAGTGTCATTACATAGAAACATAGAAAAATGTCGGCAGATAAGAACCTTTCGGCCCATCTAGTCTGCCCAATTACATGGATACTTTACCTGGATTTAATATTACATATCCTTTCAACAATGACTTTAAATATTATAAAAATTGGCTGCCTCATGACGATCGGAAAGCTCTGAGAACAAATTGTCAACCCAAGTGCACCCAGGCTATGGAAGGCTGATCAAAGACCCTTATTAACAGGTTTATGGGCGGAGACATGTTCACCATAACCACTTAAATTAGTTTACTTTTTATATTGATGTTTTATTAAGTTTTATGTGTAATAGGTACAAAAAGGTTTTCTGGAATATTTGGATTTCTATCTACAGTCAGCTCCTTTCCATGAAGGTGTTGAGAAAGGAAGACCAGGAATGCAGTACCATACTCTTATATATACTACAGTGATATACTGTATCTGTCTTGTGAGTCCAGGAGTATATAGAACCTGCTTTGTTACAGATTGGTGTTACTCCTCTATGCTTTGCTGTTTTCTCGTTTATACAGTAGATACGTCCATTATATTTTTATTCCTTTAAATGCTGAGTTAATGGTTTTTCAAAAATGAAAAAATGGTTTAAGCTGGTGTTCTGTCAATTTCACTTCATTTACCATGTCATGGAAGGAGAAGCATGGATAGAAAGAAAAAAATGACATATCTAGCTGTATCTGATTGGGTCTGTCCCTCTCAGAAACCTGTAGGCAGCTGCCTACCCCGGCTACTGTAAATTCCACCCATTCTATCTTCAAAATCCAGATTATCTGCTATGTGGGATAATCAGCCTTTTGGTGAGATGGTAAATCATTAGAAATCAGATGTTATAAGCATTTCTTTATACCATTACATTATTGTTGATATTATTGAAAAATATAATGGTTGTACAGAACAAGTTGATAAAAACCACTCATTATCAGAATGTTTCTCCACTGAGGTGTAGACGCCTGTTAGAATGATGGAGCATCTTGGGAGCGAAGTACAGGCAAATTATTAAGGAAAATCTGTTAGTTAAAAGTCTGAAACACTGGGGAGGAAATTCGCAGCTTAGCTGGTCATCGACCTTAAGCACACTGGTCATGAGGTTAATTAATATATTTTAAATGGTTGTAAATTCACCTTTTTTTTCATGGCTGAACAAATCGTATTGGTCTTCACTTTGATTTTCTTCAGACTGCTCTTTTTTATGTATTGTCTACCAGGCAAAGTAGAATAAAATTTCCAGTTGTGAAAATAATCAGCTTATTAAATATATTTATGGTAAATAAATAATATGCTTTCGAGCACGTGCCAGTTCTGCCAAACACACACTATCCCTAAAATCAGTATGGGCCCTATTCCGCCCTTGTTTGTAACGGGCAGCCTCTGAGGGCAAATAATGTGCCAAGATGATAACCCTTAGCGGCTCCCAGTTCAAATAAAATACAAGCAGAGAGACAGCGCTCCCATAGCTAGCATAACACAGTAAATGAAAAAGGCAGTCAGAATTGGCTTTTCAGTCTAACTCACCGATGATGGAGCCTCGGTTGTCTCAGGCTCAGCTTGTAAGCAGATGGTACCCCTTAGTTCGGTGTGTACCTCAACGTCTCTCTCCTGGAACGTCTCTCAACTTCTCAGCTTGATATAAAGCCAGGGAAAAATAGGGGAAGGAGAGAGGGGGGGTGAAGGGAGGTAAAAAAAACTTCTGGTGTTGCTATGAAATACCTTCCACAATCTGGAAGGTTGGGGATGACCGAAAAATGTACTCTACATATACGAGTAAAACTGAGAATCAGGGTAAAGGTTCAGAAAAATTTATTAAAAGACATACAGTATAAAGTATAAAATCTCATAGATGGGGGGGGGGTTTACTGGACGTGTTTCGGCACTTGACCTGTGCCTTCTTCAAGCAGTATGGTGTGTGGGGTAGGGGCACATTTACATTTACTGTGTTATGCTATGGGAGCGCTGTCTCTCTGCTTGTATTTTATTTGAGGCTAACTGGAAGACAAAGAAGGGATACGCCACCCTATATCTGGTGTGAGGTGCTTCAACCTAGAGCCGGGATTTACTAGGCTCTTTAATCCGTGAGTGAGTTTCTTTTATATACTCACCTGAATTATATCAAGCAGTCTGCACTATTGTTTTTCTTTTCCCTTTTTTTTCCTCTTTATAATCTGTCCACTGAGGAGAATAGCTGCGAAAGTGGGACATTTTACTCTACAACATGGCTCATATGCTGTGCAACGACTCGTGACCACAGAACCTGGTTTTATTTATATTTTGCACATATGCACGTGCTTTACTGTGGTTTAGGACATATCTATTTTTAAGCCTGCCAGAGAACTATTAGTATCTCGTGTATCACTGCACATTTTGTGTATGCACTTTACTGATAAGTGGATTTCAGAAGCACATGCACTTTATTATTATACACCATTTTTTGCACGTTTCAAGGATTTGCTATTTCCGACTGAATTGTGGATTGTGATTTTTGCACATTCAACTGTTATCCGCACATCTTATTGCATTTTGCACGTCTCTCGGGACCTGATGGTTCATTGTGACATATAGAGATAGCGTTGATTTAGGCTCTAATACGAGTACCCGAAGGGCCATTTAGGCCTGGGTTTATGTGAACCATAGATTTATTACTGCGCCACTAGGACTTCTCTTGTTTCCTTTATCGTATTTGCACATTTCGTTGAGGTTTATGTGTAACACCTTGTAGGCTGCAACCCCAAATTCTGTATTAAATAGCGCCTCCATAGACAACCCCCCTTCTTTCCTTCAATCACTTGCCTGTTTGCCCTTTTTGACCATACTATTTCACTCTACTGGTTACGACACCCAACCCCCCACCCATGTGTCCTTTAATGTTAAATTCTATGATCTTGGTCATTATAGCTTCTAGACCTGAAGAAGAAATGTATACTCTCGAAAGCTTCAGATCTATTCACTAAAAGGTGAAACTTAGGAGAATTGGCAGGAGAAGAGAACAGTCTAGACCAAATAGCTGATTTTGAAAGTGAAATAAATGGGAAAGATTTTCTGGTTTGGCTATTTTGACCAGGAATTTTCACTTCTCCAGTCATTCTCCTGAGTTTCACCTTTAGTGAATAGACCTGCTTGCCTTTTAAATGGAACATTAGACCAATAAAAAAGGTATCACTTACCGCTATACTCTGGTGATATTTATATAATATATATATATATATATATATTTATAGTTTGCAATGTGTCTGTTGAATTTCATAATGGTTTCTTCCACAAATTATTCTTTGAGACATATCTACAGCTCACCCTGGTTGATAGAGTTAATCATAACATTTATTCTCAATAGCACTTAATATAATCATAAAGTGATTCTGAGGGATTTTTATTGCTCAGAAATATAATAGGTATAAGAAGCACAACCTAGAGAATGCCCCAATATGTATGGCTCGCATCCAACATTTATATAGCAAATGTCCATATATTTTGCTCTGTTGTTAGGTGTTTATCTTTAAGTGGTGTGTGTTTCTTTTTGTGTAATTCACCATTCCACATATATACAGAATTTGGAAGGCAGTCCATTGTTCACTAACTAAATTCCAGGATGAAGTATGCCTGAAAATGTGTGTGTGTCAATTAACTGAGCAAAGAATTGCAATGAATTGGGAACCTTTTGCAAAAAAGTAGACCAAAATAACAAAAGATGATATGAACCAAATATTTTCTGCTCCTGGGAAATTTCCTTCTATAAAACATAAAGACAGCGAACATAAATGCAGTCCTTATACTCCTAAATGGGCTTTCTATGGATCCTCTCTTGCTATCACAATGACACAATAACCTAAAACTAAATGTATCGGTTCTCTTTAACAGTGAGTCTATGTAAGTCTGTTACATTTTAGCACTCAAGAGCCTTGGGAGTAACAAATTCGTCTTCTGCTTTTGCGTCATTCCTATTTCCATTTCTATGAGGATGGGCTTTCAAATTAGCCTTGTCTACTTGTTTCAATTAAGCCACATCTCAGACCATCAATTGATTAAACATTCAATAGTTACATGTTGGGACTGAGATTGTATGCGTGTATATTTAACCTCTTTTTTATATAACAATAGATATTTTCAGAAATGATCTAGAAGATGTAAATATTTAGGTATTTGTTAATTTTCTCTCATTAATATTTGCCTTCTCAGATCTATTTTATGTTCTGGGAATCATCCGAATATTGAATGAATCAGGCTTCTATTCAAACATACTAAGTATCTCCTTCATAGTTTGTCCCAGTAGCACAACAAAACCCTTAAGTGTTAGAGACTATTAGGACAAGAACAAAAGGCCCACTTAATACAATTAAAACCAATATAAGCTGAGGAATTCCATTTTTTTTATTCATTTTTTGGTTATGTTTCTGAATGCCATAGTAACTGGTTTATGGGGCCTTTGCTATTTGAATTGAAAATAATCACTTCAGCTGCAATGCAACGGAGCCAGAAAATACTGTGCAGTCTATTAGCTGTCAGACAGGCTTCACTATGCGCAAAGGCCGCTGTATGTAACAATGTGCTTTATGGAGCTCAACAAACATGTATCGTGTATTTTTCGTATTCAAATTGCTGGATTCCTAGGTTTGTGACTCCAAAAAAGTACTTCCAGCTACTATACTGATAAAAGAATCCTCAGAAAACAAGTCTATAATCAGGAAACCAGAGATACACGTTATCGAGTAATATGAGCCAGGGTCAGGACACCAGACAGACACAAAGTCAAATAATAAGGTCTAACACAGGAGGTATATGGGTAGTTGAGAGATACACTGAATATGATAGAGGAACGCACTGAGGAGTACCTTAAAATCACAACAGGGCAATGGTGGAATGAACAGGCTGACTGACCTTAAATACCCTGAGGCAGGTTGTCAACTCCAGCCCACCAGGGGCCATACATATTACAAGGTTGGTGCTAACTTAACCAGAGCTGTTGTAAACTTCCCAGAGCCATTATAGCCTATGGAGGTTTTCAGTTTACAACAGCTCTGGTTAAGTTAGCACCAGCTTTGTAATACTGCCCCAGATGTTTCTGAACTAAAATTTCTATGATTCTCTGTCCATTTATTGCATTTAAGAATTCTGGGTATTGTATACTGTCAACATCTTAGGGTCAGAGTTTGACAGCCCTGTCCTAAGGTCTGCTGTTATTGGATGACCCCTGTTGATGACATCAGATGTCAAGTGCAAAGAAAAATCTGTGCGCCAAAATGATGCGTGTCATAAGATACATTGTCAGAACTACACGCTTAATGACTCTTGATAGAATTTGCATTCCTAGTGGGAGACGCATCAATAGAATGCTGCACAGTGTGATTTGCGTTGAGTGAATGACGCTTGGCTGGTGTTGATTCAGTGGAATAGCGCATAATGCAACCTGTACAATGGCAATTGAGGCACCAGAAACTCCTCTCGTAACGTGATGTCTGGTAGCAAGAGGACGTTCTGTCACATAAGCAATTACAAGAGCATAGGTTCCTCCACAAGAAGAACTGCATTGTGATCTGGACTTTTCTGGTGATAAGGATATGTTCTTCTCTTAGATGGAAGACAGCACTATACAAATACAGAGAATAGAGGGCTGCAGGCAGTGGAGGATGCTGTGAATTCCAGTGACATGCACAACAGATGTGATCAAGAAGCAGTTGGTGGAATGTAAGTGCTAAGTCAACGCTGTATTAAAGGGACACGCTATGCACTTTGACCACTTTAGTTTATTAAAGTGGTCAGACTGTGTCGAGTGAACCCCCTTCCTACCCCCAACTGTGTGAAGCGGAGGGATTCCTCCACCCACACAACTGTCACTCGGCAGATTGGATTTTGAATATCCTGCCTCCCAGACACCAGCTTGTGTTGACATCATCCTGTCTCTGCAATTGCTCGTAGGATGGAGCGCTTTGGGAGACAGGTCATTCGGCTATCCAGAGAGCAGGCACTTCGTCAAATGTTGGCGAATTGCCTGCACATATGGTGCCTGTTCGGTGCCTGTTCGAGGGCAGTGAATTCCCCATAGCTTCGTCTATTCAGAGAACAAAAACCAGCAGTGAAAAGTAGCCGAATTGCCCTGCCATTTGGTTGATTCATGCGGCAGATTTATTCAGGCGAATCCCATAGGCTTCAATGTTAAAAATATTCCCATTTTAATTCAATACTTAATAAACCGTTTATTATAATATTCTGCAGTAATAAGTATCTTTATGTATTTTTTAGGATCTTTTAAGCATTTTTCTGGATTTTTGTCCACACACTAAACCTTCTACAACTCCTGATGACGCTGCTATGAGGTAGCGAAACGCGTAGAGTGTGCTGAGTAATTTTTGCAGATCTAGGGATATCTTTATTGAAATCATCTTGCATTTTTTTGTGGCATATGATGGGGAGCGTTCCTCTTGTGATTTTACATTGGTGAATTCTATCCAGATATTTCCTTCTTACTGTCCTGTACCCACCAACCCACGAAGGTTGGTTTCTTACTTATTAGGAAATATCGAACATAAAAATGAGAGGGATATTGTGATAACAATTGAACAACCAAGACAAGATTGAGAATCAATACCCTATCTGCTAATTTTTGTGGGTTTTTTTGTGTGTTTGTTACCACCAGGTGGTGGTCTTTAAAAACTGGCGTTATATGCCGATCATTAAAAAGTAAATTTTATTATATGAGTCAGTGATAATTGTACCCACGATTGTCAATTGGAAATTTATGTTACTTAGGGTTACCCCCTGCAACTATGACAATGTGGTCTCTCCTTTGAATCCTTGGTAGCTTTTTACAGCTTATAATTTTCTTGTTTGTCTTGACCTTTTCACTTCTCCTGTCATTCTTCTGAGTTTCACCTTTCCTTGAATACAGCGTTTATTCCCTAGGTTTTGCTCTGTATACTGTATATTGCAACTGTTACCCCGTGGGCCCTTCCCTGTTTGGGAGCCCTCTTCCCATTAAGCAGACTGTTCCCCTGTGACGTGCGTCATTTGAACTTGGGAGATGTGTTTTGGACTTAGGGTGCAGGCCTCTCTTTGTGCAGAATGTTTGTGTGAATCTGTGATTATGCAAGAATGCTATTGTCAGGATCCTGCCTATATCTGTCAAAGAACATTACCTGCGTGTGGGCAGGTACCTGTATGTAAAGTACTGCTGCCAGGCTCCGTACCAGTAAACAGAACCTGAAACAGTTATACACAGCAACACACAAACCACACCCTCCTGTCTGCAATAAAGGTCCACTCCCTTCTAGCCAAGGTGGCTTTTGGCTATCCAAAAATGAAGCCACAGGCTGCTGTGTAGCAAACCATAACTGCTCATGCTGCTTGTCAGTCATGAGGTAGACTGGTGGGCTTTTATTTATGCCCTCCCAGAAACAAATCCACCTTGGGATCAAAAAACAAAGACACGGAGTGGAACATGCTGCAATGATGACCTGGCTGGAGGTACAACAAAAGATACATAGTACAGGAGGGGTTCTGCGATTTTCTGTAGGGATATCAATTTTTTTTAAGTGTTAGAAGGATTAGCATCATAATTTCACTGATTTTAACCTAGCGGTGGTCTCATAGAGGCAGTTAATGGATCAAATTTGTGCATGCACGCAGCTCCGATCCGTTGTTGTGTGCAAGCACTATGGACCTTGCACAAGTCCCATAGCGTTGCGCAATTTGTGGTTTCTACACTACGCAGGCTGTGTAGAAGCAGAAATTGTACAGAAAAGCGTCAGGGACTTCCAGGTTGAGGAGTCCCTGACCTGAAGAGGGGGAGCAGTATGCGTCTAAGGACAAAAGGTGAGTAAAATCATCAAAGATATAAAAAAATAATAAACAATAATTGGGCAAAGGCTGTCAGCAGCCTCTGCCCAATTACTTAAGGGCAAAGAAAGTGAACTCTGTTTTTCAGTATAGTTTCCCGTTAATGTGTTTGTCCATCCAAAGTTTGAAGTATTGGTGACTGATAAAAAAAGAACAATGCTAAATTAACTTTGTAAACTTAATGTACTTTCATTATAGACTGCAATAAGTCATATTCCGTATATTTATAAGGTTTTATATTCTTGGTATAAAATGTAAATATTACTCATGTGATTAATATTTTTGAAATAGAGTAATAATAAAGATTTATGTACGTGTGTGATGTATGACTAGATATTTTTAAATAAAACTAAAATTGTGTTAACCTCCCTGGCGTTCCGATTCTGACACATTTTATATGTCCGAATCGGTACCGTTTATTCAGCCCCCTGGTGGTATTAGAGTTTGGCTCGGGTTTAACTTTCACTGCTGAAAGCGGTAACCCCGAGCCACACTCAGGGCTGGATACATACCTGTCCCTGCACTCCCTCGCTGTCACCTCCGGACAATCGCAACATCCTACTCCCTGGTTCCCTTCTCGCAAGAAGGGAACCAGGAAGCAGAGCGCGGCGATCGACGGAAGAGAATGCGATCCCGGAGGTCAGCGAGGGAGTGCAGTTACAGGTATGTATCCAGCCCGAGTGTGACTCGGGGTTACCGCTTTCAGCAGTGAAATTTAACCCTGAGCCACACTCGGGAACACCGCCAGGGAGGTTAAAATTCAAAGTTATTTGTAATATGTTTCCAGTGCAGCATATGGGCAGGTTGAGTATTCATGTATCTATGTTTACTAATGAAAATGTAACCCAACAATGCATGACATAATAATGATACAGTTCTAGTTATTGCACAGATGACACCATGACGTCTTAAATCAGGTTAAGTGGTCACCAGGACTAGTGTAGTTGTTGCATAGATTAGCAAAAGCATATCTTTTCCCTTTGCAGCCTGGTTTTAGCGAGGTCAAAGTGATAGGGCTCCTAGATGGCCAAACTAACCCTAAAATGTATGACATCTCAGTGGGCAGATCATGCTATAGTAGCTCTCAAAACTTAAAGAAAGGTAAAGAAAAAAAATAAATAGAATAATCAGGGACATTATTTCTGTATGTAATTTAAATATATATTTATTTATTCGTTTATATATTCTCTATTTTGAATCACAGCTAAAGTCTCTGTTGAAGGTGCTGAATATAAAAAAGTTTTCCATTCGACAGGACCTATTTGCAGAATTAATGTAAGGTGGTTAAAAGTAGCGCATTGTATTGCAGCGTTTAGCATTTAAAAGAAAAAAGAATGTGAAGGGAGGGGGTGGTTACTATTTACTCTATACATCGAGCATTCCATATGATGAAACATAAGTCTTTGATTTACGTTTACTTTCACCTTTTGCCTACTTAGAGCTGGTTTGGAGATTGTAGACCTATCTGAGTATAGGATCGCCCTATCAACTATGCCTTGTGGACCTCCCTTCACCTGGGACAAACAGATCTATACAGAGCAATACGCACTGTACATTGCATCAGTCCATGCTTCAGATGTATCGATGTGCATGTGAGGTGTAACAGTATCTTTCGCAGGGCACATACTACAACTTTCCATGGGCTCATCTTATCAACACCTGTCAACTCTCACTGATATTCCAAGGATCAAATTCACCTAGAGTTGGTTGAACTATATCAGTGATGGGTTACCAGGGCACTTCAGTTTTTTTCCCAGGATACAAAGCCAAACTAAAGGAGTACGACACATACTGCAGATTCCAGGGACTCCTCATATATGCAACTGTCATTAACTTCCAGGAATCAAGTTAGTGTCTTAATATGCTCTGTCAACCTTTCCCCCACTGCCATCCCCTATAATAGGTTAAATGCAAAAACCTATATGCAAAACGTTGGGGGCTTCTAAAAACAATCCGGTTGAAAGGAACTTCCCATCTAGCTATTTCAGCTAGCATATATTTAGAGATGCACCTCCAAAAACCAATTTGTACTTTGTCGAGAAGTAAATCTTGCTACCAGAATCAAGATTTTTTTACTTGAAGAAATTATCAAGGAACACTGCACACAAGATATCAATATACTCATGCTTAGGTACCGTATCCTTCAAGGTGTCCCTCTCATGGACATGCAGAATCAGATAACAGAGTAAACTATAAAATACAAAAACAGAAGTATAGAAGAAACAATCGCATAATTTTGTATGTTGTCAATGAGACACTGATACATTAGTAGGAATATACTCACAAGGGATAGATATATAACTGGCTTATCTGAAAATCCAGCAAAAATTGATCCGCTGTGAACTGGCACATACATGATCCAGATATTAAAATTAAACAAAATATATTAACAGGCAGTAATAACTAATAGTCAGTGTTACTCTTCCCCTAAATTATTTTTTGGAACTTATGTTGTTTTCCTAATGGCATGTAAAATTTACGCTTTTTGTTGCCAGCGGTTTAGACATTAATGGCTGTGTGTTGAGTTATTTTGAAGGGACAGCAAATTTACACTGTTACACAAGCTGTACACTCACTACTTTACATTGTAGCAAAGTGTCATTTCTTCAGTGGTGTCACATGAAAAGATATAAAATATTTACAAAAATACAAGGGGTGTACTCTCTTCTGTGAGATACTGTATATTAGTAGTCTGTATTTAATGTAAACCTTTTGTTCATCTTTCTTGTATCCTTTGTTTTGTTCCTGTGGCTTGATCACCATTTATTGGGGCAAACAGGGATCAGTCTGATGTAATTGCAGTTCAGGCCACCCATTCTACTCCTTACCTACACCTCTAATGTAGGCGCAGTGTGAAGGGCAAGGACCTAGAGCAGTGTTTCCCAAACCTGTCCGCAGGACCCGCCGACACGCCACGTTTGCCAGATATCTGGAGCACAGCACAGGTGATATGATTTGCTACTCAGGGATTGCAGGATACAGTCTGCTTTTCCACAAGGTGCTCTGCAAAATCTGGCAAGGCTGAGGGTCCCGAGGAGAGGTTTGGGAAACACTGATCTAGAGCAACTGATACAGTGTGATGTCATGTTGGATGTGGGATAGGTTGGAGGCCTCAAAAGAGCATTGGGAGAGATGGGTGTAGATGACTGCTAGGGAAACAACAGAGAGACACAGGCAGAAGAAATACTAGAGATGCATGGTGGAGGAAATGGAGAGAGAGAACCACAACGTGGTGGAAGAGATGAAGAAACGCACACAAGAGGGAAAAGAGCAATGGAGCAATGCATATGGAGGACGAGCTGGAGAAAGGCAAATTGGGAAAAAGCTGCGAGATGCACAAAGAGTATGATTATAGGCACACATGAGGAAAAGAAATACAGAGGGGGAAATGTTATAGATGTACAAGTGAGACAGATGAACAGGGTTATTCAGAGAGATGAAAAGCAGGAGAATGTCTGGAGAATGGAAAATTCTAGGTCAAAATAGCCGATTTTGGAAAGTGAGATAAAGGGGAGAATTTTTCTGGTTTGGCTATTTTGACCTAGAATTTTCCAGTCTCCATTAATTCTCCTGGTTTTCACCGCTCTCTGAATAACCCTGATAGATATAATAGAACAAATAATGGTCAGGTTGTGTGGAGCATCCCCCCTCCTTTGGCAGGAAATGTGGTTTGAGAACTGGAAAATGTTCCCTCCGCCCACACCTGCGGCACCAGGCAGCCTTGAGACACGTTCAGTTCTTCAGCAGCTGATGAATTGCTACATTGCAGCAATTCAGTTTGCTGCAGCAGTCTCACTGAACGCTTTGGCTGTGAATATTGAAGCAAAAAGGCGGAGGATTGCTTAATGAAAGGTCCTGTTTTTGCAATATCCACTTTTGTCAATTTTATTACAACTTTAATATTAATGTTTACCATGTACCAATAAATATTTGGTGTTTTGGTCCACCACAACTTCAAACTGAACATTTCCTTATTGGATTATTTGCTCTGTGGAGGCGGCCATCTTTCCTACGTCACACTCAGCTAAAAAATTAAAAAAGGCATCAGTCAAGCGGCCCTGGCCTTCACTACTATTCCTCTGATCATCCGCAGCCTCAGAAGCACCTGTGTCATCACTTGGTAACCTACCAGTGCCTGGAAAGGTGTTCCACAAGTGTCGCTTTAGAGCGTCTTCAAGTTTTTTCATCCTGTGCTCTCTCTGTGCGGGCAGGATGAGCTCTGCAACTTTACCCTTGTATCGTGGATCAAGAAGGGCTGCAAACCAGTAATGATCTCTCTCCTTGATAGCATGAATCCTGGGGTCCTTTAGCAGGCTTTGCATAATAAGGGAGCCCATTCAGCATAGGTTGGAGGTGGCATTAGCTTCCGAGTCTTCCTGCTCAATGAGGAGGATGACCCCATTGTGCACTTCCTCCTCCCAGCCACGTACCAGTCCTTGTGTTTCTGGGCACACAAAACCCTCCCTTGAGGAATCCCCACCTTCAATGCCCCCACTACTCAAATATTCCTCCTCCTCATCCTCCTCCTGTCTGATCTGAGGAGGACCCGCTGGAATGCTGTCTGTGGAAAGACTGGGGCCTTCAGAGCTAGGGAAGGCCTCCTCTTCCTCCCGCTGCTCTGCCTCTAGAGTCACATCTATAATTCCCCGCAGAGTGTGCTCCAGCATGAACACTAAAGGAATTGTGTCACTGATGCATGCACTGTCCCTGCTCATCACCATCCTCGTTGCCTCCTCAAATGGTGACAGTACAGTGCATGCATCCTTGATCATCAGCCACTGCGGGGGGGCGGAAACAAGTTGACCTGAACCTGTCCTTGTGCCATACTCACACAGGTACTCGTTGATGGCCCTCTGCTTGTGCAGACGCTGCAGCATTGCTAATGTTGAGTTCCACCTGGTGGGCATGTCACAGATCAGACGGTTTGTGGGAAGGTGGAATTCTCTTTGAATTTCTGCCAGGCGAACGGTTGCTGGGAATGACCATCTGAAGTGGCTGCAGACTTTTCTGGCCTGGCTGAGAAGCTCTGCCAGCCCTGGGTACCTGGTTAGGAAACGCTGTACCACCAGATTAAGATGTGTGCTAGGCATGGTACATTCGTCAATTTACCCTGGCGTAGGGCGGAGAGAAGGTTGCTGCCATTATCACAGACGACCATTCCCAGCTGAAGCTGGTGTGGTGTTAACCATCTCTGCACCTGCCCCTGCAGAGCTGACAGAATTTCTGGCCCGGTGTGGCTCCTGTCCCCTAAACAAACCAGCTCAAGCACAGTATGGCATCTTTTTGCTTGAGCCATTGCGTAGCCCCTGCCACGCGTCGGTTTAACTGCCACTTCGCCAGAGACACAGAAGGAGGAGGAGGAAGAGGGAGAGGTGGTGGTGGAGCAGACAGACCTCATACAAGCAGCTTTCTGGAGGCGTGGTGGATGAAGAAGCTCCAGCACAGAGCCCCGTCTTGGATCCCTCCCAGCTGCAATCAGAGTTACCCAGTGTGCCGTGAAGGAAATGTAACGACCCTGTCCATGCTTGCTGGACCATGTGTCTAAAGTCACATGCACCTTGCTGCTGACTGCCTTTCCCAATGACTCGATAACATTGTCTTCCACGTGCTGGTATAGTGCTGGAATCGCCTTCCGTGAAAAGTAAAGGCATTTTGGAACATGCCACTGTGGTACAGCACATTCAGCAAATTCACGGAAGGGACCAGAGTCCACCAGCTGGAAAGACAGCAGCTGCAATGCGAGGAATTTTGCTAAACTGGCATTTAGACGCTGTGCTTGGGGATGGTTGGGACTATATTTTTTCTTACGCTGCAGCAGCTGGGGCAACATAATCTGACTGCGTAAATCTTCAGCTGATGGGATGCTGTCACATTGTGAGGAAGGACCTGGTACATCCATTGCTGTTGCATCATCCCTGTCAGTGGAGGTTGTAGGTAATGACATGGCAGGACATACAGTGGGGGTAGAGACAGATGAGGAGGAGGAGGACCTACGCAAAGTTTTGCGCCAACGGGATGCGTGGCAGGTGGTCATATGTCGCCTCAAGCACGTGGTACCCAAGCGTCCGGTGTCTTTGCCACGCATGAGCCTCATCTGACATAGATTACAAATAGCAACGGTGGGGTCTGCTGCACATTTCTTAAAGAACTCCCAGACAGCAGAGTTCCTGGATGTGTGCTTTGAGACAACAGCGCTCTGCACCTGAGCAGCTCTGACATCTGATGCCTTGGACTGGCTAGTGCTACGGTTGGTCATAGAGGATGTTGTGCCTCGTGTTTCTTGTGCCTCCTCCTCCTCCTCACTTGACTCTTCTGTTCGATCAGGCACCCAGGTGGAGTCAGTGACCTCATCATCATTGTCATCATCACCCCCTATCTCCTCGTCACTGGAGCCAACTTGGCAGTATGCTGCAGCTGCTGGTGCAACAGGAGTGCAAGTTATTTGTGTGTCATCACTGGCACCCCCTTCCTCTAGGTTGATTATACTCCCTTCCTCAACCTCAGAGATTGAATCAGAGCACTGTACTTGCTGCGCATCCTCAAGCAGCATGTCACTGTCATTGTAGTCAAACAATTCAGCTGACTCCTCCGTGTGTGATAGCGAGGCTACGGCAGGAGTAGCTGTGGACATGGAGGCTGCATTAGATGCTTTGGCAGCTGAGGTGGACTGAAAGCACTAGAAGCCTGGCTGGCAGAGGACTCGGAGGATGAGGATGGCCTGGTTAGCCAATCCACCAAATCCTCTGTATGTTGCTGCTGCTTAAGACGGCCAGCACCAGTTAGAAAGGACAAGCATGCCCCTGCAGAGGATGCACCACGTCCACCACGACCAGAGGCACAGCCTCCCGACACAGAGGCTTGTCAGTCCTTTTCAGATATGAAATTTCCATAACGCATTATATTTCGCAGGACTGTTAAATTTGGGGCCAGGAATTGCTTCACACAAACAACTTGTCTGCGTGTTTAAAATGAAACAAGAATATGCATTTTAAAACAATGTAACAAGCGAGACTCGTTATCTATCAGCAAACAAGGGAGGAACATCCATTGTCCTTAATTAATTCTGGTTGTAAGAAAAATAACCAGATGTTAGATCAAATTGTTTAAAAGTAAGGGAACACAATGACAACTGATCTTACCCTAGGATAGGTATCTCAGTATTGTGTTTATTTTGTTAGATCGAAACTCTGAAAGCCACGTAAACATTGAACAATGGGTTGCCCTATAAAAAAAAAAAAACAGAAAAGGTTAAATGGCTTGGATAAACCAGCTTGTAATGCTATGCTATTCGGCGATATGATCTAACACTATATGGTATTTGGATATTTAATTTATGTGGGCAGTTAGAATAGATAATCTTGGCGTTTTATATAAAACAGAGGCCCTACCACATTCAGTTGATTATTACAAATGTCATGTGTAACTAACAAGCATAAAACAGATTAAGTCTGGTAATTGTGAATGTTAAAGACGATATCACGAATGAATGAATTAATGTATGTCTACAGAATCCTCTCATACACACATACCTGTGGATTTAAGTAAAGGGGGTATGAAATACACACACGCCGTGGCGAAGTAGGCCGACAATTCAACAATAGAAATACATTTTGATATTGTTAATAAAATCTATGGAGTCCCGGGATATAGGAATAAAACGACCCCAAACCAGTAAAAGATTGGCCAAACACATAAATTAATTCCTGCAGAAGGTTGATGGTTGATCTGAGAGCGCCATCTGCTGGCCAGGTAATATAACACCTGGACAGACCCCTGGAGTTGATGAATATATATATCCTCCAATCAAATGAGGCCACATAGTGATGGGCTAGATCTAAAACTGGGCGGAAGACTACTATATAGAGGGGACAATCCAGAGCAGAAGGATCAACACACTGAGAAAAGCTTATCTACAATAAGAAAATATACGTCATAATTAATATATCCCTGACCTATTAAAGAAGTCAATAATCTCTAACAGGCTGCTTGTCCTCTTATCTGTGTCTGGGAGCATCTGCCTGTCCTTTTTGGTCTTTCTGACACAGTGAGTGATATATAGATTAAATATATACAGAACTCTGATTCAACTCTGGTATAAAGATTAAAGATTTCCAAAACTCTTGTATAACTCAGTGAGACACCCTGATAGCTGTCAGCCAGTGACAAGACACAGATTACAATTCCCAGAAACCTCCTATAAATCAGTGAGACCCCCTGATGGGTGCCAGTGACAAGACACAGATTACAATTCCCAGAAACCTCCTATAAATCAGTGAGACCCCTGATGGGTGGCAGTGACAAGGCTCACCTCAATTCCCAAATATTTTGTAGAAATTAGTGAGCCCCCAAAATAGTTGCTGGGAGTGAGAACACAAAGATTACAACAGATGAGACCCCCCCAGTAGCTGGTGGCAGACTGGCAGTAAGAACACACACTAACACAACAACAATCTCCTCTGAAATCTCCTCTCAAATGCGTGCTGAAGCGCTGTGTGAAGCCTTATATAGTGTGCTGCGGGACTTAGCTCTGTGAGCCCATGATTGGGCAAAATTTGCCCAATCAGGACTCTGAGCCTTGATTGGCATAGTCTTGAACCTGTCTTGCACCTGACCCGTGGTTAGGTGCAAGGCTGTAGCCAATTACAAGCTTCAGGCCAGTGGAAAAGTGCCTTGTGGTCCGTTGTGGTGCATTGTGGGCGAACACGCGGCGAACAGGCGGAAATGTTCGTAGTTTGCGAACATGCAAACAGGCTATGTTCGATGCGAACTCCGAACCGATCGAACCGAACGGCTCATCCCTACCTGGGGGTCTGGCTGGTCCCTGGCTGGACCTTGGGGGTCTGGCTGGACCTTGAAGTTCTGGCTGGGCCCTGGCGGTCTGGCTGGACCCTAAGTGTCTGGCTGGTCCCTGGGGGGGTCTGGCTGGACCTTGGGGGTCTGGCTTGGCCCTGGGGGTCTAGCTGGGCACTGCCTCACCACTCCGCCGTCTTCCTTCCCCGTCCTCCTTCTTTTCTTCTCTCTTCATCTTTTCTTCTGCTCTTCTTTTCTCCTCTTCTGCTCTTCTTTTCTCCTCTTCGTTTCTTCTGCTCTTTTCTTCTGGCCCTCCGTCTCCAGCAGCTTCACCGACTGGAGGGGGCGGAGCCAAAGCAGCATGCTTGGGAGCAGTGTTCCCTCTAACGTGCGCGCGTGCGCACGGAATGCAATGACAGCGCGCACAACGTGTATTTATGCGCGCACAAATTAGTGCAGGGGTGGCCAACCCGCGAGGCTCTATACCAGGGGTGGCCGACCCGCGTAGAAAGGGGGCGCCGGAACGTCCTGCTCAGGCTGTAAGTTACAGAGCGCTCTGTCCGGCGCCTGTAACTTACAGGCTGTAGGCGCTGCGCGACGGGGAAGTTCCGGGGGAGCTCTTCGTCGCGCAGCTGAACACGTACCTGCGTTCCGGCGCGATGATGACGTCACGCCGGAACGCACGTACAGGGGGCAGAGCATAAATACTCTGCGCGCGCCCGTTCTCCCGCGCTGTCAGCATCTCACCGCGGCTGTGCTTCTCTAACGCTGCAGGGAAATCTCTGGCTTAGCTGTCTAAAAAAGCAGGGGAAAATCTCAGTGGTTTAGCTGTCTAAAAAAGCAGGGAAAAATCTCAGTGGTTTAGCTGTCTAAAAAAGCAGGGAAATCTCAGTGGTTTAGCTGTCTAAAAAAGCAGGGAAATCTCTGGTTTAGCTGTCTAAAAAAGCAGGGAAATCTGGTTTAGCTGTCTAAAAAAGCAGGGAAATCTCAGTGGTTTAGCTGTCTAAAAAAGCAGGGAAAAATCTCAGTGGTTTAGCTGTCTAAAAAAGCAGGGAAATCTGGTTTAGCTGTCTAAAAAAGCAGGGAAATCTCAGTGGTTTAGCTGTCTAAAAAAGCAGGGAAATCTGTGGTTTAGCTGTCTAAAAAAGCAGGGAAATCTGGTTTAGCTGTCTAAAAAAGCAGGGGAAAATCCCAGTGGTTTAACTGTCTAAAAAAGCAGGGGAAAATCTCAGTGGTTTAGCTGTCTAAAAAAGCAGGGAAAAATCTCAGTGGCTTAGCTGTCTAAAGCTGCAGGGAAATCAATCTCAGTGGCTTAGCTGTCTAAAGCTGTTATAACTTGACTTAAATTTCAATGTCGAAGCAAAAACGTTCCGATCACGGTGTGATGTGCAGGAAAAGAACATGCGCACGTTAGACGAACTTGTAGAAACTGAAATGCCGTCGTCAGGAAAAAAACAAACGGTCATGCTGAAAGATGTTTTTACATACAACGAGAATTCCGATGCTGTTATTTGCAATGTTTGTAAGAAAGCGGATGCTCCTGGCGAATTTACAAACGGCAAACGCTGGAACGAATGGAAGTTAGATTACTTAAAGCGACACCTGCTGCACAAAACTCACCTCGAATCCGTTGCAAAGCTCGTAAATATTAGCAAAGGGGGTATTCTCAAGATTTTTACAGAATCAGCAAGCGACAGAGAACAGAGATTGGAGGTAGCTCAGCGGAAGATTTCGAAGCCCGAACAGGTGAAGATTCTTATTGATAATGTCATATTGGCTATTAAATTGAACGCGTCAATGCTATCTGTTCAAGAAATTCATGCACACGTCGCAAAATACGTTCAATTACCAGAGAGTTGGCGCAGCAAGAATTATGCGTTCGAGTTTGTGGAGTCCATTAACATGGTTGTCAAAGCCCAAATTTTGACTGAAATAAATAGTGCTCCATTTCATACTCTGATAGCGGATGAAAGCACAGATGTGTCCATCACAAAAATGCTGATTTTATACTTCAAATTTCATCCAGTAGGCATGAATATTCACAAAACAGTTTTCGCCGGAATTCTCAAGCTATCGGCATGTGATAGCACCTCAATTACAATGGCAATTAAGCAGTTCTATGCAGACTGTAAGTTAGATTTACAGAAAATGGTAATGTTTACCTCTGATGGTGCTTCGGTAATGTTGGGCAAGCAGAATGGCGTCGCAGCTCAGCTACGTCGCGAAGTTCCACATGTGTTAGAACAACACTGCGTTGCACACAGAGAAGACCTTGGCATAGATGACGCCTGGAAGAATGTGTCTTTGATGAAAGACATCGAGACATTGTTAAGGACTGTATATACGCTCTTTAGCAAGTCAACTGTAAAGCGACAAGAACTGGCAGAGCTGGTGAAAGTGACCGAAAGTGATGTTATTGCATTCAGACCGTTAAACGAAGTTCGTTGGCTATCGCGTTATTTTGCAGTTAATGCAATAATGAGAAACTACACTGTATTGGAAGAGTACTGTCGGCAACAGGTCAGTGAAAATAACGATCCTATTAACAAGTATTGTTTGAAGCGTTTGAGAAATCCTCAGTATCACGTCGCACTTACTGTTCTCCATGACGTTCTTGGACAATTAGCAGACCTCAGTAAAGTATTCCAAAGAAGTTGTTTGTCCCCAGTCGAAGCACATCAGTTAGTCAAAGCGAAAATTGCCAAGTTGCGCTCGCAGTACCTCGGCGAATGCGTACACTGGAGCGATGATGCTAAAGATCTGTTAACCAAATATGAAGAAGTAGACTCAGCCTCGGTAATCAGATTTATCGAACGTGTCTGTGACCACTTGGATTGCCGGTTCCCAGACGACGAGTTGCTAGATTGGAAGGTGTTTGAGTTACGTACTCTGACAGACGTTTCCAGCTATGAAAATGGGCAAACCGAGATTGCAAACCTAGCAGTTAAATACAGTAAATTACTTGGTAAAACTGACAGGGATGAATACAAGAAGCAGACTTGCAAACAGTATCGGGACTTCAAGTTTATTGCTTGTGAGAAAGTTAAAGCAGGAATGTTTAAAAATTTCGACGACATTGTTTCTTACATCCTTACTGAAGAAGAATTCAGCGAGTTAGCACTGCTAGTCGATATATGCGCCTCGTTCCAGGCTTCCAGTGCCGAGTGTGAACGTGGATTTAGTCTCATGAATGCAACAAAGACCAAAATGCGTAACCGACTTCAAGTTGATCATCTGGACTGTCTTATAAGGATAAAGACTTATTTAAATTCAGGTGAACATATCAACCTTGATCAAGTGTACACCCGTTGGCAACTAACTCGAGACAGACGTGAACAAATCTAGGTAAATCTAGGTTATCAGACTCTTATAAATGATAGGACTGATATTTGTAGAAGTCTCATGTACCTTAATTGATGGAAGTTTTTCCTTTTCTTTTCTCACATGAGTTAGAAAATATAAATATACATTCATTCAGATATAAGTTTTATCAAATCATCTGGTTGCTTCGTTTTAGCTTTGAACAGTTTTCACTTACACGTACGATCAATTGCGCTACTTTTAAAAAACCAACTATTGGTTACCATAGTCAATAAGCGCTCATGACGAAAATATTGTTGCTCATGAAAAATCTGGTGCGCTCACGGCCCCCAAAAATTAGAGGGAACATTGCTTGGGAGGCCCCCTGCACGTTGCTTGGCCCCGCCCAGACAGCTGGCAAAGCTGCCAGGAGGAGACACATTCAGCTCCGGATTAGGACTCAGGGCGCCGCTGCTGCAGACGGGGCCCCGGGCCCCTTATGGCAGCATGGGGTGTAATGCCCTGATGGCGGCCCTGGGCGGGACCAGGCGGAAAATTTGAACGGTAAATAAAAATGTAAAAAGTACAGTAAAATGTTCTTTGTGCAGTCCCAGGTTTCAAGATGAATAAATAAATCATACCAAGGATGTTTACTGAGGCAATATGCAGTGACTAATATTACACTTTTGTTTTCCAAGAGATTTCAGTGTTTTTGGTTTGATTATATTATTTATTTGCATTATTTTGGATAATTATTTTTGGGATAATAAATTATTATTTCGTGTTTCAAACTTTATCTGACTCCGTGTGTTTACTAAACTCTTGCTTACACGGATTTCAGTGAGTTATTCCTACAGAATACAGGCTTACTATATGAACCAACACATTTCCTTTCCAAAAAAAATTTAAACGCTTTTAGACACAAAACATTGAAAAACTTAGACCGCCAGGGAGGTTAAATTAAAAAATTGGGCAGATTATGTCAGCAGCCTCTGCCCAATGACTGGGTGGAGTAGAGGTAACATCACTGCTCCGCGTGGAGAGAGCCTGTGGAGACATGGGTTCGATCCCAGCAAGAGCACCTGTCCAGTAAGTGTCCTTGGGCAAGACACCAAACGGTACATACTCGCCACCCAGGACATACTTGAAAACGAGAGAAATCTTAATGTATCCTTCCTGGTAAAATACTTTCTAAAGAAAAAAACTATAATTTAAGGGCAAAATTTTTTTATTTTTTTTAATTTGAGCGGTCCTTTAAATAGAATCAGGATACAATCTGGTTGTTAAAATAGATCCACTGTTGTTAACAGATACATCCTACCTGATCCCCACTGACTCCCTTAGTAGGCTACTAAATCAACCAATAAATGACTGGGAAACCAGTGCTTTGTGGGAAGTGTATTTAAATATGTTACAGGAAAAAAAATGTCACAATTGATTAGCTTTGTGCAACCAATCAACGCGATGCCTCCTTACACATACCAAAAAAAGTGTTTTTCTGTGGCGAGCACACCCCAGACCTGTTCAGGGATGATTCATGTGCAGTATTTCCAAAATTTACCACAGATGACAAATTAAATAGGCACCCTGACCTTCAATTTATCCTTGTTGTTTGACTATATCTTGATCATAAACACTTTAACATACGACTCAGAGAACATTGGTTAATGTACCTCTTTTTAAAGATATCCATAAAAAAAAATCTTCAGACAATAAGTCTATACCAGCATTGCTAAAATATTCCTCTGCAAGTACATCGATTATACTGCATTTTCTCCACTGCATATCATCCATTCCTGTAGACATTCATATGTTCTCTAGTCCCACGGTTTTTTAGTTATATAAAAACATATGGCACTTTGAGAAACCTTCAAGGAGTAATTGAAATGATTAGATGCTAAAAAAATGTTTCCAACATAGGAAATACGTGGGGGTGTGTAGATCACTGAGAGGTCGTTTTCTATCCTCAACCCTAGAAATCACATTATTTCCTTTTCAACTTATGCAGAATTCATTAGATAATACCCCATTCCCATAAACTCCAGCTTTTACACATAACTATTACTCATAAGTCATTCACTGGTACACAATCCATCCTCAATCATGACATTATTCCGTTAAGTGTCATTTTAAATATGTGTCACTGTTATTTACGGGGCTAGTAGGAGTGAAATTGCTTATTGAAGCAGGATAGATTAGGAGGTGTAGATGTTGATCTCTTAAGAATGTTTTACTTGGTTTGGTTAATGCTAAAAACCTTCCAAACACGCTAAAATTTGTATTGTATAAACTCTGGTAATTCTATACTAGATAATTCTATACTAGAATGATACATTATTATTTACTGGACAACAACCAAGCTGTATGCCATTGGTATTAAAGCAACGCTTGGGTTGATAGGAACAAATAAGTAAAGTAGGTTTTCATAGAAACATAGAAAAATGTCGGCAGATAAGAACCTTTCGGCCCATCTAGTCTGCCCAATTACATGGATACTTTACCTGGATTTATCTTTTGTTTAGGATAGCCTTATGCCTATCCCATGCCTGCTTAAATTCAATTACTGTTTTGGCCTCTACCACTTCTACTGGAAGACTGTTCCATGTATCCACCACCCTCTCAGTAAAAAAATGCTTCCTGATGTTACTTTTAAACCTTTGCCCCTCTAATCTAAGACTATGTCCTCTTGTTTTGCTACTTTGTTTCCTTTTAAATATACTCCCTTCCTCTACCTTGTGGATTCCCTTTACGTATTTAAATGTTTCTATCATATCTCCTCTGTCTCGTCTTTTTTCCAAGCTGTACATGTTAAGATCATTAAGCCTTTCCTGGTAACTTTTCTCCTTCAAGCCGTACACCATTTTAGTAGCCCTTCTCTGAACTCTCTCTAAGATGTCTATATCCTTCTGGAGATACGGTCTCCAGTACTGCACACAGTACTCCAAGTGAGGTCTCACCAGTGCTCTGTACAGTGGCATGAGCACCTCCCTTTTCCTACTGCTAATACCTCTCCCTACACAACCAAGCATTCTGCTAGCATTTCCTGCTGCTCTATTACATTGACTACTTACCTTTAGATCCTCTGAAATAAGCCCTTTATGAAATCCCACAATCTATAAATTGAATCTTTGCTACTAGGGTGACACAGAAAGGTTATCAATTAAGAGTTCTGTTTAAATAGTTTTTTCCTTTTCTGTCCTCAAACCTTTAGGATATCGCTGGTCATCCACAAAGCTAAGGAACTACAAGCCTTTGTAAAAGAAACTAGAGTTCCAGAGAAGACGCCATTTTTTTCCAACCACTTCATGATCACAATAGTGTAGCACAGTGGTTCCCAAGCGTGGTCCTCAAATCCCCCTAACAGGTCAGGTTCGCCAGATATCTGAAGCACAGCACAGGTGATAGGACTTGCTGCTTATTGATTACAGGGTTCAGTCTGCTTTACACAAAGGTAATCCTTAAAATCTGGCCTGTAGGGGTACTTGACGACCGCAGATGGGAACCATTGGTGCAGCATATACAAAATTTGCAGAGGTGCTCATGAGAGACCAAAATCCTACATACACATTTGTAGCCTTTCTTTTCCATTTAAGGGTACAGTTGCAAATGTGCTAAAGTTGCTCAGCAATATACAGATTCAAGGATGGAGTCCGTAGCTTAGCAATATACACATTCGAAGACGGAGACCTCCAGCTGAAATTAAATACAGTGCTACATCTATCACACATAGTGGAATTTTACCAAAACTATGGGCCCTTTTCTGGTGAGCGGATAATAAGGAACTGCTAATGATGAAATTCAGCCCGGACCATTAGAAGCTCTTCTGTAAGTTAAACACTAACAGGTCTATTCAATGAAGGTGAAATCAGAAGAATTGGTAGAAGTGAAAATTCGAGGTCAAAATAGCCAAACCAGAAAAATTCTCCCATTTATCTCACTTTCCAAATTGGGTATTTGGTCTAGATTGTTCTCTTCTCCTGCGTTTCACCTTTAAGCGAATAGACCTTTATGTAAGATTGGGGCACATAAGCACAGATAGTACATCCATTGTAACGGACATACTTTTGCATGCCACACACTGTGCATGAATTTTGACATTAAGATAACAAAACTGGAAAAACATGGAAGCAGATGGAGCCATTGTGCTTTGTAGTCTCATTTTGCTACACACGTGATGGACATCAAATAAGCACTTGTTTGATGTCCTGTACTCCTGTCCATAGAAAACAAAGTCCGAAGAGGTCTCTACATGCTTCCTAGTGTATGGCCAAACTTTGTGCCGGTTTTAACATGAAAAAGTAAGCACGTCAGGTGTGGTTCCCTGTATGATCGGTCAAAATTCTATCAGACGTTGCGAAGCGTGATACAACAGACACATTTACTGCAGTCGATCGTGTGGCTCCAGCCAGTATAGATACTGTTACTGTAAATTGCCACACAGAGGCACTATGTCACATACTAATAGTTTTATATTCTATTATCTGTATTTTTTTTGAAGCTGCATTGCTAATAATCTCATAATGATCAATACAAATCCCAATAAGGAGATCTGAATATTTCATTACCTATCACATTTACTGTATTTCACAAAGGCCATTTCTGTCTGTATGCTGATAATGCAGACCCTGCATGAGATTGAAGAAGATAAAAAGGACCCAATTTTAGGGTTCAGAACATTTCATGCTAAAAATATTTCTGTAAATTACAAATTCATGCAAAAAATAAATGTAAATATCTAATTTATCTTAGAACAAGCTCAGAGCAACATTTCTATTTCCCTGTATTAACTTTACAGCCAACGTTTGAAATACCTGTTTTAATAAAATAAAGAAGATTCAACAAAACGTGGTTGGTAGTGAAGGTGTAAACAGATACCAGTAGTATCCTCGAGTATGTAAGGCCCTGTTCACACTGTGTGATTTATCGCTCGGATTTTGCCGCGACGTTGCAACAAAATCCGCACGACGTCGCACTATGTAGCTTCTCCAATGCATTTCAATGGAGCTGTTCACATCTTGCCGCGCGATGTCGCATAAGCATGTCGCTGGTACATGACCCTTTTTTTGAAATTTGCTATCTGCGATTTTGCAATTTGTATTGGTGGAGCTTTGCAAAATAAATAAATAAATAAATAATTGCACAAAACAGCGATGTCGCGCGACATTATCGCACCATGTCGCGAATATGAAAATCGCGCGACTTTCAAATCACAGTGTGAACGGGGCCTAAGGCTCTGTAGAGACTTGCAAGAGCACATGTGCACGGTCAGTGAAACGACACTGGGGAACCATTTGTACTTCGGCTTGATGGTGCGATGCGTTGACTCCTCTTGCTGCATCTACACTGTAGGACAAGATGTGGATTTTGAGGCTTTTTTTTGTACTGTGAGTCCGATGCAGCAAAATCCCGAAACACCACTTTCTTGAAGGTGGTAATTTGTTTTCTGTTACTGACACAGCGAGCGGGAATAACGAGCAGCCTAGGAAACGTTAATGTGGAATTACTTGCCCTAACAGCCAAAGTTCATCTAGAAGAGAAAACTGGAACCATGTGTCACAATTGGACGGGCCTGGCATAAATGCAGGAGGGTTAGGTGTGAGCCTACTGTGCAGTGATGCAAGATCAGACCGAGTTAAAAAAGGCAACAATTAGGTTTATTTAGAACAAAGAAATAAACAAAAAACTGGAACAAGAAGCACTATACCAAAATATAAACAGATCAGAATGAAACACTCGCCACCCAGGACATACTTGAAAACGAGAGAAATCTCAATGTATCCTTCCTGGTACAATCCTTTCACAAAAAACAAAAAAAAAAACACAATAGAAACCACAGATAACTAAACTGAACAGCAACATGAGGGGACTAGACACTAGAGGAAATAGATGGGAACAGGCTGAAGCAGGGGATCCAAAAAGGGGCGATGGAGGAACAGACTAGAAACAAAAAGGTGATGCAAGAATGGACTGAGGAAATAGAGGGATGGCTGGGAGTGGTAGGAATGAGGTATAGGACAAAAAGCAGAAAAACGGGCAGGAGAGACAAGAAGTGCAATAGGGGACTAGAGACCTAACAGAACACAGAATAAAATACTAGATACATAATGGAACAGGCAAAGAATACATAAACAGGTCTGAACAGGTCTCAGGCAATCAGGATGGTCAAAATATAAAGCAATAGGACTGGTACACTTGGGATCCAATAAAGCAAGGAACACTGAACTAAGAATAAACAGAGGAATCAAGAAAGACCAGAGGGAAAATAAGAGCATGAACTAGAAATAAACCAGAGAAAATATCAAACAAGAACATCGACTAGGAATAGACAGAGGAAATATCAAGCAAGAGCATAAACTAGAATTGAGTCTGTACTACACCTAGGCTAGGACTCCAATGAATGAGGAAGCACCCTTCTTAGGGTGTTGCCTCTTTTTAAACACTGTTCAATTTAGTTCAAGCCGTTGTCAGGTGAGTTCCAGGGCTTGAACATGTGAAGAAGCATCACTTCCAGGAACCTGCATATACAATGCAGGACATTGCAATGATACCAGAGGGGGCGTCAGGTGCACCGAATGTCCAAAACGTCACACCAGGTTAGTGAGGGATACCCTTAACAAGCGAGACATAAAAATAATGAAAGCTTGTTTAGAAAAAGTCCCCAATCCACCAGCAGCAATCAAGGCGAGTGGGTGACTGAGTAAGAGGCATTGTGTAAATATGGTAAATGTGGCATAGTGTGAAGAAAGATTAATATGAGGGCAATATACGGTATGATGGGCAGTGCAGAGGTACCAGGCAACAATGCAAATAGTTGAGTAGATAAAGAACAATGCAGAGACATGGGAAACCTGGTTGACCTTTGGAGCGGAAAGGAACAATGTGGGATAAGATGCAAAGTGTAAAAGGGAAAGTGGCTATGTTAGGACATGATATAGTGCCGCAATCATGGGGGGGGGGGCAATGTGAAGCCATGAGTGGTACTCCAGGTGTAGCATGCTCCACCTGCATTGCCTTTCATCTTCTTGGAATCTATGTCTGGGGCATAGTGGAGCCTTGGGGGAGAGCTCCAGTGCTTGGTAGATGTGAAAGAGGGGTTCTCATAGCTGGACCCTAAATCACCTACTCTGAGAACCAGGGAGATTGAACAATTTAATACCAGGACATAAAAAAAAATAATTATATATATATATCATGTCAAGCAACATAAGTAAAGGAGGAATGATGCAATATTAACAAGAACTGGCACACTGCATTGGATTTGCATTTCTTTATAATAAAACAAATGCATTATTTGACAAAACTGGATAACTCGAAGAAAGTATATTCTGTCTGTAAACGAAAATTACCCTGCACTATCAGGCAATAAAATGTGAGAAAGAATGGAGTTTTCGCACTGTGACACAGTCCATATATTCATATCAATGGAGGTGCGAAAAGACATGCAATCATTCCACACGGAATGTGATTGGATGTGAAGATGAAAACAATAGAACTTATTTTAGGTCACAACCAAAAACGGTGTTTAATATATACATAGTCTAACAGGAAGCCTCCAACCTCATGTCTCCCAAGTTTGAGAATTCCACACACAAGCCAAATCGCATAAAAGTTCAAACCGTATCCGCAAACATCAGTAAGTTCAAGAATGGCGGGATCTCATATTAAGAGTAAGATGTTTTGGAGGTGCTAGTAATCAATATAAAAATCAGAAATCCCTCCTGTAAGTCAGACAAGAGCTCTCATAAACCAGTACTCCAGATACAGTTCATTGGTTAGGATTACTTTGAGGAACATTGTCACTAGGAAATAAAAATTTGGTTTCAATCACTCAAAGTTAAGGATCGCGATCTCTGAATGTTCGGTTTTCTACCCGGCAGAATACAGCCAGGAAATTCTGTCCCTTGTTCCGCTGGACCTTTTTCCCTTCTTCTGTAGAAGTGCCCAATCTATCCACAATTATATCGTTTGCCTAAAAAGGTATAAACAGAAAACATAGTATATTATAAGCATGGTATCAGCTGTATAAATAATGATTCCACATTTTTCTTCCACCAGAATTGTACCTTAAAATCGATTTTGCCCTTATTGTTATATATGTGCAAACCAATTAGAAGAACTGGTTATTTTTTGGACTGTTTTTATCCAATTTGGATAGGTGGTTATTCAACGAACCCTGCTGTTTGCCATCGTTGCAACCGTGACAAGCCTTGGTGTCGCTCAAACAGAAATTCAAACAGTGGCAGAAACAGCTTCACAAATTAATCTTCTCCTGCTGCTTTTTGAATTTCCCTCTCAGGTTCCCCAAAGTTTATTGCCTTTGTTTGCAACAACAGTAAATAACCACCCTTTGTGTTGGGGGCAACTTGAGCTGACAGATCTCTTTTCAATGGACCTATACAGGGGCATGGTCCTGATGCTGCAGCTCCAATAGTCCCTCGATTCATCCAACCCTGCATCATTCTAAGGTCCAACTCCACTACATGCCTCATGAGCTTTGGAGCTCCAAAATAAAATAAAAAAGGCCCCTAGCAGCAGCTACAGGCATTGTGCGTCTAAATCAGAGTTCAAAAACATCTTACCAGCTTGTCTTCAGTGACACGTTCAAAAAGAGGATGCTCCGAAAAATGTTTTACCATCCATTGATGGACCTCCTCCACATCAGTTATGGTGTATACCAGACCCTGCAACATAGTATGAAAAGTGACACATCAGGACAATCAACTTAAGAATTTGGAGGGGAAGGCAGGATGGAAAAACCCCTATACGCTCATGAAAATGCAATATTAGTATTCTACACTGAGTAAAAGTAATTATAAAAAGCTGAAACTCTTGGCTAAATGTGTTTTTGTTTGATGTTCAATAGCAAGGTATAATCATGAAATACATAATCTGAATAGTAAGACACACATGATATGGATTTGCAGGGATGTGGAATCAGGGTCGGCGCTCCCGCTAGGCGGCAGCTTAGAGCACAGGGCTACCTAGGGGAGCAGCTATCCCCCAGAGCCAGGTGTCAGTAAGGTGTGTGGTTCTACGGTCCGCCGCCGATGCATGCAGTTCCGGCGCTCACAAACGATACCCCGGCCATCCCTAGGACCTAATCAGAGGGAGCTGGCCAGCCGAGGTCACTGGGTGCACCACTTGACATCTGCTGTCCTATGCCCTGGCAGTAGACGTCACGTGGCGCGCCCTGTAGCAGTAGCACTAGCCTAATCAGGAGGAGGCATGGCAGAGGTCTCCTCTCACTGCTCCAGGCCGGTGAGAAACACTGCACAGCACACATCCCCCTGCCAGGTCCCCCTTCCCTGGAAAACACCCCTGCCCATCACCCCTTCCCCAAGTACAAACATCCACTGGCCAATACCCCAGCCATTACTCACCCTCCCAGTAAAATACCCCAGCCAATACACCCCCCAATAAAATACCCCAGCCAATACACCCCCCAATAAAATACCCCAGCCAATACACTCCCCAATAAAATACCCCAGCCAATACACCCCCCAATAAAATACCCCAGCCATTACTCATCCCCCCCCCAATAAAATACCACAGCCATCACCCCCCCCCAGTAAATTATCCCACCATCACGCTCCCTCCCCCCCCCCAGAATGAATGGCCCCATTAACCCCTTCCACCCACTGTAAGGGCCCCAAAACCTCTCCAAGCCTCAAACAGTGAAGACCCTATGCTCTAGCGGCAGACGTCACCTGGTGCACCCTGCATTCAAATTAGAGGGGGCCGGCCGCCATCTTGAAGTGCAGTGAGTATCACAAGCTCCACAGTAATGTGCGTTGTTTATGAGGGTGTTACAGAGCTCCACAGTAATGTGCAGTGGTTTTTTTTTGGGGGGGCGCAAGTATCTGGTCTTGCCTAGGGCGCAAAATAGTCTAGCACCAGCCCTGTGTGGAATTGCCATCACATGTAGATCAGGACGTCAGGCAGGTAAGTTTTTATATCCAAATTTCAACCCTTCCAGACATCACTTGTCCTGTCATCAGCTGTGGTTTCTTGTCTTCTAGGACAAAAAAAATTACAGGAGTGCCTGTGATACCCTGGTAAAGCAAAATTATAGCGCACATATTTTTACAGGGTGTAACTGGAAATGTGTGAGTTGTAATTCATTTGTTACCAGGTCTCTTGTAGTCCTTGTATGACAGATGTGTACACACATGAAGAAAACAAATTGTGAGAGTGCAAGAAGCGCAATTTCAAGGGTAAGTATTTTGCATATCAGGAGAAGTAGACTGGTTACAGCTTTAGTCTGCTGTACAAGAAGATTTTAAATTTGTGCTGACCCCGTGATTAAACCCACTTACCCCAACACGCAGCACAAAGGCATATTCAGCGAGTAGTGTGGAGCTGATGATCCTCCATTTGTGTTTGGTTTTCTTGAAATGAGGATCAGGAAACAGGAAAAACATCTTGCTTAACTAGAAGAAACAGAACATCAATTCAACTGGTTGTCCGTTGTCCAAGTCATAAGAAACCTATGATCCTGCAAACTAAAATAGACTGCTTGCAGTTAAAACGTGGGTGACAGCTGAGAAATTAAAAAAAGGAACGTCTTATCATTTTCACAGATCATGAGCAGCCCATAAGCCTGCAAAAGAAATCAGACTTTCTGAGCTGAATGGCCTATCCAGTCATACATATACATTAGATTAATAGAAAACATGGGCTTTGTAATTTTAATAAATTCAAGCTTTAAAATTTACCCCAGTACGGTTTAGAAAAATGACCACACTTATATTTTCACAGTCCTCTGGTATGTTTAGTGACAAAATACCAAAGTAAATGATAAACGGTTTTACACATGTTCAGCTTATCTATTAAGGGACATTGGTGGCCACCATGACCACTTTATGTAAATGGTCATAGTGGACACAGCGTGTACCGGACCAAACACCCCCCTCCCTCATCCGGAGCAAGACGAAAATGTCTCCCACCTCTCTCCCTACTTCTCTGCTCAGTCTGGCATACCCTCAAAGCAAAGGTATCATCTCCACCATGAAGGCTGTCAATCAGTGGCTGATTGACAGCCTGTAAGCGTCAGGTATACCTTGGGAAGTTTGATACTACTTTCCAACTACATAATGTCTCAATGCAGCAAGATTGGCCATGCATAGTTCGGAAGGGATGCTGGGAAAATAAGAGTGGTCTTTATATGCCCAGCAGAAAAAAGGGTTTTAAAATAATAATATATTATTAATTGTAAGCAAAACTGGGTATTACCAAATACCCAAATAAACATGCCCCAGACTAACCACAATAACCCAAAACACTAAGGGCTAGATTACATTGTTTGCGCTAAAAACGGGGACGCCAAAAGTTGGGAAACTTTAACATCCCCGTTTTAGCACCTTATTACAGGGCAGGCGCAGATTCAGCATCCTGCCCCGTAATGCAGCCCTAACCCCCTGTATACTCGCAGAAGCTCTTGAAAGATCCTGCAGGTCCAGAGTGATTCCCGGAGGGAGACTGGGGACTATTTGTCCCCATTAATGACAGCTAGAAGCTGGTGATAACTTTTCAGTTAACCGCAGCGGGGTGTAATTAGCGTTAGGACTTTGTAATCCTAACGCCAATTACCCTTTATGCGCCCCATGTTAAGTATAGGGAAAGCAAAGTGCAGCAATCACACGGAAGCTTTTATTAACCCGTTGGCGAAGTTTTATTAACCTGCTGGCGTTCGGAATGTAATGGGGGGGTCATACATTAAAAGGCACTCAGCGCTAGCTTTAACGCTCACATATCTGAGTGCCAACACTGGCGTTAAGTTTGTAATAGGGCTCCTAGGGGTTTATTCAGTAAATGGCGGTATTGCAGAAACACAAGCGTTTTCCTAAAGTATAATCCAAAGAGCAGCAGGAGAACCTTTACTGTGAGAGTTTCTCTTGTCTTTGGATTTTACTTTTGTGTAATGCCTGGCGATTTTCTGAATAACCCTCTAAATGACAGACTAACTTCCCTCCTATACTGGTTTAGGAAAGAATAAAAACATGCCATCTATCCCCTGAACATTAACTCGTTGTTGATTCTTCCACCCAGCATCACCAACAGCCAGGATTTTGAATTTCCTGGCTGGCAGTTACTAGAGAATCCAGCACGCAGATGTACTAATTAGAGATGCACCGATACTAGCATCGGTATCGGTGCCGATGCTGGGACCTGCACGAGTACTTGGTACTCGTGCAGAGGCCCCCGATACCGGAAGCCAGCGATGGGTTGGCGTGCCGACCGGTTTCTTTGGCACTCTGCCAGGCTCCTCCGGCGTCGTCTTCTTTCAAGCAGCTGCCGGCAAAGGGTTGTAGCCCGGACATTCGTTGGGATCCACCAGCCGCGATCTCGTGAGATCTCGTCAACTCCGGGATCTCGCGAGACTGTGGCTGTGCGCGGTTCCCAACGAGCGGCCAGGCTACAACTCTTTGCCGGCGGCTGAGCTTTGCCAATATGGGCGAGCGGGGGGGGGGGGCAGTACGAGAGCTGGGGCAATATGAGGTCTGTTCCGATTGAAAAGTGGTCACATGACTTTAAATAAAAGTATCGGTACTTGTACTCGGTCTTAAAAAAAAAAAAAAAAATGGTATCAGTGCATCCCTAGTACTAATGCCACCCTGAGGTAGGCAGCAAATGGATCAGCGCTATGCATGTGCGCATATCTCCAATCCATCATTCCACACAAGCGCTACGGAACTTGCCAACGTAAAGTGTGCACGTCCTGAGCAATGCTCAGTTTACAGATCCTACGCTACATTATTTGTGTAGGAGTGAAATTGTGAAGCAAAGCTGTAGGGACTTCTGGATTCGGAAGTCACTGAGCTAAAGAGGAGGAGTCACGTCAGGCATGGGAGAAAAAGTGAGGGGGGGGGGGAATTGAAATAAATTTGCCAAATAATACTGTCAGAAGGATCTTCCTAAATATTTAAGGCCATAAAAAAATAAAAAAAATAAATAATGGAACTTGTGTCAATCTTCTCGTAAGCGTCTGTTTTATACAGGAAGTACCAATACGCTTGTTCTCTATGTAAGGGGAAACAGAAGTGAAGCCTGGGTATGGTTTACCAACCTCAAGGGTTTTTTTTTTTTTTGAGACAATAAAATACTGTAATCATAAAAAAAAAACACAAACACGCCGGCTTTCTGTGGAAATTGCCCACGGATTGAGCTTCCTACTCTGTTCATGGAATTTGTGTATTTATGAATACATGTCATTTACAAAACGTTTATTTTTTTACAAAACAGGGAGCGGTGGGGGAATTGTGAAGGTGTATGTAAATTTTTGGTCAAATAAGCTGAGGGCACACAAAAACACACCCACACCATATGCCAGGAATTGAACATTTTTCAAAATATTAGATAAACCTGGAAAAACCGCCAACTCCAATTATAGGGACTTTCAGTTTCACTTTGCAAAAGGTTTTCAGATTTTAACGTCAAGTCATGCGTCTCAAAAAATAAGTTGGCCTTCAATAATGAGGATGCAATACAAATATAATTACCCCAACAACGAACATTAAAAATTATGTTGATAATGGACTGCTGCATAGGGGGGGGGGGGGGGGTTCATCTGCGGCTCACTCGGTTGATAGCTCGAGTCGTAATACTTTTGAGCTGCAGACAGATAACGACAGCAGTGTAAAGTGCGGTCATGCACAACCCTACTCAAGCTCTGCAGGAACTTGCGAACAAGCTCACGCACTACGGACAAAGGATTAGTGGTAGAGCACTGGGAACTATTTGTACAGGGTTCAGCTGCACATGGAAAGATGAAGCAGCAGTGCCGTCACGCTCTTCACTGAGGGATCTGAATCGAATAAGGGATTTTTCACACCAAAAAAAAATAAAAAATATAAAACCTGGTGTTAAGTGATAGAAGTTATTCATTGCTGAAAAACCTCTGTTGCAAATGAAGACTGAAAGCTCACAGTACCTCGCTCTTCTAGCTGCTCCTGTATAAAACATAGGATCTGTTCATGTATAAGGAGCCTCGATGCTCTGCTTACAGCTCTGACGGAATAGCAAGTGTAAAATTAAGTTAAATTCTCAAGCCATTATAATGTACGGCTTTGCTTAACGGTAAGCTTGGAATAGAGCCCTAAGGCTAGCGTCAGACGAAAGCAGTCATCACATCCGTATCGCCGCACAGTTTAACGTCCGTCGTAGCATTGATTTGTGATCAATAGAGACCCGCACAGAAGTGCGCACACACCACGCAGGTGGCAACGGACGCCATTTTAGGCCTCAACGTAAAAGAGCTACAACGGAGGCCAGAGTGTGCCCCATCCACGTAGTGGCCTGTGTGAGTGATGGCGCATCGTCAGAAGCAGCGCATTTGCGACGTCCATCACATTGACGCTCAGAAGTTTATTTTGGTCTGGCTGACTTTACCTGTCATTTAATTCCCATTGTTTCCTTTTTTTTCTACATCCGTCAAAAACAAAAAAAACGGACCGTGTTGTGTCTACAGCATCTTCCCACAGTACATCCGTCCGTTAGGCACGCACGCAGAGTGCGCTCAGACTGCATTCGTCTGACATTAGCCTTAGAGTCCACAAACTTACCTTGTATCAGCAGTCTCCCCGCGCTTTTCAAGCTTACCAAAATTTTGCTGCAGTGACTTGGACACCGGCCGATTGCACAAATATCACATCGGATGATTGTCAAAAAGTCAGAAAGGCATTGGCTGATCAGCTCTGCTCAGAATGGGCAAAGCTTGGCAGAATTTCAGTAGGCTTTCCAGCATGAGCAGATGACAGCCACCCGTCTGAGGGAAGTCCAGTTTTGGAAGGCTGTAGCACCTTATAGGCAGAGCTGGTGGGGTGGGGAGAGAATGGCTGTAAGATCTTCACGACCAATTAAGTTAGTGTGGTTAGAGTATCCCTCTAAAGCCGGGGTCAAACGAGCGCACTACGTTCATCCATAGTGACCCCCCCCAGCGTCCATCGTAGAGTTATGACAGCTTGACTGGGAGGGCCACACGATATAACGTGTGTGCAGTTTTCCTCCCCGTCGACCCACTACAATGAACGTTGGAAGGGTCTACGAAGTGCGATCCTCCATAGGAGGCTCGTGCGTTGGAGGGCTGAGCGCGCTAAAGTGCACTCAGCAAGGTGCCCACACGGTTCTCACAGACGTTCCTTCCACACTCGTGTGATCCTGGCCTAAAAAGTGGTTATTCACAAAGTGCTGTTGTTAGGGTTATTCAGAGAGGTGAAAAGCAGGAGAATGGCTGGAGAATGGAAAATTCTTGGTCAAAATAGTCGATTTGGAAACTGATATTTTGACCTAGAATTTTCCATTCCCCAGCCATTCTCCTGCTTTTCACCGCTCTCTGAATAACCCTGTATGAAAATAATCACACTCTCAAATTATGGGGAACACCACCGATCCAGACAGGAAAACCGTTCAGCGGTCAGTTTGGCGCACTTCTGGGACCCTGCTGTGAATAGAGAATTCACTAAAGGGTCGACGAACTGGAATCGCCGAAGCACACTGAATGAGAAAGCACCGAAATGTCCCTGAAATTAGACCTGCACTAAACTGTAGTATGACAAAATATAAAAAAGATACATGCATTACTTTGTCAGCATTAGGCCAAAAGGATTTTATATTGTATTTATAAGTATTTCCATTTCATTATTATAATTATTAATATTCTTGGCATCGTGAAAAACGGGCATAACCGACTTGTGGAATAGAACAAAAGCTGGCAAACAGATAATACTTGCTGCAATGTATAAACAATAAACAAAGCAATAAAAACCATATCAATGACGGTGGCCTGATTTGCATGATTAAAAGGTTACCTGGGATTTCTTGAAGAAGTTTGGCAGATACTTCATGGCATTGCTCCGAATACAAGCAATGTTTTGGTACTGACCCGGATGGGAGAGCCTCAGGGACTTTATTCTGTCTTGAACGTAATCAGAAACCTTCACACGGATCTCAAGTCCCAGCATCAGAGTGTTTGGGAAGAGGGGAGAGAGCGCAACTGCAAGAAGAGCAAAGGGAACCATTAGTGCACATAGAACGAAGAATACAGGACAGCATTGGGAGTGTAGGTTAGGATTCAAAGCTCCCATGATAATCACAGAATGGATGAGCTCACAACTGAATCATTTGCAGGTACCCAGCATTGACAAAATGGGAGATCTGGATAAAAAAACAAAACACAACCCATCCAAAGAAAATAAAAAAACAATAAGGTGGAAAAAATGGCGCAGATAATGTGTAGATGGTCGGTCTTGGGTAGCAGCAAGGGCACCCATTTACAACCCATCCAAAGCCAGTCAGTTTCACATCATATTAATCATACTCATAAGAATTCCAGGGAATGTGGAGAAGTTAAAATCTCTCAATAGACAACATATAGGCATAATGAACGCGCTGTGCTAATTATCGGATGAGGATGGGGCTTGCAAGTCTAAAGTTAATTCTTATACAAAGACATCCCTTGAACCTCCCAGCTGTACCTAACAGGCCACCATATCCACAGCCAATGTCTGCAAATTCCACCTGGTGTCCCTGCATCTTCTGCTCTGTTAAATCCTTCACATCATCGTGGCGACAATCTGTAGGCAAGGGTTTAAAGAATTCCGGGTAGTATTCCGACCAATCCATAAGCTCGGGTTTCACCGGACTGTAAAGAAGGATAGGAGAGTGCTAAATTGTAACGTGAATTAAATGTTGGACTAAGCAACTGAAGACCGAATGTCTAACCAAAAAAAATAAATAACAACCTACTTTGATTCATCAGAAATCTAGTCGCAAGTCAGGAATGTATGAAATAAATCACGGAGGCAGAATTCAGAATGAGGAGACACCAGAGGTGCGTTCAGTTTCTCAGCTGCTGCAAGTGCTAAGTTAGCAACTTGCCACTGAATGCCGTTCTGCAGCTCAGCGCTCTGCACTGCTAACTTAGCACTTGCAGCAAAGTCGAGAGGTGCTGCGGGGTTAGCTGAGTGTGACGTGGGAAAGGTGGCCGCCTCCACGCAGCAAATAATCCAATAAGAAAATGTTCCGTTTGGTGGAGCAAAACAGCAAATATTTATTGGAACTAAAGTGGTAACAAAATGGACAAAAGTGGATTTTGCAGAAACAGCACCTTTCATCAAGTAATCCTCTGCCCTTTCGCTTCCATATTCACAGCCAAAGCGTTCAGTGAGACGGCTGCAGCAAACTGATCTGCTGCAATGGAACAATTCAGCAGCTGCTGAGGAACTGAACGCGCCTCACTTAGAGCACTGGGATCAGGGGCTGCATACTTAGGTCACAGAGACTATTCAGATTACACTGTGTGGTCGCGGTGCTAAGGGCAGGGATGTCAAACTCCGACCCCCCCACTTTTCCTACAATTCCCAGAATTCTGTGAATGAAAAAGATGCCCAGAGAATCCTGGGATGTGGCGTTCACAAACATCTGGGTGTGGCCAGAGTTTGATATGCCTGGCTTAGAGCTTCCCTGTAAAAAGTGGCATGCAAGCTGTAAGGATACGTTGCAAATCATATGCAATGGGCCATCATGTAAATACACAACTGTATTCACACCCACCTCCCCCACAATTACTGCCTGCAAACGGATACATTGATCCTTTATAGAAACAAAAACAATAAGCAACGACATAATCCACAAATAGAAGCCTAAATCAGCTTTCACCGTGCAATCGGTAGCTTGGTATAGAACAGTCATATCCATGGTGTGTTTATGCCACTTTAGCTGCAACCAGGATGTCCAGATACAGTGTCCATGCCCCCTTCCTCCACATATAACCCAAACACCAGAATATGATGGAGTAACTGATAGCAGGCAGCTGGTTTAATTAGAGTTCTTAATGAGATGGCTGTAGGTATCCGATCTGTGAAAAGAAAGCGTTACAGTTCTGATCACTCGCACACTCCCATTCCAGCCCCAACACACAGCGACAGACTCACTACTGGAAGGTGTGATCAGCCATGGGGTTGGAATGTGCCCTCTGTCTGTAATAGCGCTTCTGAGGGAGCGATACTACCGCCATTGCCCCTGAGCTGTTTCTTTCCACCTGAGGCTCAGACATGACACCGGTACAGGGTCCTCTCACCCACCACGAAACAACGTGCAGTACATGGAGTCGCACAAAAATGACGCAAAGAAGTCATGTGACGTAGACTGAATACGTCGCTCATTGCCAGTACTTCCTGGATTTTCCACACGGCGGCCATATTTTGTCCTGTCATGGGTTGCTTGAATTGGTTTACATTGATGGGTAAAGGAATGGCAGGTTCTAGGTCGAATCTGAGAGTATTTATGATGAAATCCCCTTATTTTTGTTTGCAGTTATCGCTTACATTATGATCCTTAAGTTCATGAATAACCCCTGTGGATCTGTCTGTAACCCTGCACTAGGGTTGCCACTTTTTCATCAAGCCAAACCCGAACACTCTAGTGTCGGGCTGCAATTTTTTTTTTTTTTTTAGTGTATACATTATGCGTATATTTTGTGGTTAAATAACATTATGCATGGCAGACTGGAAAGGCTGGCACACTGGTATGGCACACACTGGTATTATGCATGGCAGACTGGAAAGACTGGTACACTGTTATGGCACACACTAGTATTATACATGGCAGACTGGAAAGGCTGGCACACTGTTATGGCAGACTGGTATGGCACACACTGGTATTATACATGGCAGACTGGAAAGGCTGGCACACTGGTATGGCAGACACTGGAAAGGCTGGCACACTTATGGGCTTATGGTATGGCACAATGATGGTACTGGCAGACTGGTATATGGGCTTAGAGTGACTCACTGTCCTGTCGGCATCTCACTGTCTCGGAGTCGTCGGAGCTGGGCTGGCCTGGCGCCGGCGGGCACACTGACTGACTGCTGCTGACCTGCGCTACGAGCCTTGAGTTTTGTTGACCGGCAGCGTCAGAGAGTGGATGGAGAGCTGCTGGCCTGGCGAGATCGACAATCCAGGAAGAGCGAAAGACCACGCAACCCGGCTAGTAGTCAGCCGCCTGTGCACTGCACGTCTTCTACTCTCGGCTGCTCACTCTGCACTGCCCGCCGGGAGGACTAGGATGTCGTTGTCATGTGAGCGTGAGCCTGTTGCGCCTGCGCGATGTTGACAGCGGCTCAGAGGAGGCGGAGAGGACAACACGTGACGCGGACCAACCAACCCCTCTTCAGACTGAAAAAATAGACGGGAGGAAAAGACCGCGGCGCCGGGGGAACGCAGGAAATGTAAGTATGTAACCTTGGGCTCTCGGAGTCATATGTCCGGGTGGCAGAGGGTGTCAAACCCGGACACATGACTCCAAACCCAGACAGTCCGGGTCAAAACCGGACAGGTGGGAACCCTACCCTGCACTGATTGCACACATTGGGACTAACCACTAGATAGCGGGGAATAATACAAAAGGCTGGCCTGAATAGAACCGACAAAGGGCTCTATTCCATAGCTGGTGCTAATGTTTATTTATAAAGGATTTATATTTACCAGGAAGGATACATTGAGATTTCTCTCGTTTTCAAGTATGTCCTGGGTTCAAGAACATTGAAGTGTTACAGTTACAGAAATACAAAGCAATACAATGTAAGATATTAACAACACAAATATACAGATTAACAGAAATTAAATATGTAGGAAATAGTCATTATGTTACATGTTTACAGGTGCATTCTGTATTGAGGTATGTTAGTAAGGAGCTTTTGAGTGACTTAAGACTGGTGGAAGATTTGATGGTGTCTGGGCAGTTATTCCATAATTGCGGTGCTCTGTAGGAAAATGAGGATCGAGCCACTGTCTTTTTGTATTGTGGTATTGCAAGTAAGGTGCTGGTCCTGGATCGGAGGTTATAGGATGAGGGAGCTGCTGGGGGAAGCAGTCTATTCAGGTAGGGTGGCAGCTTCCCAGAAAAGCTCTTAAACACCAGGCTGGAAAGGTGAAGGGTGCGTCTAGATTCCAGTGATGGCCAGTTTAGCTCTTTTAACATGTCACAATGGTGGGTCATGTAGTTACATTGTAGCACAAAGCGACAGAATGAGTTATACAATGTAGTAAGTTTCTGAAGATGTGTTTGCGGGGCAAACTCAATATGTTATTGTTAGGGCGAGGATAAGTAAGTTTTAACGTCTGGCATTGATATTCCAATCCTGACGCAACACTGGGGTGAAAAAGTTTTGCGCCATACATCTTGCATGAGCTTACTGTACTTTGCGCGTCAAATATCTAACCTGGGGAGCGCAATATTTTTTTAGCGTCTCGAATCAACAAGTGAGGTATTACAAAGCGCTGGTACGAATTACCGCCGGGACACGCAAGCAAAATTTTTATTACCTTTTAAAAGCTGGTGTTAAATGATTCTGCAAATGCAAAGACATTTAACACACTAACCCCCCCCCCCCCCAACAAAAAATCCTTACTCGCCTCTCATCCTGCTATGAAAAGGGTGGCCAGATTTGCCGCATCTTCTCAGCGGGAGCAGAGTGAGACTGGGGTCATGTTTCCTAGTCTCTCTCTATGATTACTCTGTGATGCTGCGCGATCTTGTGAGAGTGAGAATGCGCAGAGCTCACCACCTGAGAAAAAGGCTCATGCCTGCCAAAAACAATCCGGGCTATTCAGAGAGAGGTGAAAACCTTGAGAATTGGCAGGAGAATGAACAATCTAGACCAAATAGCCAATTTGGAAAGTGAGATAAATGGGAGAATTATTCTAGTTTGACTATTTTGACCTAGAATTTTCACTTCTCCAGTCATTCTCAAGGTTTTCACCTCTCTCTGAATAGCCCTGATTGTGATGGTATTCATGTAAAAAAAGCTCCTTCATGGTCCATCTTGAGTGCCTGGTCCTCTTTGATATCCCATCAATGAATGAGATAACGCTTTGATCTTTAACATTAATACAATATCCCCTCCTTTATGGGATGGCACAGCCAGAGTGCATCTGACCAATACTTTATTGCATATCATACCATTTGAATATCATGCCTAATGTTAAAAGAGTTGATCTGCTGGATAAGTACTGTTTTAGATGAACTTGCAGCTACACATTTTACAAATATCCCACAAAACCTTGATTTACAACATTGTTTAAATCAGTGGTTCTCAACCTGTGGACCCCCAGGACCCACAATTGTCTTTGGTGATTAAGTCATTACCCAAAACTAATTGAATTTCTGAAACATTATAATTTATTCCACAAAACAACATCTGCAACATTCTACAATGAATGCACTTTTTAAACTATTTTGTAAACAAACAGGGATTCTTTCCAAAATGGATAGTGCAGTAATCACAGAACTAGTGAAAAAGAAAGTGCTTTTGAGGCAAAAAACCCAATAAAATAAACTATAATTGAAACCTATGAAATTAATTAGAACTTATGGGAAGACTGGGGATGCTTCTTGCTCTTAATAAATGTTTCAAAGTTTGGGGTGATGGTAGACAAAGCAATTCTAATTGAAATCACTACTGAATGAATAATAAAATATTATAAAGAACTTAAACTCACCTTCTCTGCACTCCCCCGCCATCCGTCTCTGCCGTTGCGCGCATTATTTCTTCACAGCAGTGGCAGCGTGCCCTCCCTGAGCCTACGCAATTTGAGTAGCTGAACATTACACTAATCGCACAAGCTCAAGCTGGCCAAGAGATAGAGAAGTCTGCAGCGCGTGTCTGGCGCTGCCTACTTCCTGAACCTACGCTCTTCAGTGCCTCAGAGAGGCACTGAGCGCAATGGACTAGCTTGGACAAATGGGAAAGCACCATTGGTGAGAGAGGCAGAGGAAGCTGCACCGCCTTGGACCTGCTGCTGCAGGTAAGATGCATCGGCAGGTCCCAGGCATGAGAGGCCTGGGGGAATTTGCCCCGCGACCCAGTCCGCCCCTGGTCACGACTCACGCCCCACTTTTGGGTCGCGACCCACTACTCGAGAAACACTTGTTTAAATGATAACAGGGTAAATATATGTTTATGTAGCGCAGGCTACTTGAACTGTGTGTGTACTATTGTGTTTCTCAGACATGCAGCCTGTCACAGCTGCAGAGTACTTCCCCCCCCCCCTTCCTTTTTCCCTTCCTCTTCACTGGCAAAGGAAGTTGTTAAGACAGGAAGATGCAAAGGATTCTGGAACATGTAGTCTCAATTACAGAGGGCTTATGCAATTTCTCAGGAAGAGAACTACACCTCCCAGCAGTGCTTAAGAGAAGGGACGTTTTCCAAGGGTGGAAGTACAGTGCAGAGGAGAAGGCAGAGAAGGGGAGACTGCTGAGGTGAATGGTCCTATGTGGTGATCGTGCGTCCAGAGGCTGCCTCGTGCGTTCAGCAAAGGAGAGATCCAGTTTCCCTCACGTGTTGCCAGTACCAGCGGATCGTGCATCCAGCTGTCCTTGTGCATCCAGTGAAGAAGTGGTCTGTCTGCCTTCGTGTGTGTTCCAGTGACACAGGGAGCAACCGAGTACATTCAGCGGAGAAGAAATCTGGCTCTCCTTGAGTGATTCCAGCGCTCAGAGATAGCGATCGAGCTACCGTCCAAACGGAGAGAGGTATCCCGCCATCCTGCGTGAGTTGATATTGCTAACTTTATTGTCTGGCCTAGTTCTACTGCCCGCGCAGTTGCAGCTAAAAGGAGGATTGCTGCAGTTACAAATCTTGCTGTTCTGTGATACTTTGCGAAGATTTCTTTCTCACTTTGTGGAATACAAATATGGTTTCATGTTAAAGGTACCCAACGATAGAATCAAGGGCCCCACCGCTAGCAATCTTGAACGCCTGTGTAATTTCCACTGGCCACTGGTTAGGCAGAATGTATAAGGCTTAGACAGGTTGCTGATATTGGTTACGTTGATTATAGTTGATAATCGAAACTGCACTGAAGTATGGTAAAGATTGCTGTCTTGCTCATTCATTATTGAGTTGAATAGTAATGCTAAATTAACTCTTTCAATACTGTTATACTGTTGATTACTTTGTCCTACAAAGGGGTTGCTCGCTAGTCCTAATAAACCCCTTTTTATTTAAAGTAATCTTGTCCTGGTATTACTTGACGCCGAAGGTGGATGTGGGTAATCACTGGAGTAAGACAGAAAGCCCGTCAAACTCAGCGGCTCTCGCGGGAGTAGCGCTACATTTATTTCATATTATTGGGCTATTATTTCATTCATAGCTCCAAACTATTGCACTCAAGGAAGATTATCCCTATTTTGAATTTCCTAATCCACTAGCTATAAGGATGTGCTGCAATGCTCTGTGGAAACTCCGTATCCAACTGGCAAGCTTTTATTTTGCATCTGTGGTTTCTGCAATGTTACAAAGGCTGAAAAAAGACATGTGTCCATCGGTTTTAGCCTTTCACAAATTACTTACTTCTGTCAATCCAAAAGATGGCAAAAAAACCAATCTGAATCGCTCACTAATATGCAACATACTGGGAAAAAATTCCTTCTTGACCCCAGAATGGCAGTCGGATTTCTCCCTGGATCAAGCAGCTTTTATCCACATATTAAATATTATAACCCTTAATATTATGTTTTTGCAGGAAGTCATCCAGTCTTGCATAAAAGTCTGTAAAGTCTCTGACCCAACCACCTCAACAGGCACAGAATTCCACAGCTTTGTTGTTCTCACGGTAAAATAACCCTTCCTATGCTTTAGGCTGAATTTCCTTTCGTCCAGTCTAAATGGGTGACCTCGAGTCCTGTGTGTAGTCCTGTTAATGAATAGGTTTCCAGACAATGGTTGATAATGGCCCCATATATTTATATAAAGTTATCAGATCCCCTCTAAGGTGCCGTTTCTCTAAACTAAACAGGTTTAAGCTTGTTAGCCTTTCCTCATAACTTAAACCTTCCATTCCCCTTATTAATTTAGTCGCCCGTCTCTGCACTTTTTCTAGCGCTATAATATCCTTTCATAAGACAGGTGCCCAAAATTGCATGGCATATTCAAGGTGCGATCTTACTGGCTGGATGGAGTCAGGGGCGGATCCAGAGACTAGTCTCGGGAGGGGCACTGACAGAAAATAAGGTGTTTTAGCAGAGAGCCCGACTCACGAGAATTTACAGAGGGCCCGGCTCACAGGAGCTTACAATCTAGAGGAGCAGAGGGCCCGGCTCACAGGAGCTTACAATCTAGAAGAGCAGAGGGCACCCAGGATCTTACAATCTAGAGGAGCAGAGGGCACCCAGGATCTTACAATCTAGAGGAGCAGAGGGCACCCAGGAGCTTACAATCTAGAGGAGCAGAGGGCACCCAGGAGCTTACAATCTAGAGGAGCAGAGGGCACCCAGGAGCTTACAATCTAGAGGAGCAGAGGACACCCAGGAGCTTACAATCTAGAGGAGCAGAGGGCACCCAGGAGCTTACAATCTAGAGGAGCAGAGGGCACCCAGGAGCTTACAATCTAGAGGAGCAGAGGACACCCAGGAGCTTACAATCTAGAGGAGCAGAGGGCACCCCGGATTTTACAATCTAGAGGAGCAGAGAGCACCCAGGAGTTTACAATCTAGAGGAGCAGAGGACACCCAGGAGCTTACAATCTAGAGGAGCAGAGGGCACCCCGGATTTTACAATCTAGAGGAGCAGAGAGCACCCAGGAGTTTACAATCTAGAGGAGCAGAGGACACCCAGGAGCTTACAATCTAGAGGAGCAGAGGGCACCCCGGATTTTACAATCTAGAGGAGCAGAGAGCACCCAGGAGTTTACAATCTGGAGGAGCAGAGGACACCCAGGAGCTTACAATCTAGAGGAGCAGTTTACAGACTCATATCTGAGAGGACACGTCACACTCACACAGCCAGGCCTGTGACAGTGTGACTGCTGTGACTGAGCAGACTGAGCTGCTGAGGACAGGACCGTGGGGTCACTGGCTGGGTGTGGGCCGCCCCTGGGCAGGCCTGGGCACACTAGGCAGTCAGTACTGGCAGCTGGCTGCCTGCATTCAGTGCAGGGCATGAATGATGATGAAGAGATGAGGGCAGGCAGGCAGAAAAATCACACCATTTATTATCATTCACTTCTTGACTCACCGTCTCAGTCTCTAACTGACAGTGTCTTCTCTCTACTAGTCTCTTCAGTGTCTCTCACGTCTCGAGTGCAGTGTGTGACTGTGCCGCTGTGCGAGTGGCGTGCGCACGCACTCGCAGCAGGCCAGCGGACTTAGCCACAGCACTCATGAGTCATGACACTGACTGGTCTGAAACTGACCGGCTGCTCAGCTGCTGCGCAGCAGCACACAGGGCACGCCACAGGCTGCTGCTGCACTGTGTGCAGCAGAGCCAGAGACAATGTGGCGCCTCCTGCTCGCTTTCCCGCCCATGTGACACTCACCATGTGACACTGACTGACCACGTCACCAGTGGCGTAGCGTGGGTTTTCAGCGCCCGGGGCCAGCCAAGAATTGTGCACCCCCACCTGTGGACACGTTATCGATATTGCCCCAGCTCTCACATGGATTTGCCCCAGCTCATGGATTTGCCCCCAGCTCATGGATTTGCCCAGCTCATGGATTTGCCCCAGCTCATGGATTTGCCCCAGCTCACACATGGATTTGCCCCAGCTCACACATGGATTTGCCCCAGCTCATGGATTTGCCCCAGCTCACACATGGATTTGCCCCCAGCTCACACATGGATTTGCCCAGATCATGGATTTGCCCCCAGCTCATGGATTTGCCCCCAGCTCATGGATTGCCCAGCTCATGGATTTGCCCCCAGCTGCTCATGGATTTGCCCAGCTCATGGATTTGCCCCCAGCTCATGGATTGCCCCCAGCTCATGGATTTGCCCAGCTCATGGATTTGCCAGCTCATGGATTTGCCAGCTCATGGATTTGCCCCCAGCTCATGGATTTGCCCAGCTTACACATGGATTTGCCCAGCTCTCACCTGGATATTGCTCCAGCTCCGGCAGGGGTTGAGGGAGAGGGGACCCAGATGCCGGGCAGCGCGGGAGTGCCTGCCCGGTCCTGAAGAGTCTGTCCTGTTGAAGGTGATGCGGCTGCGTGCGTGCGCAGGTCACGCGGTCCGGCCAGTCAGGTGGTACAGAGACTCAGTACCACCGGATTAGCCGGACCACGTGACCGGCTGCGCCTGCACGCAGCCGCTTCCCTTTAACAGGACGGACTCTTCAGGACCGGGCAGGCACTCCCGCGCTGCCCGGCATCTGGGTCTCCTCAGTCGATTTATCAGAATCTCGGGGGGGGGCAATTGCTCCGTTGCCCACCCCCTGGATCCGCCCCTGGATGGAGTAGAGGTAACATCACTGCTCTATAACCGTGGAGACCCAGGTTCGAATCCCGAGTCGGAGCACCTCTCCAGTAAGTGTCCTTCGACAAGACACCTAATGGTACATACTTGCAATATGCTGTGGAGTCAAGTGGTAATATCTTTGCCCTTCGATCGTGGAGAAGCAAGCCAAAATACCATTCAGCACATCCCTCCAATACAACGGTGAAGAAGTCTCAACTTTACGTGAAGTTCAACCTAACCACCTAACCTGCTGCTCTACAATCATGGAAAGACAACTTGATCCCACTCAGAAGACGTCACCAGCGAGTGTCCTTGTGTAAGACACCTAACGATATGGATGCTCCTACCTCACAAAATACTTGTACAGGGTGAGCCAGTCAAACCTGCATTTTTGAAAAGGGCGGGAGAGCCGTGAAAGTGGGCGGAGCGAGTTAGCAAGGTTACCATTGTGTCCCCCACAACTAAGCATTTCAGTCGTCATGGAGCAGTGGTCTAAACAACAACGTTCATTCGCTGTGAAAGCGTTTTACCAAAGTGGTAGTTATGCAGCCGCTCAGCGTCGTTTCCGGAAGAATTTTCAAATTAATCGAAATAAGCCAGTGCCGTCTGTTAATTCAATCAAATTGTGGGTGACAAACTTTGAAGCAATTGGTGAAACGAGAAGCAGAAGGGGTGGCAGTGCAAGATCAGTGCGAACTCCCGCGAATATTGACCGCGTGAGAGTTGCTGTGGAAAGAAGCCCTCGGAGATCGGCGCGTCGACAGAGTGCTGCGCTTGGCATGGCAAACACGAGCGTCCGAAGAATCTTGAGGTTAGATTTACACCATCACCCATACAATCGGGAAGGACACCATCTTACTGGAGTTATTTTTAAACAGTGAATGTTGTTTCTTAAATGCTTTTTAATGTACATTAAGATAGTAACAATACAAATTTGAAATATCCATCCGTTTATTTTTTACAGTCATTTCAAAAATGCAGGTTTGACTGGCTCACCCTGTACATCTCATAGATTGTAAATTCTCTAGGGAATAGGGTCCCCCAGAATCAGGTCATCATCCATGTGTGGTATTCTAATGTATTGACTCTTTGTACATTGATCTTGTAAAGGGCTGCGGAATTTGTGGTACGATATAAATAAAAGATAATAATTTATAAAGAGGCAAAATTATGTTTTCATCCCGAGAGTGAATTCCCCTTTTAATGCATGCCAATACCTTGCTGGCCTTGGCGGCTGCTGTTTGACATTGCACATTGTTACTTAGTTTGAAGTTTATGATTATTCCCAAATCCTTCTCCTGCTTTGATTTCCCTAACTCAGTACCATTTAGGGTAGAAGTTGCTTGTCTGTTCTTCACCTAAAAGTGCATAACTTTGCATTTATCTACATTAAATTTCATCTACCATTTAAGTGCCCAGTCCCCCAATATATCCAAACTCCTCTGCAGTGAAGTACAGTACATTCCATAATCAAAGCATTTTGAAGTCCATGTCATTTGTTTTATCAGCCTTAATGTGTGATTAGTGAATGAAAGCAAGGCATTGTTAATGGGTTATTGAGGTTTACAACTGTAAGGTATTACTTTGACAACATGACTTATTAACACATTGCTGGGGCAGGGTTGTAAAACTAGAAAAAAGGAGATTCCACAAGATGATTTGATAAATCATCAGGGTTGTTGTGTTCACATTTTAATTTACACTGGGCTTGACATAAAAGTATTTAGAGGAACATTACAAGCATTATACTCACTTATGTTCTGACCATAACTAAAGGGGTTATTCAAAGAGCGCCAAATTGGCCATCGAGTGGTGAATTTCCCCATACGGTGCAATTTCGTGGCTATTCAGAAAGCTGGCGATTTGCCAAATATTGGCGAATTGTCAGCGAAATATGGCAAAATTCGGCGGCAATGAAATTCCCCTTAAAGAAGTAGTGGTTAATCTATTCAGAGAACGCCGAACAGAGGAGAAAAGTTGGCAAAATGCCCAGATATGCGGTGGTTTCATTCAACAGGTTTAATCAGGTGAATCCCATAGGTTTCAATGTAAAATAAATTTCCAGTTTTTATTATATATTTATTCAACCATTTATTCTGTTCATTTGCAGCAAAGAGTCTTTAAATTAATTTATTATTTAGGCATTTTTCTGGATTTCTTTGACGAAAGTTTTAATTCTGATTTTTTTAAATGGCTTTTTTTTTATTATTCTGTAACAGACCTTTTTATTGGTCTTCATAAGACCTTATATATTATTTTCATGCACTAATTTTTTTAAAACGGCTTTTAAAAGTTGTGTTTTTTTTTTTTACCCATGTTTGGCGGCTGGTTGGTTTTTTTCAGAGGCGTTCTGCGGATCATTGGATGCATTCTGCGGTTTTTCTGCATTTTATCAGACTGATTCGGCGGTATGAGGATGCGTTTGGTGGTTTATTGGATCGATTTTTGTGGTTTGAGGATGCGTCTGGCAGTTTTTCGGAGGTTTATCGGATCGATTCGGTGGTTTCAGGCTGCGTTCAGCGGTTTTTCGGCAGTTTATCAGATCGATTCAGCGGTTTGAGGATGCACTCGGCGGTTTATCAGAACGATTCAGTGGTTTGAGGATGCATTCAGCGGTTTATTGGATTGATTTGGCAGGTTTATCGACAGCGATCGGCGGATTGATTCGGCTTACTTCGGGGACCCTGTGGTGATTGCTGAATTCAATGCATGATCGGCGAATTGAGGTCACCAAAGTGCGCCGAATGAAAGAGCACCAAAATTTCACTTTTGAATAACCCCTGAAATGTTCCTTGCATGGGTTATGGAGTAAGGCCCCGTTCACACTGTGCGATTTATCGTGCGGATTTTGCCGCAACATCGCGCTGTGTAGCTTCTCCAAAGCATTTCAATGGAGCTGGTCGCATGTCGCGCGCGCAGAAGCATGTCGCTGGTACATGACCCTTTTTTTGCGATTTGCTATCTGCAATTTGTATTGGTGGTGCTTTACAAAAATTGCACAAAACAGTGATGTCGCGCGACATTATCGCACCATGTTGCGAATATGAAAATCGCACAGTGTGAACGGAGCCTAAGAAAGTCGCCTGCCCCTGTCTCACTTCACACAGACCTTTATAACAACAATTTAGAAAAATACTCTTATTCTGCCCATTTCTCTCGGAATCTTCCTTTCGCTTTACAGAAATACGAATAGAGTGTGCAGTATGAGGAGGAGCAGTCAGTTCACCTGCGCACCTCTCTGACATGCTCTGTGCTAGAGCCCAAGCTGCTGGATGAACAGTCCTGAGTATAATGTTACTCGAGTTTCTGAAAGTTACCAAATTACCATTTCATCTGACAAATGGAAATGGGGCTGACCCACATATTCCAGCAACGCTTGCTGTGCCTCTGCAGAAAATGAAATTGTAGGCAGGGGTGCCAACAGAAATCTTGGGGCCCCATACTGAACCTCTGGCCGGGCCCTCCTTCCCACAGCTGGCTTTTTCCATAAACTTATTAAAAATAAAACCTTTTGATTTGTTTTCTTTTTACCTAATTTTACAGGGAGTGGGCTAAATCCCTGGTGGATAAAATGTGTTTCCTGGTGGGTGATTATTTACTTTGCATCTTTTACCTAGTGCAGAACATACTAATCTCTCCATCACAGATTATCCAGAGTTCTTTTCCACGACACACTGGGAAATTTTGTGGTATCCCAATAGGTCAGCTCAGTTTGCCATGAAGGAGCCCTTACATCTGCAGCACTTCGATAAGTGACACAGTGTTTGGTAAGGGCCCTGGCTCCCTTGATCCACTGGGCTGCTCAACATATCACGGGGCTGTCACCTCCTGAAGGCAGCCCTTTATTTAATTAATATAATTTTCACATAAGAAATCAATGAAATCCTTGAAATCTCCAAAGCAGTCTGTTTGCTGTTCGCTGGTACTTGGCAGGTATTGCCCTATAATGTCACTTGTGGATTTATAAAATCCCCCAAAATTCACCTGTACTTTGTGCACCCTATACCTAACATGGGGAGCACAATCCGTAATCATCATTTGGATAAGTGAGGTAGTTCAAAGACTTAACACAAATTACCACACCGATTGGGTTACCGATTTTATTACTGGCAACCAAAAAGCTGGTGCTAACTGATCCTGCTCTTGCAGAATCATTTAGCACCCCTTACCCCCCCCCCCCCCAATACATCAGATACTCACATCTCATCCTGTGACGAGAACAGCAGTGACACTCCATGGGATGTTCAGGGGTCCCCTTGAGCCACTGCACCCCTGAAAATACCATGGGCTTCCACCCCCCGATGGCTGCTGTCATTATAGGTACGTATTACTTTATTCTATTCTTTCATTTACTTTTTGAGTATTGTAATGCATTAGCTGAATAAGGCACTGAATGCAGGGATAAATTAAAGGGATAATCTATTAAAAATACAATTCCTCTTTTTCCCCTTAAATAATTGGGCAGATGATGCTGACAGCCTCTGCTCAAATCATAAGTTTAAATATTTGATTTATTTTAGCCAAATTTACTCACCTTTTCTCCCTTGCCACACGGTGCTCCTCCTCCTCTTCAGCTCAGGGGCTTTGAAGCCCCAAGTCCCTGAAGCTTTTCAACTTGCATAGCGTAGGAACCACAAATTGCGACGTGCTACGGGACTTGCACACTTTAAGTATGCAAGTACCGTAGTGCCTGAACAGGACGATGGTTCGGAGCTGTGTGCGCATGTGCAGATCCAATCCATCAACTGCCTTGCTGAGACCACTCGCTATTGCAGGCGGTGTCAGCGAGTGACGTCAGCATGCTATTTGTGTTTTGACGTCACTAGTGATGAATCTGGTGACTGTCAGACAGGAAATTCAAAAACTCTGCTGCTGGTGATGCTGGGTGGTGTGAAGGAAACTCCCCTTCACTCGACGATATCACCAGATTGGAGCAGGAGAGAGGGGGAGGCAGTCCTTACATCCTGACCATTTTAAAAAGCTAATGGGGGTCGCTTAACAGGTACGCCTTGCCAACAGGTGCCGTTGCGAGCCACAGATTGTGGCCCGCCCCGCAGCCGACACACGGCACCCGTCATTGGCTGCAGGGGGACAGCCTGAGTTCAAGCCGTACCCATGCAGCCAATGACGCACAGCGTACGCATGCTGCTGGGAGGGGCCGAGGCGGCCCATTGAAGACAGCTGGGTGTACCTGTATGCACTGTGTCTTCAAAGCCCTTCCGTCGCCCGGACAGCATAGTACGTCTGGGGGCGGCAAGGGGTTAAACGAGCGAATGAAAATTAATGAGACTTTCAGGAATTGGACACAAAATAGGTTTCATATTGTCATTTTGCAATGCTAATTTTATATATCTCCTAAAATTCATATAAAAGCAAAATAAATTTAGAAAAATAGTTTTTAACCCTCAAATTCGCAGACATATTATTTTGCAGATTGCAGAACCTTTTCCGTTTCAGTGTTGAAAACAACTCCATATGATGGCATATGAACCTTACAAATATTTAAAAGTCGGGCTGACCTTGCTCTGAGTCTAATAATTGTTAAATACTAAAGAAAAATCAGGAAAATATCAAACTAATTAATTGGGCCACACACATCTAGGTTTGTTATAGATGTTATTAAAGGGACACTACACATGGACCACTTTAACTTTTTTATCCCCTTCACTAGCAAGCGATTTGTTTTGGAATTTCTTTTTATCATGTAGGGGGAAATAGACATTTTGCGCAGAAATTGTTATTCTGAGATTGTTAAAAAAATGTAAATAATGTAAATGTGCTCATTTTTAATATTTTTCATGTATCTGTTTATCCATTACAGAAATATTGTTGAAATGTAAGATTCTGAGCTCTAGATGGTGTCCCTTATCTTACTGTATTTCAAACAGGGTCTGCATTATTACAGGCAGGAAAGACCTTTATGTTAGATACAGTAACTGTGATAAATATAAATGGTCAGATCTCCTGCTTATGGGGATTTGTAGTGATAATAATGAGATTATTAGCTATGCAACTTCCAAAAAATAACAATAGGATTTAAAAATAATATCTGTATGTGACATAATGCCTGTATATGTAAATTATCGTAATACCTTGTATCTGTAATGTACAGCGATTTTCACTGAATATAACCCACTGAATCTTAGCCCTGTATATCAGTGAGTGTCCCCAGAGCTCTCCCTGTATTATGCCCGCTCCCAGGCAGCTGTAATGCAGCAATAATCTATTTGAACTTTTTTGTTACAGTGAGGACTGGGGCTCTATTAGCAGCTGGTTTATGTCTCTCCAGGGTGCCTGCAGAGCCATAAAACAAAGGATTTTGTTTCTCTTCAGGGGATCCTGCTTTAAAAAGGTGTGAAAATTTTATTTTGATATGCTAATGAGTGCTTTTCAATGCATTACAATGCAACATCGCGATAACACAATTTTGGGTGTGAAGGGGTTAAAGTGGCCCAGCTATGCGGAGTGCACCCCTCCTTCCTCATTTGACAGAGTCACTGTGTGAAGCGGAGGAGTTTCCTCAGCCCACACATGCATTAGTAGGTTGTCAGGATTTTAAATTTACTGGCTGCCAGTTACAAAATTGGTCACCAATGACGTCAGCATGTTCTGTATGCTGACATCATCCTCCTTCAGACCGCTAGCAATAGCAAGAATCCTGAGAGAATGCAGCCGTTGGATTGGTTCTGTGTGTCTGTGCACAGCTCCAATCCATCACTCTGCGCAGGCGCCAATTTACATACAAAAGTACTCAAGTTCTGAGCGATGTACAATTTGCATATTTTATGCAATGCAATGGTGTGAGTACACAAATTGCGTAAAAAAGCAGCTGGATCTTCTGCATTTCGGAAGCCCTTAGTTTAAAGGGAGATCAGTGCGTGCCAATGGAGAAAACACGAGTATTTCACCTAAATTAAAAAAATATACAAATCAAAATTGGGCAGATGCTGCCAGCAGCATCTGCCTAATTATTTAAAGGGATGAAAATCATTATAGGGCCCCTTTAATGAGCAGGGTTTCCATCAGAAATCTTGGGGCCCCTTACTGATTTCTGCCTACCTGATCTGCAGAGACTGAATCCCTGGCAAAGCAAAGGGTTAAACATGTTCCCTAGTGAGAAAGCAATTGGTCTGCAGCTCCACCTGGCACTGCCAACCATACTAATCACTCCATCAGTGATGAGTTTAGAGTGCACTTACTGGCTTCAGATGCTACGTTGCACCAGGGAATTTGTTGGTACCTTGGTGGATCAGTCCTGGGTGGCATGGAGGGGCACTTACATCTGTGGCACTTAGGCTTGGGTCAGATGAACGCAGTGTTAACGTCCGTGTAGCCGCACTTTAGTACGTCCGTGGTAGCCGATAATCATGACCAATGAAGGCCCACACACGAAGTACGTCCGCACGGAAGTGTGGACGCACTACGGACGCGGCAAACAGACGCAGGTTAGCAAGAACGTCGAACCGTTAGGACGGACGTGTGGAGTGCGCCACATCCGCTACGTCCGCATAGCTTTGTGTGAGAGTGAGGGAACGTGGTCAGACAGACTGCATTTGTGCATCCAGCATTTTTGACGGACAAAATGTTTTTTCATTTTAATTTAATTTCCCTCCTACATCCGTCAAAAAATAGCGTCAGTCACAAAAATGGACTGTGCGGCCACTACTGCGTCTTCCATCGAAAGGTGCGTCCATATTGCATGGGCGCACAGTCTGTAGAAAACGCGCTCGTCTGACCCTAGCCTTAGACAAGCCTCACAGGGTTTGGCAGGGGCCAGGGCCTGCTGGAGCCACTGGGCCCCTGAACATGTCATGGGCTGTCACCCCATTGATGGCAGTCCTGCTAATGAGCTCTTATCTCCTGTAAGTAGATTTTACATATTCTGAGAAAGCGTTATATTTTCAACAAAAGTATCTTCTGCCTTCTAATAAGTGTATGAAGTTGAAGAACGGTGCCCTATACTGTATTTTCTTTCCACCTACCTGGGTCAGGAAGTAAGTGTAATATGTGAAATCATAGATCAGATTTATTCAAAATCCTACAACAGTTCAACTCATCCGACCTCAAACACCAATCTGTTTTCATCAGTTGTAATTATTTCAGAACCTTTGCTCTCCCCATGTCTCTGTGCCCGCAGTGAATGCAATAAATACTAAAAAGACACAATAATAAATCAAATGATTACTGTGGACAGCGGGTCAGACAGCAATGTGTCTGCCGGTGAATGTCCATCTCTATCATAGCATGGTCTCCTATGAATCCGAGCCAAGTGTCATTAAACATTAATTTCTCTGGGAACCTTGTCCTGTCTCTAGGATTCCCCGGGTGACTTAGCACAAGCAAGGTCAGTGCCAACTCAGGTCTTCACAGAGCACAGATCACACCAAAGATTACAAACAGATTGTGAAAAGAAAATCCGTGTTGCCTCATCTGATAAGTACTGACATTATCGAATCAGTGTAATGTAAGTGACTCTTACTTTTAGTGCATTTGGGGTGCTCTTCCAACCCTGGCCTTAAGAAAAACGGAGAAAGCCACCTTCCTGAACTTGCCACTATGCTTGCGACTTGAAATTAGCGATGTACATTAATGCTCCTGTAGCGCTCACTCCAAGAGGAGCCGCTGAAATTGAACCTCGGGTCAGTCTCCCCGCACTAGGGAATAAATATACTCCAGCACCGTCGTGGATTTTATAAATTATATAGTTTACTGGATAAACTGGCATATAATGAGTAACACGGTATATATACATATTTACAGTACTTCGTAATGCGGGAAACGCGCAGCGGAAAAGAAATACAAGGCTTCGTAATGCGAGAAACGCGCAGCGGAAAAGAGAAAAATATATCTTTAACCCCCTTTGTGGTTGGGGAGTGAGTCCCGTACAGGTTATGTCCCAAAGAGTATATGTGTGTTAGTGTATTGGTACCCGGGTACAATATTCAACTGGCCAGTGAATTATTTATGAGGTATCTTCGACTAGTCAAGTTGGGGCCCTGTGGGTTTTGAAACAAACTGCAGCGTGCTTTAGATTTTCACAACGGCCTGGAAGGCCTCTCACCCATCCGCCAGATACTCTGTGCTCCCCTCGACCCAGGACGTCTCTCCGCTCGATTTTGACTGGGGTTCTCGGTGTCACCGGCTCCGCTGTCTGGCTTGTCTGTATCTGCCTCAGTAGTCCAGCTCACCGCCTGCACTCCCTCTTGGATCGATCTGCGGTTCTCCTAACTCGGGGTCCTCCAACTCACTCGGTATCAGCTCAGGTTACTGTGATGGATCACTGGGTCTTCATAGATAAAGGCGGAAAAACCCGGTCTCCAGCTCTGTCAGGCCCCACCTGCGCTCCGGCCTGGTCACTGTCCAGTTCAGCTACACTGCGTCTTGCTTCTCTCACTCCTAGGCGCGCTCTGCCAGCTCTCTCCACGAGGCTCAGGATGTCAGCGTCTCTCCCCCACCCACTTCCTGTCCCCGCCCGCAAAGCATGCCGGGAAATGTAGTCCCAATGTTCAGTGTCTCACATCGCGCTTGTCTCCCTCCGGTGGCCAAAAATAAGTACTTCACGGCAGGGGATTTAAAACCAGCGCTACACTCCTATACGCCATTAATAATGGCTCAGCTTGAGAACAGCAAGCTATTTCATCATGTCATCTTGAGCCTGTATTCCTGAAAGAATACTTTCTTTTGCATAGTCACTTAAACCCCATAAACCACACCAAAATATATCCCAAACTTGCCTCTAATCACAGTGCAGAGCGCATCAAAATCCATCATGTCCTCTGTTCCCCTTGTCCCGCAGGGTGACCCTGCATACTTAAGATCTCACATAGCTTGCATTAGCGGTGTGCGTTTTGTAACCAATTGCAATTCTTCCGAAATTCCGTTAATTTGTATTTCGGAAGTAATTCCAAATAACAAATTGATTTTGAACAAATCGCAATGTAAACTAAACTAAATAACATATAACGAATCGATTAGTTTCAATTTGTTAAAACGAATCAATTCATTATGATGTTTCTCTCTGGTGGATTGTGTTACGGTTCCCCCTAGGATCTATGGTACTGGTCCCTATACGCAGAACACTAGCTACCCTTCCGATCCTTGGATGGTTGGCAAAGCTACCTATAGCTAGTGAGCAGGCAGATAAGAACCCACAAAGGGTTAAAAGACACCAGATAGTAACAATATACTGAGTCAGTCAGTAGAATAGCGTGGATCTTAACACCAGGAGAGGTAGTCAGCCGTATGCCAAAGTCCGTACACAGAAGGGTTCTCAGAAAAGCCAGGATTGGTACACAGAGCGGGTTCTCAGACTTGCCAGGTATGATACACATAGAGGGTTGTCAGGAATAGCTAAATTCCATAAACGGCTGCAACAGAGAGCACTGAGGGATGTGTAAAACCACGTCAGGGCACTAGACGTACTGAAACGTTGGGCTTAAAACCCTGGGGCCGCCACGTCATCAGGCCACGCCCTGCCGGCTCACCTGACCCCCAACCAGGAATTCCTTTATCAGTCAGCACCCGGCCAGCGAGGAACGTGCTGCCGGGCGCTGGCTCAGCTGAACGGCGTGGGACCTGACAGAATGATTGACAAAAGCCTGAACCAATCACTGCATTACTTTATTTGAAAATGTTAACAGTGTTTGGCCAATCACCATTCTGCATCTGTCTTCAGTCTGCAGCCAACCAGATCATATTTTAATCCCTTCACAGCTGAGCCATTTCACCTTTGTGTGCTGAGCTCATTTTGTGCTCATCGTGTTTAAACACGATATGAAGTCATGTTTTATTATACGACCCAGACAAATTATATATCTTTTTTTTCAGCAGACTCAACAGATTCATAATATATCATTATTATATGTATACGTCATATCCTGCCAGAATGCTACAAAATTCTTTTGAAAATAATTGTGAATTTCCATCATTTACAGCGTGTAAAAAATTTTTTTTAACATTTTATCATCCAACATTTTGTTATATATTCTATGAGGTACTCTTGTTAAAAAAAAATTGAAATGGGAACCTGTTATTGTATTTTTCTGAGAAACTACGTGGTTTTAACTAAAACGAGAAAAAACATAATTTTTCATCGTGGGAAATGAGAAGGTGAGTTTGTGCAGCATCATTGTTCACATTATAATTGAAAAGTGAACAATAGTTCTGCTTTTATAAATAAAAAAAACATTTTTAATTTTATAAATTTTCACTTTATTTATTTTATTTTTAGTTTTACTTATAATCTGGTCATGCTCTGGCATTTCCAATGATACCAAACATGACCCTCTGCTCGTCACCTGGCTATCGTGAGATATAGGGGTCCAAAGGACCCCCATATCTCTAACACTGGGAATCCCCTGCCTGGGTAGGGGGGATTCCCATAGTGACGTCATCGTGCCATGCGCGACAACGTCAGGAAAACCAATGTAGCCACTGCAGAAGTGGGCTTTAATTTTACATTTGCTTCTTTACATTCTTAAATGATCATTTTTCATGTATTACTTTATATTTGTTAATTTTAATCTTTATTGTGCTCTCATTGCATTTTTTGGATTTTCTACCTTACCCAATTTTGGGTCCTATTCCAAAGTCGGTGCTAACTTAGCCAGAGCTGTTGTAAACTTAACAGCTCCATAGACTATAGTGGCTCTGTTAAGTTTACAACAGCTCTGGTTAACTTAGCATCGACTTTGGAATATTGCCTTTTATTGGGTTGCCATGAATTGCTTATCACTTGATCTCCTGCCCAATGACTTCATTATTGCAACATCACCCATTCTCACCCAAACCGTACAATAAACCCAAACAAAATAAAAAGACAAACACAGGACTTCAGCCATAGGTTTTAATAAAGGAACAGCAAGCTCCCATAGAATAGCTCACTGTTATCATTCTGAGCTGCTATTAACAGCTCCAATACAAAGTATAGGAGCCGTTAATGCACAGAAGGCAGACACTAATTACGAGCCACACGTTTCAGCAAGGTCGGAATAGCAACTCTAGCCATTATGTTAATGGCTAGATTGGACCAGGGCCCAGCTTCTTTAAAATATGTTGTTCCTATCCATGTAGCTGTTGTCTTATTAACATAAGCTTGAATTAAAGTTTATGGAAACCATCTAAACATCGGCCAACGAGAAAATGACCTCCAAAAAATTAAAAGGATTGAAGGCTGTGACACTGTTCTGCCATTCTTAACATGTCAAACATGTCTATTAAATAATCTAAGATATGAAATCTTATCACCCACACCAAACCCCTGTTTGCTACAAAATGTCACGCTCTGCTATATCACAGCAATGTCATCTAAAATTCAGATCCAAGTGTCATTAAACATTAATTTCTCTGGTATTTCATGTCTTACCTCCAGGATTCCCTGAGTATTTTGGTATAAACAAGGTCAACTCTAGCTCTGGTTTTCAAAGAACACCTCAGTGATTACAAATAGATCTGGAAATTTATATTGATTTTTTTATATATGTTTGTTCTTTTACCCAACAATAGAACACCAGTAGGTGATGTCCCGTACCTTTGTTCCATACAAGATATCTTTTGCATAACCCCAGAGAAAGAAGTCGAGGGGAATGATATCTGGTGAACAAGGTGGCCAGGGAATTGGGCCTCCCCTTCCAATCCACCGGTCTGGAAATGTTTCATTTAGGAACCCACGAACATGCACACCCCAATGTGGTGGTGCACCATCTTGCTGGAAAATTATGGTAGGTTGAAGGTCATGTAGTTGTGGTGCCACGTATTCAGTCAAAAGGTCAATGTAAACAGCAGTAAATGATATCTCGCCGAAGAAAAATGGACCAATGATTCAATTGCAGATGATCCCACACCACACATCTAGAGCAGTGATTCTCAACCTGTGGACACTCAGGACCCACAATTGTCCTTGGTCAATAAGTCGCGACCCAAAAATAATTGAATTTCTGAGACATAATTTATTCCACAAAACCAATGTGCAATATTCTGCAATGAATGCACTTTTTAAACAATTTTGTAAACAAACAGGGATTCTTTCCAAAATGGATAGTGCAGTAATCACAGAGAGGCACTGAGAGCAATGGAATAGCTTGGACCAATGGGAAAGCACCATTGGTCCAAGCCATTCAAAAAAAGCCTCCATGGGAGGCTGGCCTCTAAATGCATTGATTTACGCAAGATAGTCATGAGACTGTCCTCGTTTCACACAGTCAGTGGGCTAGGGGCTGTGCTCCGGGTGTGGCTTCAATGTGACTGTTCACTGTGGCGGAACCTCCTACCTGCAGTTGGAGAGGACAGTGCACGGTTGACACTTGGCTGCCTGGAGTGGACGACGCAGATCCTGGGGAGCGCTGGGAGCAGCCAGATCCTGGGGAGCGCTGAACCTACGTAACCTGTGTATATCTGGCTCTGATACTAGCCAGTGCCTCATCAGCCACTGACCTCACCGCAGGTCCCTGGTATGCAGGGAGGCCGGGATCAGGAAGCAGTGTGTGATTCTGCTGAGAATTCTCAGTGCACATTCTAGTTTTATGGAGGGATTATCACATCAGGAGGAAGGCAAGAAAGGAAGAGGAGTGAGAGATTTACAGAGTAAAGGGGAGAAAGTGATTGATAGAGGGAGAAAGGAGAGAGATGAGGAGAAAAAGAGAATGGAGAAGAAGACATACAGGGTTATCCAAAGAGATCCGAATTGCTTGAGAAAGGTAACCGAACGCTGAAAATCAGAGTTCGGTTACCTTTCCTGGCCATTCGGCTATCCAGAGAGCAGGCAATTCGCCAAATACTGGCGAATTGCCTGCACATACGGTGCCTGTTCGGTGTCTGTTCGAGGGCAGTGAAATCCCCATAGAGAAGCACTGCTTCGGCTATTCAGAGAACACAAACCAGCAGTGAAAGGTTCCCCTAATGCCCTGTCATTCGGTGGTTTCATTCGGCAAATTTATTCAGGAGAATCCCATAGACTTCAATGTTAAAAATATTCCCGTTTTAATTCAATATCTAATAAACCGTTCATTATAAAATTCTGCAGCAAAAAGTCTCTTTATTCATTGATTTTTTAGGATACTTAAGCATTTTTCAGATTTTTTTTATTTTTTATTAAAGTCCGATTTTTTTTTTTTTTTTTTTTCAGTTTACTTATTTTTTGTAACAGCCCTCTTTATTATCATTCCTGGACCTCCTGTGAAAATTTCAGACATTTTTGCTCAGTAGTTTCTTGCAACAGCGTTTCATTTTCACGGATTCATACAAATGGTTTTTCTAATTTATTCACTGCCTCCTCTACGTCACAGCTGCTTCGGCTCTGTGTGATTCGGCTCCTGTTCGGCTTTTTCAAAGGTTAATCCAGATGTTTTTGCTTGTTTTCAGCATGCATTCGGTTAGTTTTCGTCAGGTTTGCGGCAGCTTTTCCTGCAATTCGGGGCCCTGTGGTGTTTGCTGAATACACCGCAGGGTCACCGAAATGCAATCGGCAAAAGGAACCGAATTAAAGAGAACGAAAAGACACCGAACGTGCGGTGACTTTTCGAATCTCTTTGGATAACCCTGATAGATACACCTGCACCTTCTGACTCTCAGTTGCCCGTGGGAGGAGGCGGGGAGGAAGAGCCATCACCGATGGACCCACCCAGTGGTGTATTTTGGCCTAGGCCGACCAGGCTCTTTCCAGGGGGCGGCGGCCCGCACTGGGTGGCCCCACCCCTAAAAAAAATATTTTTTTTTACTTTTGCAAAGTATTTTACCAGGAAGGATACATTGAGATTTCACTAATTTTCAAGTATGTCCTGGGTAGGCAAGGCCTAGGCTTTCACTTTCCAGAGAGCAGCAAAAAACCTCACCACTAAATTGGTTACTCACAGAGCACCGAAATGACGCCAACTTTTTGGTGTTCTGTAGTTCCCTGCACTTCGGAGAATAAAATTTCCCCACCCTGCAGTGAATTCACCATTCACCACAGGGTCCCCAAAGTGCATGGAGTCAGCCGCTGAATGCTGCCACCGCAAACCCGTGGCCTGCTGTTTTCAAAAGAACTACTGAACGAAAATGTCTGGAATTTACATATAAGATCCTATGATTGATAATAAAAAGTTCTGTTACAGAAAAAAGAAAAACTGCTATTAAAAAAAGGGGGCGAAATTTTGCCCAAAATAATCAGAAAAATTACTAAAAAGGTACTAAAAAAAATAATCAATAAATAAAGACTTTTTACTGCAGATTAAAATAATAAATGGTTTATTACATATTGCATAAAAACGGGAATATTTTTAACATTGCAACCTATGGGGTTCGCCTGAATAAACCTGCTGATTGAAACCACTGAACATCAGGGCATTTCACTGCCATTTTGCTGCTGTTTACTGTTCTCTGAATAGATTAACCATTACTTCTCTATGGGGATTTGCACTGCCTTCAAACAGCACCGTACTTGCTGGCAGTTCGCCAAACTTGTGTGTGAGCATATCACAGAGCAGTGGTGTACTTAGGGGAGTGGCGGAGGGTGGGCCGCCCCAGGTACCAGTGATTATTGGGGTGTCATTAGGGGGTACTAGGAGGTGCCACTGTCACTGTATATCAGCTTTGAGCTGTGTTCTCAAACAACGAGCAGCGGAGCAGGGCGTTTGCATACGGAATAAAATCGAATAGAATAAAAATCCCCCTCTCCTCCCTCCATAGCTCCTCCCCTGCCCCGCAGCAGCTCTAGAAGAGGGGAGGGGGATGTGATTTGTGTGCAGAGAGAGAAGATGACCGTAAATGGCAGGTAAGGGGGGGTGTATCAGCAGAATATGAAGCCCTGTCTGCTTACTGCTGTTTAAAGTGGACCTTTCCTTAACCAGCACTGCAGTGATAGAAATTTGTCATTGAGCTGCCTGGCTCCTGGTGAGGCTGCGTGCGTGCAGGTCACGCGGTCCGGCCAGTCAGGTGGTACTGAGTCTCAGTACCACATGACTGGCTGAACCACGTGAAACGCACGCAGCTGCCCGCCCTTTCATTAACACAGACTCTATTCTGGACTGAACACCCACCGGGAAGGGAATCAAAGCTACAGTGCACCCTCTGGCAGTGACACCCCACTGCTGACAAGATAGCTCCACGCACAGGCACAGCCGCAATCCTAACGTGGCCTGGGGGGACCTCCTGCTGAGTCCTTACACAGTCCTTGCTGACTCTGCACACAGCCCTACCACGGACGGAGGCCGGTAAATATAGAATAAATAATTGCTGTGTGCTCATATACACTCGGTTTGCTGGGAGTTTCATTGCAGTGGATTCTGATGCACTCATACACACCAAACATTGCATTGCTGGGAGTTTTATTGCTGTGGATTCTGTGATACACACTGCATATTACTGTGAGTTTTATTGCCCTGGAGCTCTGGGATATGCTCATACACACTGCACATTACTGTGAGTTTTATTGCTGTGCAGTTCTGTGATATGCTCATACACAGTGCACATTTCTGTGGGTTTTATTGCTGTGCAGCTCTGATATGCTCATACACATTGCCCATTTCTGTGGGTTTTATTGCTGTGCAGCTCTGTGATACGCTCATATGCAGTGCACGTTTCTGTGGATTTTATTGTTCAACCAATTAGAGTGGCTGTGATCCAGTATACTTGACATGCGTGGCTGTTCTTTGTAAAAATGCTTGAATTTAAACATTTCATAATTTTCTTTATCTCAATAGATACATTTGAAATGGTATACAAAATATACAAGTAGGCACTTGTTATCCACTTTTAATATAAAGAGAGGAAAAGGCGGAGCTCTAAGAGGAAAAGGTGGAGCTTAAAGAGGAAGGGTATGGATTAACCAGGAGGAGGTGTGCCCTTGACAGGAAGGGATGCCTCAAATTTAAATTGGGGGTGCACGAGTTTAGTCAGGCCTAGGGCAGCAGAAAACCTAAATACACCAGTAGACCCACCACACCACTCCCACAGTCAGTCATTGGCAGAGTGGGCGGAGTGTGCAGCCCTGCGTTTTGAAGGAGAGGACCGCGTCGCCGGGGGAACGAATGATGTGTAAGTATGCGGGTCCCAGGCGGCGCGTGGCAACTGAACCTGTAGCTGAGGGGGCTATCCTCGCTTCCCTCACTAGCAACTGTGCACCGGAAGTTCTGACATGCAGTTGCTGGTGAGGGACCCAGAGGTAGCGACGCCGCCTGGGAACCGCTGCTGCAGGTAAGATGCATCAGCGAGTCCCAGGCATTAGAGAGGCCTGGGGTCACTTGCCCCGCGACCCAGTCCGCCCCTGTTTGCGACCAACTTTTGGATGGCAACCCACTACTTGAGAAACACTGATCTAAAGCAGAGGATCACTGATGCCATTGCCACCTTGATGAGGGCTACAGCCAACATGGCAAGAAATCGAGTACAGTCTTGATTTGCTTCGTGCAACTAATGGTGCCCATATAGAGGGGTATTAAATGAGGCAAAAAAAACCTTAAATATATACAGTACGTCTCATTTTTTAATAATTTTCTCTTATTCGTCCTTTCATTTGCCTTTGTAATACATTTTTCAAATTGTAAAGAGACTTTTTGGACACCCTGTACTTTACCTCAGGATTCAATAGTATATCTAGCATTATTTGAGAAAATATAATATAATAGACAACAGAAGGGGACACTTTATTAACAACTTGAAACAAGTGAAACCCAAACAAATTTAAAAAGTAATAGAAAACATAGTTGAGAAGATTTTATTAATGAACTTGTACCTGAAACCTAAACTAAATCAAGATATTCTGCCGCGCACACATTGCATCATTTTAGTCTCTTCGATTTATTGCATCAGTCTGAACTTGAATGACATTTTGAATTGCAGAGCACATTTCTCTTAACACTAACACATTTCTTAGTATCGCACTTTCAGGGTTAAACGCTGGCAATCCGGGGGGGGGGGGTAAATCAGACAGAGGCAGGAGAATATTCCTAGGTAAAGCTACTCCTGCTGCTGTTATAATGGGCATCCATGATAATGGCCAAAATATTACAAGCGTCTCCATGTCCTTTTCACACTCAAGAACTTAAATCCAAACTGTAGCCACTTTTTTATTACTATTGAGTTAATGGGGGGGTTATGTATTTTTAGTTTTGTTAAAAACTAAGGACACTATTCCATAGTTGGTGCAAATTAGCATCTGGATATTTAATCGTTAGCGCTTGGTGAAGTAAGTTAAACGTCTGCCTTCTATATTGAAATCCGGACGCTACAGTTGGGTGAAAATGTTTTGTGCCTCGCAGCTTGCCCGAGTTTACTGTACTTAAACTTTTCCTATACCTAACATGGGGAGTGCAATATTTTTTTAGCAACAAGTTAGGTTTTTCAAAATGCTGGCTCAAATTACCATTGGGATGCACAAGACAAAATTTTAGGGAGTCCTAAAGCCGGTGTTAAAAGATTATGCAAAATCATTTAATACCCCCCTAAAGGCGAGAAGGGTGGCCTGATCTGCCGCTTCTTCTTGCCTCGATCAGAGTGAGACTAAGAACAAATATCTCCGTGTCCCTCCGCATCACTGCGGAATCTCACGAGAGAACGCAGGGCTCATGACCCGTAAGCACTATCCTCCATGGAGTCCTGGAGGTGATACAGTGGTGCGGAAGTGCTACCGCGAGTATCCCTGCAGTAATCGCTGCGTTTCGGGGCGAGATGTGAGCTAGTGCTTGCCCATGAATACCATGTTAACATGGGGACGCTATGGGAAAATCTGCAGGCACAGATTTTCACCGTTATCGTCCCATTGTTAGCATTAACTACAGAACAGGGCCCTAAATTGTTACCCCGGGTATTTAATATATACTTATTTTTATATATACAGTTGTGTTCAAAATTATTCAACCCCCACTGAAATTGAGTGTTTTGGCTAGTTTGACATTGATTTTGATCATTCAGTCATCTTGCTTACAATTAAATCAAAGAGGCACGTGTAGGTCAGACAAATATAACATAACATTTATAATGAAATAACCACAAATGTCTTTTCTGTGCTCACATCATTATCAGTTTTATTCAACCCCCAAGTGACATTCAATCTTAGTACTTAGTACAACATCCTTTTACAGTTATAACAGCTTTTAAACGTGAAGCATAGCTTGACACAAGTGTCTTGCAGCGATCTACGGGTATCTTCGCCCATTCGTCATGGGCAAAAGCCTCCAGTTCAGTCACATTCTTAGGCTTGCGCACTGCAACTGCTTTCTTTAAGTCCCACCAGAGGTTCTCAATCGGATTTAAGTCAGGTGACTGCGATGGCCACTCCAAAATGTTCCAGCCTTTAATCTGCAACCATGCTCTAGTGGACTTGGAGGTATGCTTGGGATCATTGTCCTGTTGAAAGGTCCAACTTCTCCCTAGCCTCAGGTTTGTGACGGACTGCATCACATTGTCATCCAATATCTCCTGGTACTGAAGAGAATTCATGGTACCTTGCACACGCTGAAGCTTCCCTGTACCTGCAGAAGCAAAACAGCCCCAAAGCATGATTGACCCCCCACCATGCTTCACAGTAGGCAAGGTGTTCTTTTCTTCATAGGCCTTGTTCTTCCTCCTCCAAACATAGCGTTGATCCATGGGCCCAAACAGTTCTAATTTTGTTTCATCAGTCCACAGAACACTATCCCAAAACTTCTGTGGTTTGTCCACATGACTTTTGGCATACTGCAGTCGACTCTTCTTATACCGTCTGGGAGTTCTGGCATGGAGGCCTTCATTACGCAGTGTGCGCCGTTTTGTCTGAGCTGAAACTTCAGTACCCACATCTGACAAATCTTTTCTCGGTTCCTCAGCAGTCACACGGGGACTTTTCTCCACTCTACGCTTCAGGTAGCGCACAGCAGTCGAAGTCAGCATCTTCTTTCTGCCACGACCAGGTAGCGTTTCAACAGTGCCCTTTGCCTTGAATTTGCGAATGATGCTTCCTATTGTCTCTCTTGGTATGTTTAACATCTTTGCAATCTTCTTATAGCCATTGCCCTTCCTGTGAAGAGTAATCACCTCTTCTCTTGTCTGTCACGGTTCCCAGATCCCACCACGCAGTACTTAACACCCCACACTCCACAGAGCCCAGAAGCTACCAACAGAATAGCCGTGAAAGATCTCTAACTGTCTGGTCCTTAGAATTGGCCAGGTAAACTAGCTAGACAGAAAGGGTTAACAACACAGGGAGTAGTCAGCCGAGCCAGAATCAGGAATACAGAGTTCAGATTGGTCAAATGGAATAGCCGGGTCGATATCAGAGCAGTGGCGTAGTACAAGAAAATGGTCTAGGGCAACAGAAGGCAGAATAGTCAGAAACAAGCAGAGGTCAATAACGGGTTAATTCAATATAGCAGTCAGGTACAAGGAGCTCAGGTATGGATAACCACGATCTGGCAACTGCTGAGAATACATTGAGGGTTTTTAAAGACCTTCACCAGGCCACGCCCCCCACTCAAGCCGCGCCTCATGCAACCACCTTCCTGCCTGTCTCCATTTAAACCGGGCATTGGTCAGCGAGCAGCATCAGACATGCTGCCCTCAAGCACACAGGTAGGGCTGGAAGCTCCCAACGTTACAGTACCCCCCTCTCCACGGGAGGCCACCGGACGACCAACAGGACGAGCGGCAGGACGACCACCAGGGCGATCGGGGTGTGAGGCATGGAACACCCTGACCAACCTAGAGGCAGACATGTCGGAAGCTGGAACCCAGGACCGGTCTTCTGGACCATAACCCACCCAATCGACCAAGTACTGCAGAGCGCCCCTGCACAGCCTAGAATCCAAAACCCTCCTAACCTCATACTCAGATTCACCATCAACCTGAATAGGTGGAGGAGGAGGAACGACCCGCGTGTACCTGTTGCACAACAATGGCTTCAGTAGGGAGGTGTGGAAGACGTTGTGCATGCGAAGATGTTTAGGAAGGGCAAGAGCATAAGCCACAGGATTAATGCGGCGAATGATCTTATATGGACCTATAAACCGAGGTGCCATTTTCATAGAAGGCACCCGCAACTTCACGTTCCTAGTGGACAACCAAACTCTATCCCCCACGTTATAGGAGGGAGCTTGTAACCTATGCCTGTCAGCCTTGCGTTTCTGGACAGCAACATTGCGCTCCATATTTTCTCGAATCTGTCTCCAAATCTCTTGCAGTTGAGTGAGATGGTCATCGAGAGCCGGGATGGCCTGTTCAGTAAACTGAAGTCGTAGAGCCGGAGGGAAAAAAACATAGATGGCAGAAAAAGGAGAGTGGCCAGTGGTCTCGTTAACGGCGTTATTACGTGCATACTCAGCCCAGGGCAACAACTCCGACCAATTGTCTTGTTGTTGTGTGGTAAAGCAACGTATGTACTGCTCGAGACCCTGATTTGCCCTCTCTGCTGCCCCATTGGTTTGTGGATTATATGCTGAAGAGAAGGCCAATCGCACCCCCATCTCTGCACAGAAAACCCTCCAGAAACGAGAGACGAACTGGGCTCCTCTGTCAGAGACTATTTCAGACGGAACCCCATGTATTCGTACAATCTCTCTAGCAAATACAACCGCCAGTTATTTGGCTGTAGGAAGCTTAGGTAGAGGGACAAAATGAGCCATTTTGGAGAAGCGGTCTACAACTGTCAGAACCACAGTATGACCCTTGGACTTCGGCAAGTCCACAATAAAATCCATAGATAGATGAGACCAAGGCCTCTTAGGCATGGGTAAAGGCTGCAATAGACCAACAGGCAAGGATTTACTGGTTTTGCTTCTGGCACAGACTTGACAAGCCAAAACAAACAGACGTACGTCCTGTCGCATGGTGGGCCACCAGAACTGTCTGGAGATACTGGTAAGAGTCTTAGTAATACCAGGATGACCTGCTGGTTTAGAATCATGAAACATTACGAGTAATTCTTGTCTTTCCTTTTCAGGTACAAACAACATATCTGGAGGCTTGTCAGGTGGAGCCCCTACTTGAACTGCCTGGAGGCGTTCCAGGAAAGGCGAGGAGACAGACAAGACTGTGGAAGCCACAATACGTTCAGGAGGAACTATAGGATTGTGGTCTTGTGTATTAGACTCATACGGGTCATATTGACGAGATAAGGCATCAGCCTTTACATTGCGGTCACCTGGTCTGTAAGTCAATACAAAATTAAACCGAGACAGTAGCAATGACCACCTGGCCTGTCTTGCGTTCAAACGTTTAGCATCCCCGATGTACGTAAGGTTCTTATGATCAGTAATTATCAATAAAGGGTCAAGAGTACCTTCCAACAAATGTCTCCACTCTGATAGGGCAGACACAATAGCAAGCAATTCTCTGTTACGGATATCATAATTGCGTTCTGCTGGTGATAATTTTCTTGAAAAGAACCCACAAGGATGTAGAGGTTTTCCTGGAGACTCTCTTTGAGACAGGACAGCCCCAATGCCTATCTCGGAAGCATCAACCTCAAGAACAAACGGAATCCTGGGATCAGGATGCCGTAACACAGGAGCGGAAGTGAAAGCTTGTTTGAGGGCTTCAAATGCTTGTTTGGATTGAGAAGACCAGATCTGGTTCTTCAGACCTTTACGTGTCATATTAATGATAGGGGAGGCTACAGCGGAATAATTCTTGATAAATCTCCTATAATAGTTGGAAAACCCCAGAAACCTCTGTATGGCCTTGAGACCTTGAGGGAGAGGCCATTCTGAGATGGCCGTGAGTTTAGAAGGATCCATCTTAAAACCTTCTGGAGTGATAATATACCCAAGGAATTTCACAGTAGTAATGTCGAATAAACACTTCTCCAGTAATTTTGCTAATACCTGTCTGACATGTGCATGGTGGGTTTTCAGATCGGGAGAGTAAATCAATATATCGTCTAGGTATACTATAACAAAGGTTTGTAAGAAATCTCTGAGCACATCATTAATAAAATCCTGGAATACCGGAGGCGGAGCTAGCTGTGGAAGCGAGCAGCAGCATTTTGGAGGAGCTCTGTGTCTACCACGGATTTTATTGCTTTTTTCGCCGTTTGCACTGCCCTGTGAGCTTCCCGGTTGGCTAGAGGGATCCTGGAGAGTTGAGGTACCTGATTTAGCCCTGAGTTTCGTGCCCGGGGACAGATTGCTGCCGGCAGCGCGATTTGGGCCTAGTCACAGCGGCCATCTTGGAAGCCTACTCGAGGCGTATTGAGATTCCCTCACCGCCCTGCGACCTCGTGCCAGCCCAGCATCTCCGGAACCATGCCTACCGGTCGTTCCCAGCGACGGGCCCCCCGACAGAGGGACATTCGGGATGTTTTGCGAGGTGGGTCCGCTTTTACGGGACTGACTGCTTCTTCCTCCCTCCCCCCGGGCTATGCTCCTCGGAGGCTGACAGCGACTATGAACCTCAGGGGGGTATTACTGGGATGCCCTGGCTTGCCCCGCAGTCACCGGCGTCTGACTCCCGACCCCTCTCGGCGGCTGCTAGGAAACGGGCACAGAAGAAGAGAAAATCAGCAATGCGGACATCGTCCGGGCAACACCGGACACAGAGGATATTTTTGATGGGGACCCGACTGAGATTCCCCTTACCTCCGCCAGTAATAGTGTGACCTCGGATCATCGGTCTGCAGTGGGGACGGGACTTCGACAGCAACAGGTGCAGGAGGAGGACGACCATCTCCCCTCCACGAAGGGGGATCTCCGCAGGATCTTGGAGGAGCTTCGGGTGATACGTGAGGTGTGGCAGCCTGAGGTGGCGGCGGTCCGCACGGAGATAGCGGCGATGCGTGCTCAGGTGAAGGTGGTACAGGAGACGACTTCTGCTGTGACAACGGAACAAACTCACCTGTCTGGTCAGGTTGCTGGTTTGCGATACCAAGTCGAACTTCTGACACGCTCTGTGGAGATGCTTGAAACGAGACACAGACGCCGAAACATCAGGGTCAGGGGTGTCCCAGACTCTATTACCTCCGACGCTCTGCCGTCCTACGTGACTCGTCTTGTGCTTCAGGTCACGGGGCTTCCCCCTGACACACCTGACATGCTTGGGTCGGTGTTTCGGGTCAGGAGACCTGCGACGAACCCACCTGGGGCTCCTCGAGACGTCGTAGTGGCCTTCCGTGAAGTGGCTTTCAAGGTCAAGGTTATGTCTGCTCCGGGCGCGAGGGATCCCGTACGCTTTGAGGGCTCCACTCTGGCCCTGTATCATGATCTCCCATTCCAGACCCTGATGGCTCGCAGGCGTTTTCGTGAAGTGACATCAGTTCTTCGCCGACAGGGTGTCCGATATCGCTGGGGTCTGGCAGGAGCTTTGGTGGTGACCCACGCAAATGTCCCCTATACCATCACGGATCCCGCGGTGGCTTGGATTGACCTTGCGGCTGCGGGCCTCTCACCAGATCCTCCGGACCCTCGACCGGATTGAAGGCTGGTTTCTATGCCCTCTACCTCTCCAGGTCTGAGCTTTACTGAATTACACCCCCTCCCCTGCATTTCTCTTATATGCTTACGTGTCCCTGGTCTCTAGCTTGGCCTAGTGCCTGGACTTTCAGGACGGTTCGTAATTTGTTTTGATCAGTCCCAGCCTGCATTGCATAGGGCTTTTGCTTTTTTGCCTGCACATGGTACTTTCTGCCTTTTTACTTATTTTTACCGCCCTGTCCTTCTTTGCGACGCATGTTTTTTGACCAGCTGACCGTAGTTACCTTGGCCGGCCTTAAGTGGCTGCATTTATACATGTTTGATTTCCCACCTTGATGAGACCCCCCGTCTAGGGATGGATTTTTCTGCTAACATATTGCTATCCTTAGATTTTTCGATTCGCTGTTTTTACGATGACACTTTTTTGGCCATGTGTGGTTTCCGTTGCTTGTTATGTCTTCTTGTTTGGCCCTGCGAGGTCATCCATTATTTTACAGTATGATGTAATGCTGACTTATTTCAAAATAAAAAACTTTAAATTTAAAATCCTGGAATACCGCTGGAGCATTACAAAGACCGAAAGGCATGACCAAGTATTCATAATGCCCACTCCTGGTGTTAAATGCTGTTCTCCACTCATGCCCCTCTTTTATACGTATCAGGTTGTAAGCTCCTCTTAAATCAAGTTTTGTGTATACTGCTGACCCCCTTAACCTGTCGAACAGTTCTGATATGAGAGGATAGGGTACACGTTCTTAATGGTGATCTTGTAAGCCCCCTATAATCGATACACGGGCGTAAATCTCCCTCTTTTTTAGACACAAAAAAGAACCCAGCCCCTGCTGGAGAAGAGGAATGTCGGATAAAACCTCTCTCAAATTCTCCTTTATGTACTCTTCCATAATTTGGTTCTCCTTTATGGAAAGAGGATATACTTTGCCTCGAGGAGGCATGGTACCAGGATGAATATCTATGGCACAATCATATGGTCTATGTGGAGGCAGTTTCTCTGCCTCTTTTATCAAATACAGCCCTGAGGTCGGCGTATTGGTCAGGAACCTCTGTAGACAATGGAGGAGCTGTGGGTGTGTTCAGGGCACCAACATGCTGAATGGGTATTAAACAAGTCCCAAAACAAGCAGGACTCCAAGACAGTATCTCTCCCTTAGCCCAATCAATAACAGGATTATGTTCCACCAACCAAGGGAAACCAAGTACAACAGGATTGGAAGGTGAATGGATAACTTGAAATATGATTTCTTCTTTATGCAAGAGACCAGTGGTAAGAACCACTGTAACCGTATCGTGAGTAATCCTAGGGCAGGATAACGGTCTGCCGTCTATGGCTTCGACGGCTAAGGGTGTCTCTCTTACAACCAGAGGTAGAGAAATGGAAGAAGCGTAGTTAACATCGATAAAGTTGCCAGCAGCCCCAGAATCCAAAAAAGCGGTAGTATGTGTGGTCTTGGTCTCCCAAGCCAAGGATACTGGTAACATAAGTTTAGTGTCTTTGACAGGAGACATGCACGTCACACCCAAGGCCTGTCTCCTCAGCTGCCTTAGGTGCGGTAGTTTTCCGGCTTATCATGCATTTTAGGACGAGTAGGACATTGAAATCATACATTACCCCCCAAACCACAATACAGGCACAATCCCTCACGAAAACGCCTTGTTCTCTCTTCCTCTGTAAGCCTAGTACAGCCTAGTTGCATAGGCTCAGAGGGAGGAGATAACTCTCTTGGTGGTGCCTGAAAGACAGGGGCCAACCTAGGTAACGGTCTCTTGGGCTTCTCTCTTGGAGTCCTTCTGTCCCTTATCTGATTATCCAGATCTATACAATAATCAATGAGTTCACACAATACCTCAGGTAGTTTACGTGGAGCCAATTCATGCATCAATGACTCTGATAACCCCTCCATAAAAGCCAGAACCAGTGTCTCATTTGTCCAGTTCACATCAGAGATCAAGGTTTTAAATTCTATGGCATAATCAGAAACAGTCCTGTTCCCTTGACGTATGCGGAACAAGGATTTGCCAGCTACCGTGGCCTTTCTGGTAGGATTAAATGTACGTTGTAACTCGGCTATGAATTCTTTATAGTCCCATATGATAGGCTTCTCTGCCTCCCATAACGGAGTCGCCCATGTCAATGCTCTGCCAGACAGATGATTAATAATGAACCCCACTTTGGCAATGTCAGAGAAAAACATCTGTGGATTTAATTTAAAATGAATATCCACATGGACCAAAAATCCCCGGCACTCTGAGGGAGTACCGTCAAACCTCATAGGAGCGGTCATGTGTACCTGGGATGTCTGAACGACAGGGGACACAGGTATATCAAGCGGGGGTGCAACCCCAGCTGGTTCCAGGTGAGCCGTACGAGTCAGGATAGTTTGTAAGGCAATAGCAAACTGATCCATCCTATGATCCTACTCATCCTGTCTGGATACAAAGTTAGCCAAGTGCTGTGTTAAGTCTGCGGGATCCATAGTGGCCAGATCGTAATGTCACGGTTCCCAGATCCCACCATGCAGTACTTAACACCCCACACTCCACAGAGCCCAGAAGCTACCAACAGAATAGCCGTGAAAGATCTCTGTCTGGTCCTTAGAATTGGCCAGGTAAACTAGCTAGACAGAAAGGGTTAACAACACAGGGAGTAGTCAGCCGAGCCAGAATCAGGAATACAGAGTTCAGAATGGTCAAATGGAATAGCCGGGTCGATATCAGAGCAGTGGCGTAGTACAAGAAAATGGTCTAGGGCAACAGAAGGCAGAACAGTCAGAAACAAGCAGAGGTCAGTAACGGGTTAATTCAATATAGCAGTCAGGTACAAGGAGCTCAGGTATGGATAACCACGATCTGGCAACTGCTGAGAATACACTGAGGGTTTTTAAAGACCTTCACCAGGCCACGCCCCCCACTCAAGCCGCGCCTCATGCAACCACCTCCCTGCCTGTCTCCATTTAAACCGGGCATTGGTCAGCGAGCAGCATCAGACATACTGCCCTCAAGCACACAGGTAGGGCTGGAAGCTCCCAACGTTACATTGTCTTCCTGGACCATTCTCTTGACTTCACCATGTTTGTAACCACACCAGTAAATGTCTAGAAGGAGCTGAGTATCACAGTCATTTTAAAGCTGCCTAATTGGTGCTTAGTATGCTTTATTGCTGCTCCGTGACATCCACAGGTGTTTTCAATACCTGATTGAAAACACTTGAATGAACCTCTGTTCTTCAGAGTGGTAGTCTTTAAGGGGTTGAATAATTGTGTCAATGAAGAATTCACAAAAGAAACATTTACTACTGTATTACAAAACCAATTGATGTCATTTTAGTTGCATATGGTTCTTTAACCACTTCGATGCTGAGGACGCGCTCAGCGCGTCCTCAGCATTCCCGCTGGTATGCGGAGGACGCGCTGAGCGCGTCCTCCCATTGGGGTCAGCGTTCGGCCGAGTTCCGGCCGATCGCTGGCCCCCCCGGTGCGGGCTGACATCCTGGATGTCAGCCGCGCATCCGGGACCACAGCCGCCCGAATTAGGTGTCATCGCGGCAGCGCGATGACACCTAATTCAGGCGCCCCCCCGCATGTGCGGAGGAGGCGCCTGAAAGGGAGGGGGGAGGTCCTTCGGACCTCTCTCCCTCCCGATCGGCGCTCTGCGGGGGTTAACCCAGGCATCACTTGGAAGGGCACAGCCTGCCCTTCCAAATGATGCCTGGCATTAACCCCTGGGGAGCTGGATCGCGAATCGGCGCTGAAAAGCACCGATTCGCGATCCTTTCCCGGAGCTGGCCGACATCTTGGATGTCGGCCAAGCCTCCGGGAACTCCCCCTGAGGACTGGCGTCATCGTGCGTAGCACGATGACGCCAGTCCTGGACTTAACCCTTAACTGCCACCAACGGTGGAGATAGGGAGTTCATTGGAACTCCCTATCTCCCGATCCGTGGCAGTTAGGGGTTAAATTTTGGTATGGTTGGATCGGCCAGAGCATGGCCGTTCCAACGATACCAAACATGAAAGTGAAAAATTTTGTAAAAAAAAAAAAAAATGAAAAATAAAAATAAAAATTTAAAAAAAAATTATAAAAAAAAAATAAACACTTTTTTTTTTTTTTTGCTTTGTTAATGCAGCAATATTGTTCCCATTTCAATTATAATGTGAACAATGATGCTGCACTAACGATTTTTGTATGCGGTGCGTTTGTTAAAAATCGCGTAATTTTCCCCCAAAAAAATGTAACGAGACCCCATCTCTAATTTTTTTAACAAGCGCACCCCATACAAAATATAACCGCAATTGCTCGCATGTTAAAATGTGAAAAAAAACACTTTACACATTGTAAATTATTGAAAATACATATTTTATTGCATTTTTTGTTATAATATACAGACATGACATAACGTATACATAATAATGACATATTATGAATCTACCGAGTTTGACGGAGAGAACGATATATAATATGTCTGGGTAATATACTAAAATAAGCCTTCAAAACACGTTTAAACATGATGAGCAAAACCGGTAAAAATGACCTCAGCACAGGGGCGGGAAAAGCCTCAGCAGCGAAAGGGTTAAAAAGTCCTTGTAGGATTTCATTCTGAATACAATTACAAATGTACACTAAATTCCCTAAAACCCTTTACAGCATTGGGGGTTGAATAATTTTGAACACAACTGTACATGTGTGTGTACAAAATATAGGTTCATAGGGTGTATAGAGGGTATTATAGGGGTATAGAGGTTGCTATGAGAGGGTTAACTGTTGTTTGGTTTATTAGGCTTGCAGTGGTATGGTGTTGTAGTAAACGCTCATTCTGTAGCTTTGAGATGACATAGGGAGAGCAAGTGGCCCTTATGCCATTAATCTGTTATTCTCCAGTTTTGTAGTACAGGGTAGTGTAAGATCGTAACATGCATAATCGGCACAATGTTGCGTGACCCCATACTCGGTGTAGGTTGAACCCAGCTTTTCAGCCTGGATCTCCCCATAGTGATGTATTCAGATTGCAGCGCAATTCAATGCATTATGATTCTACAAGGGGTTATTCTGAGAGAGCCGAACTGGCCCCGAAATTGCACCGAACAGGGAATTTTCCCATATGGTGCAACTTCGTGGCCATTCGGCTATTCAAAAGCTGGCAATTCACCAAATATTGGCGACTTGCCAGTGAAATACGGTGCCTGTTCGACGGCAGTGAAATCCCCCATAGAGAAGCAATGGTTAACCTGTTCAGAGAACACTGAACACCAGTGAAATGTCAGAGAAATGACCTGATGTTCGCTGGCTTCATTCAGCAGGTTAGTAAGGCGAATCACAAGGTTTCAATGTTAAAAATATTATATACATATATTTTGTTCAATATCTATTAAACCATTTATTCTATAAATTTGCAGCAAAAAGTCTCTTTAGATATTTACTTGTTAGGATTTTTTGAGATTTTCTTCAGCAATTTATTTTTAAAATAGCTGTATTTTTTACTATAACAGACCTTTTAGTTATTATCCATAGGACCTCATTTATAATTTTCAAGCATTTTCATTCAGTAGTTTCTTGTTAAACACATTTTTAAAGTTGCTGTTTTTTTTTTACCTGTCCGACAGCTTCTCTGCTTTTTTCTGTGACATTTGGCAGTCCGTTCGGCGGGTCGTTGGCTGTATTGGGCGATCTGTTCGGTGGGTAATTGGCGGCTTGCGGGTGCGTTTGGCAGCTGTCCAGTGTGTTTGCGGCAGCTGTCCGGCGGGTTGGCGGCGGCATTTGGCATCCGATTCACTGCACTTTGGGGACCTGCGGTGAATGCTGAATTCACCGCAAAGTCAGCAAATCGGACTTGCCGAAGTGAGGCAAATCAGAGATGTTTTGGTGCTCTCTGAATAACCCTGACAGTGTTTGGAGTGTCCCTTTAGGCTAGGGTCAGACGAACGCATTCTGTGCGTCCGTGTACAACGGACGTACTTTCTGACTGACGGCAAGGTAGTGGCCACACGGTCCGTTTTTGTGACTGACGTTTTTTTTCACTGATGTAGAAGGGAAATAAAATTAATATGAAAAACCATTTTGTCCGTCAAAAATGCAGTCCGTCTGACTACGTTCCATCACTCACACACAAAGCTATGCGGACGTTGCGGACGTGGCGCACTTGCCTAACTTGCGTCCATTTGCTGCATCCGTTGTGCGTGCGCAGTTCTGTGCGGACGTACTTCCTGAGTGGGTCTCTATTGATCATAATTGTATGCTACCACGGACGTTAAAATGTGCGGCAACACGGACGTGATGACTGTGCTCGTTTGACCCGAGCCTTCGGTGAATTGATGAAGGACATTCAAAAACCAAACCAGTAGGATTTCCACTTAATAAAAAAATGATGATTCTCTCCAGCACATAGCATCGCTAACACAATGGTACCGCCAAGAATTTCTTAACGCCTTGAAATTATGGTCTAAAAATATTTATTAAACATATAATTATCACATCCACAATGCAGTTTTACAATAATAGTTGGTTTTGATATTTTTAATCCGATACACTTAGAGACATTCTAGCCACCATGACCACATTATTTTAATTAAATTGTCGTGCGTGCCCCACCATCTACCCCACCAAAGCCGCACATTAGGGACCGTGAGAGCACTGCAAAGTGTTGGTCACCTCTCAACCCCAAAGCCTGCCAAGCATCTCCAGCTGAACAATGGTTTTGATCCATTTTAGTGTATTGAAACAAAAATGCTCATGGAATACCTCTCAATACTTTTGTCTTTTTAGCCTATGTCAGTGTTACCCTTCCTTGGTCCTCGTGACCCTCTGACACTCCAGGTTTGCCAGATATCTGAAGCACAGCACAGGTGATATGATTTGCTGCTCAGTGATTGCAGAATTCAGCCTGCATTTCCCCAAGGGAATCCTTAAAATATGGCCCATTAGTGGCCCCTTGAGGAAAGGTTTGGGAAACACTGGCCTGGAGTGTCCATTTAAAGCCTGTTTCTCATTATCATAAATTCTGCATTTCATTTTAATATACACATAGCAACGGGTAGGTAGTGCACAATATAACTATGCTTGATGCTGTGATGAATGCTCCAGGAGGATTTTACATTACAACATCAAACAAAATAAGAAAGCATTATACAAGGCCACAGTACAATGTGCTGCTCGTTACGTGCATATACCAACCTCAGAGGGTTTCACAAAGGCGATAGAAAAATGATACATTGTGAGAGTTTTGCTTTTGTAAGCAAATTGAACCAAGTGTGTGTTATTGCAAAGGCCAAGATTAAATTGAATTTAAAGCCTATATTAGCTAAATTGGATCAGAGCAAAGTGAATTGTTCGTGAGATGAATACAAATCATTAAGAATAAAACCGTGGTCTGAGGATTATCTTCGTGCTACGCCTACATATGATTATAATATTTATGATCTCTAAGAATGTTATAGTAAAAGGAACACAGCAAGGTGTAGGTGACCCTTAAAATGCGTTGTTATTATTATTATACTTTATTTATAAAGCGGCAGTATATTCTGCAGCGCTGAACAATGGGCGCAATATAGACAAGGTTACAATACATTGAGACTGAACAACATTTTGACAAAACAGTACATGAGGAAACAAGGGCCCTATTCCCGTGGGAACCTACAATGTAGAAGGGTTGGGGTGGAAACAGGAGGTGAGGACTGCAAGGTGGGAATTATGGACTGCAAGGTGAGAGTGAGGGACTGGCTGGGGCAGTGAGATGTATTAGTCAGGTGGTAGGCTTGCCTGAATAGGAATGTCTTAAGGGAGCGCTTGAAGGAAGGGAAACTACGGGAAAGTCTGACAGTACGAGGGAGAGCGATCCAGAGGATGGGGGCTGCGCGTGAGAAATCCTGCAGTCTATCATGGGAAGAGGTGATGCGGGGAGAAGCTAGGGGCAGGTCACTGTTTGTCCTTAGGGAGCGGGCTGGGGTGTATTTGGTGACTAGTGAGGACAGGTGGGAGCTGAGTTAGTGACAGCTTTGTAGGTCAGGGTAAGGATTTTGAATTTAATTCTGCAGTGGATGGGGAGCCAGTGAAGGGACTCGCAGAGGGGAGCGGCAGAGACAGAGCGGCGGGTGAGGTGGATGAGCCCGGCAGAGGCATTCAGAATGGATTATAGGGGGGAGAGGCAGGAGAGAGGGAGACTAGTTAAAAGATTACTACAATAGTCAAGTTGGGAGATTAAAACAGCGTGGATGAGTTGCTTTGTGGTGTCAGCGGTATGAAATGGTCAAATTCTGGAATTATTACGTAATTGGTAGCGGTAGGAGGAGGAAAGAGCAGAGTCAAGTGTAACTCCGAAACAGCGAACCTGGTTTGATGGGGAGATAGTGATACCATCGACCAAGATAGAGAAGTCAGGAGGTAGGGAGGCATTAGAGGGAGGAATTAGTAGGAGCTCAGTCTTCAACTTGTTAATCTTTAGGTGGTGAGAGGCCATCCAGGAGGAAATGCCAGATAAACAGTCACTGACTTTGGAAAGGACAGGAGGAGAGAGATCAGGGGTAGAGGGGTAGATCTGAGTATCATCAGCATAGAGGTGGTAATTAAAGCCAAAACTGTTAATGATTTTGCCCAGGGAGCAGGTGTAGATAGAGAAGAGCAGAGGACCTAGGACAGAGCCTTGAGGTACACCAAGTGATAAAGGCAATGAAGAGGAGGAGTTACCAACAAATGACATATATAATATGGCTATCTCTTAAGTCAAATCTAGTTGCTTTACATTGTCAGCAGAGAACCAAACTGACCAGGAACTGTTACAGCCAATAAGGACGCTCTCTTTTCTAGTATGCAGTCTGACCAAACAGCAACAAACAAAGGGGCGTAGGAATAAGTGCATGAAAACAACACCCCCCAAAAAATCCACACAGCTCACCAGTATTTTACTTGTTGGATAAGTCAGTCCAATTGCGTCCGATTTTCTATAAGGTTAGGCTTAGTATTGGGGTTACAGGTGATTTTAGGATTACTTTTAAGGATTCAAGATATTGCACCTACAGATACTTTGACATTTTCTACACAATCATTCCTCCTTTTTTTAACGGCAGAATCGGTTGGTTAACCCTAACCTTGAAAATAATCCAAACCGTAAACCAAGCACAAGCATTAACTCTAAATGAAACTCGAAAATTGACACTATCACTATTTATGCACATTACTCAAGTCAGAAAATGTATACAATATATCAAATAATTTTTTTAGTGATACAAAAATAGAGTAGCATATTTGAGGAATTCTCGGGGCCCTATCACCTGGTGTGAGCTAAAACGACATCTCTAATGGAAAAATCTAGCACGAGTCGCTAAGGCTAGGGTCAGACTGAGGCAGTGCGAACGCGCGTTCTGGCGCACTTAATCACGGCCGTGCTAGCAGCAGATGACGGGCAATGACGGCCAATATACGAAGTACGGTCGCACAAAAGTCCGGCCGCGCAACGCAAGTGGAAAATGAACGCATTTTTTCGAGAACGTTAAACCACTAGTACTGACGTACAGAGTGCGCTGCGTCCGCTAGCGGCGTGTGTGCGTGAATTGGAGACATCAGACGCTGCTAATGTCCGGCCAACATAACGTCCAGATGCAAGAAGTGCTTTATTGATGATCCGTACAAAATCACGGATGAAACTGCGCATCGTATGACCGCTATTGCGTATTCCGTGAAAAAATACGTCCATTCTTCGAACGCACATTTTCACGGACAACGTGAAAAATGCGTTAGTCTGACCCTAGCCTAAAATGTAGCGCCTGACAACCCACCAACAGATCACCTTGTCCGCGGCAGTCCGTGTACAAAGTTGTTTAGCGCACGCTATGGAAATACTAAGACCTGGGCTGAGACCCAGCGCTAATGTGGTTATCTACAGGACAGAACAGTTTTTTTCCAATGCAGCAGAGAGCCGGGCCATACCTATCCTCTGCCCTCACAAACTTGTATAAGTATGAACACATCCAGCGTAGAGCCCTCACACCCCTGCATTATAAAATCCTCCAAGGTGGCCGTATTATCCATGTGTAACGGTAGCTATATCGCTTCCCCAAAGAGTAGCGGAGTTGAGATCCTTAAGGGCAACAATACTTTCTTGATTAACACAGAAATTGCATAAAATACAGGTTGTAATTCAAAAACCAGGGACAAAGGACTAGCTGAATTGCCTCTAGGCTCCGAGGGTTTCGAGACCGACAGAAAGCCTAGGACACGCTCAAAAACACCATACGTGGAACGACAGTCCGTGAAGTATTCAAGGTGCAGGGCAGTCAGATGCAGAAAGCAATCAATCTGGTAAATACTTGAGATTAGCAGATACCTGGTGACTCTCGGAAGGTACTGACTTGCATACAGGATTGTTATTGCTAATATGTACAGAGATGCGATTAGAAATAACATTAAACAGAAATAAACAATCGTATGTTATCATGGTCTTTGCAAAAACATTAACATGAGTAGTAGCCTGGGTAAAGGGACCCCAGAGAGTTACAAACGATACCCCAAAACGTGATGGGACAGGACCCAAACAGCGAGCGATCAACCCAGCAACCAGCATGTGGTTAAATCACTAAAACACGCAAACAGTGTAATATACACGATAGAGAGAGAGTAGTCAAAGCCAAGCCGGGTCAAATAACAGGAGCAGGAATCTCATACAAAGCAGGGTCGTCAACAGTAAATTCAAACAGATTCAGGAAGTAGCGGTGCGTGAAGTAAACTCCACAACAGGGCGACGAGGCAACTCCTCGAGCCCTATTTTAAAGCCGGTGGCTCCTGGTAACCACACCTGACCCCGTCCCCTCAGATGCGATCTGCCAGCAGAAAGTGCTGGCACCCGGCCAGCCAGCAGTCCCCCTTCTTGCGCAGACCCCCCAGGGGGCTCAGCAGGGGCTGAGGATGTAACACCATGTTTATATGCACACATATATTAATTGAGGCTGATGGGCATTGCATGATAAATGCCACCCAACAGCATGTAGAATCATACAATGCATTTAATAGGAAGGCCATGTGAGCAACAATAATTTCCCCACTGCAGCATATAAATAATACATGTTTCAGGGCAAGACTCTTAGCAGTTAGGATAAATGTCAAAAGAAAAGGCTTATCCTTGCAGTACCTGGTAGTCTGCTGCCAAAATAAGTAGGATCACTTTATTCCTTTTGGTACACAATACTATGCCAAGTAACTGCTCCTGATGAAGCTGATTAACAGCGAAACGCGTTGAGCTTGACGCTATGACAAAATTTATTTTACTTACTTTGGCGGCAGGCTGTCTTCAAGGTACTGCAAGGATAAGCCTTTTCTTTTGGCATTTATCCTAACTGCTAAGAGCTTATTGACTGTGTGCTTTGTGTAGCCGAATCTCTGAACACAGGTATAGGCACTTATAGCTGGACAAAGCAGCCTTTACTGGGCGATGTTCAATTTCTTCTTGCCCATTTACTATACCCACAAACCCAAGAAGGCCTGTTTCCTACTACTTTCTTAGTGAGCATACTGCAATTAAGCACTGTCTATCAAGCACTCGTAGTCATTTTTTCTTAGACAAAGCAGTCTCTACCTGGAAACCAACCTTCCTTTTTTGTCCTTCTAGTTTAGGTACTGACCCTTGAGGGCCTCTTCCCGACTATAGCCATTACCGCATTGATACACTGTATACCACAGGTGCCCCACAATGTACACTGTACAGCCTCCCCTATGAATACAGATACAAGTATTCGTACTTCATAAGGTACAGTTAGCGCAATACCCCAATTGACTCTTCCTGCTCTTGAAAGGCACACACATCTAGCAACAAAACCATGCGTATTTACCTCTGTGTGCCCTAGGACTGGTATATAACCTTATGGTAGTCATGCTGCCTTTCGGCTATTCGTTTTGTATTATCGTCTTTCACCGTATGTGTTTGTTATGTTATTATTATTATTATTCTTTATTTATAAAGCGCCAGCATATTCCGCAGCGCTGTACAATAGGCAAAGTATAGACAGGGTTACACTACAATACATTGATGTGATGTGATTTATGCCCACCATTGTTTTTGTGATACAGTGCAATTCTCCCATTTTTTTGCACACTAGCTCATGTGGTGCCTATGCTCCACTCCTTTTTAGACTTTTCATTAAAGGTTATATTTTACTAATTGGATATTTTGAATAGTGCAGTCTCTAGACTTCATTACCTGAATTCTAAGATCACCTACTAAAGAATCGTTCTTATGGTAACGGTGCGCTGTACCTTTTTATTATGTATTCTATTAAAAGTGGTCTTGGATATCAGATGATTCGCCGTTGAAATGGCACACTGTTGCACCTGTCCCTAAGCTGTAGCACCTTTATTTGTAATGGAGAGCACTTTAGGACTTTCTCTCACTACTGTGAAACTTACAGGGTTATTCAAAGAGAATCGTAATGTCACCTCACGTTCACCGACTTTTCGTTCTCTTCAATTCGGGGCGATTTGGCAATCCCATCTCGGCTACCCTGCGGTGTATTCAGCAAGCACCACAGGGCCGTCGTAGTGCAGGGAAAGGCCGCCGCAATCCCGACAAACACTCACCGCAAAACCCGGCGAACGCGCACCGAAACCCGCAAAAACATCTTGAGTAACCCCGCCTAGCACGCCGGAGAAACCCAAGCAGCCACCGGAAAAACCCAACACCGCAGACGAATGGAGTGGAAAAAAAATAAAGCAAACAGTACGCTTGAATGTTTGCAAAGAAACTGCAGAACGAAAATGTCAGAAATTTACATATAAGATCCAATGAATGATAATAAAAAGGGCTGTTACAGAAAAAAGAAAAAACAATTTAAAAACAAACGGAAATTTTTTTTTGGAAAAAAATCCGGAAAAATCTATAAATAAAGAGACTTTTGACTGTAGAATATTATAATCAACGGTTCATTAGATATTGCATTAAAACGGGAATATTTTAAACATTGAAGCCTATGTGATTCGCCTGAATAAACCTGTCGAATGAAACCACCGAACAGCAGGGCAATTCGGCAACTTTTCACTGCTGGTTTTAGTTCTCTGAATAGACTGAGCATTGCTTCTCTATGGGGATTTCACTGCCCTCGAACAGGCAACGTCCAGGGCCAGGCACTGTATGTGCAGGCAATTTGCCAAGATTTGGCGAACTGCCTGCTCTCTGGATAGCCGAATGGCCAAGAAAGGTAACTGTACGCTGAATTTTACTGTTCAGTTACCTTTCGGCCACATTTCGGATCTCTTTGTATAACCCTGTTAGGGAATTTTGCATGTTTGAGCTGTGAGCTCACATGAGATCTTGTGGCTCAATTCTAGAGGTTTAAAGAATCTAGGGCAGTATAAATTAGTACCGGCTATGTGGAGTAGAGGTACCATCACTGCTCTATAACCGTGAAGACTGTGGAGACACAGGTTTGAATCCCAGCAAGAGCACCTCTCCAGTAAGTGTCCTTGGGCAAGACACCTAACAGTACATATTCGCCACCCAGGACATACTTGAAAACGAGAGACATCTCAATGTATCCTTCCTGGTAAAATACTTTTGTCAAAGAAAATTAGGATGTCCCGATCTAGCCATTTTACAACAATCGGCATTATGATGCCAAATCGACCCCCCCCCCCCCAAGTCTAGCATCTCAGCTGGATCCTTGAGCCTCTGCATGGACTTGAGGCCTGTTTCCATTTCATGGCTGGATTTAAAAAAACATACGTGTTAAGCTTGTAATTCCCTGCAGCCCACAGCTGGGGGACACCCAAAAACCACCTACAATACACAGATCTATAACAACATGCACAGGCGCAATTGTGCATATCACCAAAATCTCCCTCGGTATTTTAATCCATCTGCAAATCAATCAGATCAAAGGATAATATAGTGCAGTATTTTTATTACAACATTAAAAAATGTAAAATACAAAAAACAAACTCACAAACAACTAGCACATACAAAATGTGCATATGCGTTTTTGCCACAGTGGCTCAAACCTCCCAATCGTACACTCTCCAGTCTCCAACCGCAACAAGTGGAAGATTGCTGGTTCCGTGCGATCCAAGGTATTGTCCACCGGTCAGTCATAAGAGCTCACAATCGTCCAGCTCAATAGCATTATTATTATTCTTTATTTATAAAGTGCCAGCATATTCTGCAGCGCTGTACAATAGGCACAGTATAGACAGGGTTACAATACAATACATGGAACTACATTTGACAAACAGTACAGGAGGAGATGAGGGCCCTATTCCCGTAGGAACTCACAATCTGGGAGGGTTGGGGTTGGAAACAGGAGGAGAGGACTGTAAGGTGAGAGTGATTGATGGTTGTGTCAGTGAGTTGGGTGGTAGGCTTCCCTAAATAGGAATGTTTTAAGGGAGCGTTTGAAGGAAGAGAAGTTAGGGGAAAGTCTGACAGTACGAGGGAGAGCGTTCCAGAGAGTGGGGGCTGCGCGTGAGAAATCCTGCAGTCTATCATGGGAAGAGGTGATGCGGGGAGAAGCTAGGCGCAGGTCACTGTTTGACCTTAGGGAGCGGGCTGGGGTGTACTTGGTGATTAGTGAGGACAGGTAGTGGGGAGCTGAGTTAGTGAGGGTTTTGTAGGTCAGGGTAAGGATTTTGAACTTAATTCTGCAGTGGATGGGGAGCCAGTGAAGGGACTCGCAGAGGGGAGCGGCAGAGACGGAGCGGCGGGTGAGGTGAATTAGCCTGGCGGAGGCGTTCAGGATGGATTGTAGGGGGGAGAGGCGGGACAGAGGGAGGCCAGATAAGAGATTATTGCAATAGTCGAGTCGGGAGATTACCAGGGCGTGTATGAGTTGTTTTGTGGTGACAGCAGTAAGAAATGGCCGAATTCTGGGAATATTACGCAGTTGGTATCGGCAGGAGAAGGAAAGAGACCTGATGTGGGGGATGAAGGACAGAGCAGAGTCAAGTGTAACTCCAAGACAGCGCACTTGGCTTGATGGGGAGATGGTGATACCCTCCACCGTGATAGCATTTCATGTGTCACTTCTTACACTCAAGCCTATGCAACAACTAGGCTGCACTCTCTGCTCCTGATGACGCTGGATTATACCAGGGAAACGCGTTGAGCCAATAGAGATGTTCATTTAGTTCTTTATGTTTTAGGGACCCTTTATTCTTTGCTCTGGAAACTGTGTTTTTTCTGGCTTGATAGGAATATTCCTTACCTACTGGGAGCGCTCCCAATTAAGACTGGGGTCAGACGAACGCAGTTTTAACGTGCGTTTAGCCGCACTTAATCACGGCCGTGCTAGCAGCAAATGACGTCCAATGCCGGGCAACATACGAAGAACTGCCGCACGAAAGTCCGTCCGAGCAACGCAAGTGGCAGACGAACGCATTTTTTCGAGAACGTCAAACCGCTAGTACTGACGTACAGAGTGCGCTGCGTCCGCTAGCGGCATGTGTGCGTGATTAGGGGACGTCAGACGCTGCTAATGTCCGGCCAACATAACGTCCAGACGCAAAATGGGTTTTATTGTTAATCCGTAAAAAATCTCGGACTAAATGCGCATCGTATGACCGCTATTGCGTATTCCGTGAAAAAATACGTCCATTCGTTCGAATGCACTTTTTCACGGATGACGCGAAAAATGCGTTCGTCTGACCCTAGCCTTAGGCATCTAACTCCATTTCAATGCACTAAGGCTAGGCTGTTTGCTTGTGTTTTTTTTTTCCAAGCCTGTATTGTTTGTTCCTGATAGGGCTCTTCATAAAGGCTGTTTGTTTTCTTATTCTTTCCTGTACCCACAGACCCTCGAAGGCCTGTTTCCATCCATTATATTTGATACTTGCAATGTTTCCACACTGCCTTTTATTCCCTATATCAGTTTCCAGGGAGGGTCCAGCATTGTGCTAGTATCTCCAATCTAGCATACTCCCAAACTTGCTTTATGGCCTCTTCTTTGTAATGGCTTTTATTTTACTTGTGCTCTCGCCTCCGCTGAGACATGTATACGTTAGGTTTGTCCTAGGTAAGCACTGCGACTGTGTCTGTCGGCCTATCGCAATACAGCTTTGAAAGCATTTTTTTTACTGCACTTCTCATTAAAAGCTAAGTTTTATTCTATTCTTTGGCTCTCTCCACTATCTTGTTCAGTTGGTGATGCGGGGTAACCTCACTTTAACAACAGTGGCAAGAGCCTTTTTTCTATGTTCAATAGATTGCATCCCACAACTATCTTGGTACACCCTGCGAGTGTTTTTGTCAATGCATTTGATGGGATACGTCCCACTTCCTCAGGAGAATGGGAGGTTTGAGCCACTGTGGCAAAAACGCATATGCACATTTTGTATGTACTAGTTGTTTGTGAGTTTGTTTTTTGTATTTTACATTTTTTAATGTTGTAATAAAAATACTGCACCATATTATCCTTTGATCTGATTGATTTGTAGATGGATTAAAATACCGAGGGAGATTTTGATGATATACATAATTGTGCCTGTGCATGTTGTTATATGGCTGTATTTAATACAATGGCTCTGGGATTCCCATCTGATACGGTGTCAGAGGGATCTGACAGGAGGTGTGCGGTATCGGCATGGGACTTAGTATTGTCCAATCCAGAATGCTGCACAATCCAGATCGGATCAGGGTTTAAAAACTCCAATTAGAACATCCCTAGCATGAATGCAATATGAGATGCGATGATTTCAATGTTTTTTTCTGCTTGTAGCGATATGCCTTTCATCACTCGAAATGTACAATCCAAGTAGTTGTTGCATCAGTGTATGTGGCGTGACGCGCAGCTTGCACATTCCTCAGCAGTGGGACAGGTGTGTTAACCCAAGCTTTTTTAAAACAAACATACATTCACCTGTATATTAGCTTGTATTTTGGCAAGGACAATGCGCAATCATAATATTTGTACATGGGTCAAGACAGCACTGCAGGTGTACTTTAAAAGTGAAAGGTTTGTTAATGGTTTAAAAGAGCCGTAGATTTGCAAACTGGTGATAATCCGAGAGAGGTGAATGTTTAACATCGAGCCGAGTGATCTAGGTGGGCAAACTGTGAAGTCTTATGCAATACTCTGACCTGGAACTTGGCCAAAATGCATTTGTTTCATTAAAAGGCAAAGTCCCAAGTCTTCATGTGAGCTGATTATTATCTGGCGCGTCTCACCGTATGAGACGAACAAAAAAATCTGTTCAGGTTGATGGCTTTACAATTTGTCTTTATCGGATCACTGAGCTGGAGTTGTAGTTTGACATGGCCCTGTAACCTTTGCAGTGATATTACAGGGGGTAAGTACCGTCCTAGATAAAGAATAACACATCACATACATTGTTAGAAGTGATGATTTGGAAGCAAAAGGCCATCAAATTGAATATTTCAAATTGTTTAAAATGCACCTGCACAGGCCAGGTCCTCTTTGGAATGGATGTCCCATCAGGGGGTGGAAATCACATTGGTCTTAAAGATCATTGCAGAATTTCATCCCTTAATGATATACTGCAGCTGGTACTAACACCTAACTTCAGGGCCAGGAGCCGCCATGCTTCATCCTCGATAGGCGGAGCTTACTTCGGGGCGATTGGCCCTCAGTGGTGACATCATGTGCACTGACTGACAGCAGTCAGTCAGCTGGCTAGCGTGAGCAGAAGTATGTCCTCTAGGATTAAATATCGAAGGGTATTTAGACATATACAGTTGTGTTCAAAATTATTCAACCCCCAATGCTGTAAAGGGTTTTAGGGAATTTAGTGTACATTTGTAATTGTATTCAGAATGAAATCCTACAAGGACTTTTTAAAGAACCATATGCAACTAAAATGACATCAATTGGTTTTGTAATACAGTAGTAAATGTTTTCTTTGTGAATTCTTTATTGACAAAATTATTCAACCCCTTAAAGACTACCACTCTGAAGAACAGAGGTTCATTCAAGTGTTTTCAATCAGGTATTGAAAACACCTGTGGATGTCACGGAGCAGCAATAAAGCATAATAAGCACCAATTAGGCAGCTTTAAATGACTGTGATACTCAGCTCCTTCTAGACATTTACTGGTGTGGTTACAAACATGGTGAAGTCAAGAGAATGGTCCAGGAAGACAAGAGAAGAGGTGATTACTCTTCACAGGAAGGGCAATGGCTATAAGAAGATTGCAAAGTTGTTAAACATACCAAGAGAGACCATAGGAAGCATCATTCGCAAATTCAAGGCAAAGGGCACTGTTGAAACGCTACCTGGTCGTGGCAGAAAGAAGATGCTGACTTCGACTGCTGTGCGCTACCTGAAGCGTAGAGTGGAGAAAAGTCCCGTATGACTGCTGAGGAACTGAGAAAATATTTGTCAGATGTGGGTACTGAAGTTTCAGCTCAGACAATACGGCGCACACTGCGTAATGAAGGCCTCCATGCCAGAACTCCCAGGCGCACCCCCTTGCTGTCTCCAAAGAATAAGAAGAGTCGACTGCAGTATGCCAAAATTCATGTGGACAAACCACAGAAGTTTTGGGATAGTGTTCTGTGGACTGATGAAACAAAATTAGAACTGTTTGGGCCCATGGATCAACGCTATGTTTGGAGGAGGAAGAACAAGGCCTATGAAGAAAAGAACACCTTGCCTACTGTGAAGCATTGCGGGGGGTCAATTATGCTTTGGGGCTGTTTTGCTTCTGCAGGTACAGGGAAGCTTCAGCGTGTGCAAGGTACCATGAATTCTCTTCAGTACCAGGAGATATTGGATGACAATGTGATACAGTCCGTCACAAACCTGAGGCTTGGGAGACGTTGGACCTTTCAACAGGACAATGATCCCAAGCATACCTCCAAGTCCACTAGAGCATGGTTGCAGATTAAAGGCTGGAACATTTTGGAGTGGCCATCGCAGTCACCAGACTTAAATCCGATTGAGAACCTCTGGTGGGACTTAAAGCAGTTGCAGTGCGCAAGCCTAAGAATGTGACTGAACTGGAGGCTTTTGCCCATGACGAATGGGCGAAGATACCCGTAGATCGCTGCAAGACACTTGTGTCAAGCTATGCTTCACATTTAAAAGCTGTTATAACTGTAAAAGGATGTTGTACTAAGTACTAAGATTGAATGTCACCTGGGGGTTGAATAAAACTGATAATGATGTGAGCACAGAAAAGACATTTGTGGTTATTTCATTATAAATGTTATGTTATATTTGTCTGACCTACACGTGCCTCTTTGATTTAATTGTAAGCAAGATGACTGAATGATCAAAATCAATGTCAAACTGGCCAAAACACTCAATTTCAGTGGGGGTTGAATAATTTTGAACACAACTGTATATGAAATAATGGAGGGCATCACTTTTCATGTCATCCATGAAGTTTTAAAACAATTCACACTCAGCACATGACGTATATATGTTTAGTAAATACCTTTATGCCTTAGAGAGGCAGAAAAAAAATTACATGTTATCTTGTTGCAGCTTGAACAGAAAAGGGTTGATTCCCTAAGGAACAATTTATTTATTTTTTGCAATAAAAAGTGGCTTAGTCAAAAACCACCCTTCTGTGCCTGCTGCAGCAGAATAGCATTTATGAAATCTATAACTCGGCTGAAATGCCACGACATAGCGATTAGGGACTTCCAAGTCGAAACGAAACAAAATAACAAAACTAATCGCTCGAGAAAAAAATTTGGTTCCGATGAAATTATTTTTCAACAAAACGAAAGAAAATTTATCAGGGTTATTCAGAGAGAGGTGAAAATCAGGAGAATGACTGGAGAAGTGAAAATTCTAGGTCAAAATGGCCAAACCAGAAACATTCTCCCATTTATCTCACTTTCCAAATCGGCTATTTGGTCTAGATTGTTCTCTTCTTCTGCCAGTTCTCCTGGTTTTCACCTTTCTCTGAAAAACCCTGTATGTTTCTGCCCCTTAGACATCTACTCTCAAAATGCTAACATTGAGAGCCACTGGGCTGGCTGGATGTTCCTGAATGAAGCTATTCCCCGGTCAGGTGACAGCTGCAGCTTCTATCCGATTCTGCAGCTTGCCAGGCTGGGAGCAGTGCAGATGGACCCAGTGCTGGAATGAAAGTACTTATACTCACTAAGGCTTGGGTCAGACGAACGCAGTGTGAACGTGCGTTTAGCCGCACTTTATTACGGCCGTGGTAACAGCAAATGACGTCCAACGCAGGCCCACACACGAACTACGGCCGCACGAAAGTTCGCCGCGCAACACAAGCAGCAAACGAACGCACTTTCGCAAGAATGTCGAACCGCTAGTACTGACGTACAGAGTGCGCTGCGTCCGCATAGCGGCATGTGTGCGTGATTAGGAGACGTCAGACGGTGCTCATGTCCGGCCTACATAACGTCCAGACACCCAAAGTTTCCTGGTTTGGATCCGTAAAAAATACGTCCGAAATTGTGCATTGTTTGACCTCTATCGCATCTTCCGTGAAAAAATGCTTTCAGACGCATCAACGCACTTTTTGACGGTAGACGTGAAAAATGCGTTCGTCTGACCCTAGCCTAAATGTTGTTTACCATAATACCACTGGCAGGACCCAGATGTTTTGATCCAATCCCTGAGACTGTGATATCCAGTCTCAGCATTTTTATTTATTTATTTATAAAGTATTTTACCAGGAAGGATACATTGAGATTTCTCTCGTTTTCAAGTATGTCCCAGGGTCAAGAACATTGAAATGTTACAGTCGTTACAGAAATACAAAGTAATACAATGCAAGATATTAACCTCCCTGACGGTTATCCCGAGTGTGTCTCTGGGTTAAATTTCACCGCTGAGAGAGGTAACCCCGAGACACACTCGGGCTGTATACATCACCTCTCCGTGCGCTCCCTTGTTGATCTCTGGTCTCTTCCAGCGATCGCGGCGTTTTACTTCCTGGATTCCTTCTCGCAAGGAAGGAACCAGGAAGTATAAGGTCGCGGACCCAAGAGGAGACTGCGGGGACATCGAGGGAGCGCAGGGAGAGGGGATGTATCCAGCAGCATCCCGAGTGTTGCTCGGGGTTACTGCTTCCAACATAGGAATTTAACCCCGAGCCACACTTGGGAATACCGCTAGGGGGGGGGGGAATGGACCGCTTTTAGACGCGGTTTTTCACAAAAATTAGACCACCAGGGAGGTTAAAAAAACAATACAAATATACATATTAACAGAAAATAAATACGTAGGAAATAGTCACTATGTTACATGTTTACAGGTGCATTCTGTATTGAGGTATGTTAATAGGGAGCTCTTTAAGACTGGGGGAAGATTTGATGGTGTCTGGGAGGTTATTCCATAATTGCGGTGCTCTGTAGGAAAATGAGGATCGAGACACTTTCTTTTTGTATTGTGGTATTGCAAGTAAGGTGCTGGTCCTGAATCGGAGGTTATAGGATGAGGGAACTGCCGGGGGAAGCAGCCTATTCAGGTAGGGTGGAGCTTCCCAGAAAACCTCTTAAACACCAGGTTGGAAAGGTGAAGAGTGCGTTTAGACTCCAGCGACGGCCACTCTAGCTCTTTTAACATTTCACAATGGTGGGTCATGTAGTTACATTGTAGCACAATGCAGCAGAATGAGTTATACAATGTAGTAAGTTTCTGAAGGTGCGTTTGCGGGGCGGCTGCATACACTACGTCTCCGTATTCAATAGCTGGCATAAGCATTTGTTATACAATCTGCTTTCTTACCGCGGGGCTCAGGCAGGATTTGTTTCTGTACAGGGCACCTAGTTTGGGGTAAAGTTTAGATGAGAGTTTTTCTATGTGGGGGCCAAAGGATAGATTTGGGTCTAACCACATACTTAGATATTTGAGAGAAGTGACTGTGGTCAGCGTGCCATTTATCCTGTCCTGACACATACAGGGTTAGTCAGAGAGGTGAAAAGCAGGAGAATGACTGGAGAATGAAAAATTCTAGGTCAAAATAGCCAATTTGGAAAGTGAGATGAAAGGGAGAATTTTTCTGGTTTAGCTATTTTGACCTAGAATTTTTCATTCTCCAGTCATTCTCCTGCTTTTCATGCTCTCTGAATAACCCTGGTAGATGGGGATTTTGCAATTTGTGTAGTTTAGGTTTTGTTCCGAAGAGCATCGTTACAGTTTTGTCAGTATTTAGAAAACGTTTGTTGTGTTTGGTCCGCTTTTCTACCTCAGTGAATTGTTCTTGCAGCACGGCCTCCAGCTGCGGGAGATTTGGATGTTGGTATAGATTACGGTGTCGTCTGCGTACATGTGTACAGTTGAGGTTTTGCAGATGTTAGGCAGATCATTTATGAATATTGTGAATAGCAGGGGGCCGAGTATCGATCCTTGGGGTACACCGCATGTGACTGGGAGGGGGAGGGAAGCGCTGTCATAAATAGACACATAGCGACCGATCAGACACATATGATTGAAACCAGGTTAGCGTGTGATCACCAATACCAGAGTCTTTAAAGGGACACTCTAGGCAACATGACCACCTAAGCTATTTTAGGTGGTCATGATGCCCGGAGTATCCTGCCCTCTGTCCCCCCTCCCTCCGCTCAGCGGTTCAGCTGTAAATGCTCAAAACAGCTGAGAGAGGCGGAGAACTTTACTCCGCCCTCCCAGCTGTCAGTCAGCAGAGCAGGAATCATATTTCCCGCTTCTGCCGACTGTTGCCGAGTAGGAGACGTCATCGCGCTTTCAGCGCGATGACGTCTCTAACGCACCGCAGAAGCTGGCGGCTCCCTCTGAGGGTTAGTGTTGCGCGCATCCTCTTGCGCGCAACACTAATACTCAGAGGGAGCCGGGAGGAAGCCTGCTGATTGGCTGGCTTACGTGAGAGGCGAGCATGCGCGCTTCTCATGTAAACCAGAAGCCAAGACGCAGCAAGAAGGACGGGAGCGGAAGAGGAGGGAGGGGAGTATAAAAAAAAAAAAAGACGCCGCTGGAAACAAGAGGATTTTAGGGTAAGTATTACAGTTACAAGTAAAAAAATAAAAAATAAAGATTTATTAAGGGAATAGGGATAGGTTAGGATAAAAAAACGGGGGGGGGGGGTGATTTTTGAGTAGAGTGTTCCTTTAAGTTTTTGTAATAGGATGCCATGGTCTACTGTGTCAAAAACCTTGGCAAAATCAAGGAAGATGGCTCCAGTTAGGTTTCCTTGTTCCATGCCAGCCTGGATATCATTACAAACTTTTAAAAGGGCGGTTATAGTTGAATGATTTGGACGAAAGCCTGATTGATCTTTGGTTAAATAGTTCCAATACTGATAATAATCACGTGATTGAGTGTAGACACATTTAATGTATTCTGACAGCTGCCCTAGCCCCTCGGATACCGGAAAGCCAGCCCAGCACTGGCTTCCAGGTATCCGTAGAGGTATTGGGGCATTTGCACAAGTACAAAGTACTCGTACAAATGCCAGTATTGTCACCGATACTGATCCTAGTATCGGTATATCCCTAGTTAAAAGAAGCCCCCAACCCTACACAATCTAAAGTTCATTATGCCTAACCTGTGGTCTCTCTATACCTACGAGGGGAACATTGTCTGTTTAGAACAGAGAACCTGTAGCAAACATTGATGTTTGTGACACTAAACTTAGTGATAAAGCTTTTATGGTGTACTGTTTCCAGGTGGGACTCGAAGCAGAAACGTCATAATTGCTGATTGGACGGGGTTTTGCTGCATTAAACAGAAAGTGAGGTGTTTGATTCAGGTAGAGGTTCCACTGTCAAATGAATGGCAATTTGTACACTATCAGGGTTATTCAGAGAGCGGTGAAAAGCAGGAGAATGACTGGAGAATGAAAAATTCTAGGTCAAAATAGCCGATTTGGAAAGTGAGATGAAAGGGAGAATTTTTCTGGTTTGGCTATTTTGACCTAGAATTTTTCATTCTCCTGCTTTTCACGCTCTCTGAATAACCCTGTAGGAGTTAAATTTTATTATGATCACAATATTTCTGCAATTCTGTGGCAGACAAATGAGCCGTCATTGTTACTGGACTATAAACATGGTGTCCGCGGTATAAAGATCTGACTTTATTCCATTACATGAACTCATTACAATAGGACAGGATGGGTTTAAATCACCTTTATTTGCATACAAGACTTTTTATGATCATATACCGCTGGCTACAGGTACACTGGAAAAAAAGGAAATACACTGGGATAGCACAGCTTCAGTATATCAACATATCATACTTACAACAAGTATGGCAACCACAACATGAAACAGCCTGGAAGGTTACTATACCTATATATGAGGCCTGGTGGACTATCATTATAGCATGTGGCAGGGGATGGTGCATTAATACATACAATGATGCATCTTATCACTATATTATATGCAGGGGTTTAGAATAAGTGCATACAGTGATGGAGCAGGGAGATACATGCAGTACCTACATGATGTGGCAGGGATTGCTGGATCCAGTAATGAGATACAAAGTACCAATATATGATGCAGTGTATGGTGGATACGGTGATGCAGCTGGGAGATACACACTGCCACCATATGATGTGACAGAGATTGGTGGATACAGTGATATTGCAGTGTGATACAGTGTCACTATATGAAGCGTCAGGGATTGTTGGTGGTTACAGTGATGCTGCAGTGTGATACAGTGTCCCTGCATAACGTGACAGGGGTTGTTGGTGAATACAGTGTATATGATGTGGCTGGGATTGGTGGATACTGCCGTGAGATACGCGCGTCACTATCGGTGGATACAGGGACGTGTCAGTGTCAATGTGGGAATCTCATTGCAGGCGCAGACTGGTTACTGTGGATGTTGCGCCCCTGGCGGCGGTGAGCGGCAGTGCAGGCTGGTGATAGGGGGAGCAGTTATGGGATCGCCTCTCGCTCACACACGGCCATGCACTGGGAAGACATGGAGTGTGGGTTGGGCGAGGTGCTGCCGCGGGACCTGGGCTCGCTCTTCTCGGACTCTTACACGGAAGAGACTCGGTACCTTTTCTGCGGGCAGGAGTTGCGCATCACCGAGCATTACGGCGCTAACCTGGGGGTGGCCGCCCCGGTGTGGGACGCTGTGAGTATCAATGTGTGCGTTGGAGGCTCACACAGCTCCATGCAATGCTGAGCCCGAACACGTGATCTGCGGGGAGAGACACGCACAACGCGCAAAGAAACGTGGCGCTCAGTGTGCGCACATCCGGTGTGTCCCCCTGCAACAGGGGAGCAGCAAAAGCATCCCACCCCACTGACTGGCCCGCTTTGGCAGTTTCCTGGGTGATCGCAAATTCACTTATCAGCAGCTTCTGCTGAAGGAGTTCCATTGTTGGAAGATGTGATGTGATAGGGCTTTATAACACCATAACTGCGTGCAGACTTTACTACAAAATATATATGTTTAGCAATGGGTTTGTGTTTCAGTAATTTTTGTTTTTGGCCTATTTAAAGCGACCTAGTGTTACCGGAATCCACTTGGTCCACTCGGGACGAGGCCGGACCGGACACGAGTAAGGATTGTCTGGACACGAGTCTCTTCAGGAAAGGCAAACTTTATTGTGACGTCACAGAAGATGCTCAGACAGGATTGAATCGCCCCGAGTTCCCCCCCCCCCACAAGGGGTCTTATACCCCGAAATACATAATTAGGTACATCCCAATTAGCCCACCTCCCCGTGACACTATCCCACCCCATGTGGGTTAATACCTCCCTTAGTCTAATACAAAGACATTCCATCAAATTGGCCGTAAATTGGCAAACTTCATGTTAGTTTCAACAGATCATGATTAGTTACTACATCCAGTCCGGGCTATACTCGCCTCCCTAGCGCCTGTGCTCATTAGTTGCGGGTAGCACCTGGTCTATCTTCTATGCTTCCCTTTGTCTTGCTGGGGCCTCTGTGACCTTAATGTATCCACTTCTCATTCTATCCCTTCGTGCCAGGAACAGCCTCGATCTTTCTCAGGTTTTAATTGCTTTTCTGCTAATCTAACACATTCCTAAATTTCTACGTATGCTTCATTCTAGTTTCAGCTAAAACCTACCTAGTTATTTTCAAGTGAACCAATATTCTGAACAAGATGGCCGCCTGGCTTATAATGGCGGCCATCTTCCAGCCTGATTCCACTTCACTAGTAAAAGGAATGACAGCATGGAATCACCATAGACTTTAGCAGGGTAGTGGAATGCATATGCTGAACCCAGGACATACTTGAAAACGAGAGAAATCTCAATGTATCCTTCCTGGTAAAATCCTTTCTAAATAAATAGGACAGAGTGGAATGCATATAGAGGATAATGGAACTGAGCGGAATGCATAGAGGATAAAGGGACAGAGGCAGAGCGGAATGCCCATAGAGGATAAAGGGACAGAGCGGAATGCCCATAGAGGATAATGGGACAGAGCGGAATGCCCATAGAGGATAATGGGACAGAGCGGAATGCCCATAGAGGATAATGGGACAGATCGGAATGCCCATAGAGGATAATGGGACAGATCGGAATGCCCATAGAGGATAATGGGACAGAGATGAATGCCGATAGCGAATAATGGGACAGAGCGGAATGCCCATGGAGAATAATGGGACAGAGAGGAGGTGCCATCTTGCTTTCCATTATTCTCTATGGGCATTTCGTTCTGTTCCATTATTCTCTATGGGCATTCCGCTCTGTCCCATTATTCTCTATGGGCATTCCGTTCTTTCCTATTATTCTATACGGGCATTCCACTACCCAGTTAAAGTCTATGGTCATTCCATGCTGTCATTCCTTTTAGTAGGTCCCCTATTTAAACAAAATAAAGTTATATCTATTCTTAGTTTTGTGAAATGCCGGCGTTTGTCAGTGCTGCAATACTTGCAATTTTTGCCAGTATCTGCAACACCAACGCTTTGTGAATAACCCCTGTAGTGGTTGCTTGAGCCTTTACTTTGTAATGGGAACACATCAGGGTTCTGTTCAAAACTCCAGGTCAGAACCAGCTTATTTTTTTCAGTCCGTTCCTTCTGTCTCAGAACTGTTCAGGGACCAGCTCTCACCTTCCAGAATCCAGACTACCTGACTGGTTGCCCTGGCATCATAGAGCAGTTACTTTGAAGAGCAGAGTCCCTACAAAACACAGCCAGGCCCACGTTTCTTGGAGCGAGAATAGAAGATTTTTATTCCAGGGTCTTCGTTATAGTCTCTTCTTCAGTTACTTAGAGAATTAACCAGGTAACAGGTTAACAAGGTTACAATACACAACTCCTCCCAGACACAGGGGCCCAATTCTATAGTTATCAATAGGATAACTACATGAAACATTACACATAGCGTCTCCTGTATTTATCTGTTCGAGGGAAATCGCTATTCCATTTTTGCCACATGCTGGGCTGTCATCTCAGATGTTGCGATTCCCTGCGCGAGGTTACTGTAAATTAACATCATCTATACGTATTATAGGAGACGTTAATTTTCACCTCTGCGTGGAAGCGCAAGCTGTTCCAATGTAGATTGTGCCTCCACACATCCCATACTCACCTCTCATCTTGTGGTGGCGAGGGCTTCATCTCACCGGCAGCAGTGTGAGACTAGGAAACAAATAGTTCTTAGTCTCCCTCCGCGTCACTGCTCTTTCTCGTGAGGGCTTGCTCCCACAGTGCTCGTGGCCAGGCAACTTGGCCTTGCGCTTTGTTCCAGAGCTAGGCTCGATTAAAGCACCTGCTCTAGAATAAGGACCGTAAGGAAAATCTGCAGGTGAAAATTTTCTTGCTTACCGTCTTCATTTTACTATCAATTGTGCAATAGGGCCTAGGGTAAACACAAACAAGCACAATGGTCAAACTGTAATCACATTATACACATATCTTGACAGTGAAGCAAACATTATCCTCAGAGACAAAGGCTTCTATAGCCTTTTTCAAACTAGCGCTCGCGTTAGCGCAAGCTTAACCTCCTTGGCGGTCTATTTATTCTGGAATTTCTCATCTAAAAGCGGTCAACTGTTGTTTTTTTTTTGCCCCCCCCTTAGCGGCATCCCGAGTGTTGCTCGGGGTTAAATTCCTATGCTGGAAGTGGTAACCCTGAGCAACACTCGGGATGCCGCTGGATACATCACCGCTCCCTCGATGTCCTCAGCTGTCTCCTCCGCCGATCACGACCTCAGTACTTCCTGGTTTCCTCCTCGCGAGAAGGAATCCAGGAAGTAAAATGCTGCGATCGCCGGAGGAGACTGCAGAGATCAGCGAGGGAGCGCACAGAGAGGTAGTGTATACAGCCCGAGCTCTCAGCGGTGAAATTTAACCCCGAGACACACTCGGGAACACCGCTATTGAGGTTAAAGGACATGATAGCGCGCCGCACAGATCACCTCCGAATTAAAAAAAACTGTTAGCACTTGTTAATTTGCGATTTGTAGTGTGCGTTTACTGTACTTTGCACTCCCCATGTTAGGTATAGGGAGCGCAAAGTGCAAGCGCAGATTAACTAGTGTTAGGATCACTTGGTCCTAACGAAAAAGTTACCTCAAGCTCAGAGGTGTAGGTAACGGATTTCGTTGCTGCAGAATCCGTTACCTGCAGTTCAAACACCCCCCCCCCCCCAAATCAAATACTCACCTCTTATCCCACGGCGCGAACGGCGGCCTGATCTGCTGCTTCTGGCTGCTGGGATCAGAGGGAGACTGGAGGAAGAAAGTCCCCTGTCTCAATCCGCGATCACTCCGCCGACCAGCAGGATCTTGCGAGATCCTGCCGGTCATGTGACCCGGCAGGAGAAGCCTCCATGGAGTTCTATGGACTCCATAGAGCGGATGCTTGGGACTGCGTGTTAGCGCCTGCACCATAATCTGCTGGTTAAACCGGGATGCAAAGGGGAAATTAGCGATCACTAATTTTTCCCCCTAGCGTCCCGGTTTTAGCGAGCAGCACGCGATAGTGCCCATAGGCTGCTGGATTAGTCTGTTCATATGTCCCACATTTTACTTATTTACACTGGGCTGCCTCCAGCCATGCATGCCTACAGTCAGGTCCAGAAATATTGGGACATCGACACAATTCTAACATCTTTGGCTCTATACACCACCACAATGGAGTTGGAATGAAACAAACACAATGTGCTTTAACTGCAGACTGACAGCTTTAATTTGAGGGTATGTACATCCAACTCAGGTGAATGGTGTAGGACTTACAGCAGTTTGTAGATGTGCCTCCCACTTGTTAAGGGACCAAAGGTAATGAGACAATTGGCTTCTCAGCTGTTCCATGGCCAGGTGTGTGATATTCCCTCATTACCCCAATTACAATGTGCAGATAAAAGGCCCAGAGTTCATTTCAAGTGTGCTATTTGCATTTGGAATCTGTTGCTGTCAACTCTCAAGATGAGATCCAAAGAGCTGTCACTATCAGTGAAGCAAGCCATCATTAGGCTGAAGAAACAAAACAAACCCATCAGAGAGATAGCAAGAACATTAGGCGTGGCCAAAACCACTGTTTGGAACATTCTCAAAAAGAAGGAACGCACCGGCGAGCTCAGCAACACCAAAAGACCCGGAGATCACGGAAAACAACTGTGGTGGATGACCGAAGAATTCTTTCCCTGGTGAAGAAAACACCCTTCACAACAGTTTGCCAGATCAAGAACACTCTCCAGGAGGTAGGTGTATGTGTGTTAAAGTCAACAATTAAGAGAAGACTTCACAGGAGTAAATACAGAGGGTTCACCACAAGATGTAAACCATTGGTGAGCCTCAAAAACAGGAAGGCCAGATTAGAGTTTGCCAAACAACACCTAACAAAGCCTTCACAGTTCTGGAACAAGATCCTATGGACAGATGAGACCAAGATCAACTTGTACCAGAGTGATGGGAAGAGAAGAGTATGGAGAAGGAAAGGAACTGCTCATGATCCTAAGCATACCACCTCATCAGTGAAGCATGGTGGTGGTAGTGTCATGGCGTGGGCATGTATGGCTGCCAATGGAACTGATTCTCTTGTATTTATAGATGATGTGACTGCTGACAAAAGCAGCAGGATGAATTCTGAAGTGTTTCTGGCAATATTATCTGCTCACATTCAGCCAAATGCTGCAGAACTCATTGGACGGCGCTTCACAGTGCAGATGGACAATGACCCAAAGCATACTGCAAAAGCAACCAAAGAGTTTTTGAAGGGACAGAAGTGGAATGTTATGCAATGGCCAAGTCAATCACCTGACCTGAATCCCATTGAGCATGCATTTCACTTGCTGAAGACAAAACTGAAGGGAAAATGCCCCAAGAACAAGCAGGAACTGAAGACAGTTGCAGTAGAGGCCTGGCAGAGCATCACCAGGGATGAAACCCAGCGTCTGGTGATGTCTATGCGTTCCAGACTTCAGGCTGTGATTGACTGCAAAGGATTTGCAACCAAGTATTAAGAAGGGAAAGTTTTTTATTTATGATTATTATTCTGTCCCATTACCTTTGGTCCCTTAACAAGTGGGAGGCACATCTGCAAACTGCTGTGCGTCCTACACCGTACACCTGAGTTGGATGTACATACCCTCAAATTAAAGCTGACAGTCTGCAGTTAAAGCACATTGTGTTTGTTTCATTCCAACTCCATTGTGGTGGTGTATAGAGCCAAAGATGTTAGAATTGTGTCGATGTCCCAATATATCTGGACCTGACCGTACGTGAGACCTCTTATTTCTGAGGGGTTTAGGGTAGATTTTATCATCTGAATGTGCAGGGACCTGGCTGGTAAGTAAAGCGAGTGCGTTTTTGTTAGGATGGAGATGGCCACAGACTCTCATTTTAAGTAGTAATTGGTTATAGGTAGGAAATGTATAACGTCTGAATTATGAATAAGCACGTTTTAACACGCTGAATTGATTTAGGTGAAGTACAAAAACTACTTAAAAAATACTAGACAATTTTGTTCTGCAGTAAGTAGCTGGATTAAAGGGACACCAGGATTACTTAATTAATTGGTCTTGGTGACAGGCTTTCTTCCTTTATCCCTCTCTGCTACTGTGACAGTGTTACAAGCCGATGTCTCTCTTCCGTCCTGGACAGCCTTTCACAGGTTGCATCGAGCAGTCAAAATGACAGCAGCAAGCAACTGCATGGTTATGTAATCTAGGGGCGAGGCTGATTGACAAAGCACACCCCATAAGACCTATCAGTGCTTCAACACTGGTTAGGTATGTATGCATTAGTCGAGATAACGTGTTTCAACACCTGTCGAATCCGTGTATGTGAATATTTTGACTCATACAGAGGTGAAACTAAATGTCATCTTTCTGTTCTCCCATTCAAGGCATTATTTCTGTGTGGCTACATCGAGAAGCAGAAGATAAGCTTCAAAGGGAAAAAAGTTATTGAGTTGGGAGCTGGAACTGGCATTGTGGGCATCCTGGCATCTCTGTTGGGTATGTTGCTGATGTCTGCGCCACTTACATATCTTCATACCTTTTTTACTCCAAACTGATAGTGTAGTTAATCTGGGCATTGCACATACAAGAGCAAAATAAATCAACTTGTCAACGTTTGGCTTTTAAGCGTAAATGAGCAATTCATTTGTGTCAGTTCACACAATTTCAAGTTTAGTGAAGTAATCCTGGACCTATTCTTTTGGAGTTGTTAGCATTGAGTGGGCATTAAGTGTAACAGCCCCTCTCGTTAATATTAGCAGCTCACGTCCTATTACAAGCTGATCAACAAGCTTGGCTTCTCTGGCTGCCTCTTGTACCTTTGCAATTCCTGTACTTTGTTTCAGGAGCTGGAGAAAAACGGACGATGCCAAGGTCACTGATTATTCCCCTTTGCAGCCCCAAACAGAAAAAGAACTTCACGAATACCCTGCTATTAAATAGATTTTGCTCATGCAATATCACTCAACATTGTTACATCATTGTTAAATATTATATATCCTATATACATCCGCAAATAATAAAAAAAAAACCCCACTTTGCTACATCGGCTCATCGTGCCTATTCCCATTGCCATCCCTCCTGACATGCTACTTGGGGCAGTCATCCTCCTGCCCCCCCCCCAGTATGTTACTGCTCATCTATGGTCCAGTGGTGAAAAGATGGTGCAATTCACCGCCTCCTCTAAATGCAAAGCATGCCCCATGCAGAATAAGCTCTCTGTTGTCCTTCCACTGGAGCTGCACTACCCCAAAGATTACATACATGTATGTATCTGGCGCAAATCTTACTGGAGGTCTATTGACTCTAAGAGGGAATACTAAGGGTGGTATGCAGCCCTGCTCCTGGTATTCTTTAGCAACTCCCTATAATTATGAATTGAATCTCGTTATTGAGCCAGTAATCTAGAGCTGCTAAGACTATACCGTCCGCACAAGATTTTTGGTCTTAACTGCTCCCCATTACAGGCTGAGCCAGAATAGGAGCCCCGGTGTTTTCATGTAACATGGGAGGGTGATTTTGTATCGCCCGACGCCCCAGACACCTTGGTCCCGGCGCCGGGCAAGTGTAACCAGCTTTCAGCCCGGCGGGCTAGAAGCTGATCGTTGCGGCAATTGGAGCCGGGATACGTAACATATACCGGCTCTGATCACCACACTGATCAGTTTCTAGTCCGCTGTGCTGACAGCTGGCGCGGCTCGCCAGTAATTCATAGACCTCAGCACAGCTCTGGACGGAGCTGCTTGTCTGCGCCCCCTGGCTTCAGATTGGTCACTGTGTGAGCCAATGAAAATCGAGCTGGCAGCTCAAAACAGGCGCAGATGCTCCCTCTGCTGGTCCAGTGAGAAATTTAAAACTGCATTGCCTGTCACTGGGAGCCCAGCAAGAAAAAAATCCTAATTGTGCATAGTAAAGTCCCCAGGTAAGAGTGGGATGCAGGAGAGGACAACATATTAGAGAATAGGGGATGGGGAAATTAAGCTTCTTCCTGTATTCTTAATGTACAGCACTGCAGAATATGTTGGCATGTTAAAACACCTTGCCAACTTATTCTGTAGCGCAGTACAATAAAAATACAAGCAGAAGCTGTAGCTGTAATAAAATGGCATTTATTTCTAAAGCGCCAACATTTTCTGCAGTGCAAAACAATATAAATAAATGTCATTTTATTAGGGTTACAGCTTCTGCCTATATCTTTACTGTACTGCACTGCAGAATATGTTGGCGTTTATATATAAATGTCATTTTATTAGGGTTACAGCTTCTGCCTATATTTTTACTGTACTGCACTACAGAATATGTTGGCGTTTATATATAAATGTCATTTTATTAGGGTTACAGCTTCTGCCTATATTTTTACTGTACTGCACTACAGAATAGGTTGGCGTTTATATATAAATGTCATTTTATTAGGGCTACAGCTTCTGCTTGTATTTTTAAAGCACCAAAATATTCTACAGCTCATTACAATAAAAATACAAGCTGTGACCCTAAAAGCAGAAACCATAATATGGCAGAGAGATTTTTTTTCAATCAGGACAAGTAGATCTTCTTGAACAAATCGATCAGAGAACACTTTAGTCTGTTAGACAAGTAGATTTTTCTTTACTATTTCCACACCCCTGCAATGTAAGGTGTGGAAAATTACAAGCAGGTAATGTTTTTACAAAATCCTGACTCTTCTTTCCTACACAGACTCTGGCCCTAACTGCTGGGGATATTCTTGTGGTGTTCATTTTTATCCATTATATATTGTATCTACTATCAAACTTGCTCTGTGTGGAGAGAGCCTGTGGAGTCATGGGTTCGATCCCAGCGAGCACCTCTCCAGTAAGGCTGGGGTCAGACCAGCGCACTTTTAACGTGCGTTCTGGCGCACATAATTACGGCCGCACTAGCAGCAGATGACGGGCAATGACGGCCACTATACGATGTACGGCCGCACAAAAGTCCGGCCGTGCAACGCAAGTGGAATTTGAACGCATTTTTTTGAGAACGCTGAACCGCTAGTACTGACGTACTGAGTGCGCAGCTGCAGCATAGCGGCGTGTTTGCGTGATTAGGAGATGTCAGACGCTGCTAATGTCCAGACTACATAACGTCCAGACGCAAAAAGAGTTTTATTGACGATCCGTACAAAATCACGCCCGAAAATGCGCCTCGTCTGACTGTTTTTGCGCATTCCGTGAAAAAATACGTCAATGCGTTCGGACGCACTTTTTCACGTTCGCGGGGAAAAATGCTTTCGTCTGACCCTAGCCTAAGTGTCCTTGGCAAGACCCCTAACGGTACATACTCGCCATCCAGGACATACTTGAAAACAAGAGAAATCTTAATGTATCCTTCCTGGTAAAATCCTTTCTCAAAAAAAAAAAAAAACCCTGAAACACAATTCCATCTGCCTGTGATGAGCATCCTGAAAACCCAGGGATTACTAGCTTCCATGGCCTCTGTAAAGGGAGGCATCATATAATAAGTCACCCGCTAGTAAAGCAAATCCAGAGATTGGATGATACATCTGCCTGCTTCCTATGTATGTTTCCAGGGAATTTTTCTGGCAGATGTATACTGAGCCTATTTTATTCAAATACATTGAAAACACCCGTAATCAATATTTCAAAACCAGTATATTTGCACAACTTTTTATTTTGTGTTTGTCTGCAATCTTTCTGCACTGTCCCCATCAAAGTATTTTGAAAATTGCACTTTGACTTCTTCTGTTTCTATGCAGGTGGAGAAGTGACTGTCACAGATCTCCCACACACTCTGCCACAGATCAGGAAAAATGCGGCCGCCAATCTACCCCCTAATCACCTCCCTAAAATCTGCCCGCTGTCATGGGGCCTTGACCAAGAGAAATTTCCTCAAGATTTTGACTACATCCTCGGAGCTGACATTGTCTACCTAGAGGAGACCTACCCTCTTTTGATCCAGACTCTTCAGCACCTTTGTGGACCATATACCACCATATACCTATCCGCCAAAATGCGCCAAGAGCATGGGACAGTGGCCTTCTTCCAAGACCTCTTACCCCAGCATTTTGCTTTAGACCTTGTTCTGAGAAATGAGGAGGAGGACATAAATATCTTCAAAGCGACGCATTGTCATAGCTAACTTTTGCAAGCTAAAACAAAACCAACAGGAAGGTTTGTTTTAGGAAATGTAATGCCAGTCGTCTCATAGGTCATTCCAGGAGATCACCCTATACATCAACAAAAAGAGGTGCCAACTTTGAGCAGCCATTCAAGAGGATGTACTTAATGTATGAGGAATAGCCATTCACTTTGCTGAGGACCCTAGTGGATGAGTAGAGCATGGGGTGATTTTCATTTAATCATTTTAATTGTTACATTCCCATTACATCGCTGGTACAGAGTAACTCTGGGTACCAAGTCTGTGCACAATGCTTTAAGAAAGACTGTATTTTTTTAATCGCTTGAAACAGGAGTTTTGCCTTACCGAATGAATGCCAAACTTTTGAATTGAATATATATTCAACCTATTTTTTCCACTTTGATATATTTTGATTATTGTCAAGTGCAGAGGGAAGTTGATTGTGCTTTTTGTTAAATTTTCTATTGTTTCTCGAGGGGACAAACCGTGGGAATCCAGGTATTTAAAAGATCAGTGTCATCTTTAATTTTTTGTTTACATAGCACAAGGTATCAATAAAGTTTCTTCTTTTTCTATGAAATTCAGAGTTTTGTGGCAATATCAACAAAGCATGTGTCACGGATCCCTCTTGCGTTTACGATACTGGTCCCTGTACACCGTATACGATCTACCCCATCCGATCCTTGGATGGTCGGTAACGCTAAGTACCTGCAGGTAACATATCTTGAAGCACCCAGTAAGGGTTAACAGACACCAGATGAGGAGGACACTCTTAGCCCAGGTAGCAGTGGTCTTAGTACCAAGAGAGATGATCAACCTTATACCAAGAGTGACACTCAGAGCAGGAGTCATACAATAGCCGGGGTCATACACAGAGGGTTCGTTTTCAATAGCCAGAGTCATGCACGTAATAGTAAGTTGCAATTAGCACTGAGGGAAGCAAAACCACATCAGGGCAATGTGTCTGCCCGAGCAGACTGATTGTAAACCTGGCGGCGCCGTGTCATCATGTTGCGCTCTGACCACCCATGTGACCGCCGTGAGCCTGCACACGAATTGGCACCCGAGCAGCGAGGACGGCACTGACGGGCGCCGGATGACATCGTGGGCACTGGACGTGATGTCGTGTTTTTGTTCAAAACATTAACATCAATAGATCCAGCTGCTGAATAAATGTAGGTTGCATTTCACGATTAAAACTGTTTAGTTGCTGAAAAGTTACACAGGTATAGATTATCTTGACTTCTCTTAACCCCTTCACTGCTGACCCATTTCACTACTCTGTGCTGAGCACATTTTCACCGTTACTTCTGTTCATCATATTTAAAGACCTGTTTTATATCAGAACACAGACAAATCATATATCCTTTTTTTTTCCCCAGTGGACTGGACAGATTCCAAATATATCATTAGTATGTATTAGGGATAGACCGATACCACTTTTACGGCAGCCTTTCAGGCCGATAACTGATATCAGGTGCCGATATTCTGTATTTAAATTTTTGAGAAATTACAATTTCTACACTAATCTGGTGTCAACTGAACATGTTTAATAAAATTCTAACCATTACAACAACTGAGAAAAATAAAGTGCTTGCAAACAGCTTTTCCAGAATGCAGAAAAATGACAAAAACAACTAATAAATAAAACACACTAAACGTCACTACTCGAAAGCAAAACAATATTTTGGGTTAAGGAATCACAGTGCTCACTGGGACGGATTAAAATAATAAATCTCATAGAGGGTTACTGAAACAGAATCGAAAAGTCCCTGCATGTTCGGTGACTTTTCGTTCTCTTCAATTCGGTGCGATGTGGCGATCACATTTCGGCGACCCTGCGGTGTATTCAGCAAGCACCACAGGGCCGTCGTAGTGCAGGGAAAAGCCGCCGCAAACCCGACGAACACTCACCGCAAAACCCGACGAACACTCACCGAAACCTGCAAAAACATCTGGATTAACCACGCCGGAGAAACCCAAGCAGCCGCCGAACACAGAGCAGAGCAGTTGCCGGAAAAAACCCAATACCGCAGACGAATGGAGTGGAAAAAAAACAGTACGCTTGAATGTTTGAAAAGTGAAACGCTGTTTGCAAAGAAACTACAGAACGAAAATGTCTGAAATTTACATATAAGATCCAATGAATGATAATAAAAAGGGCTGTTACAGAAAAAAGAAAAAACGATTTAAAAAAACGGGAAAAAATTTCCCCCCAAAAAAATGAAAAATGCCTAAGGCTAGGGTCAGACGAGCGCAGTGCGAACGCGCGTGCAGGCGCACTTAATCACGGCTGTAGTAGCAGCAAATGCCGGGCAATGACAGCCAATATACGAAGTACGGTCGCACAAAAGTCCGGCTGCGCAACGCAAGTGGAAAACGAACGCATTTTTTCGAGAACGTAAAACCACTAGTACGGTTGTACAGAGTGCGCTGCGTCCGCTAGCGGCGTGTGTGCGTGATTTGGAGATGTCAGACGCTGCTAATGTCCGGCCAACATAACGTCCAGATGCACAAAGTGTTTTATTGATGATCCGTACAAAATCACGGATGCAAATGCGCATCGTATGACCGCTATCGCGTACTCCGTGAAAAAATGCGTCCATTCGTTCGAACGCACTTTTTCACAGACAACGCGAAAATGCGTTCGTCTGACCCTAGCCTTAAAGATCCTAAAAAATCTATACATAAAAAAGAGACTTTTTACAGCAGAATATTATAATCAACAGTTTGTTAGATATTAAAACGGGAATATTTTTAACATGATGCCTATGGGATTCGCCTGAATAAACCTGTCGAATGAAACCACCGAACAGCAGGGTAATTCGGTAACTTTTCCCTGTTGGTTTTGGTTTCTGTTCTCTCTGAATAGACGAAGCATTGCTTCTCTATGGGGATTTTGAACAGGCACCGAACAGGCACCGTATGTGCAGGCAATTCGCCACTGAATTTCACTGTTCGGTTACCTTTCGGCCACAATTCGGATCTCTTTGAATAACCCGTTAAGAGTAATAAAGCAGCGTCACAAAAAAGTCCTAGAAAGTTTCACTAAAAACTCTAAAAGGGTTATTCATAGAGATCCGAATGGCTGCCGAAAGGTAACCGAACGCTGATTTTCAGCGTTCGGTTACCTTTCCTGGCCATTCGGCTATCCAGAGAGCAGGCAGTTCGCCAAATGTTGGCGAATTGCCTGCACATACGGTGCCTGTTCGAGGGCAGTGAAATCCCCATAGAGAAAAAATGCTTTGGCTATTCAGAGAACGAAACCCAGCATTGAAAAGTTGCCGAATTGCCCTGCCATTCGGTGGTTTCATTCGACAGGTTTATTCAGGCGAATCCCATAGGCTTCAATGTTAAAAATATTCCTGTTTTAATTCAATATCTAATAAACCGTTGATTATAATATTCTGCAGTAAAAAGTCTCTTTATTTATAGATTTTTTAAGTTATTTTAGGCATTTTTTGGGATTTCTTTGCAAACATTATTTTTCTGTTTTTTTTTTTTAAATCGTTTTTTCTTTTTTCTGTAACAGCCCTCTTTATTATCAATCATTGGACCTCATATGTAAATTTCAGACATTTTCGTTCTGTAGTTTATTTGCAAACAGCGTTTCACTTTTCAAACATTCAAGCATACGTTTTTTTTTTTCACTCCATTCGTCTGTGGTGTTGGCTTTTTCCGGCGGCTGCTCTGCGCTGTGATCAGCTCCTGCTCGGGTTTCTCCGGCGTGTTCGGGGGGTTAATGCAGATGTTTTTATGGGTTTCGGTGAGCGTTCGCCCTGGATTTGCAGTGAGTTTTCAGAGGGTTTGCAGCGTCTTTTCCCTGCATTACGGCGGCCCTGTGGTGTTTTCTGAATACACCGCAGGGTCGCCCAAATGGGATCGCCAAATTGCACCGAATTGAAGAGAACAAAAAGACACCGAACGTGCTGTGACTTTTCCATTCTCTTTGAATAACCCTGAATGTCTAACAAAGTCTACACACCCATTAAAATGTCAGGTTTTTGTGATGTAAAAAAGAGACCGTTTATAGATCACATTAAAGGTGGAAGAATTTCTGAATTTATTTATCTTTGTCTCACTTTTTTCATCACAGAAACATGACATTTTAACAGGAGTGTGCAAACTTTTGCTATCCACTGTATATTTGTAGATGATTATAACAAGTTGCCACTCACATATAGACAAAATACACATATACAATAATAATAATTTATTCCTTATGCAGTAGATTTATATTTGTGTTTTTGCGCATTTATTGTCTAGTTGTAACAGTTTACAAATAATTACATTGCACTGCAATAACCCCTTCTCTGCGGATGTTCTGGACACTGAATGTACTCTAAGGCTAGGGTCAGACTAACGCATTTTTCACGTCTACCGTCAAAACGTGCGTTGATGCGTCTCCGAACGCATTTTTTCACGGAAGACGTGATAGCGGTCATACGATGCGCAATTCCGGCCGTGATTTTTTACGGATCCAAACCAGGAAACTTTGGGTGTCTGGACGTTATGTTGGCCGGACATGAGCAACATCTGACATCTCCTAATCACGCACACACGCCGCTATGTGGACGCAGCGCACTCTACGTCAGTACTAGTGGTTCGACGTTCTTGCAAAAATGCATTAGTTTGCCACTTGCGTAGCGCGGCCGAACTTTCCTGCGGCCGTACTTCGTGTGTGGGCCTGCGTTGGACGTCATTTGCTGCTACCACGGCCGTTATAAAGTGTGGCTAAATGATCGTTTGCACTGCGTTTGTCTGACCCCAGCCTAAGGCTAATGTCAGACGAGCACACTCTGCCTGCGTGCATAACAGACAGACATACTGACATAAGATACTATAGACACCACACACAGGGTTATTCAAAGAGATTCGAAAAGTCACCGCACGTTGGGTGACTTTTCGTTCTCTTCAATTCGGTTCCTTTTGCCGATCCCATTTCGGTGACCCTGCGGTGTATTCAGCAAACACCACAGGGTCCCCGAATTGCAGGGAAAAGCTGCCGCAAACCTGACGAAAACTAACCGCAAAACCCACCGAATGCACGCCGAAAACACGCAAAAACATCTGGATTAACCCGCCGAAAAAAGGGAGCAGGAGCCGATCACACGCAGCGAAGCAGCTGAACAGGAGCCGAATCACACAGAGCCGAAGCAGAGGAGGCAGTGAATAAATTAGCAAAACCATTAGTATGAATCTGTGGAAATGAAACGCTGTTTGCAAAGAAACTACTGAGCGAAAATGTCTGAAATTTACACAGGAGGTCCAGGGAATGATAATAAAGAGGGCTGTTACAGAAAAAAGAAGTAAATTTAAAAAAAATCCCCAAAAAAATCGGACTTTTAAAAAAAAAAAATTAAGAAAAATGCTTAAAATATCCTAAAAAATCTATAAATAAAGAGACTCTTTACTGCAGAATTTTATAATGAGCGGTTTATTAGATATTGAATTAAAACGGGAATATTTTTAACATTGAAGCCTATGGGATTCGGTGGGGGGGGAGTACAGCGGAGGCGCTAGTGTTGTTGGGTGAATGTATTGGTGTTATGCAGCCTACTGGGATTTAACACAAAACCTCGACTGAAATGTGTGAAAGATACAGTGGAAAAAGGGGGAGGTCCTAGTGGCGCAATCTTTGGGAAGAGTGATTGCATAGGTGTAGGTGGGCACAGTTTCGGGTATGCCTGAAGTACTGTGTGGTCACTGACCTAGAGTAAATGCACGGTCAGAACAGGACCACTAAAGTGCTGTCGTGGAAGGTCAGGGTGCACGATGATCACTTTACAGTTATGCTGTTGATACATGTGTTTAAAACACAAAGAACGGCCTAAATCACATAAGTGCAAATGCATAAAAATGCGTAATAAAACAGTCGACGGAAGGAATAAAATCAATTCAATGGAGGACCCATATATTGTGCGATTGTAATATCACATAAAGTGCAAGTGTGATCGAAAACACATAAAGTGCAAATGCTTTAAGTGCAAAAAAGTGCAAAATAGTGTTCCTGGGTAAGACAGTGGAGTCCTATTGGCCAAGGTATCTGGTAGATAAAATCAGATAAAAGTCCAACCGGCCATACGTATTACATTGGAGAAGAGGCAGTCTGATTAGGTTTCCATATGGGTAGTTCGAGGGTGTACGTCTGAGTCCTGGTATAATGTCCTCACTGGAGTCCTATAAGGGCTTCCAATCCCCAAATAATGGGAAAAAGGAGTGGAGAGAAAAAAGAAGAATAATGGTGCAATATGGTCTATAAGAAATCGAGTGTTCGTAGACAATGGAACACTTACAGTTTAAAGAGCCTTATGGACCGGCTCTGGTGTGGATTGCCTCGGGCCTAGTTGAGGGTGGCCTCTACCCTTCTTTAGGGTGTTCTTTAACGGTGATTACTGCCGATCTATGGGTTGATCATCTCAGGTATAGAGATAGAGAAAAATATTCATAGCGTAGCTTGCAGGTAAATGTGAGGTAGGTAGGATTAAACGAACTCACCGTTGGTGGAGCCTAGGATATCAGGCTCAGCTCGTAAGCGTGTAGTACACCTATTCGGTGGGTACTTTCACCTCTTTGGTCTGCGTGAAGTTTTCCTATGCGCAATACTCCTGCGTCACATGTGTGGTGGGAGAGGGCAAATGGAAAAGGTTGGTTTAAAGACAGGCTTTAAACAGAGGTGGTGTCACGGTGGCCCCCGCACCCCCCCGGCGCCTGGCAGCAGCTTCCTCGCTGCTCGCTGGCCAGGCGCCGAGTGATATTGCGGTCGCTTCCGCACACGTGGGACGCCGGGGGGCGGGGCCTGGCGGGGAGACGCGGACCCGCCGGGTTTAAAGCCCAGACTCACAGAGACGCCGATGCCCTGACGTGGTAGTTACTTCCCGCAGAGCTCTTGTATATTTTTGGCAAACTAACGATTCTGTGTATGACCCTTGGCATTGGCAAACTAACGATTCTGTGTATGACCCCTGGCATTGGCAAACTAACGATTCTGTGTATGACCCCTGGCATTGGCAAACTAACGATTCTGTGTATGACCCCTGGCATTGGCAAACTAACGATTCTGTGTATGACCCTTGGCATTGGCAAACTAAACGATTCTGTGCATGACCCTTGGCATTGGCGAACGAACCATTCTGTGCGTAACTCCTGGTATTGGCATTAACTCTTCTATTTTCTGGTATTGAGGTCAGTCTGTGTGGCACCCTAAGCACACATCAGACTACCCTTGTGTTGTTAGGGTCTTGGGAAGAGCTAATTATTCTAAGTCCTTGTGTATCATTCTATGTCCGTCTAGTCGTGCCGACCAATCTAAGGATCGGAAGGGTAGAGAAGGTCCTGCGTCTAGGGACCACTAGTCAGATAAGCAGAGGGATCCGTGACGTCTCTCTTGTATGTGCTCTGTACTGCCATTCTAGTAGTCTGTCTAGTCGTGCCGACCATTCTAAGGATCGGAAGGGTAGAGAGTGTCCTGCGTATAGGGACCACCATTCTAGTATCAGGGGGATCCGTGACATTACGTCAGGGCCAATGGATCCCGCAGACCTCTCTAATCAGTTGACACGTATTGCAGCCAGACAGGAAGAGCAGGACCATAGAATGGACCAGATTGCTCTTGCCCTGCAAACCCTGTTAAATCGATCCAGTTCTGGAACTGCAAGCCCTCCAGACCCAGTAGTGCCTAGGGTCAGTTCGGCCGCTCCCGAGGGATGTAGGCTCAGTATGAAGGCACCCGTACGCTATGATGGAACACCAAACTTATGCCGGGGCTTTCTGACCCAACTCGAGATCTTGTTCGAGAACAATCCAGGGTCCTGTATGTCCGATAAAGCCAAAGTAGGCTATCTGATTAATCATCTAACCGAAAAAGCTTTATTATGGGCCACGCCCTTGTGGGAGAATAAGAAACCCATCATTTATGACTATGAGGGTTTTACCTCCGAGTTAAAGCGTACCTTCGATCCCTCTAGAAGGGCTACCAATGCGGGTAGATCCCTGTTTCACATCAAACAGGGTAATAGGAGGGTCTCCGACTATGCCATAGAGTTTAAGACTTTGTCTTCTGAGGTACACTGGCCGAACGACGTTTTAACCCTAGCCTTTACCGAAGGCCTGAACGAGGCTTTTATGTTTGAGTTGGCTCCCTTAAAATTACCAGAACATCTGGATCATTTGGTTGATTTCTGCATTGCCATGGATGATCAAATCAGGGAAAGGAGACACCCCAGAGATAGACCCAGACGCGTCCTGCCTCCTTTACCCCTAGTACCCAGACACACCACTACATCAGGCAACCCGGAGACCGCAAAGACTGATGTACCGGCCGTTGAACCCATGCAGATAGGAAAAACGGGTATTTCAGAGGCAGAAAGAGCTCACAGAAAAGAAAGGGGGCTCTGCTTTTATTGTGCCGGGGCAGATCATTTCCGCCTTCAATGTCCTCAGAGACCCAGGGGTAGCAGGGGTGAGACTAACAAATCAGGTCAAAGAACAGCCAATACCCAGGTTATCGGTTCTCTGTATGCCTCCTTTGTGGACGATGAAAAAAAAAAAAACCCGGATTCTGGTACCCATCTCCCTCACCTGGGAGGGGGTTCACCTCGAGACTGAGGCATTCCTAGACTCTGGAGCCTCAGGTAATTTTATGGACAGATGTTTTGCCGCCAAAAACCTCTTACCTCTGGTTCTAAAGGAGAGGCCTCTAATGGTGGAAGCCATAGACGGAAAACCCCTGTCATGTCCCCATATCACTCACGACACTATTGATGTATGCATGACTACGGGAGTTCTGCACCGCGAAACCATACGATTCCAGATTATCGACTCTCCCTCATGTCCTGTCGTTCTTGGGTTCCCATGGTTAATAGAGCATAACCCGGTGATTGATTGGGCCAGCGAGATATAAAGTGTTGGGGTCCTAGTTGCCAGTCAAAGTGCCTAGGCAGGGTTGATGTGATCGGTAGCCTCAATATTGCTACAGCACCTCCTTTGTCCACCGAAGTCCCTGAATGTTATATGGCGCTAAAGGAGGTGTTCTCTAAAACCAGGACTGAGGTCCTACCACCGCATCGTCCTTATGACTGTGCTATAGAGTTGCTCCCTGGTACTATGCCTCCTAGAGGACACGTATACCCTTTGTCACAAAAGGAAAACGACATTATGGAGGAATATATAAGGGAGAATCTAGAGCGAGGATTTATCAGACGATCCTCCTCTCCGGCAGGAGCAGGTTTCTTTTTCGTTTCCAAAAAAGAGGGTGACCTGCGACCTTGCATCGATTATAGAGGTTTGAATAGGATTACCATAAGAAATGCATATCCAATACCTCTTATAACAGAATTGTTCGACCGATTAAAAGGGGCCCGTATTTATACGAAGCTTGATTTACGCGGAGCGTACAACCTGGTCAGGGTTAAGAAGGGGCATGAATGGAAAACGGCTTTTAATACACGTAGCGGGCATTATGAATACCTAGTGATGCCCTTTGGATTATGTAACGCGCCAGCCGTTTTTCAGGACCTCATAAACGACACCCTACGGGACTTTCTGCAAACGTTCGTTATAGTATATCTGGACGACATCCTGATATACTCTCCTGATAAGGACACCCATCACGTCCATGTGCAACAAGTGTTGAAGAGATTATTGAGGGCTGGGTTATATTGTAAACTAGAGAAATGCTTATTCGACATAGAGACAGTGCACTTCCTTGGGTATATAATAACCCCTGAGGGTTTCCAAATGGATCCTACTAAACTCTCAGCGATTCTTGACTGGCCTTTACCCCAAGGGCTTAAGCCATCCAGAGGTTTCTGGGGTTTACTAATTACTACCGGAGGTTCATTAAAAACTTTTCGGCCTTGGTAGCTCCCCTCACGGCTATGACTAAAAAAGGGCTGGCGAATCAGAAATGGACACCCCAGGCCAGTCAAGCCTTTGAGGCACTTAAACAGGCATTCACAACTGCCCCTGTTCTCCGACATCCAGATCCGGCTCTGCCTTTCCAGGTTGAAGTTGACGCCTCCGAGCTAGGTCTTGGTGCAGTCTTGTCCCAAAGGGAGGCACCCGACAAACCTTGCATCCATGCGGCTTCTATTCCCGAAAGTTGTCCCCGGCAGAGAGGAACTATGATATCGGAAATAGAGAGTTGTTAGCAGTTATCGCAGCCTTGACGGAATGGAGATACTTATTGGAGGGGTCTAGGGACCCCATTGTCATCATAACCGATCATAAGAATCTTACGTACATTGGAGACGCTAAACGGTTAAATGCCAGACAAGCGAGATGGTCGTTGTTTCTTTCAAGCTTTAATTTCGTCCTCACATATAGACCTGGGTCAAGAAACATTAAAGCAGACGCATTGTCAAGACAATACGAATCCTACGAACATAACATCCAAGATCAGCACCCCATTGTACCCCAGGAAAGAATTATAGCCTTACCACGATTAGTGTCTCGTCTCCTCTGATGTTAAGATTGCAGACCGCCCAGGGTACAGCTCCTGGGGGGAGACCTCCTGCGAAACTCTTTGTACCTGAGAACGAAAGAGAAGAAGTACTGAAACTTTATCATGATAACAAAACCTCTGGGCATATGGGGATCACCAAAACAGTGTCTAGTATACGTAAACTCCTCTGGTGGCCCACGGTGCGCCGTGATGTTAAAGATTACATAACCGTGTGCGAGGTGTGCACAAGACATAAAAGTCCCAAAACAGCGCCCATTGGTTTACTCCAGCCTCTGCCAATCCCCGAACGACCATGGTCGCATTTAGCTATGGATTTTATAGTAGAGTTACCCGAGTCAAAAGGGAATACTGTAATACTCACGGTCATTGATCGATTCTCCAAAATGGGTCACTATGTTCCTCTTCGGAAACTTCCTTCGGCAGCCGAACTGGTGCCCATTTTCATTACCAATGTGGTCCGCATACACGGTATTCCTCTTGGGATTGTCTCTGATAGGGGGACCCAATTCGTCTCCAGATTCTGGAAAGGGTTTTGCAAGAATGTGGGGATAGACCTATCCTTCTCTTCGGCCTATCACCCCCAGACCAACGGAGCAGCAGAACGAGCCAATCAAAATATAGAGAAATATCTCAGGTGCTTTATATCCGAACGACAAGATAACTGGTCAGACCTGATACCGTGGGCAGAGTATGCCTTGAACAGTGCAGTGAGCGAAGCCACAGGACATTCCCCTTTCTTCACTGTTTACGGTTTTGATCCTCCCGTGCTCCCTGCTACGTTTCCTGATACCGCGATTCCTGCTCTGGATGAGCATTTAGCGTCATTGAAAGAAACTTGGGGAAGGGTTAAAAGGGCTCTGGAGGATAGCAGTGGTATCCAGAAGATCAAGGCCGACAGACACAGGAGGCCGGCACCCGTGTATCAAGTTGGGGACAGGGTTTGGCTTTCTTCACGGAACATCAAGCTCTTAGTACCCTCTATGAAACTGGCACCCAGATACATAGGGCCCTATAAGATTCTGCGGCGAATCAATCCGGTCTCCTATGCTTTGGCACTGCCCTCCCATATCAGGATACACAATGTGTTCCACGTGAGCCTTTTAAAACCACTCTTGTGTAATCGGTACACCAGGGTCCGTGTCCCCCCTCCTCCTGTCTCTGTGGAGGGCGAGGAGGAGTTTGAAGTTGAGGCCATTCTGGACGCCAGGGTTTCTAGGGGGGTCCTTCAGTACTTGGTTGACTGGGTGGGCTACGGTCCAGAGGATCGCTCTTGGCTCCCGGCTACTGAGGTTCATGCTCCTCGGTTGGTGAGGGCTTTCTATTTGGCTCATCCCCGCGCTCCTGGGGGTCGTCCAGTGGCCGCCCGTAGAGGGGGGGTTCTGTCACGGTGGCCCCCGCACCCCCCCGGCGCCTGGCAGCAGCTTCCTCGCTGCTCGCTGGCCAGGCGCCGAGTGATATTGCGGTCGCTTCCGCACACGTGGGACGCCGGGGGGCGGGGCCTGGCGGGGAGACGCGGACCCGCCGGGTTAAAGCCCAGACTCACAGAGACGCCGATGCCCTGACGTGGTAGTTACTTCCCGCAGAGCTCTTGTATATTTTTGGCAAACTAACGATTCTGTGTATGACCCTTGGCATTGGCAAACTAACGATTCTGTGTATGACCCCTGTATTGGCAAACTAACGATTCTGTGTATGACCCTTGGCATTGGCAAACTAACGATTCTGTGTATGACCCTGGCATTGGCAAACTAACGATTCTGTGTATGACCCTTGGCATTGGCAAACTAAACGATTCTGTGCATGACCCTTGGCATTGGCGAACGAACCATTCTGTGCGTAACTCCTGGTATTGGCATTAACTCTTCTATTTTCTGGTATTGAGGTCAGTCTGTGTGGCACCCTAAGCACACATCAGACTACCCCTTGTGTTGTTAGGGTCTTGGAAGAGCTAATTATTCTAAGTCCTTGTGTATCATTCTATGTCCGTCTAGTCGTGCCGACCAATCTAAGGATCGGAAGGGTAGAGAAGTCCTGCGTCTAGGGACCACTAGTCAGATAAGCAGAGGGATCCGTGACGTCTCTCTTGTATGTGCTCTGTACTGCCATTCTAGTAGTCTGTCTAGTCGTGCCGACCATTCTAAGGATCGGAAGGGTAGAGAGTGTCCTGCGTATAGGGACCACCATTCTAGTATCAGGGGGATCCGTGACAGGTGGATAAACATAAAATTTATTGGTCATATATAAACAAATAAAATACGGAAAGAACAATAAAAACGGGGGAATGGGGATACGCGTTTCGGCTGTAAATAAAAGCCTTCTTCAGTCCCTGTGCAGGTAAAAAAATGAAAAATCCGCTCTTTTTTCAATTTTTTACCTGCACAGGGACTGAAGAAGGCTTTTATTTACAGCCGAAACGCGTATCCCCGCATTCCCCGTTTTTATTGTTCTTTCCGTATTTTATTTGTTTTATATGACCAATAAATTTTTATGTTTTATCCACCTCTGTTTAAAGCCTGTCTTTAAACCACCTTTTCCATTTGCCCTCTCCCACCACACATGTGACGCAGGAGTATTGCGCATAGGAAAACTTCACGCAGACCAAAGAGGTGAAAGTACCACCGAATAGGTGTACTACACGCTTACGAGCTGAGCCTGATATCCTAGGCTCCACCAACGGTGAGTTCGTTTAATCCTACCTACCTCACATTTACCTGCAAGCTACGCTATGAATATTTTTCTCTATCTCTATACCTGAGATGATCAACCCATAGATCGGCAGTAATCACCGTTAAAGAACACCCTAAAGAAGGGTAGAGGCCACCCTCAACTAGGCCCGAGGCAATCCACACCAGAGCCGGTCCATAAGGCTCTTTAAACTGTAAGTGTTCCATTGTCTACGAACACTCGATTTCTTATAGACCATATTGCACCATTATTCTTCTTTTTTCTCTCCACTCCTTTTTCCCATTATTTGGGATTGGAAGCCCTTATAGGACTCCAGTGAGGACATTATACCAGGACTCAGACGTACACCCTCGAACTACCCATATGGAAACCTAATCAGACTGCCTCTTCTCCAATGTAATACGTATGGCCGGTTGGACTTTTATCTGATTTTATCCAGATACCTTGGCCAATAGGACTCCACTGTCTTACCCAGGAACACTATTTTGCACTTTTTTGCACTTAAAGCATTTGCACTTTATGTGTTTTCGATCACACTTGCACTTTATGTGATATTACAATTGCACAATATATGGGTCCTCCATTGAATTGATTTTATTCCTTCGTCGACTGTTTTATTACGCATTTTTATGCATTTGCACTTATGTGATTTAGGCCGTTCTTTGTGTTTTAAACACATGTATCAACAGCATAACTGTAAAGTGATCATCGTGCACCCTGACCTTCCACGACAGCACTTTAGTGGTCCTGTTCTGACCGTGCATTTACTCTAGGTCAGTGACCACACAGTACTTCAGGCATACCCGAAACTGTGCCCACCTACACCTATGCAATCACTCTTCCCAAAGATTGCGCCACTAGGACCTCCCCCTTTTTCCACTGAAGCCTATGGGATTCGCCTGAATAAATTTGCCGAATTAAACCACCGAATGGCAGGACATTAGGGAAACCTTTCACTGCTGGTTTGTGTTCTCTGAATAGCTGAAGCATTGCTTTTTCATGGGGATTTCACTGCCCTCGAACAGGCACCGTATGTTCAGGCAATTTGCTAGGATTTGGTGAATTGCCTGCTCTCTGGATAGCCGAATGGCCAGGAAAGGTAACCGAACGCTGATTTTCTCCAGCAATTCGGATCTCTTTGGATAACCCTGACAGTCTTTTTTTGACGTAGAAAAAAAAGGGAATTATGGGAAACAAAATTAATATGAAAAATTATAAAAATCGGAAAATAGAAACATAGAAAATGTCGGCAGATAAGAACCTTTCGGCCCATCTAGTCTGCCCAATTACATGGATACTTTACCTGGATTTATCTTTTGTTTAGGATAGCCTTATGCCTATCCCATGCTTGCTTAAATTCAATTACTGTTTTGGCCTCTACCACTTCAACTGGAAGACTGTTCCATGTATCCACCACCCTCTCAGTAAAATAATGCTTCCTGATGTTACTTTTAAACCTTTGCCCCTCTAATCTAAGACTATGTCCTCTTGTTTTGCTACTTTGTTTCCTTTTAAATGTACTCCCTTCCTCTACCTTGTGGATTCCCTTTACGTATTTAAATGTTTCTATCATATCTCCTCTGTCTCGTCTTTTTTTCAAGCTGTACATGTTAAGATCATTAAGCCTTTCCTGGTAACTTTTCTCCTTCAAGCCGTACACCATTTTAGTAGCCCTTCTCTGAACTCTCTCTAAGATGTCTATATCCTTCTGGAGATACGGTCTCCAGTACTGCACACAGTACTCCAAGTGAGGTCTCACCAGTGCTCTGTACAGTGGCATGAGCACTTCCCTTTTCCTACTGCTAATACCTCTCCCTACACAACCAAGCATTCTGCTAGCATTTCCTGCTGCTCTATTACATTGACTACTTACCCTTAGATCCTCTGAAATAATGACCCCTAAATCCCTTTCCTCAGATGTTGAGGTTAGGACTGTATCAAATATTCTATATTCAGCCCTTGGGTTTTTACGTCCCAGGTGCATTATCTTGCACTTATCCACATTAAAACTCAATTGCCACAGCTCCGATATGAAAAGAAATTTTTTGCATCAAGGTGCTGGACGTCGCATATGCGCTCCGTCTGACATACAGGGTTATCCAAAGAGATCCGAATTGCTTGAGAAAGGTAACCGAACGCTGAAATTCAGCATTCGGTTACCTTTCCTGGCCATTCGGCTATCCAGAGAGCAGGCGATTCGCCAAATCCTGGCGAATTGCCTGCACATTCGGTGCCTGTTCGAGGGCAGTGAAATCCCCATGAAAAGCACTGCTTCGTCTATTCAGAGAACACAAACCAGCAGTGAAAGGTTCCCCTAATGCCCTGCCATTCGGTGGTTTAATTCGGCAAATTTATTCAGGAGAATCCCATAGGCTTCAATGTTAAAAATATTCACGTTTTAATTCAATATCTAATAAACCGTTCATTATAAAATTCTGCAGCAAAAAGTCTCTTTATTTATAGATTTTTTAGGATACTTTAAGCATTTTTCTGATTTTTTTTTTTAAAAGTCCGATTTTCTTTATTTCTTTTTAAGTTTACTTCTTTTTTCTGTAACAGCCCTCTTTATTATCATTCCCTGGACCTCCTGTGTAAATTTCAGACATTTTCGCTCAGTAGTTTCTTTGCAAACAGCTTTTCATTTTCACAGATTCATACAAACGGTTTTGCTAATTTATTCACTGCCTCCTCTGCGTCTCAGCTGCTTCGGCTCTGTGTGATTCGGCTCCTGTTCGGCTGCTTCCCTGCGTGTGATCGGCTCCTGTTCGGGTTTTTTGAAGGTTAATCCAGATGTTTTTGCTTGTTTTCGGCGTGCATTCGCTGGGTTTTGCGGTTAGTTTTCGTCAGGTTTGCGGCAGCTTTTCCCTGCAATTCGGGGACCCTGTGGTGTTTGCTGAATACACCGCAGGGTCACCGAAATGGGATCGGCAAAAGGAACCGAATTGAAGAGAATGAAAAGTCACCCAACGTGCGGTGACTTTTCGAATCTCTTTGAATAACCCTGTTTGTGTCATAACTCACACAGAACGTTGTGCGGACGTGGCGCACTTTTCACGTCTGTCTAGCGGTTTTACGTTCTTGCCTAACTTGCGTCCGATTGACACGTGCGTTGTGCGTGCGCAGTTCAGGAGGCATGTACTTCGTGTGTGGGTCTCTATTGATCATGATTCTATGCTACGACGGCCGTTGAACTGTGCGGCAACACGGACGTGATCACTGCGTTCGTCTGACGCGGGCCAAAAATGTGGGGTACGTGTCCAGCACATCCTCTCTTTGCTACAGCTGTGTGGCCCAAGCCAAAGGGGGCATCTTTCATTGTACAACTTCCCCCGCCCACTAACAACTGACATCATTACACAATGATGTGTTGATGTCAGAAAGTTGGGATATTCTGTTGTAAGAGATAAAGGGGTCTACTGGACCCCTTTGCCTCATGTTCCATACACCCCACAAGGTCAAATCAGGTGTCACTGGAAACAAAGGCCCGTGTTTTTGTTTACAAATAAATTAAGTAAAAAAAAAAGGTTTATTTTTTTCTGTTTGTATAGCTCCAGCAATATGACTTTAATAGCGATTAAATGTGATGAGCACAAATACTGAAAATGAGCTCAGCCTAGGAGACTGACATGGCTCAGTAGTTAAGTGGTTAAAATACCTATATGTAGGCTACAGGTATTTTAACTACTGAGCCATGTCAGTCACTCTCCTAGGCTGAGCTCATTTTCACTATTTGTGCAGAGTGCTATAAGATAATTCTGTATAGTTTATCAAGGCTACAAGCTGCAGTCTTGATAAACTATACCAGAATTATTTTGAATCACTCTGACTCTACCCCTTTTTTGGCCCTCTCGCTGCCCCGTACACGCTCTACGCGCAAACTTTTGCTTCACGGACATGGCATTAGAGCGCGTTTTTTTTTTCTACCTACAGATATCTTTATTGACAAAGAACGCATTCTTTAGCAGAGGAAGCTCCCTCTTTGACGTCATCAACCCGCGCCCTGTCATTCATCGCGTGCTGCACAGAAAGCGAGAATGTCCGCGCTGTCTGGAGCTTTGCGTGCCAGGGTGAGGGTGAGGGATTGGCACCGCGGAGCAGGCGAGATGCCGAGTCAGGCGATTCGGTTCCGAGGCTCCGCGCCTCGAGGAAGGTTCGCTGATGTAATTTTCTATGATCCCGGTTGACCTTGTGGTTCATCCAGGGGCCAATGACATGCCTAGGGTGGCAGGGAGTGGAGCCTGGCATAGGGCAGTGGAGCCTGGCATAGGGCTGTGGAGCCTGGCATAGGGCTGTGGAGCCTGGTATAGGGCTGTGGAGCATAGGGGAGTGGAGCCTGGCATAGGGGAGTGGAGCCTGGCATAGGGGAGTGGAGCCTGGCATAGGGCTGTGGAGCCTGGCATAGGGCTGTGGAGCCTGGCATAGGGGAGTGGAGCCTGGTATAGGGCTGTGTCAGGGGGTGTAAAACAAGATTTGAGGTCGGAATGTCATCAATATAATGGGCTACATGTGTTTTGTCTTGGCAGCTGGTGTCATGGCAGCAGGCTGGACTCTTTCACTCGGGTGTCAGGTTTTTGGCCTCAGATAAGGATCTCCTGCTGAAACTTAGGAAGAAGACGGGCTATTCCTTCATGAACTGCAAGAAAGCCCTGCAGAAATTCAGCAACGATATCAAGCAGGTAAGGGGGGGTCATCTGTATACGATTACAAATGGTATAAGGACGCGGACCTGACTTGAACAAAGTCCCTCCAATGGTTCAAATACACTACATGGAGAGACATCGGATTGGCTTGAAATATGCAGAGGTGTAAGCACAGGCTCCACACAGCAGGGTCCGGCTATCTGTCCCCCAACTGTTAGTAGCCAGGGATAAAGGCATGCCGGTCACTGCAGGATGTGATAGGAGCAAGCCTTATCAAATCCTGTATTGACCGGTATTCAGTTATCACTGTACTGATGCAAGACTCCTTGGACTGTTCGAATCCCCCACTGTCACATGACAGTGTAGATGTGGCTTGCAGGAAGATGGCAGCATGTCACATCTGCAGGATTAGAGAGCCAGCTCAGCACTGAGTTTTAGGATTTATCCGAAATCATCTCTTTAAAGATAATCCTGAAGCACAGCGAGTTCTATATTTAGGGGACAAATGAACATCATTATTCGGTTTATTAAAAAAAAGTAAATTCTTGAGCTGTTTCGTTAAAGGAGCACTCTGCTGAAAAATCAAGTCCTTTTTATGCCCTGAAATAACTTGGTGGCTGCTGATGGCCTCTTTCTCAGTTGGAAAACCATCCAAGTTGAAGTTGTTTTAGATTGTCTGTTTTTTTTTGTTTTTTTTTTTAGTTTAATTTCAATGCCTCATCAGTTCCTTAGCACGTATCTGTTAAGTGAATAACCCCTCCATATGAAACGTCTGAGGGCTGCTCTTCCTGAATGTTTTATGGCACTTTTTTCCTCTCACAAGGCAGAGACATGGTTACATCAGCAAGCACAGAAAGAAGGATGGAACAAAGCCTCCAAACTGCAAGGAAGAAAGACTTCAGAGGGTCTGGTGGGACTGTTACATGAAGGAAACACAGCAGTGATGGTTGAAGTAAGTACAACTTGTCCGTTACTGTGATACATTGCATGATGTGCGGCTCAGAGCACTATTTGTCTTGAAGTGATTTTATTGTTAAATTTGTTGACTGTTTGAAAGCTGCATTGTCTGGTTAGGTCCCCCCCCCCCTAATAACTGGATATATGTAAATTACAAGACAACCCCAACAACCGCATAATTGGCAACGTTTTTTTATATTTTTATTATGTGATGAACTCAGCAAGTGCAACCTGACTTCTAGTTCCTAGATCTTTTGTGAGAAGGCTTGAACATAGTTTGTTCATCACGTTGCAGGCCTATGCTGTTGGTCTCCTCATTTCATTCACTTCATGCATGGTGGATATTTGTAAACAAAGAATCTTGATAAACTTAAAGTGGTCTGAATGCAAGGATTGCCCCTGCCCCGATCAGGTGAAAACGCTGGATGAAGTGAACGGGTTTCCTCCATACCACCCAGCGTCATCAGCAGCTGTTTTTTTTATTTCATGGCTGGCTCACCAGATTGTGTGCTGACGTTACCTTCTCTCTGAGATCATCCACTATAGCGTTGCGTGGGAGCACAACCTGCGCAGGATAAGTTCAGACACTTCCGGATTTAGAGGACCTGGTGCTGAAGAGGAGATGCGGGCAGCAAGGGTCAAAAGGTTAATGAAATCACCTGAAATATTAAAAACACAATTATTGGGCAGAGGCTGCTATCTGCCCAATTATTTAAGGGCTAAAAAAGAAACAATTCTTAATGGACCACCCTTGAAGGGATGCTCTAATCTCACAATTATCTGTGCGTAGTAAGCACTACTATAGATACAAACTTGTTTGTGTTGGTGGTTTTTAGTTTCTTATACTTGGATAATGGATCCAAGGCTGCCACCATTCTTGTGTCTTTTGATGATTTGCTTAATTTCACTAATAGTGAACTGGAAATGTCTGCATTACTGGTTATAAACTGAAAAAGCAGGGTATTGGTTCAACACTGTTTTGTCACGTTTCAAAACCCCCAGAAAAATGTATGATCTGGCGCCTGAGTAACCAGCTCAATATCTAAAAACAGAGGGGAACAGGCATTCCTACCCTTAAAGTGTTATTAGGGGATATGCATAGTTTTTGCTGCCTTTTATCAAGATTTTGTTTCAGCTTATTAAAGGCTGCTGAGGCAGGTGTTAATGTTGCATATTCCCTTAAATAAATAAACAAGGACTAGACTGCATGGTCCCCTGATTTTGGGCTTGATCCTTGATTTGAAACAAAGATAGAAGTAATGATTTATAAATGTTATGCTTCCAGATTCTAAATATTGATTTATTGACCTTTTTTAGGTGAACTGTGAAACTGACTTTGTTGCTAGAAATGTGAAGTTTCAGCAGCTCGTACAACAGTTGGCAGTGGGGACATTGAGACACTGCCAGAAGCAAGAGCAGAGCCTGACCTCCTTCCTCAAAGTAAGTACTAAGGCGAAACTTACATTACATGTGATCAAACCGGTAGTATGATCATGCAAATACTCACAATGATTAATACATGCTCTGTTCAAAAGATGCACTCTTTGAATAAAACACCTGTATACTGTGATTGCCCTAAAAACGCGCTTATTGTATGCTGTCACCACATTTGTCATAATGATGAAAACCACCTAGACCAACCGATAATTCCTTGTTCTAAATGTGTACTTTGAGTTCTGTTTGGAATTATTCCAGGCAAATAGAAGTTGTAACGCTAAAGATGTCGTGTTTTTAGTTTCTTCTTCACTGGATACACAATGGATAAAACGGCTCCACATATTTGCGTGGAATCAGTTGTGACGTCCAATTGATACTTAGTTTTATTAGGGTAATGAATGTGAAATATGATTAGTGAACCAGATGTTTTAGCAAGTCTCCATATAACACTCTTGAGGCTTACATCAGCGAGTATAGCCTCAGTATAGCCTCAGTTGGCTTGCGCAAGTTGTAGTTAGCAGTCCACATAGAAAACTAATTTTCTTCAAATTGTCAAGTGTCCCACTAAAGCAGTGTTTCCCAAACCTGTCCTCGGGACCCTCAACCAGGCCAGATTTTGCAGATCATCTTGGGGAAATGCAGACTGAATCCTGCAATCACTGAGCAGCAAATCATATCACCTGTGCTGAGCTTCAGCTATCTGGCAAACCTGGCGAGGCGGAGGGTCCTGAGGACAGGTTTGGGAAACACTACACTAAAGCCTCGGCACAGGGCGTATTGTTCAATTTGTTTCGTTGCCACATTTCTGAAAGTTTCACCTTTTTTTTCTACTCTACATTTTCACATACCCAGCATCAAAGATCTTGCACAAACTAGTTGTTTTATATTGTCCTAAAACCCCAAAGTCTAAATGAAAGTGTCTAATTAAAATGTGTGATCATACTACCCACTGGCATATAAGCTTAAAGATTAATTTTTATTGGGCTGCAATTTCTTTTAGACTATATATTTATAAAAAAATGTTTTTGTCTTCTTTAAAAATGAAATCGGCTTTTGTAGTTTAGTCTTAGTTCAGGCACCAGCCTTCTTTTTAAAGGGATGCATTATGCGATGTGATCTCTCAATGTTATCAAAGTGGTCATATTGCTCTGAGCTACTGGCTTTCTCTCCCACCCCCTCAGGAGAGGCTCTTGTTGGGCTGATTCATCCCTCTGTGTGCAGGAGCTTGAGCCTCATCCAGAATCTGATTGTCGAGCACAGGTCCAGAATTTAGGGAACTAGGTCCCATCAATGGTTTCCAGTGCTGGAGTGTCCAGCCCCCTTGTGGTCACATGACATGCTGCTACTAACAAGCACTGTATACAAGTGAATTATTTTTTTATACGAGACTAAATGGTTAAAACAGTTCAGACCCGGTTTCCTCCTCCTCATTTAACCCTATAATCCCTTCTTGCCATAAGAGCAATCTGTTTCACCTAGTATTATCCTTTTTTTTTTTTTTTTTACATGGTTAATTACCAATCCTTATTGTCTTAATGAAATTATTCCTGTTACAATATTGCAGTTTAGGGATGTAATGGGCCACTAGGCAATAAAAAGTTATTTTACTTTAATGCAGCAGATCTTCACATATGAAATGATTGTATGCTTGCATTATCATGTAAATGTATGCATTCTTTGCTGTTTAATTCACATGCCGCGTTATCGCCCTGTCGCAGGGTTTCTTTGGTGGTGATGAACTCCTACAGATGAAAACTGAAGAGGCCTTAATGAAGGATCAGCTAGCCATGACAATAGGTAAATATTTTCTTTGTTAAACTTCAGTTAATAAGGAGGCCTAGCACTGATAGATTTTTGTTTGAAATAATCTGGCAAATAAAGAGACTGACATCTATAGATCTAATACTTTCCACAGCTGGGGGTGAGGATCCACCGGTTACGAAGCTTCTGTGTTTCCTGAACCTCTCAGTAATTTGTTTTTTCTGAAGTTATTTGAGGTACCAAAAAATTACTGAAACCTCGTCACCAGTTGCGTTTAGGCTGAGTTGTTTTTATTGACTTAATACATAATGGCTAGAATTAAAGGCATTTTGCTATTCCAAATGGCCAGGCTTTATCCAAACAAGTGCAGCTCTGCTAGGCCTTTAAAACCTTACTGTCATGACACAGATCTCATTACACTATAACGGCCTTTATCAGACTGGAGGAGTTTAAAGGGAGTCCAGGAGAAATGGGATTATTTAAAGGAAGCATTATTGAAGGCCACAGGCAATTGCATTAGGCTTGTTAGCAAAAACAAAAAAGGAAGAAACCACTGTGGTACTCTGCAGAAGTGGCCAAAATGGTGAAGAACAAAAAGACAGCATTCAATAATTAGGCAAACCTATGAGGTTTTTTTTTATAAGATTAGGCAGAAAGCAATTTATAAGAGCTTCCAAAGCACACGCAGAAGAGAAAATAGCTCAGTCAGTAAAAAAGGGGGACAAAACATTTTTTAGATACATAAACGAGAAAAGAAAAGTAAAACAAGGATTAGTTAGATTAAAAACAAAGGAAGGAAGGTATGTAGAAGAGGATAAAAGTCTCGCTGACTGCCTCAATGAATATTTTTGTTCAGTCTTTGCAGAAGAAAAGGAAGGAAAGGGACCTCCGTTAGGAGGAAACACGAACGAGACATTTACATAACAGTTTACAGAGGAGGAGGTTCTACAGCAGCTGTCTAAAGTAAAGACAAATAAGTCAATGGGGCCTGATGGGATCCACCCTAAATTATTAAGAGCTCAGTGATGTAATAGCAAAACCGTTAGCAAGGATTGGTTAAATAAATCTGTTAACGGGAGTCGTCCCAGAAGACTGGAAATTAGCAAATGTGCCCATTCACAAGAAGGGTAGTAGGGAGGAATCGGAACTATAGGCCAGTTAGTCTTACGTCAGTAGTGGGGAAATTAATGGAAACCATGTTAAAGGAAAGGATTGTTGAACATCTAAAAACACATAGATTATCAGAAACAACATGGGTTTACCTCAGGGAGATCATGCCAAACTAATCTTATTGATTTTTTTTTTGATTGGGTAACAAAAATAATAGACACAGGTGGTGCAGTAGACATTGCTTATTTAGATTTCAGTAAGGCTTTTGATACTGTTCCGCATAGAAGGCTTATCAATAAATTGCAATCTTTGAGCTTGGATTCCAATATTGTTGAATGGATTAGGCAGTGGCTGAGTGACAGGCAACAGAGGGTTGTGGTAAATGGAGTTTATTCGGCGCAAGGTCTTGTTACCAGTGGGGTACCTCAGGGGTCAGTACTTGGACCCATTCTTTTTATTTTTATTAGTGATATTGCAGAAGGTATTAATGGAAAAGTATGTCTTTTTGCTGATGACACAAAGATTTGCAACAGGGTTGACGTTCCTGGAGGGATCAGCCAAATGACAAATGATTTAGGTAAACTAAAAAAATGGTCGGAGCTGTGGCAATTGAGTTTTAATGTGGATAAGTGCAAGATAATGCACCTGGGATGTAAAAACCCAAGGGCTGAATATAGAATATTTGATACAGTCCTAACCTCAACATCTGAGGAAAGGGATTTATGGGTTAATATTTCAGAGGATCTAAGGGTAAGTAGTCAATGTAATAGAGCAGCAGGAAATGCTAGCAGAATGCTTGGTTGTGTAGGGAGAGGTATTAGCAGTAGGAAAAGGGAAGTGCTCATGCCACTGTACAGAGCACTGGTGAGACCTCACTTGGAGTACTGTGTGCAGTACTGGAGACCGTATCTCCAGAAGGATATAGACATTTTAGAGAGAGTTCAGAGAAGGGCTACTAAAATGGTGTACGGCTTGAAGGAGAAAAGTTACCAGGAAAGGCTTAATGATCTTAACATGTATAGCTTGGAAAAAAGACGAGACAGAGGAGATATGATAGAAACATTTAAATATGTAAAGGGAATCCACAAGGTAGAGGAAGGGAGTATATTTAAAAGGAAACAAAATATCAAAACAAGAGGACATAGTCTTAGATTAGAGGGGCAAAGGTTTAAAAGTAACATCAGGAAGCATTATTTTACTGAGAGGGTGGTGGATACATGGAACAGCCTTCCAGTTGAAGTGGTAGAGGCCAAAACAGTAATTGAATTTAAGCCAGCATGGGATAGGCATAAGGCTATCCTAAATAAAAGATAAATCCAGGTAAAGTATCCATGTAATTGGGCAGACTAGATGGGCCGAAAGGTTCTTATCTGCCGACATTTTTCTATGTTTCTATACCTATTGCATATAGTATAGTGCATTTTAGCAGTGTGTCTCTTTACTAAGCGCATATTATTTAAAGCATAATAAATGTGTCAATAAAACATGGACCAGTTTGATGAAATAGATTTTTGGTTTCATCTTTCAATGAAGGAAAGCTTGGTGAGAATATGACCATGAAGAGAGCTGTGTGGGTGATGGCTTCATCGGATATGTTCATCGGCTCCTATATGCATGGCACCCCTGCCGTAGGTATACCATCCTTATCCAGCATGTCCTTTGGGAAATATGGAGCTTTAGTTATATGCCAAGCAGCAGATCACAGCTTCAAAGGCAACGTTTCTGAACTTGGTCGAAGACTAGGCCAGCACGTAGTGGGCATGAGTCCTCTGTCAGTTGGATCCGTAGAAGACGAATCAAGTGGAGAAACTGAGACCAGAATGTTGGCTCAGCCATACCTCCTTGAGCCCGACCTGACAGTGGGTCAATACGTGCAGCCGCGAGGAATTCATGTGCTAGACTTTGTGCGCTTTGAATGTGGAGAAGAAACAGAACCTTCAGAATCTAGTTAGCTACAATCAACATGTCTGCAAAACTAGTGGACTCTTTTTTCTTCTTTTTTGCTCATTGTAAAATAAATGTAAGCGGGAACAGAGTCCTGTCCATTAAGAGTTCTTGTAATCTTTGTTTCTTTTGTGTAACTTTTGTTATATTGGAGGCTTTAAGGCATAAAATGATCCTCTGTATACATGAATCAGAAGATACAATTCCTTTGGTTTTATCTTCCTGTAGTGGTTCCCAAACCTGTCCACGGGACCCTCAACCAGGCCAGGTTTTGCAGATCATCTTGGGGAAAAGCAGACTCAATCACTGAGCAACAAATATCACCTGTGCTGTGCTTCACATATCTGGCAAACCTGGTGAGGCGGAGGGTCCTGAGGACAGGTTTGGGAAACACTGCTCTAAAGTTAAAACACCCCAAACCCTCACCTTCAAGACGTCTCTCGAGCTGCCACCTTTTGATGGAACTCCCTCCCCCCGTACCATCAGACACTCCCCGTCTCTCCAGTCCTTCAAGAAGTCTCTGAAGACACATTACTTAAGACTTCTCTAATCAGCTCACTCCATGATTCCCCCACTGTACATTCTTGGTCCATCTTCCCCCACATGCACCCTGATAGTTAACAGGCTCCCCTAGCGTGTCACGCCTCTCCTTAGATTGTAACCTCTCTCCTACTGTTCTGTGTGTTTTATTATTTCTTATTCTGTCTCACCCATTGTACAGCGCTACGGAACCTGAAAGTGCTTTAGAAATCCTAGTAACTGAAATGGAGCAGTAAGACCTTTATCCCCCTCCCATCACCCTGTCTGCAACCACCTCCAGTTTTTAACCTATAGATATCTTCAAAACTCTCCTTCAATCCACTGAAGTGTCCACATCATGTTCTACGGATGTGACACGCTTGGCATTGTAGGAAGCTGGGATCATGTCACGTGCCATAGGGAACACTAGATCTCTCAGCAAGAGTCCAGCCTAGCCAATGGTTGAAAGGAAAAGGAGATGGGGCCCAAAATTGGTGTCTGTGTCCTGTACCCGGAGTTTGAAGCTCAGGTCAGCCCATGCTGACCAGAGTGTCAGAGAAAAGTTAATAAGCCCCCTGCTTTTTGGAGGGATGAATCCAGCAGAAATGTGAGGGCTGAGAATGCACCAGCCACTTTTGGCCTCTCCATGTATACTGGGTGGTTACAGCGCACAGGTAGTGTCTCTTTAAATCTTTCAGCATACCACACATCAGCCACTGTTACAGAGCAAATAATTTTAAATGATTTATGCCCTTGAGCATGAGCCCTTTTTTTTGCGTGTTTTGATGTGTCCATATAATGTATTAATATTCTACTCTGGACCAATTCAGCAGATACTTACACATTTATTTCAATATTAACAGCCAAAACCTTTTTAGTATGTTAACATTTATTGCATTTTACAGCATGTTTGGCAGCAAATACATATTTCTTTCAGACGTGTTTCTTTTATTGTGGCACTGCTACACATGTTAAAAGCTTTTATAGAACCTCTTCAATAGTAATGGAAATATTTTTAGTAAATTCTTTTTTTTCTCTCTAACCTTTTATTAAACGATGTTCTCTTTTCACCTAACACACTTGCTTGCTAAGCCACTCTTTTGGTTGGTAAATTCTATTCACTTCCAGGACAGCCACTACAGTATATCATAAATATGACAGTTTCAAACACCAGTTGTAAGATTTGTTAGGTCGCTGCTTTTTCCATCGGTAGAATCTAGTTTACTACCTTTACATCCTCATACATTGAATGGGATTATAGAATTCAGGTTCTAAAACATAACAAAAAGAACGCCTGGGAAGTACGGCTGTTGGCTTTGTAGGTGTCTTCTTTAGGCCTACAGTAGATCTAACGATGTCCTACATCTATTTTCAGTTTATGGACCATCTCTTGGCTCCTCGTTCGTTCTGCGTGATCAAAGAAAACTGCAGAACTGTTCTAGATCGCTTCATAGGTTTGCTGCCTGCCACGGAGACAAAGCTAACCACATTAATTATTTAAGTGGTCCTGTGATCGTGTCCCTTGGGCTGTTGGCTCCCATTGAGCAGACGTCTGGTCACCTTTGGTTAATTAAACAGAAGTATATTGTCCGATGCCTCTCAATGGATTTTGCATTGAAAGGCATTTGTTTGACTGCCTTCGATCTAGTTGCACACATGCCATTTGTCAAAGCGACATTGCTTACAGTCTGCCTGGAAAAGCGCAAACCATGGGAAACTACGGTGTTTGATTTTAAGTTCTATTTTAACCCCCTCTGAGCTAAGAATTGGAGGGGAAACCTGTGAATGTGGGACAGGAAGAATCCCACCCTGGTTTTAATAGAAAGAAAATGCACTGTGATATTTCCTTTAATTTAAGCATTAAGTGCTTTCTTTGGTTTAGTAATGGAAACCTATACCGTAACAGCGATAATAATAGAGTATCCCATTTCTTAGTTTTGTGTCAGATTATATACAGTATTCACTTTCTGCCTCGGCGTCAGTAACAGGCAGTGCATGGGCATCTGGGCAGACAGTGAAACGTTTGGTTATTGGCTTTAACAATTCAAATAAGCTAAAGGGAAAATAGAAAATAATTGTTAGTAACGCCCAAGAATGCTATGGTGTGAGGGGGATCTAAAAGAAGCCCAGCTGTTTCTTCATGTTCAGTTGTTTCCAGGATGGTAAAGCACAAAACTCTCCCCTAGTGATTCCAAAAACAGACACAAAATCTCGGTCAGAGAGATAATTCTAGAAGGAAAAAAAAAAGATAGGTTTACATTTATGTTTTGTTATTTTAAAACATTAACCATTTCATTTTTTGAGTCTACAGTTTTCTGAAAACAAGTCGTTTAATATATTGCATTACAAAGAAAATGAAATGGGTAATATTCCCATAGGAGTAACAATATAATGCAGTATATATTACTAAAACGTGGGACCAGTATGACATTTGGTGTAGGGATGCTCAGATACCATTAAGTACAGGTAAACACTTTTTTCAGGTACTCACTGATACCAATGCTTTTATTTAAAGTCATGTGATCGCTTTTCAATAAATAATTGAGGATTTTGCTGAAAGTCTGGCCATACATTTCAATATTTCCATAAATTGGACAGGGACCCTATTTACCCACTGCACAGGCCTCCACAGACACCAGACCTCAGATACATATACACACTTCCACACCAGATCTCAGATACCTATATACACACACCAGACCTCCGTACATGTATATTCATAGGCTGAAAAAAGACGTGCGTTTCATCGAGTTCACACATCACCTACAGCTGTTGATCCAAAAGAAGGCAAAAAACCCAATATGCAACACACTGGGGGGGGATTCCTTCTTGACCCCAGAATGGCGTCAGATTTTTCCTTGGATCAAGAAGTTTTTACCCACATATTAAATATTATAACCCTTAATATTCTGTGTCTGTAGGAAGTCATCCAGTCGTTGTTTTAAAGTCTGCACAGTCTCTCACCCAACCACCTTAACAGGCAGAGAATTCCAAAGCTTTATTGTTCTCACTGTAAAATAACCCTTCCTATGCTTTAGGCTGAATTTCCTTTCGTCCAGTCTAAATGGATGACCTTGTGTCCTGTGTATAGTCCTGTTAATGAATAAGTTTCCAGACAATGGTTTATAATGGCTGCGTATATATTTATATAACGTTATCAGATCCCCTCTAAGGCGCCGTTTCTCTAAACAGGTTTAAGCTTGTTAGTCTTTCCTCATAACTTAAATCTTCCATTCCCCTTATTAATTTAGTTGCCATCTCTGCACTTTTTCTAGCGCTATAATATCTTTTCTTAACCTTCCTGGCGTTCCGATTCTGACATTTTATATTTGAGTTTTTTTTTTCTTCAATCAAAATGTGATATTAGTGCATATTGATCTAAAAAGTAAATTTGCATATTACTTTGCAAACCATTTGCCAGTGATGCTAAACAATTACCCAGACCATTACCAATTGGATGTTACCCCCTAAACAGTAGATCCTATACCATTAAGTCTAATATTTTTTTATGCAGTGACATTTAATCCACATAGTTATTTCCTTCATATGAATGATGTTTACATAACAGTAGCAAGCATTTATAAAGCACCAACAGGTTCCGTACAGACCCAATTGGCCTTGTCATTTAAAATTTTCAATTAAATGTTCCATCAAAACTACAGCGATTGGGTCCAGCATTGGCTAGATCAGAAACATCTAGGTTTGGATTAAAATTTCGGAAACGATAATTCCTTTTTCCCTTGTGTACTCAAATGCATACAGTATTAACATGGATTTTATGGAGGTATATTGCTTCATTGTCGTAAAAGGACCCTACAGTGAATCCTGTATTCTAATTGGTCAGTGGCTGATTAGCCAGTAGAAGTACATTTTACATATAGTAAAATTAAAATATAGATTCTTGTAATTGCTCACGTATAAAACAATGAATGTATATTTGAACATTGCTGTGTCTTTTCTACAAAGACATTCTCACCTCTCTCTTTGCTGGATCCACTCCTTCAGGAAGTTCTTCTTTCTGTTTGCCTTTCAAGGTTTCTATGGGAAAACACTGGTAAGTGGTGCTTGGGCTTGGGCTGGTCGGAGATAGTGCTACCCCATTCATATCCTGCAAAAATAATCTATTGTTAGAAAACTTTATTCTGTACATTAGGTTGACCATAGGTGTGTGCATGGGCACACCCTAATGCCGGCCCCCGGCAGGCCCACGGAACACTCTGGGTCCCGGCTGGCCGCATCCATGGATAGCTGCCGGGACCCTTCATTTCCACAGGCCTGGTGGCAGCCTCTGCTTCCCTGGTGGTCCGGTGGCTGTGGGGTGCTGCATTGCGATCTGTACTTTGCGTACAGACCGCAGAGCACGTCCCACAGTGAGTGACTGGACACGAGCGCCGGCGATCGCTGATGACCTGACCGTTGGCGCTCACTGTGTCAGAGCGCCGGCGGTCAGGTGACAGGTCACCTGCTATCGCCCGTACTCCGCTCGTGTCCAGTCACTCACTGTGGGACGTGGTCTGCGCAAAGCACAGATTGCAATGCAACACCCCACAGCCACTGGACCACCAGGGAAGCGGAGGCTGCCGCCAGGCCTGCGTGGGTGAAGGGTCCTGGCGGCTATCCGTGGGATGTGGCCAGCCGGGCTCCCCCTTCTGGACCACCAATACTCAACCCCCTCCCTGCAAAAAGAAAAGGTAAGCCGGAGAAGGGGCAACTTTTGTATATTAAAAATATTTCTCTACGCCACACATTACTGGGGGTTTGTATTGCTGTGGACTTTGTGATATGCTCATAAACACTGCACTTTACTGGGGGTTTTATTGCTGTGGACGTTGTGATACGCTCATATACACTGCATATTACTGGGGTTTTATTGCTGTGGATTCTGTAAGCTCATACACACCACACTTTGCTGGGGGTTTTATTGCTGTGGATTCTGTGATACGCTCATACACACTGCACATGGCTGGGGGTTTTATTGCTGTGGACTTTCTGATATACTCTTAAACACCGCACTTTACTGGGGGTTTTATTGCTGTGGACTTTGCGATACGTTCTTATTCACTGCACATTACTGTGGATTCTGTGATATGCTCATACACACTGCACTGAATGGCTGTGTCTGTAAACGCATCTACAGTATTTGTCTTTAAGCATGCTGCTGTGCGTAAAATTCGGCACCTGTGTCCTTGTCTCAGCCCAGCTTTGCCCCCTTGCCCTGCACCCAAAAGGCTGGTATTGCTCATAGAATCACCGCTATATCTTCTGCCTGCACTGCACAAAGTAAGAATAGCAACGTAAGCATCGTGAGATACAGGTAGGAGACTAAATATTGGTGCTTGGCAGCAAGAGGTTAACCACCCTGGCGCTCCGATTTTGACATTTTTATATGTCAAAATCGGTGCATTTATTCAGCCCCCTGGTGGTTTTCCCGAGTGTGAGGTTAAATTTCAATGCTGAAAGCAGTAACCCCGAGCCACACCTGGGCTGTTACATACCTGTCCCTGTGCTCCCTCGCTGTCCTCTCGCAGTCACCGCTGGCCTATCGCGGCATCCTGATTCCTGTTGCAAGTGGCTGATTCCCTGCACTTTGGGGACCCTGCGGTGAATGGTGAATTCACCGCAGGGTGGGGCAATTTGATTCCCTGAAGTGCGGGGAACAACAGTCGGCGACATTTCGGCGCTCTGTGAATGACCCCTATAGTAATGATATATTTTGGCTGATTGCTTGTGTGTCTCTGTATGTTTGCATAAGGGTGCTTGTGCGTGTTTGAACTTTTGGGTGCACACCCTATGAGGTTGACAATATAAATGTGTATACGTATGAGGTAATTGCTATAGACACTCTGGTATACTACATAAATACTCTATAAATGACAATATACTAATGCTCAGAAAGCTCCTATGGCCAGCAAAATGTAAGAAAAGGATTTCAGTATGTTATTGTGTGGGGTAAGGCTGCTGGGATGCCAAAACCGGACAAGGAAAATCTCCAGGCCTTTATAAGTATCTTGTTCATATTGGTTGGAGGAGTCCCCAATTACCATGATTCATATAGTACCAATGTATTCTGCAGTGTGTACTGTCTTTGTCATGGCCCATCATGTTTCTGGGTGTCCCTACAGCGTCCCCGCAGCAGTATTCAAGGGCCTGCTCAGTCACCATTATGGCATAGTCATGACTGCCCACTAGGCTGCCAGGTACAACAATTAACTGCCATCTTGGCACAACAGAGAAGCACTACCATTGGACTCGAAAGGTAGGAGGTCTGCTGCTTATGGGAGGACCTCCTACCTTTCTCCCTATAAATACCAAGCTGACCAACTCCTGCATGCTCAGTCACTCTGTAGCCTCTGCGAGAAACCCTGCGTTCCTGTGCCTTCCTGGTGTCCCTGCTCCTCTGTTATGTTCCCATTTGGATTTACCGGCTACTTGTCCTTGGCTCTGCCTTTGACTTTGGTTGCAGGAGATCAGAAACAAAAGCCAGGAATCAAACTCTGGCTTGTTATAAGGATTCTGCATCTCTGCTTATGTTCTGACTCCTGCTCTGGTCCAGACCATTGGTTACTGCTCCCAGCAATCCAGGGCTGGTCAATACTGCCGTGACAGGCTATTGCACAAGCGCTACTTGAGCTTTGCAGCCTACACTATAATTTGATATATATTTATATATACACACACACACACACACACACATTTACACATTCAGTACTACGGAACGAGTCTGCTCTGCATTGGTATTTAACTCCTTTACTAACAAGTGATTTTCCAAACTAACATTGTCAGATACCAGTGTTTTTTTAAAAAAAAATTATTTTAAATTAATTATACATTAAGAAATATTTGAGTTATACCTATTGTATTTCTTAATGACCTTGAATTTTTTTTTTTACAGTAAGGTCAAAATTAAGTGTTAAACATAGAAATATGTGTTTTACATATTTTTTGCACATTTTATGTTTTGTATGGAAGTCCAGAGCAGCCATGGGTTTTTCTTTTATTTTTGTTATCTCTAGAAAACAAATTTATTCTCATTAAATAGCAACGTTTTTGTTTTTTTTGCCCAGACGTGGTTGAAAACGACACCTGTCAATATCAAAGTCGAATTCTTTTATACAAATCCATCTCCTTTGAAGATTTGAGGCTAATGTCAGACGAATGCAGTCTGACCGCACTCTGCATGCGTGCACAACGGACGGACGTACTGACGGAAGATACTGTACACACCACACGGTCTGTTTCTGTTGATGGACGTAGAAAAAAAAAGGGAATTATGGGAAACAAAATTAATATGAAAAATGATAAAAATTTGAAAAGGATAGGAAAAGCCATTTCGTGCATCAAGGTGCTTGACGCCGCAAATACGCTGCGTCTGACATCTCACAAAGAACGCTACACGGACGTGTCGCACTCTGTGCGTCCGTCTCGCGGTTTTACGTTCTTGCCCAACTTGTGTCCGTTTACCACGTGCATTGTGCGTGCACAGTTCGTGCGCACGTACTTCGTGTGTGGGTCTCTATTGCTCATGATTCTATGCTACAACGGACGTTAAACTGTGCGGCAAGATGGACGTGATAACTGCGTTCGTCTGACGCCGGCCTTAGATTGCTCCCAAATGTCAGTGTCTTTTAAGGCTAGAAATTAGGGTTAGGACTAGGTTTAGAAATTTCTAACCCTAACCTTTAAAAAAAAAAAACCTCATTCAGAAGCAATCTAAACTTTTTATATGGCGCTGAATTTTTGTGAAAGAATTCGGCTTCATATGATTTTCGAAAAACTACAGGAGGCACTTTTGCAACCACGTACAAAAAAGGTTGAAAGTTGTTATGAGGAGATAACAAGTGCCAAAAAAAATACATCCTCGCTCCATACTACTTTATTTGTAGGATGAATTATTGCATAAATTCACCACGATCCGCTTTTTTTTTTTTTTTAGCTTTTTTTTTTTTTTACCCGTGTAATTCTGCTAATGGCAGTAGCATCTCCTAGTTCTTTCTTCAGTTCTTCATATGTTTTCCCACCCTGTACAACAGAGAGGAGATATTACTCAAATTTTGAGTAGAATAACTTTGAATAATATTCATTTTGCGATAGCAGTGGATAGGACTAATTTCCAAGGAATTTCACCATCCCTCAGTACACACGATACTCTTTTTAACAGCTGGTGCAGATACTGAAGCACCAAGTCATATTGAATCTAACAGGGCATTGAAGACACAGTATAGAATTGGGTTTCATATGGTCAGGATGAGAGACAGGTGTGTGCAAAAGACAAATATCCCCCAGCCTGGTCTGCCTGGCACCTAGTTTACCTGTCAAGCAAAAAGGAAGCAAACAGAATGTGAGCCATGATGGCGAATATGGGCATGGCAAGGGGATACAGACATGGGGATTGTGGTAATGGAGCATATTAGAATATGTCAAACAATGAAGGAGTATGGGCATTAAAGAATCATGATTTGGTTATGAGGTGGTACACACCAAATATTACTCAAGAAATCAGATTGAAATTAGGATTATGACAGGGTAAAGGGTTTTGGAATACAGTAGGGTGTTATGTGATGTGAAATATGCGTGTAAAAGACATTAGTAAATCAATCAGGGTGATATCTGGTGCGTTTTGGGCATATTTTCATTTTAGCTGGTCTTAGCAATGAAAAAATTAACTTTAACTTTATTTAGTGATTCCAGGGGTGAATGGTTGTCATTTAATAAAGGTAACTCACACTCCATTTGTGAGGATCCCATGCAAGAAACCAGCCTGTAAAGACTGGCGGCTCAAAACCCTGTTTGATGATAATTATTGGAGTCTCTAGATCTCTGTTGCTGGGATGTGTCCGGAGATATTCCTGAGAAATCGCTATAGCTTCCTTCTTCTCTTCATCATTGGCTTCAGCCCCAATCCATAGAAATACCTTTCAGAATGAATGAAACAGAAATAGGTTGACAAATACGATTACTGTACTGTGCGCACAGCAAAAAGTTATTGTGATATTCTAGACTATATAATGGGCATAAACACAGAATATCTAAAGCAAAAATTCGTTACTTTCACGATTTTCCAAAGTGGAAACAGCAAACAAATTGGAAAGCTTATTTTTATGCTTTAATTCATGGATCATAAAATGTATCCTATCTTAATAGTGTCATTGATAATGTGCATCTATGGACCATGATATATATCTCACCTGGTCCCAGGTGTCAAGGAGCATGACATCTGTGGAGTCCAGGTCATCTTGGGTGAACTCAGTAACTTCCGTTACAATAAATCGACCAGTTTTGTTGGAACACTCAAACAGTCGCGGTTGGACATCTGTCAGCTCCTGCTGCAGTCTAATGAGAAAATGGTTAAAATTAAGTTGGTGTTACGGTAAGTAATATGACCAAACATGCAGAATTAGCAGAACCGCAACAGGGAAAAAGAACTTGAACTAAACTTGTCCTTGAAATATCCAGTTAGTGAGACTGAGCTAAGAATAGTCAAGAAACTTGTCAGAAGCATGTAGATACACAAAGAATTGGTATAACAAAGCCAAGGACTGGAAAAGAACAGATAATCAAGATGGAAAGCCAAGGTCTGCCACAAGGAACAAAAACAAACAATATAGAACATGCTGAAGGGTAAGAGAGACCGTGACGGGGCAGGGATTTAACAAGTCTTTGGCCTTATGTAGTGGCAGAGATGTTGCCATTGTTCGGTGTCACTTTCATGTGCCATACCGTGTGTGAATAACACAGGACACATGGTGAATGGGATCCATAGAATGACATACAGAGGTGCGCCTGTAGAGACAAGCATCCTGCATCAGGATTACATACAGATGTGCGTCAATGGCGACAAGCATCCTGCATCAGGATTACTTGTTGATCTAGACGCAATATGAGAAGGAGGGCTGTCTGGGGGGGGGGCAAGGATACAAGACCGTAGGAATGAAAGGTACGGGACATGATAGTTGGCAAAAAATAATTAATAGAGATGAGTTGATTGATGGCCTGGGTTCAGGTCCAGACTGGGGCCAATTTCCAACCTGAGCTGGGGATATGGCCATGGCGGTGTTAAAGGTATAGGCATAGACTATGGGCTACAGTGGCAAGAAAAAGTATGTGAACCCTTTGGGATTATGTGGAGTTTTGCATGAATTGGTCATAAAATGTGCTTTGATCTTCATCTAAGTCACAACAATTTGAAAAACACAGTCTGCTTAAAATAATACAACACAAACATTATATGTTTTCATGTGTTTACTGAACATAACATGTAAACATTCACAGTGCAGGGTGGAAGAAGTATGTGAACCCCTAGCGTAATGACTTCTCCAAGAGCTAATTGGAGCCAGCAGTGAGCCAACCTTGAGTCAATCAGTGTGATATTATTGGATGTGTTGCTGAAAGCTGTCCTGCCCTTTAAAAAAACACACCAGTTTTGGGTTTACTGGTTTCAAGAAGCACTGCCTGAGGTGAACCATGCCTCGCAGAAAAGTGCTCTCAGAAGACCTACGATCAAGAATTGTTGACTTGCATGAAGCTGGAAAGGGTTATAAAAGTATCTCCAAAAGTCTTGATGTTCATGTGTCCACGGTAAGACAGACTGTCTACAAATGGAGAAAGTTCAGCACTGTTGCTACTCTCGCTAGGCGTGATTGTCCTGTAAAGATGACTGCAAAAGCATAGCGCAGAATGCTTAATGAGGTAAAGAAGAATCCTAGAGTGTCAGCTAAAGACTTACAGAAATCTCTGGCACATGCTAACATTTTTGTTGACACATCTACAATAAGGAAAACCTTAAACAAGAATGGAGTACATGGGAGGACACCACGGAGGAAGCCATTGCTGTCCAAAACGAATATTGCAGCACGTTTGAAGTTTGCAAAAGAGCACCTGGATGTTCCACAGCACTACTGGAAAAATATTCTGTGGACAGATAAAACCAAAATTGAGTTGCTTGGAAAAAACACACAACACTATGTGTGGAGAAAAAAAGGCACAGCACACCAACATCAAAACCTCATCCCCACTGTAAAGCATGGCGGAGGGAGCATCATGTTTTGGGGCTGCTTTGCTGCCTCAGGGCCTGGACGGATTGTTGTCATTGATGGAAAAATTAATTCCAGAGTTTATCAAGACATTTTTCAGGAAAACGTAGGACCATCTGTCTGCCAACTGAAGCTCCGCAGAGGATGGGTGATGCAACAGGACAATGACCCAAAGCATACAAGTAATTCAACAAAAGAATGGCTTCGACAAAACAAATTACGCCTTCTGGAGTGGCCCAGTCAGAGTCCTGACCTCAACCCGATTGAAATGCTGTGGCATGACCTTAAGAGAGCGATTCACACCAGACATCCCAAGAATATTGCTACACTGAAACAGTTTTGTGAAGAGGAGTGGTCCAAAATTACTCCACATCGTTGTGCAGGTCTGATCTGCAACTACAGGAAATGTTTGGTTGAGGTTATTGCTGCCAAAGGAGGGTCAACCAGTTATTAAGTCCAAAGGTTCACATACTTTTTCCACCCTGCACTGTGAATGTTTACACGTTCTGTTCAATAAAAACATGAAAACATGTTTGTGTTGTATTATTTTAAGCAGACTGTGTTTTTCAAATTGTTGTGACTTAGATGAAGATCAGAGCACATTTTATGACCAATTGATACAAAACTCCACGTAATCACAAAGGGTTCACATACTTTTTCTTGCCACTGTATATTACATTCTTCACGCAAAAACGCACGCGCAACGCGTGAATTTGTGCGCCAAGCATTAAACGTTTATGCACGCAAATCACCACTGGAATTACAATCCTCGCACATTTTTTTATCCATTGAGCAATAACGTGCGTAAACCGGACACGCACAAATGCTCGCGCAGTACCGTTGCGCGTATAAATCAGTGTGCGCCCTTTTTTTCTCGCGATTCAGCCAATCAGAATTAAGTACCAGAATTATCTCACGTTAAGAAATTGCGCATGCCACATTCAATCTGAGCATATATGCTGCAGCAATAATAAATGCACACACAACTTCTCCATTTTATTGGTTTGGGTATGTGTAGAATGTGTAACTATACTTTGCTGCATTATTTTTTATGGGCTGGTGTATTTGGTTTCAGCCAGGTTGTTCAGATTTTCCATGAACACCAGCTTTTAAGAGTTGCTAAAATTATGCGCGCAAAGGCTGTGCATTAAATCCTGTGCATAGATTGTAATACCATCCTCGTACCAGCGCACATTCGCGTTTGCGCTCACAATGTTAAGTATAGGAGGCGCGCAGTACAGTACGCTCGCGAAGGTTCACCCGCGGTAGACGATTGCCAGCACAACAAATGCGCGTAATGTAATACGGCATTCGGCGCAAAGGGTTTTACACCTCCCGTTAATGGGTTTTTGCGCCGGCGCAAACGTTTATGCGAAGATTGTAATTTAGCCCTATGTGTATAGTTGGTATTGGAGGCAAGAGTGGGATATGGGTGAGTACTGAAGGTCTGGCCATAGCTGCATCCTATGTAGTGTATGAGGTCTTATGTCTATGGATGATTTATTATATGTTACAACTCAATTTATGCATCTTTGTAGTCTATTCACTGCTGTACGTTTAGGGTTTATGTATCCCTTTTGCTACAATGCTTTAAAGTGAGTCACAATAATAGTTTCTTATATTTACATTATCCACATATGTTTGACCGTATTACTGTGAGATATATGAATATTAGGGTTGTAAACAAGAACTTTGATTACCTTAATTTAGCCATTAGATATAATTCATAATTAAATCACAACCAGGGTTCCCCTTCATTATAATGTTAGGAAATATGTCCTATTTAATCAGGCTGATCGTTAAAGTCAGCACAGGACCACATTATGCTGTATAGATTTTATTTTTCCTTGTGTCAGCTCATACTGTAGAGCAGCACCATCTAATGTGTAGATTTTAGAACTACTAGCAGGGTTATTCAGAGAGCGGTGAAAAGTAGGAGAATGACTGGAGAACGGAAAATTCTAGGTCAAAATAGCTGATTTGGAAAGTGAGATAAATGGGAGAATTTTTCTGTTTTGGCTATTCTGACCTAGAATTTTCCATTCTCCAGCCATTCTCCTGCTTTTCACCGCTCCCTGAATAATCCTGTAGGACTACAAAATGTTGTCGTCTGTGTGTGTATTGCTTGAAAACACCATGATGTATAATGGAAAAAATTCCTTCGTTCTTGCATCAGAACTGGAGAGAAGACTTGTTAGGAAAGTCATCCCATGATAAGGATTAGTGCACGACATTTATTTATAAAGGATTTTACCAGGAAGGATACATTGAGATTTCTCTCGTTTTCAAGTATGTCCTGGGTGAATAAATTTATGGTCTTTACCTTTTGTCACTGGCATATGGAGCTTTTCCACCCAAAAGTTCCCAAAACTGCAACGTCTCCTGTCCTTCTGCTAGTGTCTCTTCTGCACCATCAGATAAGACCGCTGCTAGCTGTTTGGCCATTTCACGTTCATCTCCACTAGATCCCTATTAAACAGAAATATCATATTTGAGAGGTATTATTTCTATAAACACTGTTTTAATACGTCCCGCAGCCATTTAATATACAAATCCATATGAGAAAGCATACTAATGTGACCCAGGTCTGTCACTAGGAAACATGTGACTCTTACCAATGAATTGTTTTTAAGCTCTCCCCACAAGGCTTCAGTTCTCAACTCTCCACAGTGACTGCAGAGCCAGGTAAGTAATGCATGCCAGTGGAGCAGGGCAAGGAGCTCCTCTGCGTGAGCTAGAAGCTGGCTTCCCATGATAAGTGCTAATATTCTGGGTCCCCACTGGCCAGCACCTAGGATTGGGGCACTTATCAACCCATGATAGCAGTCTGAGTGACCCATTCCTCTTCTTACCTTTCCATACCACAGGAAATGTTCTGACTGTGTCTTAAGCAGGAACACATCATTGGAGTTAAGTGATGATGCAAAGGCTGGTACCTCAACAGCTTTGGTATTAGAAGGTTCTGTCCCATGAATCTGAAACAATCTCACAGGGGGTTCTGGCTCCTCACACCCCTTTCTTGACGTGCCTCCCTACACAAAGAAGAAATCAAAAACCCAAGTATGAAAACCCTTTCCACGGTATCAACCATTTTGCTATATAATTTACTGCCTTAATTTTACAGATTTTAAGTGAAGAAAACTGCAGATGGATTTCATTAGTAACTAGACCAACATCTTCATGAGCCTAAAAGATTTAGGTGGGCCTCTGCTCATCCCTCAGGCCTTTACATGACTATTTCCCATCCCTTTCACCCACATCTCTCATTAACAGACTAATGAGCTGAACGGGATGGATAAGCATGGAGTTGCACTCTTTGCTGGTCACATCACCTGTGTTTGTGGCTCAGAAAATATCTATCCCTTTGTAATAGTGTGTTTTCTTGTTCCCATTATGCCTATCTGCTTTCTAGATATTTTTATACAGCACTTACTGGTATGCTTAGGATTTTGCAGGTTATGATGTACAGGTTGTATGCATAGATGTGGATAATAGGTCTGAACATTATTGCTTCTCCCCACATTCATTATAGCTCATCAGAAGTATTTTTTCCACTAGCAACACTTTGGGCCTGATTCTAACTTAGCCTTAAGCTAATGGCTGGAGCGGTTGGACATAACTTAAAGGCTCCAGATGCTTTTACATCCAAGCTACAAGCTCTTCTTGGAGGTTGCAACGGACTACTGTAAATTAAGGACTCCTATACTTTGTTTAGGAGGTGTTAGGCCGGTGTCAAACGAGCGTTTATCCTCGGTGTCTTCTAGCATGATGTGCCAGAAGACTCGGCTTTCGTCTACTATTGTGCAGGATTCCCTTTAAAATACAAATCTGCATGTTAATGCAAGACCACGATAGTGGCAGGCAGCGGCTTAGGCTGGGGTCAGACGAGTGTTTTTAAGAGCGGAAGGAACATCCGTGAGAGTGGACATTCCTTCCACTCTGACGACCCTCTGGCCTCCTCGCTGAGCGCAGTTAGTTCGCTCAGAGCTGCAAGGCTCGATCCTCCTATGGAGGATCACGCTTTGCAGTCCCATTGAACACGTGTTGTAGCGTTTCACTGGTGAGGCTTTCAGCATGACAATTCATGCGTGTGCTACAATGTGTGGCCGGCCTCGTCGAAGCATCACAACGCTGCGACGGGCGTCGTAAGGCACTTCAGTACGGGTACACATAGTGCGCTCGTCCGACACTAACCTTAATTTGCAGGTATCTAGAGAAGGAGAAAATATTCCACTGTAGTTCATTCTCCTCCAAAGGAGGAAATTCAGAAATGAATGTCAGCTCTCAAACCCTAGAGTGATTTTCTGCTCGTATAAACACCAGGAGCCGATACCTGCAGAGATGCCGGTACCTGTTTGCAACTCTTGATTGTTCCAACTCAAGACACTAATACAGCGGCTGGGTTGACATAGGTCCGGTATCATGGAGCTTCTACGGAATATTGGCTCGTGATGATTCTTTCTAACTTGATCGTAATCAAGCCTTTTCTTTCTAATTTCAAGTAACCGTTGTGTTGAAAGATTGTGTTCATTTATTTCCAAACTGCAGATCACACAGGTCAGTATGCACATTTTTAATCTGTGTTCTCCGTAAATCAAGGCTTAGGCATGTGTATACACACAACCTGCAGCAGATCAGTGAAAGCTGGCGATATACATCTACAAAGAGCCCTGGATAATAAACATCTCATGTGAACGGATGGTTGGTCACCTAATTAGCAGTAATGTCTTTTTCTTGCTGACATTGAACATTCTGTGTCTTCTCACAGCTACAAAATATGTAACTTCCTGGCCACTAATCTAATTTACTGCACATTTTGTTAATGGATTTTCTGCCTCTGCTTCCTTTGTTATCCAATCCAGAAGTCAGTGATAAAGATTCACGCATCAAAAAAAACTAACCATTCTGTCTTGTAAATGTGAATCCTTCGCAGAGATAATGAAAGCCGTATTATGTTCCTATCATGCATACACTCTATATTAGTGTAAATGTAATTAGATACATTTATCCATGGCTTCGCGTTATATGATGCTCAGCGTACTAATTTCGGCATAATGAAGACTGCATATAAATGCCTGGGAAGTAGGGGGAGGGGGGTCGCAAACCAGTTTATAGATTTAATCCTGAAGCATAGCAAAATATATAATACATAAAAGAAAAAAATGCCCAGGGTAGCCATGATTTCAGCTTAAAGATTTTGAGACTATCAGTTTACCCCTTTAGAATTTTATGTAGAAAATCCAAATATAATAATAAAATAGATGGGGTGGAGTAATTGGACCACATTTGCTGTTGCTTTAGATAAATCATAAAATTGTCAAAATGGGCAAAATGAAGCCTCAGGACCTAGTTCTGTGTGTCTCTCAAATTAAATCTAAATTTAGGCTCAGTGATGGGTAATACAAATAGAACTGGGAGTAGCATGATGTGAAAAGAATTCATTTTGTACCAAACTCACTGTTGAATCTTGTGCACTGTTTCCTTTAAATTGAGCACCAGTGAGAGTTCTCAATAGGGCTGGTTTGTCAAAGTAAAAAAGGCCCTAACAATCCTAAAATGACCCCCTCCCCCCATGATGTTCCCACATGTTTTTTTGCTGGACGCTTGTTCGCTCTCTGCTGTGATTCCCCATAGCTGAGCTGTTTTATTGCAAATGTTTTTGTTTTACTTTACTTTTTATGATTACTGTTCCCCTCCCCCCTCCACGTTTTTTTCTTCCTCTGTTTATTTTGGTGTCTCCGGGACACCTCTGTGAGTGCCATTGCGGCCTGGTGCCCAGCTTGGCCTCCGTGTACCTGGGCCTAATGCCACTCGTCTCCCAAGGCCTCCCACAGGTCCTTTGGACTCATGGGACTGGGACAGGGACAGCACAGTTCTGGCCTTCGCCATTTCCCCTTTTTACCACTCGTTTTATCTCCATTTTACTTTTTTTTTCCACCCCCTTTTTTTGTAGTGGATGTCTTCGGCCGACATTCCTTTTGTTTGTTATTTTTCACACAGTGAGTTCGAATAGCTGTCTTCTTATGGCCCCGCGAGGCCCTAACCTTTTCCTGACATTTCCTGAGGACAGTTAGTTTTTCCCATTGTATGTGTTCCCCACAGATGACTAGTATTCTTATTTTTCATTCCTAGATGTCCTGTTCGACGATTTGCTATAACCTTGTGTGTTTATTTTTCTTCTCATGCGATCTGCTCGATGACCTACAGTGGCCCTGCACGGCCGCTTCCTATCCTTTCTATGTTTGATATGTGTTGACATTAGCGGTATTTCAAAATCAAAAAACTTGAAATATAAATAAAAAAAAAAGGTCCTTTAAAGGAAAATAATTAACTTGTTAACTAACTTACTTGAATATGTTCCAATGCACTTGAGTTTACAGATTAGCTTCTCTTGAGTTGCCTGCCCCTCAAAAATCAAATGGTAAAGATAAACCGTGTGAAGTGGAAGAGGGTGGAAGGCTACCTTATAATAGGAGAAAGGAGCATTTTATAAGTGGCAGATGCCAAGAATAATCATAGGTGAGTGACCCCAAAAAGATCTATATTTAGCAAAAGGTTATTCGGACAAATGGGAAAAAGCTAATTGTGGGGGACATCAATAGCAGAGGACAGCTTTAAATAAAATTTCCATAATAATATGAAGGAAAGTGAAAGAGGAAAAAGATACATTTTGTAGTAGATCTGCAGCAGAAAGATGAATGATCAGTGTGAACAGAGAAAAACATTAAAAAGAGCTATAGGCTGGACTATCAAATGAGCATCTTGCCCCAGTCCATAAATTCAATGGAAGTTGCTAGCTGACAGTCCTGGAGCAGCACAAAGGGAGCCCGGCACTGGTTAAAAGGTGAGTAAATGACACTCTGTAGCACTCCTGACGAGCCTGTGTAAGGCGAAACGCGCGTCGGGTGCTTTCTTTCCATGGGCAGCTAACCCTTACCCCCAAATCTCCTTTATTTGTGCATGATTGGCAATTTCTTTTGTGCTGGTATTACAGTTAAGTTTTCACTGGACAATTGATGCCTTAAACATTTGCTCTCATTAAGCAATATATATATACAGGAAGTTTTGGGAGGTTTTTTGCTCTACAATATTGACAATTGCATCTTGGGCAATATATATATATATATATATATTGGCATACAGCTGTATGTTGAGGGTTTTTGCCCTGTTTCTTTTATGTGTTCATGGGCTCCCTATTGCGCCTCACGCTTTCTATTTAACAGTGATACTGATTTCTGATGAGAATATCTAATCTTTGATGCCTTATATGCAAGGTGATGCCTATCTTTTGAACACTTTTTATCCAATTTGTGTTATATATGTGTGTCCAATATGATCATATTGCAATCAGTTTTTAGCATTTGGCTTATGCCTCAAAGGTTCTTTTTAATATTTTTTGTCACCCATGCTCTGTGTTCTGTCTGACTAGTTCAGGCAGATCAGCTTCTTCTATACACTATTAGGTTTAAGTACCTGTTGGCATGGTGTGATTAACATTGACATACCAAGCTCCCCATCTTGTAAATTTAAGGGTTTGTTTTACCACTATTTATTAGTGGATTCCTTTTGTTTAATGACACTCTGTAGTTTAAACTGGGTGGTGTGTGTGGGGGTGCGGAGGTCAGGAGTGGTTAGTATATTTAAACGCTCTACTTTAACCCTAGAATGAATGTCCCTTTAACAGATTGTGGTATCACTAATTGTATTATGTGGCACAACTAATGACATTTCTAATTGCCAAGAAGGAGGCTTCGATTCAAGAATAAATACTTTAATACACTTGTATTCCAAGACAGTCATGTAAATAAACTGCGTGAGAGTCACCTCAAACACGACAAGCTTTCCTTTGAAGATGGCCATAAAATGACGGGGCTCCTTGCCCATACAAACGCGAACTTGTACGGGTTCTCCATTAAAATCTTGATCAAGCTGAACTGCAAGGAAAGCTGAGGCTGCAAGCTCATCCTGGGATGCATGACGGCCCTGTATGATAAGTGAATATTTCAGAAAGAGGGAGACAGGTGGTGCCTGTAAGCATGATAGCAATGACAGCAGCAGTCATAAGCATGGCAAAGGACAAATGGACATATGTAACACATCTAGAAAATAGAGTTTGAGCAAAATAGTTAATAGTCTATGTGAAGATCAAGGACATTTTTCCTCATATTTAGATCTTGCTGTTCCTTTTTTCAGTTCCGAACTAATTGTTAGATATTTTTTAATTTCTTGTATGAAAAAATGAAAAATACTGTGATTCAAATACATATCTTAGTCAATATGCCTCCTTAGTTTAAAATCCTTTAAGATCCTTCGTAGCCATTTACTCTAGAAGCTTATGGAATGTTAATTGAAACCATACATCCTCTAGCAGAACAAAGTGCCCATACCCCTTTTACTGGGCAGATAAAGTAGGAAAAACATCTTTGTACTTTTAATGTATGTATGATATATTGTTGGTGGGTTGAACTATGTCTGACGTTGAAACGGTTTATTGGTCTGTAATCCAAGACTCTCTATGCCCATTCCACTGTAACAAAAAAAAGTGTTCTGATTGCAGACACTCCAAGAGAATCTTTTGAAACAGCATCTTGTGTCTGTCTCTATTCTCCACTTGAGTGTAAACCTTTTTGTCCTCACTGGATCAAACGGAAAAGAAACAGAAAACTCCTTCATTTACATGACTTGGCCAGTCCAGTTGATGATTCTGCTGAAACCATTTCACTAATAAATATAGCACATTTGCTTAACATATTCCATTCATGTCAGTGCTCATTGTTCATACCTGGGGATCAAGTCCAAAAAACATAAGTGTTGGAACTCACCAACATTTCTTCCTATTTAAGATTCCTGTTATGAAAAAGATTAGCGGAAGCAATTGCAGCACTACTACGTGTGTCACTTTGGACTTGGGGTATGTGGACCTAGAAATGTATTTGAGAGGTGCGGGCCTGAAGTTTTATATTATTTCCCGCTCTTTCCTTTGTTAAAGTCACCCTGTATCTACAATTGTAGATGCAGGGTGTTTGTGTTTTCTGTGCTCTATTCCCTGATGTCTGTGTTTATATTAATGTTCCCTTATGTATTTATTGTAAAGTCTCCTGTTGTATATACGGTGTACATCCTTCCTCTGTATAGCGTAACCTCTGTATTACTACATTCCATCTGTATAGCGTACATTCCCTCCGTAAGAATATATTCCTTTGTTTTCACATGCTTCCATCAACGCCCTTCCCCCAGCAACTATCTTTACCCAGATCATTGTGATCTGACTTACTGATCTATTGTTTCAATGCTGGGCGTGTTTCCATGGTCTTATACCTTCACTCTCTGTGTGTGTTTTTCCCCAATTGTGAACTGTAAAATAAAGTCAGTCTCAGTTTGGTTTTCAACCTGCAAGGATCTCCTGTGTTTCACTGGGTTTTAGGACAGAAGCAGTACTCCTGCAGGATACTGACCACGAGGAGAAAATTCTGCACGTGGACAGGGATCACCCACATTACATATGAGGATACCATTCCTCTGGCCAATACAGATAAATTGTAATTTACATGCATTCCTGAAGTTTTCAAGCCCTTGGAACACCCTTAACTCTTTCACTAAAAAAATGATTTTCCATAAAACCAAAGTCAGTAACCACCAGTCATGGAAAATCCCTTTGCAATACAAATACAATACAGTAAAAATATGCTTGGAAATCTCAAAAGCACATTTTCATACTTTGTGTACTATTTGACAGATAGGTGTGCCACTCCATCTCTATAATACAGCTCAGACACCATGTTTTACTTAAAGTGTACCCACTGTCTTTTTGATGAGAAACCTTTTTATTTCACAACTTCAATTAGAGTTTTGTGTGTTTTGTAGCTCCTAATCGGACTGCTCTTCTTATGGAGGCGGCCATGTTTTTTGCTTCCACTCTCTCATGGGAGGATTAAACATTTAAAGCTGTATGATTGACATCTCTGCCACAGATAGCGGGGGTCATAATCCCTTTGCATTGCTCAAGTATTAGACCACATAGTAGGGGTTATTCACTAAACTCCGAATTGCAAACGGTGAATTTCGGGGCAATTTATCTATTCACTAAGCTGTCAATTAACCAAATACAGGCTAATTGACAATGAAATATGGTGCTATTTGCCGCAGTTCAGCGGCACTGAAATTGTCACATAAAAGACTATTTATCAGAATGCCAAAATGCACCAAAATTCCAGCGAAATGCACTGATTTTTGGTGTTTCAATTAGACAGGTTTAACCCCTTAGGCTCGGGTCAGACGAGCGCACTGATCACATCCGTGTTGCCGCACATTTGTACGTCTGTCGTAGCATACAATTATGGCCAATAAAGCCCCACACACGAAGTACGTCCGCACCAAACTGCAGACGCATAACGGACGCGGCAAACGGATGCAGGTTAGGCAAGAACGTAAAACCGCTATAACGGACGTGTGGAGTGCGCCACGTCCGCATGGCTTTGTGTGTGTGAGTGATGGAACGTATAGGAAAAAATACAAACGTATTCTTTGGGAGCGCAGATAATATATGGACTCATGTAGTTTCAAAAATGTTGATTTCAATGTAACAGCTGGATCCACTCATGGAAACTATAATATATAAAATGACAGGTAATCGCGCAATACTGTTGCATATATTTGAATGGTAATAGTTAAAAATATGGTGGAAGGAGAGCCACTCACAAACGGGGAACCAATTGGTTCGTTTGATGCACAGGTAAGCCTCTATGGGGGGCTCCTCCCATCAAGCAGTTCCTTTGGAGATATTAAATGGTACCACAATCTTGAGTTTCGCAGATATGGTAACCTCAAATGAAAGAAGGCATATATGGCACAATACCAGTGATAAATGGAGAGAGCAGTCTTAAGTTAGAACTACTCACGTGTTACTGAGCCTCCCTGAATGAGTGGCTCAGTACTGAGACTTTTGGACCGCTTACTCCATGGGGGGTCCCACCCTCAGAACGATGGTTCCACACTCCAGTCACAGGAAAGGATATCTAGTTCCGGAAGTAAATAGAAGCGTCTGCTTACCAGATGGTGTAGGTTATAAAATTTATTGATAAAAAAACGAAAAATAAATTAACAGAGTAAAAAGGGGGGATATATATAAAAAGGAGAATTAATATGAGCTCCGAGACGCGTTTCACTCGCTTGCCTGCGAGTTTCATCATTCGGGCAAGCGAGTAAAACGCGTCTCAGAGCTCATATTAATTCTCCTTTTTATATATATCCCCCTTTTTACTCTGTTAATTTATTTTTCGTTTTTTATCAATAAATTTTATAACCTACACAATGTGGTAAGCAGACGCTTCTATTTACTTCTGCAACTAGATATCCTTTCCTGTGACTGGAGTGTGGAACCATCGTTCTGAGGGTAGGACCCCCCCCTGGAGTAAGCAGTCCAAAAGTCTCAGTACTGAGCCACTCATTCAGGGAGGCTCAGTAACACGTGAGTAGTTCTAACTTAAGACTGCTCTCTCCATTTATCACTGGTATTGTGCCATATATGCCTTCTTTTATTTGAGGTTACCATATCTGCGAAACTCAAGATTGTGGCATCATTTAATATCTCCAAAGGAACTGCTTGATGGGAGGAGCCCCCCATAGAGGCTTACCTGTGCATCAAACGAAGCAATTGGTTCCCCGTTTGTGAGTGGCTCTCCTTCCACCATATTTTTAACTATTACCATTCAAATATATGCAACAGTATTGCGCGATTACCTGTCATTTTATATATTATAGTTTCCATGAGTGGATCCAGCTGTTACATTGAAATCAACATTTTTGAAACTACATGAGTCCATATATTATCTGCGCTCCCAAAGAATACGTTTGTATTTTTTCCTATATGTTTGATTTGGGTGAGGGACACACCTTATGGTGAGCTGCATGCTTATAAATCTCCTTTTATTTCACAAAAACTAGATATACGAATAAACACAGCGCCGAGCACACTAAACACCCAATAGGTGTTTCAAATAGTGATGGAACGTAGTCAGACGAACTGCATTTATACATCCAGCATTTTTGATGGACAAAATGGTTTTGCATTTTAATTTATTTTCCCTGCTACATCCATCAAAAATAACGTCAGTGAAAAAAACGGACTGTGTGGCCACTACCTTGTCGTCAGTCAGAAAGTACATCCGTACTGCACGGACGCACAGTCCGTACAAAATGCGCTCGTCTGACCCTAGCCTTAAGGACCACTGACGTACATACACAGGGTTATTCGAAGAGAATCAAAAAGCCACCTCACGTTCGGTGACTTTTCGTTCTCTTCAATTCGGGCTCGATTTGGCGATCCCATTTCGGCAACCCTGCGGTGTATTCAGCAAGCACCACAGGGTCCCCGAATTGCAGGGAAAGGTCGCCGCAAACCTGCCGAAAACTCACCGCAAAACGAGGGTGAACGCACACCAAAACCCGCAAAAACATCTGGATTAACCCGCCGAAAACGCCGGAAAAACCCGAGCAGGAGCCGATCACACGTAGCGCAGCCGCCGGGAAAACCCGACACCGCAGACGAATGCAATGAATAAATTAGAAAAACAGTTTGCTTGAATGTTTGAAAAGTGAAACGCTGTTTGCAAACAAACTACTGAGCGAAAATGTCTGAAATTTACATATGAGGTCCAATGAATGATAATAAAAAGGGCTGTTACAGAAAAAAGAAGTAAAATTAAAAAAATTGGAAATTCTTTTTTTAAAAAAAAGAATCCCGAAAAATGAATAAAATATCCTAAAAAATCTATAAATAAAGAGACTCTTTACTGCAGAATATTATAATGAACGGTTTATTAGATATTGAATTAAAACGGCAATATTTTTAACATTGAAGCCTATGGGATTCGCCTGAATAAACCTGCCAAATTAAACCACCGAATGGCAGGGCATTTAGGGAACTTTTCACTGCTGGTTTTTGTTCTCTGAATAGCCGAAGCATTGCTTCTCTATGGGGATTTCACTGCCCTCGAACAGGCACCGTATTTGCAGCGTTCGGTTTCCTTTCGGCAGCCATTCGGATCTCTTTGAATAACCCTGACAGAGCTATTCAGAGAACAAAAACCAGCAGTGAAAGGTTCCCTAAATGCCCTGTCATTCGGTTGTTTAATTCGCAAAGACGTTAAAAATTATGCGCGCAGAAGTCGTTCATAAAAAGATGCGCATAGTTTGTAATACCATCCGCGTACCAGCGCACGAACAAATTTGCGCTCACCATGTTAAGTATAGGACACGCACAGTTCATCATGCTTGCGGAGGTCCATCCGCGTTAAACGATAATGCGCATCGTTTGCGCGAACGTTGTAATATGACGTTCAGCGCAAAGGGTTTTGCCCCTCGCGCAAATGCGCATTTGCGCGGGCAAAAACGAATGCCCGAGGAATGTAATAGGGCCCGATATCGGGTCATCAACAGGTGCTTTTGAAGGTCACCTATATTCGGTCATGATAGTGAATGAGGTTAAATACAAATATTTTTGTAAAATTGTGTCTGGATTGAAATGTATTGGAGCTTTCCATTATATAAGTCATAGAATAATCTCTACCTGCTAACATAGTGCGGGACCTCCATTGCCAAGTGTTCCTCCTCAACTTGAACATTGATCTTACTTGTATTTTATATCTTTTCCTTTATATGATCACCGGATTTTTAAGATATTTTTCCCTTAATCTTTTCTGCGCCCCTTTCGACATATTGAAAACTGGCAACAAATGAATCTCCAGTAAAAAAAATTATTTAAAAAAAATAAACATATGACAAACATTGATTTGTGTGTCCCGATGCATAACTGAAGATATCCTGTTCATAAAATATTCAAGATAATAACGTAGCACTTAAGTTTACACAGTAGTCATCTGGATCTTAAATTTAAAGAAGCTTTTAGTCAGGGCCCTCAAACTCTGACCATGCAGATGTTTCTGAACTATAAGGCTAGGGTCAGACGAACGCATTTTCACGTTGTCCGTGAAAAAGTGCGTTCGAACGAATGGATGTATTTTTTCACGGAGTACGCGATACCGGTCATACGATGCGCATTTTTCGTCCGTGATTTTGTACGGATCATCAATAAAACACTTTGTGCATCTGGACGTTATGTTGGCCGGACATTAGCAGTGTCTGACATCTCCAATTCACGCACACACGCCGCTAGCGGACGCAGCGCACTCTGTACGTCTGTACTAGCAGTTTAACGTTCTCGAAAAAATGCGTTCATTTTCCACTTGCGTTGCGCAGCCGGACTTTTGTGCGACCGTACATCGTATATTGGCCGTCATTGCCCGTCATTTGCTGCTAGTGCGGCCGTGATTAAGTGCGCCAGAACGCGCGTTCGCACTGCCTCAGTCTGACCCTAGCCTAACTCTATGAATCTCTGACTATCTATTGCATTCAAATAATTCAGGGAATTGTAGGCTATCAACATCTGGAGGCCACGGTATTCCATCTGTGCTTTTATTTGCCTGAATTGTACTGGGTGGATGAGGCATTTAAATTTTATTTTATGAACCTACCAGGTCATTTCCCATACATACCTGCCATATATATAGTATGTAGTGCGCTTTCTTGTTGACAAGGTATGTGTATAAAACCAAGTAACAATCACCGCCATAAAAAAATCCGTGCCACTGTGCCTCCACGGGAACAAGCTCCAAGTTTTCAATTCTCCACACCTGAGGAAACATACAATTGGCAACCGATTAGGAATCATTTGAAGCAAACAGAGGAATAAATCGATTTTTAACAATATTATTTCTGTCAAATCCAGGACATACTTGAAAACGAGAGAAATCTCAATGTATCCTTTCTGGTAAAGTCCTTTATAAATAATTTCCTACTCTATTATTAGAAGTTGGCTGGGAGGATTTTCTCTTGACAGCTCTGTTTACCCTCTGTCCTAAAAGCAAACAGCACTAAAGTCAGCTTGAGGAACTGCCAGGGAAGTGCAGGAGAATTGTATGAGAGGAGCAGAGGATGCAGGAGAAATGAATCAGGTCAGAGAATTAGATTAAAATGACACTGGGTTTACTTTTTGCTTAAATAGCAGAGCTATAAATATTTAAGTATTAGTAATTCTTTTTAAGTCGTTATGAAAATAACGTCCGATCAATCATCTCACTAACTAACTCAGCTCCCCACCACTACCTGTCCTCACTAATCACCAAAAACATCCCAGCTCACTCCCTAAGATCAAACAGAGACCTGCTCCTAGCTTCTCCCCGCATCACCTCGTCCCATGATAGACTGCAGGATTCCTCCCGCGCTGCCCCCATCCTCTGGAACGCTCTACCTCACACTGTCAGACTTTCCCCTAGTTTCCCTTCCATCAAACACTCCCTTAAGACTTTCCTATTTAGGGAAGCCTACCACCCAACTCACTAATACAGCCCACTGCCCCAACCAGTCCATCACGCCCACCATGCAGTCCATCACTCTCATCTTGCAGTCCTCTCTTCCTGTTTCCACCCCCAACCCTTCTAGATTGTGAGTTCCAACGGGCATAGGGCCCTCGTTTCCTCCTGTACTGGTTTGTCAAATGTTGTTCAATGTATTGTAACCTTGTCTATATTGTGCCCATTGTACAGCGCTGCGGAATATGCTGGCGCTTTATAAATAAAGAATAATAATAATAATAAAATCAATATCAGCATAGTTACATATATTAAATACAGAGACCAGCTACCCAAAGTTTTAGCTCATCGCCTTTCTCAAGGGTTACTCCTGGGGTTTCAAGCCACCATCACATTGCTGATAACATTAACTACAACGATTTCAGGAAGTCTGATTTTACGGACCTCATTCATTTTATTGAAACCATGTATTTTTTATTTCCTCTCGCACCCTTTACAATACTTGCATCTCTTCAACACGTGTTGCTATACGTAAGGTCAAAGAAAATTATAAATTGATATTTAAAAGGTTCTTATGTTTATAAACATATGACATTTTTGCACGCAGGGAACCTTAAGCAAATAAAGAAAGGTTAGCAGTCCTGGTACCTCTACGTTGCCACTCCCGTCATCCACCATGCGCTCCTGTGCTGCCAAAGCAGGCTTGGCGTGAAGCAATGACGTATCAAACCTCTCCTGGCTGACCTTTGCTGTAAACACACATGAATGAATATTGAGAGTAATGAAAAAATTCCGCTAAATTTAGAATCTATAAATCGATGTCAGACTGTATTACATAATATAGAAGAATCGTGCAGCGCTCTAGTACTTAATACACCAGAAGTCTCGTGAGAGCACACAGGAGGACTTACATTGAAAAAAAGAGAAGCTGGTCTCTTAGGTTTATCACTCAACGTACTTGTTCAGAAAAAGTATTTGGAAATCGATGCCATATAAAAATAAGGAATAAAACAGACCATAGTGTGATCCATATACATATCAAAGTATATTTTACCATCATATAGGGAACCACTCACATTTTTAGGAGCGTTTGATGCTCTGAGGTATCCGCATGAGGGTATTTCTTACAATCATTGTTCATTTCCACTGATGAAGCCCGTTGGTGTCTAGGGTGAAACGTGTTTGGAATACTGTTTTAGGTTTTTTATAACCTTTATGTCTGGTGTTACCAGAATAAAACCACATTTCTACTTCTTTCGGGAATTCCTATGTGGATTTCTAAGGGTTTGGCTGGCGAATTACAACCCGGAAGCTAAAATACCTGGAGCCCGGTTCGAGGCTCTAGTGGGGTGAGTGCGTTTCTCATATTATTTTGTATCGATATGGTTGAAAACAATCTGCACCATCCTTTTCATTCTTTATTCCCCTGTGAGCGGACTTGGTCTGGACATCGGTGAAGTCGGGGCAGATGGGTATGCACTAAGAAATACCTGCATACGGATACCTCAGAGTGTCAAACGCGCCTAAAGATGTGAGTGGTTCACTATATAACGTTAAAATATACGTTGATATGTATATGGATCACACTATGGTCTGTTTTATTCCTTATTTTTATATGGCATCGATTACCAAATACTTTTTCTGAACAAGTACGTTGAGTGATAAACCTAAGAGACCGGCTTCTCTTTTTTCCATGTAAGTCCTCCTGTGTGCTCTCACGAGACTTCTGGTGTATTAAGTACTAGAGCAATTCACGATTCTTCTATATGTTTCTGTTTATGGTGGTTTTGGGAATAACCACTATAGTGCATTAGCGATCAGTACGATTGTGTATACATCTAAAGCACCACTGAATTTCTTTGTTTTTTCGATATAAATTTGTATTTCATAATATGGTTATCAGGAGAGACTCATTCACAGGGTCCGTGCCCCACCAGCAAATTTGCAAATAATAATTTACAGGTAATATCACTTGACTTTGGTAAATAAAACTTATAAACAAACTTACAACTTTAATAACGGTGTTAAAAAATATGATGTATCTGATTCTACAATAATATAATCCTGGAATTTCTCCTCCATTCTGGATTGATAGATAGGGCTGCCATCAGAAATTTTGGGGCCCTTTACTGAACCATTGTTGAGCCCCCACTGTGACAACCACCACCCACCCCTCCGTAACCACTATACCACATCACACCTTGCACCATTTCATTAATTATGTTCCCATTTTGTTCATTAATCCTCTGATTTTATTTTATGGCCCCAACATTTCATTCACTATATCCCTACATCATGAAATAAGTGCAATATATGTGATAACACTTACTGAAACTGCCTATATAAATATAACTACTAGTGAGAATGTAATAAAAGAGCAACACTCATTTTCTAAAGTTTGTCAAACCATATTTAAAATACGTATGCTTACACAATTTTTTTTATTTATTTTGCAGACGTGTCACTTTAGTCATACAGGGTGATAATTTATGCACAGCACCATATACATAGGGGGTTATTCAGAGAGCACCGAAATGTTGCTGACATTTCGGTGCTCTCGTTCCCCGCATTACACTGCACGTCGGGGAAATCAAAGTTCCCCACCCTGCGGTGAATTCAGCAATCACCACAGGATCCCTGGAGTGCAGGTAAAATCTGCCGCACACCCCCGAACTCCCACAGAAAACCTGCCGGAACCGCCGCAAAAACATGCCAAACACGGAGAAAGCCAACGAGCCACTGATCACAGCGCAAACCAGCTGCTGGAAAGAAAAAACAATTTTTTTTTACAAAAAATAAAAATAAAATTTGCCAAAAATAACCCGAAAAATGCCTAAAAGATCCTAAAAAATCTATAAATAGAGAGACTTTTTACTGCAGATTAAAAGAATAAATGGTTTATTAGATATTGAATAAAAATAGGAATATTTTTTAACATTGAAGCCAATGGGGTTCGCCTGAATAAACCTGTCGAATGAAAACACCGAACAGCATGGCATTTTGGCAACTTTTCACCTGTGTTCGGTGTTCTCTGAATAGATTAACAATTGCTTCCCTACGGAGAATTTCACTGCCGTCGAACAGCACCGTACTGGCTGGCAGTTCGCCAAAATTTGGCGAACTGCCTGCTCTCTGAATAAGCCGAATGGCCCTGAAATGGCTCCCTACGGGGAAATTCCCTGTATGGTGACATTTTGGGGCCAGATCGTTTCTCTCTGAATAACCCCTTATATGACAAGAAATGGTTCTATGAATAAAAATTATCCTGTACTTGTTTTATCAATTTGATACCCCTAATTTCTGTTTACTTGTGTGTTTGGCATATTTTTTATTTATTTCCCCACTCTACATTGTATGTACTCCAGAAAATGATGATGTTATATAAACTGTAATCATTTTATCTGTACACCAAAAATATTTTTTTCCCAGGTATCTGGTGTAATTAAAGGAGCCTTTTACCTGACAGGAGTTGCAAGTTGTCAGTGTAAGAACACATCGAGATATAAAATTGGCCCTTTTATAGTATTACCAAGCTGTGTCTTGTATGAAGGGGTTAGGTTAACAACTACTGAGCAAAAACAAAGTGAGGGCCCTGACAACAGGCAACAACGCAAGGTGTTTGAGGGTCCTGAGAAGGGGCAAAAGGGTAAGTGGCCTGCCCTATGGTGGTTCCTCGCTCAGGTCTCACAAGGTTTTAGCTCCATGGTGCCATTACTGAGATTACTAAACCATATGCAAATCTGACTGCTATCACCCAGAAAGGGAGGACAGTACTGAAAGTAACCGTAGGTTAAAAATTAAGTGCATTTTCCATAGACAATTCTACAGACTTTAAGTAAATGAATGTCGGCTGGCATTACCAATATACCACACACATATACTCACATTGATGGCTTCTATACTACTAATGGAAAGAAGAAGTCTACTAACCTATCTTACTAATGCTGAAGCTTTTGCCCATGCCCACAGACTGGTCCTTCACTGTCCATTTCTGGAATAGTTGTTTGAACATGGCAGACTCTGCACCATCGTTTACAGTCTCCACATTGGTACTGTGCGGGTAACCTTTCATCTTTATGAATTCCTATGGCAGCCAATCAAATACACTTTAAAATACATTTCTAAAGTGTAACAAACAAGTTAATTATGGTAGCATGCACTTTAGAATATACTATTACAATAAAATAGAACAGACCAGAACACACCAAGCCTAGCATATACAGACCTTACTTGCCAGTCCTGAGCACAAACCTGGAAAACTGGGACAGGTGGCAAATGTCACAAACAGTTCGATGTGGTTCACGTTGTAAAACTCACCATTCATTTATCAATATCAACATGTCCTGATGCAGACGGTCTATAGCTTGATGGAAAAAAAACTATTTACTCTAATAAACAATTGATGTTGACTAAAAAACAACAAACACTGACTGTTCGGTCAACTCTTCAGCCGTTATGTTTACAAACCATGTAGCGGTGGTTTATTTACGACAGGAAGTACATTTAACTTTGAGTGTGGCACCGTTCAAGCCTTCAGCAGCAGCCATCGTCTTGATCATAAGCATAGCTCTCAGTTCCTGCCCTGTTGCATACCTTAGATCTTTAATACATTACTTACTAATACTGTTCTATTCTACATTCCTTTTCAATTGATTATTATGCATTCCTTCCTGTTTTTATGTCTTTATATCTGACCTATGTATAAGAAACATGATATATACAGTCAGGTCCAGAAATATTGGGACATCGACACAATTCTAACATCTTTGGCTCTATACACCACCACAATGGAGTTGGAATGAAACAAACACAATGTGCTTTAACTGCAGACTGTCAGCTTTAATTTGAGGGTATGTACATCCAACTCAGGTGAACGGTGTAGGACTTACAGCAGATTGCAGATGTGCCTCCCACTTGTTAAGGGACCAAAAGTAATGGGACAGAATAATAATCATAAATCAAACTTTCCCTTCTTAATACTTGGTTGCAAATCCTTTGCAGTCAATCACAGCCTGAAGTCTGGAACGCATAGACATCAGCAGACGCTGGGTTTCATCCCTGGTGATGCTCTGCCAGGCCTCTACTGCAACGGTCTTCAGTTCCTGCTTGTTCTTGGGGCATTTTCCCTTCAGTTTTGTCTTCAGCAAGTGAAATGCATGATCAATGGGATTCAGGTCAGGTGATTGACTTGGCCATTGCATAACATTCCACTTCTGTCCCTTCAAAAACTCTTTGGTTGCTTTTGCAGTATGCTTTGAGTCATTGTCCATCTGCACTGTGAAGCGCCGTCCAATGAGTTCTGCAGTATTTGGCTGAATGTGAGCAGATAATATTGCCCAAAACACTTCAGAATTCATCTTGCTGCTTTTGTCAGCAGTCACATCATCAATAAATACAAGAGAATCAGTTCCATTGGCAGCCATACATGCCCACGCCATGACACTACCACCACCATGCTTCACTGATGAGGTATGCTTAGGATCATGAGCAGTTCCTTTCCTTCTCCATACTCTTCTCTTCCCAACAAGTTGATACTGGTCTCACCTGTCCATAGGATCTTGTTCCAGAACTGTGAAGGCTTTGTTAGGTGTTGTTTGGCAAACTCTAATCTGGCCGTCCTGTTTTTGAGGCTCACCAATGGATTACATCTTGTGGTGAACCCTCTGTATTCACTCTGGTGAAGTCTTCTCTTGATTATTGAATTTGACACACATACACCTACCTCCTGGAGAGTGTTTTTGATCTGGCCAACTGTTGTGAAGGGTGTTTTCTTCACCAGGCAAATAATTCTTTGGTCATCCACCACAGTTGTTTTCCATGGTCTCCCGGGTCTTTTGGTGTTGCTGAGCTCACGGTGCGTTCCTTCTTTAGGAGAATGTTCCAAACAGTTGTTTTGGCCACACCTAATGTTCTTGCTATCTTTCTGATGGGTTTGTTTTGTTTCTTCAGCCTAATTATGGCTTGCTTCACTGATAGTGACAGCTCTTTGGATCTCATCTTGAGAGTTGACAGCAACAGATTCCAAATGCAAATAGCACACTTGAAATGAACTCTGGGCCTTTTATCTGCACATTGTAATTGGGGTAATGAGGGAATATCACACACCTGGCCATGGAACAGCTGAGAAGCCAATTGTCCCATTACTTTTGGTCCCTTAACAAGTGGGAGGCACATCTGCAAACTGCTGTAAGTCCTACACCGTTCACCTGAGTTGGGTGTACATACCCTCAAATTAAAGCTGACAGTCTGCAGTTAAAGCACATTGTGTTTGTTTCATTCCAACTCCATTGTTGTGGTGTATAGAGTCAAAGATGTTAGAATTGTATCGATGTCCCAATATTTCTGGACCTGACTGTATATCATTGCTGCATTCTAATGTATATACAGTATATTCATTTAGATTCCTTTTTGCAGTTTTTACAAACAGCTTATTATGTATTATTTAATAATACAATGTACAATTGTGTATGCACTGGGGACATAGATCCTTTACTCCTCTTAGCATCATTTGGATGCATAGGTGCTCTTTTTGGTTCTCGTTTTGGTTTTACAAACAGCTTACACAGGAATAAACTCCTTTTTTTCAGAAGACAAACCAACTTTTTCTGTCTGCTTTGTTAAAGGGACACTTTCACACCCGCACAACTTCAGCTTTGTAAAGTAGTCTGGCTGTGAGGTGAAAGCCCTTTTCCCCCTGTAGGGTAAATTATCAGCTGACGCCTGATTAAGACTGCCCTGCCTTTATAGTTACGGTGGTTCATAACATTTTTTTTTGTTTTGCTGATTGGAAATCAGCTTAGCCGCCCAATATTCTAGTGAGCAGAAACAAATGGTTAGGCATAAGGAGTAAGCTTTTGGTTTATATTTGTTTTATTTTCTTGTTTATGGAGTACTCTGCATGTACTGTGGCTGCCCAGTAAAGAAAAGCTTGGAGCATTTCACAGTATATATTTTGAATACACTCTATGCTCCATATTGACTAGTCATGTGATTCAGTTTGCTACGCCTCCCTTTTATCATATGCTGATTGGCTGCCTTACAGTTGGCCCTGAGAGTGCGGCGAGAGGCCACAGGAGTAATTTTTTGTAGTTTTCTCTAATTTTTGAAGTTCTCAGTATATGGATCAAGATTTCAAAGTCTCGAGACTCTCAGCGCGAGAGAAGGGGATCGACGCATGCGCAGTATGAACGAAGATGGCGGCGGCTGCACGTGAAATCGTTCGGAAATGTTGATTTGCCCCTAATTAAAGATTTTTGTTTGGGGGTTTAGTGTATAAATTGTAGCCCAGATATAGGGCTGACCATATTTTATTCGCTCCTGAGGAAGTCCTTAACGGGACGGAACGCGTTGAGCCATTTACTTACACCCCTACTTGGATCTTATGCCTGCTATATTGTTATATTTTGAAGTGTAAGTAATACATTTTTTACTTATTTTATTACTGCCTTCTTTTTTATTGTGTTGCCTTTGCAACCGATTGCGGGGTCAGGTGGACATTAGTTCATTTGCAATTTAAGACTGATGGGACATACAATGTTATGGTCTTGTAAGCGTTTACTATTCATGTATCACATGATGTTTGTGGGAATATTACCCTATATGTTTTTTTAACTCTTTTTAGTTACACTCCCTATGCAAAATAATCTCTGCCTGATGTACAGAGATATTTCTTGCAAAAAAAATAAGTGAATACAATAGATTTATTTCCTACGACTGTGTCTAATAACTTTATTTTATGTTGCTACCAACTATACGCAAGCATGGTTTAGCTTTCAACATCAGTAACCAATGTATACCAGGCAGATATCAGCACAGGTTGGATTTCTCACACCTTACCGTGGGTTTTTATTAATAATAATTTGTTAAAAGCTGGGGTCCATTCCTAATAACAATCAAATGAGAGAATAAAGCAAGACCACCAATTGAATCTGCCCATCTTAAATGGCCAATGATCGAACCACTCCGAACCAATCTCTGACCCTTTCACCTACTCTGCTAGGGTTGAAGGTTTATAAAGATAGGATGGGCACCTCTTGAAGGGAACTTCCCTCTTACGGCACCAACCTTTAGTCCAGCCTTATGATGGTTAAATACAACAATAGATAATTTATATACATTTATTTAATAAGAATAAGATGAAGCATTAATGAGTGCTTATATACTCACCAGAGCTTTAGACATTGAAGTTTGCCTTTCAGCCTTTGTAGCTCCTTTGCCCTTCCAGACATATATCTTTGCTCCCCCTTGATCCAGTATATAGCAATCCTGGCACAAAATAAATGGTGTCAAAATATTTATGATGCCCTGCACATATTTGGGCTAGTTTATAGTCTTATTCAGACCCAGACTAGCCATCTGGCATAACGGGCATTTGGCTGATTGGTCTTTCGGCCCAGTCAAATGCTTGAGAGCAGGCATTCTTAATTGTGCCCGCCTCAGAAAGGCTGCCTGGGGAACACAGGCCATGTTCCCAAGGCTGCAGCCTAGGCCCAGCGGGTACGTTAAGATGGCGGCCATCCATCCTGCTGTTCTAATTTCTCTCCTCAGGATTGCTGAAGTGTATTGTGCTTGCGACAACAGGAAAACCATGGAGATTAGAGAGTCATCCCTATGTACGGATGATGGCTATAATTATTTATAGTGAGGCATGTACCGTATGTTATTTTGTTTTAGCACGTCTCTTCCTGTTTTTTTTACCTCGCGTGACTAGAGCCTGTTGTTTTCAGCTTTTGGAAAGACACAGGAAGAGAGGAAGGGGCCAGGTTTCTCATCTTTTACCCTTTACTTTTTTCCTTGCTCCTACTTGTTTTTTTTCCTCTTCTCTTGTTGCTAGGACCTGTATGTGTGTCCTGGAATGGGACCCCATACACACAAGGAAGAGGCCTTCATCAACCCTTCATTAAGACTCGCATCCTCTACCCCCTTTCTTTAATTTTTCACTTCACCTCTGCATTTTCCCCCTCGTACAACTATTGGTGTCAAAAGAAGCAGAATCAGTTTCCTAAAAACAAAGTGAAAATGAAGCAGAATTGTTTGGTTGGGGTTAACCCTAAGGCTAGGGTCAGACGAAAGCATTTTTCCCCGCGAACGTGAAAAAGTGCGTCCGAACGCATTGACGTATTTTTTCACGGAATGCGCAAAAACGGTCAGACGAAAGCATTTTCGGGCGTGATTTTGTACGGATCATCAATAAAACTCTTTTTGCGTCTGGACGTTATGTAGGCTGGACATTAGCAGCGTCTGACATCTCCTAATCATGCAAACACGCCGCTATGCCGCAGCTGCGCACTCAGTACGTCAGTACTAGCGGTTCAGCATTCTCAGAAAAATGCGTTCAAATTCCACTTGCGTTGCACGGCCGGACTTTTGTGCGGCCGTACATCGTATATTGGCCGTCATTGCCCGTCATCTGCTGCTAGTGCGGCCGTAATTATGTGCGCCAGAACGCACGTTAAAAGTGCGCTGGTCTGACCCCAGCCTAAAGGTTACCATAATTCTAAATCAAGCACAAATTGTAACCTTAGCCCTAATACTAATCCTTACTTTGCTTTTGCGCCTTACTCGTTTCGGTAAAATGATGTTAGTATGGTGTTACATTTTCCCCCCCAAAAAATGGCACAAGGGTGCCTTTTTTTTTTCTTACAATTTTTTTTAGCCAGCATGCTAATATTAGGAGCCATAAACAGCAACTTTTTTACTGTGTCTTATTCTGAGGCAGTCATTAGGTGGTTAAACAAAGTACAGGAGGCGTCTTGGCAAACAAGTATATTGAGCCACTCTCATTCGGTTGAGCTGTAAGTGTTAGCTACAGTTAATGGCTCCAGTGGCTTAACTGGAATGGAGACCTGGATGTATTTTATTTTTTTTGTGAAAGGATTTTACCAGGAAGGATACATTGAGTTTTCTCTCGTTTTCAAGTATGTCCTGGGTGGCGAGTATGTACCGTTAGGTGTCTTGCCCAAGAAACACTTACTGGAGAGGTGCTCTTGCCGGGATCGAACCCATGACTCCACAGGCTCTCTCTCCACACAGAGCAGTGATGTTACCTCTACTCCACTCAGCTGGTACAAAAAATGTTATTGTCAGAAGTGGGATGTATGTGAATAAGGTTTAATGCTCTTTCTGGTGATAAATACCTACAGGATGAAGTTAGTCATGGCCAGCTCTCTGCCTCGGGTAGTGTAATTCTCTGGGTATTGTGGGGCTTTGACAGCATGGATCTCATACTCTGGCCCCCAGGTGTTTATTGCCAACAATTCACAGAATTCTTTGACTGCAATAGATGGCCAGAGAATCATGGGAGGTGTAGTTTAGAATCATCGGGGGGGCGGGGGTGTCAGAGCTTAATATCCCTGCTTTACAGTCTCTACTATATAATGATCTTTATTTTCACTTACTTGGTGATTGAGCAGGTCCTGAACCAAAGGACGGGTTGCAACCTCAGTGACCTCCATTTGTCCTGCAGAATCAGAAACTCTGAGCAAAAGAAACACATGAATTCAATTTATATTTCATCTTCGACAAAGGCATCCAAAGCAAGACAAATGATTATTGCAACGTCACTTATGATCCTAGATTGCTTTGCTCAAGAAAGCATTGCCTGACATTTGCAAACCTTCCAGGTATCCTAGTTTTGCAGTTTCAGGCCATGTCCCATGAACCTGTCTCTTTTTTTCTTGTCAGCCCTGTCATCCCATTTCTGGACATATCAGAGAATAATCACAGTTTAAAGCACTGACACCACAGTACGCCAGACACAAATATTGGGAGAGCCAATGTTGGTGTCTGGTGTACCAATATTAGGCCTTTATGTGAAATATATCTCCATCTAAAGTGAGAAATTCCAGAGTCTACCATTAACTGGTGAAATACCTTCAATATTGCAATATGCCTAAAGCATTGGAAGGGTTATTTTACAGCGCGAACAATAAAGCTGTTGAATTCTCTGCCTGTTGAGGTGGTTGGGTCAGAGTCTGTACAGACTTTTAAACAATGACTGGATGACTTCCTGCAAAAACAAAATATTAATGGTTATAATATTTAATATCTGGGTAAAAGTTGATCCAAGGAGAAATCTGACGCCATTCTGGGGTCAATAAGGAATTTTTTCCCAGTATGTTGCATATTGGTGAGCATTTCAGACTGGTTTTTTTTGCCTTCTTTTGGATCAACAGCAGTAGGTGTTGTGTGAAAGGGTGAACCCGGTGGACGCATGTTTTTTTTCAGCCTATGTGACTATGTAACTATGTAACATTTTACCTGAACTATATCTTTGAGGAGACCTCATTCTGATACATACTCCTGTTATTTTACTATTTGCAGCCGGTTTTACTCATGACTAACATGGTCTTCATCTCCTCCTCCTCTCGACATATTGTGATTTCACTAACAGTGAATTGGAAGATTGCAGAGGCATTGCACATTTTTAAGTCTAAATAGATGAATTTGTTTTTTTCCCCGCGTGGACTTTTCTACTATTTTCTACGATCAGTTGGTGTGCTATAAGTGACTGTACACTAGTTCTTGCGGCAGCAACTATAGATCCTATACTGTGAAAAATTGCTTTATTATACGACTATTAGTTCGAGCTGCCCCATTTTCACCTTTTGTTGTATATATTTTATGCTTTTATTTCTCTTATTCAATAACCCCTATGTCCCTTCTTTTTGCCCTTCCCATAATTTTATTTCTCTTTTCATTCCTCCATTGCGTTGGCTCTTTGTGTGTGACAGATACTAGCAGCGTAATCTTGGGCTGCTATTCATGAGCAGTGACTTTTTTGATTATCCATATTCAAATACGGTATATTGTAAGATAATGTGTTTCTTTAAACATTATGGGACCCATTACATTCTCCGCGCAAATTCGTACGCGCAGCGCAATTTTTTTTGCACGCAGCGTTAAACGTTAATGCGCGTAAATTAACGGAGGTATTACAATCCAAGCGCATTTTTTTCATCCGTCCGAAAATATCGTGCATAAAAAAGACGCGCAAAATCGAGCGCAAATTAACGCTGCACGCAGAAATCGGTGGGCAGATTGTTTTTTTCACGCAATTCAGCCAATCAGAATTAAGAGCCACAATTGTCTCCCTTTCAGTTTTTGCACCTGTCAAAATCAATCGGAGTATATATGCTGCAGCAATAATAAAAACACGCACAACCTCTCAATTTTATTGTTTGGGTATGTGTAGAATGTGTAGCTATACTGTGCTGTATTTTTTTTTTCGTGCTGGTGTCTTTCGTTTTGGCCAGAACGTTCAGATTTGCAGTTACCACCAGCTTTTAAAAGACGTTAAAATTATGCGCGCAAACGTCGTTCGTAAAAAGTCGAGCATCGATTGTAATACGATGCGTGTACCAGCGCACGAACGCATTTGCGCTCACAATGTTAAGTATGGGATGCGCGCACAAACTTTCGCTCACGCAGGGTCACTTGCGTTAGACGTTAACGCGCATCGTATGCACGAACGTTGTAATTTGACGGTCAGCGCAAAGGGTTTTCCCCCTCGCGTTAATGCGTTTTTGCGCGAAGAATGTAATAGAACCCTATTTCGTTTATTCTTTTTTAACTCTTGCTGTCTCATTATGTATAATGTCATATTTATAAATCTCTTATGACTTCTTTTCTCTCCAAAACCCAAAATCGCAAAAAGCATTTTAACTCAATGAATAGATGTGTGATAAGATTTCTCTGATTAGTTTTGGGGTAATTATGGGTGAACCACAAGCCTCCCTGTAGCCCTCAGAAAATTTGCATTAATTTGAGTAACAGCGACAATCCCAATACATTGCCTGCATTCACACTTTATACATGTACGTTCTTTTTTCCACTCACATTACCCTGCTTTTTTGTCACGTGTAGTGTGTGCTTACTGGTATAACATAATATTGGATTTCTGCATCTGATCTGCGACTTCATCAGGAGTCCCGGGTCCTATATGGTTGCTTCTATCACCGAGTGTGCTCATCAGAAGCTTCATTAACTCTGGTGAAGATTGCTCCAGATCACCGTCAACTACGCCGATCTCCATACGTCCCCCTCTCTCCCTGTCACGTATATCTTTAGCCAGCAGCATTCCCTGGTTACAAAGACCGTTAAAGTAAGGCATGTATCCTGCAGCAGCTGCAAAAGCTACAATGAGGAAATTCTCTAAAAAGACAATTAAAAGTATTTATAAAGTGCTAACAAATTCTGTAGCGCTGTGCAATCTATAGAAAACAAATTAGACAAACTTGAGTATAGTAAAAAAAGAGGACCTTGCTCAAGAGCTTACAATCTAAGAGGAGAGTGTTGACAGCTTACATTGTTCATTCCTGTGACAATTCCCAGTATCTGCATTGTGGGACAATATTCGCCATATTACCATAATTAAATTGTTGGCGACATTTCGGTGCTCTGTGAATAACCCCTTTGGTGTGTGAGTGTATAAAATAAATGTATTTATTTACAGTCAGGTCCAGAAATATTGGGACATCGACACAATTCTAACATCTTTGGCTCTATACATCACCACAATGGAGTTGGAATGAAACAAACACAATGTGCTTTAACTGCAGACTGTCAGCTTTAATTTGAGGGTATGTACATCCAACTCAGGTGAACGGTGTAGGACTTACAGCAGTTTGCAGATGTGCCTCCCACTTGTTAAGGGACCAAAGGTAATGGGACAGAATAATAATCATAAATCAAACTTTCCCTTCTTAATACTTGGTTGCAAATCCTTTGCAGTCAATCACAGCCTGAAGTCTGGAACGCATAGACATCACCAGACGCTGGGTTTCATCCCTGGTGATGCTCTGCCAGGCCTCTACTGCAACGGTCTTCAGTTCCTGCTTGTTCTTGGGGCATTTTCCCTTCAGTTTTGTCTTCAGCAAGTGAAATGCATGCTCAATGGGATTCAGGTCAGGTGATTGACTTGGCCATTGCATAACATTCCACTTCTGTCCCTTCAAAAACTCTTTGGTTGCTTTTGCAGTATGCATTGGGTCATTGTCCATCTGCACTGTGAAGCGCCGTCCAATGAGTTCTGCAGCATTTGGCTGAATGTGAGCAGATAATATTGCCCGAAACACTTCAGAATTCATCCTGCTGCTTTTGTCAGCAGTCACATCATCAATAAATACAAGAGAACCAGTTCCATTGGCAGCCATACATGCCCACGCCATGACACTACCACCACCATGCTTCACTGATGAGTTGGTATGCTTAGGATCATGAGCAGTTCCTTTCCTTCTCCATACTCTTCTCATCACTCTGGTACAAGTTGATCTTGGTCTCATCTGTCCATAGGATCTTGTTCCAGAACTGTGAAGGCTTTGTTAGGTGTTGTTTGGCAAACTCTAATCTGGCCTTCCTGTTTTTGAGGCTCACCAATGGTTTACATCTTGTGGTGAACCCTCTGTATTCACTCTGGTGAAGTCTTCTCTTGATTTTTGACTTTGACACACATACACCTACCTCCTAGAGAGTGTTCTTGATCTGGCCAACTGTTGTGAAGGGTGTTTTCTTCACCAGGGAAAGAATTCTTCATTTATCCACCACAGTTGTTTTCTGTGGTCTCCCAGGTCTTGTGGTGTTGCTGAGCTCACCGGTGCGTTCCTTCTTTTTGAGAATGTTCCAAACAGTTGTTTTGGCCACGCCTAATGTTCTTGCTATCTTTCTGATGGGTTTGTTTTGTTTCTTCAGCCTAATGATGGCTTGCTTCACTGATAGTGACAGCTCTTTGGATCTCATCTTGAGAGTTGACAGCAAAAGATTCCAAATGCAAATAGCACACTTGAAATGAACTCTGGGCCTTTTATCTGCACATTGTAATTGGGGTAATGAGGGAATATCACACACCTGGCCATGGAACAGCTGAGAAGCCAATTGTCCCATTACTTTTGGTCCTTTAACAAGTGGGAGGCACATCTGCAAACTGCTGTACGTCCTACAACGTTCACCTGAGTTGGATGTACCTACCCTCAAATTAAAGCTGACAGTCTGCAGTTAAAGCACGTTGTGTTTGTTTCATTCCAACTCCATTGTGGTGATGTATAGAGCCAAAGATGTTAGAATTGTGTCGATGTCCCAATATTTCTGGACCTGACTGTATTTCTAAAGTATTTTACCAGGAAGGATACATTGAGATTTCTCTCGTTTTCAAGTATGTCCTGGGTGCAATTATGCAACTATTAAAAAACTGACAGCAGCGACTCTTGTATCTTGGTGTAAATGAGATATATTTTGGGTATGTGTTTTTATAGGAAGCGGGCATGAAAATTACCAGTGGTCGCAGCTGCAGAAGTGTAATTGGATTGGAGCAACGAGCTGATCTGATGTGTTTAGAACTACTTTCTTTGTTTTGCAGCTGGGTCATATTTGCTGCTGTCCCTGCGGCATTTTCACATTGCTCCAATACGGAGGTGTTTTTTTTTTATTGCAGAGTATAAATAAACCCGCTAGGTTGTCTCTGAGCTGAACACACAGAAGCTGTGCTTAGACAATAGCTAGGACACACCTGAAGAGGTCCATTAGCCTTGACTTTGGCAAATGGGGCCAAGGGGTTATTCTCTAACTTCCGAATTTGCCACCGAATTGCACCAAATGGTGAATTTCAACATTCAGGGCAGTTCATCCATTTACAAAGCTCTGTCAATTCGCCCAAAACAGGTGAATTTGCAGAAAAACACTGTGCAATTTGCCAAAATTTTCTGCAATTTGGTCGTGTTCAGCGTCACCAAAATTGTCCCATTCAAAAAGTATTGTCTAGTCACATTTGCACCGAATTTTCGTCAAAATTACCTGATATTCAGTATTTCAATTTGATAGGTTTAAAACAGGCGAATCCAATAGGTTTCAATATAATGAATGAAAATTATTTTCTAAGTTTTTTTTATAGATCATTTATTCTTTTTATTTTTTGCAAAACTTTTTATTTTTTAAAAATAATTTTTTTCTATGGTTTCGTATTTTTTTAAAATACAATTTTGTATTTTTTATCTTTTAAAAGGATTTATTTTCTTCTCACGGACCCCATAGCCATTGCTAATCACTTCCTCGACTGTTTTACTGACCATTATAAGGCAGGTTCAGATGTTCTACACACTCAGCTGACCTTCATTCATCAAGCCCACATCCCCAAGAAAGAGATCTTTCGGTCCCGGATTACTGCCGAAGAGGTGCAGAACACCATTTCCTCACTTAAGATGGTAAAAACCCCTGTCCTTACGGGTTTGGGGCAGAATATGACAAACTACTTTCTGGTTTTGTGACTCTGCATCTAGGTACCCTTTCTAATAATACAGGGTTTGCCCCTCCACCTGCTTTTAATGAGGCTCGTTGGTAGTCCTTCCTAGGCCCGATAAGGACTCCACTTTGGTTACCTCATTTCGCCCTTAATACAGATCTGAAAGTCCTCTTTACTATCATGGCCGGACGCCTACAGGCCCCATTGGCATGTATGACTAGCCCGTCACAAACAGGATTTGTACATGCCAGTCATTCCACTAAAGTAATCCGCAAAGTCCTAGCAGCTATCTGGTCCTCCTCTCTAACACCTCATTCCCCAACCCTTTTACTAAGTTGTTATGCAGATAAAGCCTTTGCTAGAATCTCGTGGAAGTACCTTATTCAATTTATCAAATTCCACTTTTTCGGGTGGGAATTCTTGGCTGGCACTGTTTCGGGCACTTTATTCCCACCCCTCATCAATGGTCAAAGTAAAAGGGTTGAGCTCTGCTCCCTTTGTGCTGGAGCAGGGAGCCAGACAAGGCTGTCCTCTCTCCCCCTTTCATTTAACTTGGCCCTTGAACTTTTCATCCGCATTATAGAAGCTAGTGGCGATATTGCTGGCATACATTTGAACCAGACAGTTACTTTGACGGTAGTAGCATTTATTGACGACCTTTTATTATTTTTATCTAATCCGGCCTCAGATGTTTCTAGTTTACTTTCCCGACTGGACGCTTTTCAAACAGCGTCGGCGGTCAAAATTAATTATGGTAAAACCAAGCTCTTGTGTTAGAATCCAAAGCCAATGCTGACTAGCTTCGAACAGTTTCGATGGGTGATGACCCCTCATATAAAATATCTGGAGGTTGTTTTGCCTGCCGATCAATTGGATCTTTATAGACTGAATATCGATCCTATTTTAGCTCATGTTAAATCACTGTTGACGGCCTGAGGTTCTCTGTCACGACTGGGGTACCCCTTGGTGCCCGGCGGTCGGCAGCACTGTCCTTGTTGCTCGCCGGCCGCGATTGATATTGCCTGCTCTCATGGACACCGGCTGATGATGACGCCGGCTCAAAGGCCTTAATCATACATCATCCGCACGCTGGGCCCATTCACGACAGCGTGCTGACCGTGTCTGCCGATTTTTTTTTTTTTTAATTTTGACATATTTAACTACATTTTTGTTGATTTAACCTCCTATTCCACGCCCTTTTTCTTTCAGTTCTGTGGAATTCGCAGATGGCAATTTGGCGCAATTCGGCGGTTATCGGCCCAATTCAGCGTTTTACGCTGACGTCCAATAACTGCTTTGGCGACTCCAATTTTAACAAAATACAGTGACCATAAGATAAATAGTGAATTCAACAAATTTTCTGTGAAATGGAATCGCCGAAGTGAGCCGAAATGGGCCAAATTGCTAAGCACCAAAATTGCGTTCAATTTCAGTGCTTTAAGAATAGACCCCTAAGTATACGTTACCCCCAAGAACAGTGAGGTTAGAGCACAGGACTAATGTTTATGTGTAATTGAGATAGGTAAAATGATGTAAAACCTCCCATAAAGTCCTCTCCTGCCACATCAGGCCTATTTGTCCTTTTGACTTGGTTATCAATTATGAGCGATGTTACAACATAGAGAACAGTGGTTACTTGTGGACTTAATGTTTCAATTAACACCAGAGGAAAATGTTAATGTTGCCTGCACTAATCCAGGGAAACATCATGGAGCCCACTGCAGGCACTCCCATCATTCAAGGGCAAAATTTATTTGGCTTCTGGCAACATTTCGGCTCACTCTGCAGCTTTCTTTTGGCCACGTGGGAGCTTATGAGCCCCTACATGATATCATGTTCCATTTTTCCTTCTGGGAACAAATTGTCATGTGTATTGCCATTTTTGTTGTTGTTCTAATCCAAGGTCTATCCTTACTTGACCGAATCTTAACCACAAGCAGCTGCCACCCTTTTCTTGTCTACGTTCAAGCTCGATAAACAAATAGGGGCCAGCTTTTGTGAAGCCTTTATCAGCGTCATCTGCTGAGCTAGATACCTGAGGAAAATTTCTATTTTATCTTTTTCTGTTAATCAATATATAGTGCACATTTAATTGCTACGCTGAGCAACGCATTGACCACAGAGCTGGACTGACTCTTATCGAAAGAGCTCTTAATCAGAATACAGATGGGTAGCAGCTTGGCCCTGCGGCACCATTACATCTGGATACTGATCTATGGTAATGCTGACTACAATATGCTATTATTTATTAAGTGTACGTGAAAGCTGCATTAGTTTGCTTGCTGTTCTTTCCTTAAACTGTATAATGGCACATACCAACCACAAGAAAAATACAAATAATGAACCCTTCACTGTCAATGCGCTTTAAAACGCAGATTCTTGGCGTTACAGAACCTGATATTATTCATCCGTGTGAGCAACACAATGTTTAGGTGTATGCTAAGTATTTTTTGGTATGATAAAGAATTTTGGAAAGGAGCAAACAGAAAACAAATCTGGCGTATATGTCACACAGCATCGAACTGACAGTACATTTCAGTGGAGAAAAAAATGCACTCGAAAGGAAAGCCTGATTGGCTGAGTCACTTCCTGGTATGCACCGTGCACAATGCAGTCACTGTACTAATTGATCCTGGGATTATGAGGAGGAATAAATATATAGAATCTCACATATATTGCAGATCATGATCCTTTAGGAATTAAAAATATATAGCAATGGTAGACACCAGCTACCTAATAATACTTTATTTGGTGTACATAAACAAAAAACAACCGACCGTATAAAAACATATACTTGAAAAATATATCACCCAGAGGATGATGATTGACCAAACCGTGGATAGGTAACCAATTGCTTGTCATACGTGGTGTAACAGGGTCCGGGGCCCTGTTTATTCTAACCATGTCCTGGACCATGTTTTTGTGAGCCAGAGGCTCCAGAGGGCAGTATATCCCTGGTAGGAAGGGTTAACACCCTTCCAGCTAGCACACCTGTAGGCGTTTCCTCTTGGGTCTTCTTAGCAGGACTGAGAGGGGAGGATCTCTCTCTCAGTAGCAATCCACCCTGGGAGAGAGAGGTCGTGACTTCGCTGTACTCTGCAGGAAAGAGACTGGTGAGAATCTCTCATGCGTGATTTACTTTGTTTGTTTTTGTACTGGGCCCGGGTAGCTGGCCCAGTAACCGGTAGTAAGGGCACTACGGAAAAGAGGTAGGCTCCTGACAGGAGTAGGCCGATTGTTTTGTTTAGTTTTGTTTGTGCATAAAAGGGGAAGCCTCCCCAACTGCTGAAAAAGACTGTGTTCTGCTTTATAATAAAAGTACACCTGAGCCGCAATCTCCTGCTGTCCGGGCCATATTTTGAGCAACCTACCACAAGTGGTGGCAGCGGTGGGATCTTCTCATTCGTACCGGCTCCGCTGTTACAATAGCCTTAAAGGTACAGGACCCGCAGAAAATGGAGGACGTTGTGAAGGCCCTGGTCCAAGCCACGGCGGTGCAGCAGGAAACAAGCAGGCAAGCTTTAGCAGCACAGCAGGAGTGCAATAGACTGTTGGCCCAGCAGATTGGGGCCCTGGCGGAGACACAAAAAATGGAGCATGCCCTGCTTAAGAATGTCCTGGAAAACGTTACTTCCCAGACAGTTCCTGCACTAGAAAAAGGTAATGGCACGATCCGGGCAAGCAACTGTCTGCAGAAGATGACTGCAGAGGATGATGTGGAAAGCTATCTACTGGCGTTTGAGAGAACTGCTACTCGTGAAGCCTGGCCTCCAACACAGTGGGCAGGGATCATCGCTCCTTTCCTCGTGGGGGAAGCACAAAAAGCCTACTACGACCTGGAAGAGGAAGCGGCTGCCGACTACCCACAACTAAAGGCAGAAATATTGGCCAGGTTGGGAGTGACGGCGACTGTGAGAGCCCAACGCTTCTATAAATGGCGATTTAAAGAAGGTCTGGCCCCCAGATCCCAAATGTTTGACTTGATTCATCTGGCCCGGAAATGGCTCAAACCGGAGAACCAAAGCCCTGCAAAAATGCTGGAAACTCTGGTGCTTGACCGGTACCTGAGAGAACTTCCCCGTGGCCTGCGTGAATGGGTCAGTCAGGGAAACCCCACTACCTATGATGGCATGATAGCCCACGTCGAACGTTATCTGTCTGCAAAAGACTTGGAGAAATGTTCAATGCCGTACAGCTCGCTCCCGAGACCAAGAAACCGCCGGAATGAGCCTGAAGCGGAGTCTGGAGGGGGTGCGCCGACAGAAAATGGACTCTAGGGACCAAGTGTCTGTGAGAGAGGATCGCTTTGGGGGAAATTCCATAGTTTGCTTCGAGTGTGGCGGGAAAGGACATGTCAGGGCAATCTGCCCTAACCGCGCAGAACCAATGCAATGTGGACTGGGGGAAAATCCCCTAAACTTTTGTGGACTGATATCGGGCATGGTGGAAGGCTCAAACGCCTTTAGAATGAAGGTGCAACTGAACAGCCAAGATACAGGGGCATTAGTCGACTCAGGCAGTGCCTTAACCTTGGTCGCAGGTGGTTTGGTCAAACCCAATCATGTACAAAACCATAAAACCATGGGGGTACTTTGTGTTCATGGGTGCACGGTACGGTACCCACCTACTGCCCCTATAGAGGTTGTTGTGCAGGGCAGACTGATTAAAATGTCAGCGGTAGTGGTAAAGCGGTTACCCTATCCCCTAATTATAGGCAGGAACTTTCCTGACTTCCACACCCTGTTACAGTCACCGGGAACACCGAAAAAAGCCGACCCTGAAGTTGAACAAGGGGATGGTGATATCCTTAAGATGTTTCCCTTTACTGATCCCGATCTGTATGTGGACAACCCGAAAATAGGTAAAACCAGACGAGCATGCCGGGAGAGCAAACAGCGGTTTAATAGAGCTGTAAATGAGGTATTCTTGAATGAACGTGGAAAGCGTAACAGTAAAGGTGTAGCCACCCAATGTACCGAAGACGATATAGAGGTTGGACAAAGGGTGCATGACCTTGAGTCAGACGTTGAGACAGAGGTGGAGGACCCAATACCCTTGGATCTTTCCAGTAGTAGCTTTGGAAGAGACCAAGCAAACGATCCACTGTTGCAGGTCGCTAGAAGCCGGGTAGTAGAGGTGAATGGGGTGACTGTGCAGGGTAGCACCAAAGGTACCTACCCATATTTCCTCCTTAAGAATGATCTCCTTTATAGGGTAACTTCAGATGAAGGCCAAGAGATTGAGCAGCTGGTTGTTCCTTCCTCGTATACTCGGAAGGTGCTTAACTTTTCCCACTCTCACCTCCTGGGGGGACACTTGGGGGTAGACAAGACTCAGGAAAGGGTGCTCAGAAGGTTCTTTTGGCCAGGAGTATATGAGGAGATCAAAAGGTACTGCGCTTCCTGCCCGGAATGTCAATTGTCATCCCCGAAACCCAGGTTAAGGGCCCCACTCATACCTCTCCCTGTTATCGATGTGCCCTTTGAGAGGATTGGCATGGACCTGGTAGGTCCGCTGGACAAAACTTCTCGGGGCACCAATATATTCTGGTACTCCTGGATTACGCCACCAGATATCCTGAGGCCGTTCCCTTGCGCAAGGCCAACGCCAAAACCATAGCGAAGGAGTTGATTCAGGTATTCTCGCGAGTTGGCATACCCAAGGAAATCCTGACCGATCAAGGGACGCCGTTTGTCTCCCGGGTGATGAAAGAGTTGTGTCAGTTGCTTAACATTCACCCTTTGCGAACCTCAGTCTACCACCCACAGACAGACGGGCTGGTGGAGCGATTCAATCGTACCCTGAAGGGGATGTTAAAAAAGGTAGTCAGTCGAGATGGGAAAGACTGGGACCTGCTGCTTCCGTATTTGCTATTTGCGGTCCGTGAAATTCCCCAAAGTTCAACGGGCTTCTCCCCGTTTGAACTTTTGTATGGGAGGCACCCCGAGGCATACTAGATGTGCTGAAAGAGACTTGGGAGGAACAAGGTGTCCCCGGGGTCAGTACTGTACAGCACGTGGAACAAATCCAGGAGCGTATATCCCGGATTGTTCCCCTCGTTCGCCACCACATGGAACTGGCTCAGAGTACTCAGAAGCTCCACTATGACCAGAGGGCCGTGGTGAGAGAATTCAAAGCTGGTGACAGGATAATGGTTCTAGTCCCCACTGCCGAAAGTAAGCTTCTAGCACGTTGGCAGGGACCCTATGAGGTGTTGGATAAGATAAGCCCAGTGAATTATAGGGTCAGTCAACCTGAACGCCGTAAGAAGGAGGCTGTGTTTCACATCAACCTCCTTAAACCCTGGCAGGATAGAGAGGCCTGTACTGTCGCTGTGGGCGATGCGAATTCCCTGTCCACTGGACAGTCTGTTCCAATTTCCCCTGAGTTAACACCCAAGCAAACAGAGGAGGCTATACAGCTGGTCGAGAGGAATGAAGATGTCTTCTCAGCAACACCGGGTAGGACCCAAGAAATTGCCCATGATATCGTTACAGAACCTGGGGTCACTGTAAGGGTAAAACCGTACCGGATACCTGAGGCAAAAAGGGACGCTGTGAGGGCGGAAGTAAGAAAAATGCTTGAATTAGGGGTAATAGAAGAATCCCAGAGCAACTGGTCTAGCCCGATCGTCCTAGTACCTAAGCCTGATGGGTCTATCAGGTTCTGTAATGATTTCAGAAAGCTGAACGAGGTATCTAAATTTGATGCATACCCCATGCCTCGGGTGGACGAGTTGGTGGAGAGGCTAGCGAAAGCCAGATACCTCTCTCTCCTAGACCTGACGAAGGGGTATTGGCAGATACCTTTATCCAAGGAAGCGAGAGAGAAAACTGCATTTGCGACACCTGATGGGCTGTTTCATTATAGGATAATGCCTTTTGGCCTCCATGGAGCCCCAGCAACCTTTCAGAGGTTGATGGATAAGCTGCTTAGACCTCATGCCACATATGCCGCCGCGTATCTGGATGACGTCATCATCCACAGCTCCGACTGGGAAACGCATCTGATGAAATTGCAGGCAGTTTTGGACACATTTAGAAGAGCTGGGCTGACAGCAAATCCCCCTAAATGCACTATTGGTATGACTGAAGCCAGGTATTTAGGTTATGTGGTTGGTAGGGGAGTGGTAAAGCCCCAACTTAACAAAATAGGTGCCATACAACACTGGCCCAGGCCTCTGAGAAAGAAGCAGGTGAGAGCCTTTTTAGGGATCGTGGGCTATTACCGAAGGTTTATCCCCCATTTTGCCACAAGGGCTGCTCCCCTCACCGATCTTACGCGAGCGAAGAGTCCAGACATGGTACGCTGGGATAGCAAGGCGGAGGAATCTTTTGTTGACCTAAGGGAGGCTCTATGTACTCAGCCTGTGCTCATAGCGCCAGACTTTACCAAAGAGTTTTTCCTCCAGACTGATGCCTCTGCGGTTGGGTTGGGTGCTGTGCTGTCCCAGTTTGTTGACGATGAGGAGCACCCCGTTCTTTATCTGAGCAGGAAGCTGTTGCCCAGGGAGCAGCGCTATGCCACGATAGAAAAGGAGTGCTTAGCGATAAAGTGGGCTGTGGAAGCCTTACGGTATCATTTGTTGGGCAGGCGTTTCACCCTTGTCACTGACCATGCCCCGTTAAAATGGATGCATACCAACCGGGACCGGAACTCGAGAATCACAAGGTGGTTTTTATCCTTGCAGCCGTTTAGTTTTGTGGTGAGACACCGTGCAGGTCTCCTTCATGGCAATGCCGATGCTTTGTCTAGGGCTCACGGCCTTGCGGCGGAGGCCGCTTCCCACTCCTGTGTTAAGCTGGGGGGTGGGATGTGTAACAGGGTCCGGGGCCCTGTTTATTCTAACCATGTCCTGGACCATGTTTTTGTGAGCCAGAGGCTCCAGAGGGCAGTATATCCCTGGTAGGAAGGGTTAACACCCTTCCAGCTAGCACACCTGTAGGCGTTTCCTCTTGGGTCTTCTTAGCAGGACTGAGAGGGGAGGATCTCTCTCTCAGTAGCAATCCACCCTGGGAGAGAGAGGTCGTGACTTCGCTGTACTCTGCAGGAAAGAGACTGGTGAGAATCTCTCATGCGTGATTTACTTTGTTTGTTTTTTGTACTGGGCCCGGGTAGCTGGCCCAGTAACCGGTAGTAAGGGCACTACGGAAAAGAGGTAGGCTCCTGACAGGAGTAGGCCGATTGTTTTGTTTAGTTTTGTTTGTGCATAAAAGGGGAAGCCTCCCCAACTGCTGAAAAAGACTGTGTTCTGCTTTATAATAAAAGTACACCTGAGCCGCAATCTCCTGCTGTCCGGGCCATATTCTGAGCAACCTACCACAGTGGTATAATACCAATATTGAGAAGATTGTCAAATAGCAATTAGATTACCCTGAATGCGATATGGAGCATGTGATGCAATATTCCAAAGGGCACAACGTGATGATTATACTCTAATGTTGTACACAGCAACAATTGGAGACAATTGAACGGCGCGGGTTCCCACAGATTGCCACAATGGCACAATGACAGCTACGCCCTCATTGATAGGGGCGAATAACAGTGATACACGGTTGGTAATGGGAACATACAACTGTTAAAACACCTTACTTCTCGACATGTTTCGCCGCCTAAACAACTGCAGCTTTTTCAAGAGATGAGACCCCGCTGGCTTCTCCTCCTTAAATACAGTTGTGTTCAAAATTATTCAACCCCCAATGCTGTAAAGGGTTTTAGGGAATTTAGTGTACATTTGTAATTGTATTCAGAATGAAATCCTACAAGGACTTTTTAAAGAACCATATGCAACTAAAATGACATCAATTGGTTTTGTAATACAGTAGTAAATGTTTCTTTTGTGAATTCTTCATTGACACAATTATTCAACCCCTTAAAGACTACCACTCTGAAGAACAGAGGTTCATTCAAGTGTTTTCAATCAGGTATTGAAAACACCTGTGGATGTCACGGAGCAGCAATAAAGCATAATAAGCACCAATTAGGCAGCTTTAAAATGACTGTGATACTCAGCTCCTTCTAGACATTTACTGGTGTGGTTACAAACATGGTGAAGTCAAGAGAATGGTTCAGGAAGACAAGAGAAGAGGTGATTACTCTTAGCAGGAAGGGCAATGGCTATAAGAAGATTGCAAAAATGTTAAACATACCAAGAGAGACCATAGGAAGCATCATTCGCAAATTCAAGGCAAAGGGCACTGTTGAAACGCTACCTGGTCGTGGCAGAAAGAAGATGCTGACTTCGACTGCTGTGCACTACCTGAAGCGTAGAGTGGAGAAAAGTCCCCGTGTGACTGCTGAGGAACTGAGAAAAGATTTTTTTTTTAAAAAAAAACTTTTTTATTTTCCAATTTACATTTCATGGGCCAGAAAGGGTTACTATACATAATACATTTTCCACTATGGGACTTGAGTGCCCTGTCTCCCTTCTTTTGAAATGTAATTTTTTTTTTTTTTTATTTGAATTTTTTATTTTTATTTGTAAAATAATTTTTATTGAGAAGAAGACAATACAGTCTGTGGACAGCGAGCCCGCTGTCCATTATGATAGTGATCTTACAGTGCACTTCAACAAATACAATTTCCCATAGTGTATGTCAACTTCCACCATTTTTCTTTAAAAGGGAAAAAACGATAACAGTAAGGGGGAAGGGAAAAGGTGGAGGAAAAAGGGGAAAGGTCAGGAAATAACTTTATATCCATGTCTGAACTATCACAGTGGTGTTCTCTGCTTGTGTAAGTGTCTTCGATTAGGGCAAGGAAAGCCTTATTTAGTGAATGGTATATCAGAGATCACAGGCCTTATATATTTTGTGAATGTCCCACAAAGTCCAGGGATCTTTTCGCGGTGGTGTACCCTCTCTTCTGAACACTGCTCTCGAGTCAAAAGATCTGTACTGGTTAAGTGTTGTCACTATCTGTGTTATTGTTGGAACGACCTCAGATTTCCAGTGTCGCGCAATTAGGAGCATAGTTGACGAAACCATTATGAAAAGCATTTTTAGGTGTTGCCTTGGAAGTCGTATCATTCCCAACAGCAGAACCTCTGGGGAGCAAGGGATAGTGCAGCTTAGAACCTCTGTGGCTAGCTTGGAGAGACTGGACCACACGGGGGCAATCCCAGAACAGTGTCACCAGATGTGGCCCATATCCCCCACCGCTGACAAGCATCTCCAGCAGACGTCCGAGGATTGGGGGTCTATTCGTTTTAAGCGATGTGGTGTGTAGTACCAGCAATACATTACTTTCCTTTGTGTTTCGATCAGTGTGGCACACCTGGTGGCACCAGCAGCAAACATGTGTGCCATTGCCCATTGTGTAGGGGTAAAGGACTTGGAAAGGTCCCTCTCCCATATAGCTTGGTAGGACCATCTGTGCGGTTTGATGGGGGTCGTGAGTAATTGATAAAACAGCGAAATGGGTTTAATTGCTGATATAGGGTCTAGCCAGAATAGTTCAAACTCTGTTAAGAGTGGGAGGGTGGCACGTAGATTTTCCAGTATATTGCACTTGCGCATATATGAGTATAGTTGCGAGTACGATAGAAACAAATTAGATGGTGCCTTGTATTTCATTTGCATAGATTGGAATGGCATGATGACTGGTGGCGTGAAAAAATGATGAAGATGTGTGACTCCCAAACGAATCCATGGAGGTGCTCGAAAGTGCGGCAGGATGTATGTTAAGGAGGGGAGTGGGGTGGCCAATGACAGCAGTCTATGTTGTGTAAAAAGAGAGGAATGCTGATCCCAAATCCGAAGCAGCAAGGTTGCAAGTGGTAATAGGAATGGGAGTCCCGGCCTGGACTTTTGTGGTATCCATATGAGATTGGAGAGGTCGTGACCGTTTGTAAAGGTTGAGAGTATGACCAACCATTGAGGGGAAGGATGAATATGTACTATTTCCGATACGGTTGCAAGACAAGACGCCCAATAATATCTATGAACACGGGTCACTTTGAGACCTCCATCCCTGTGTCTATAATATAGTAGGCTTCGTGGTATCCTTGGTTTCTTGTTTTGCCAAATATAGGACATGATAATGGACTGCAATTGGTCTAGGTAGGATTTCGACAGAGTAATTGGTAAGGATCTGAAAACGTACAGGATTTTTGGTATTACCATCATCTTTACTGTCGCCATCCTGCCCAACCATGACACGTCTTTCAAAGCCATTGAAACAGTTGAGTTTTCACGTCTCGAAGTAGTGTGTCATAGTTGTGTTTATATAGGCCTCCGTGGTGTTTGCTATGCGAAGACCGAGGTATGTTATGTATTCGGATCGCCAGTCAAAGTTGTGTTGAGAGCGTAGGGCTGTCAAATGGGCTTTTGTAAAATTTAATGGTAAGGCTTGGGTTTTTTGCGCATTGACCAGATGGTATGAAGCTTTACCATAAGATTCCAACTCTGTGTTCAGTGCCGGTAATGAAGTGTCTGGGTCTGTCAGGGTCAGTAAAATGTCGTCTGCGTATAAATTTAAGTATGAGGGCATATAGCAGGCGGGAGAGCGGGCAAACACTGTCTCGTGCCATTGGTTATACGAAATTCGTCCGAGAGAAAACCCGTGTTAAGCACTCTGGCCGATGGGGAATCATATAGTGCTTGAACAGCTCTTAGAAATGAATCTGGAAAACCAAATTTAAGTAGAACCCGTGAGAGGAAGAGCCAGCTGACCCTGTCGAATGCCTTTTCAGCGTCTAGTGACAGGATCAAGCCCGGGGTCCCCTCACGGTTCATAGTGTCCATTAAGGTAAGGAGTTTTTTAGTGCTATCTGGGCCTTGACGTTTGGCGATGAATCCCACCTGATCTTGTCCTATTAGGGATGGCAGAAGGTATTGTAGGCGGGTAGCCAGGATTTTACCATACAGTTTTACATCAACATTGATTAAAGAGATGGGGCGCAAATTAGGGCATCGGTTCGGTGGTTTCCCTGGTTTGGGTAGAGTGACTATATGTGCCCGCAGCATGTCTACTGGGAAGGAGCCGTCCTCTCTCGCCTCAGCAAACGCGTTATGAAGGTGTGGGATCAAGAGAGAGGAGAACGTGGTGTAATATAAACCGGAGAGGCCGTCTGGTCCCGGCGCCTTTCCCGTCGGTAGGGCCTTAATGGCTATAGTAATGTCTTCTATTGTGATTGGGGAAAAGAGGCTCGCTATTTGCGTTTGTGAGAGTGGGAAGGTGTAAGTTTTTCAGGTAAATGTCCACTATGGCCTCAGACGGTTGAGAAATCTCATCGTCCGTGCCCAAGTTATACAATTTTTCATAGTAGTGTGCAAATCCATTTGCTATATCTCGGGGGTTGTGGATATCCCCATCTTTAGTGTGGAGGGTGTTTATCTTCCGTGGCGCTCTAAGGGGCTGGAGCTTTCTAGCTAAAAATCTCCCTGATTTATTGTGGAGAGAGTAATATGTTGCCTTTATGCGGGTCATAGTGTGGAAGTATCCGTCTGTATCTAAGTCTCTGAGTGAGTCGAGTGTGGCTTCTATGAGGTCTGCTGTGACTTGAGACGGGGTCAATTTGTTGCGTATGTCTAAATCTTTTAAGGTGGTAAGTAATTGTAACCTGTTGGACGTGTATGATTTACGTTGCTGCGCGGACCACTGCATACTCACTCCCCTAATAACTGCATTGTGGGCTTGCCAAACCGTAAGGGGGCTCATGTCCTGTGTCGCATTTTCTTCAAAGTAGTGTGTCAGAGCGGATTGTATGGTTTTTACCGCCAGGTCTTGTTTCAGCAGTGTGTCACGTAATTTCCACGGCGGTCTGGTATAATACTGGTACGCATCTCCTAGTACTAGGAGGACCGGAGAGTGGTCCGACCAGGTGAACGGTAAAATTTGACTATCTAGTATTCGAGGGAGGGTCGCCTCTGTCACCATGAAATGATCTATTCTAGTGTAACTATTGTGTGCCCTGGAACGGAATGTGTAGTCTCGCTCTCGTGGGTGTTGTAGTCGCCATGTGTCATATAGGTCATGTTGCTGGAGTAATAAGTGAAGTTTGCGTATTGAGGACTTAGAGTAGGCGTTGATTGGGTGGACCTATCTTTTAGAGGGTCGAGACCTATGTTAAAATCCCCACATAATATAAGGGTCCTCGTTTGAACATCCTTCGTCTTCTTCAATATCTGGGCAAGAAATTGGATTTGTGAGACGTTAGGGGCGTATATTGAAACCAATGTGTACGGGACCGAATTAATGGTGCATACTAGAATGATATATCTACCTTTCGTATCCTTTAGGATCCGATGGGCTTGGAATGCTAAACGGTTGTGAATTAAAAGGGATACTCCTCGATTTCAAGGTAAACGTAGAGTGGTATTGCGTCTGGTAGAATGGGACATTGAGCTTGGGATGATCTAATCGTCTGAAATGTGTCTCTTGGATGCATACTATGTCTGCGTCGTGAAATTTTAGGGTCTTATTTAGGGAGTGCCGTTTCATTGGCACATTCAGACCTTTTACGTTATAGGACAATAATTTCATTACAGCATATGGAAAAGCGACATTGTCGAGTCATCATCAAAGCATATAGAATAAGCACATCCCTGACGCGGGGTCTTCTGTGAAAGTAAAAGGATATAGGATTTTTAGGCAGTTCCTGACTTGGGTGGGTGAGGGAAAGGGTGAGGTACAAAACAGAAATAAAACTTAACCATAGTACCTCAGGATTGTAACGAGAATGAAACATATCTTGGTGTAGAGTTGTACTACGTACATAAAATGTCAAAAATTTCTCCAGAGGGGAGTCCCACTTCCCCAGTAATGTGGGGAGATACCCCAAACTCTTCCCGGCGAAGAGGGAGACAAGGGTATCGTGGTGCCCGCGTGCCAGCGGACAACGTGAACTATCAGACCAGTTGGAAAGAAATAAAGTTAACCTGGGAGAAGGCGTCTTCATTGCCTGTCTTCTAAAAGGATCTGCGGTCTAGAAGCAGTCAGCGCGAGTGCCATTCCCGGGACACCTTGCCTGAGGAGGGCAAGCTCTGATCTCGGCGGTCTTGAACCTGTAGGCCCCACTCTTCCAGAATGCGGCGACCGTCGTCTGGTGCCATGACAATCGTAGGCGTCCCATTCTGGATAATAATTAGTTTGGTCGGGTACCCCCATCGATATGAAATCTTTTCTGACCATAGAGTGTCAGTCACGGGGCGAAATCGGCGACGCTGCTGCAATGTGGCCTGGGATAGATCCGGAAAGACCGAGAGATGTTGGTAATCTGGGCTGAGTATTTCTTGGTCTCGCAGAGCTCGGAGTATGGCCTCTCGTGGCCTGAAGTAGTGGAGGCGCCGGATTACGTCTCTTGGGGCTTTAACAGGAGCAGAAGGTGGTTTAGGGACTCTGTGGATCCGATCAAATAACAGGGAATCTTCTGTGGATTCCGGTAAGATGTGTTTAAAGAATTCCGTGGTGTATGTCTGCAAGTCCTTCGGGTGGATGGATTATACCCCTTATTTTTAAGTTATGGCTTCTAGACCTGTCTTCCAGGTCTGCTAATTTCCGGGCATACCTCTCTAAGGAATCTTCCAGCTCCTCCACTTTTGCAGTCATGCTGTTATGGGCCTCCGTCGTTTTGGCCATTTTATCCTCCAGTTTGGAGGTCCGCTCACCTATGTCGCGGATGTCCCGGCGGATGTCCGCCGCCACCGTGTCCAGCCGTGAGGTCAGAGTTGCAGAGAGCTCCTTCAGCATCCCCTCCATCCGTGCTGAGAAGCGTTCCAGGTCAGTCGGCATCGATGCTGCAGGCGCTGGGGAGGAAGGGGAAAGCTGGTCGCCGCCATCTTGGCGGGCTGCGCCGTCCTTACGCTTCCCAGGTTTTGGGGTAAAGAAGTCCAGTTTCTCTGAGGGCTTCCTCGCCCTTGCTGCCGCCATTATGTCTCCCGAACTTGGGGGTCCCGGAGGGTCTCCAACTGGATCCGAGCATTGATTTTATCCGCTTTTTCCACCGGCGGTCGCAGGAGCAGGTCTAGCACACGTCCACCATGTGCGGCTGCCGGCCACGCCCCCCCACTGAGAAAAGATTTGTCAGATGTGGGTACTGAAGTTTCAGCTCAGACAATACGGCGCACACTGCGTAATGAAGGCCTCCATGCCAGAACTCCCAGGCGCACCCCCTTGCTGTCTCCAAAGAATAATAAGAGTCGACTGCAGTATGCCAAAAGTCATGTGGACAAACCACAGAAGCTTTGGGATAGTGTTCTGTGGACTGATGAAACAAAATTAGAACTGTTTGGGCCCATGGATCAAAGCTATGTTTGGAGGAGGAAGAACAAGGCCTATGAAGAAAAGAACACCTTGCCTACTGTGAAGCATGGCGGGGGGTCAATCATGCTTTGGGGCTGTTTTGCTTCTGCAGGTACAGGGAAGCTTCAGCGTGTGCAAGGTACCATGAATTCTCTTCAGTACCAGGAGATATTGGATGACAATGTGATGCAGTCCGTCACAAACCTGAGGCTTGGGAGACGTTGGACCTTTCAACAGGACAATGATATCAAGCATACCTCCAAGTCCACTAGAGCATGGTTGCAGATTAAAGGCTAGAACATTTTGGAGTGGCCATCGCAGTCACCTGACTTAAATCCGATTGAGAACCTCTGGTGGGACTTAAAGAAAGCAGTTGCAGTGCGCAAGCCTAAGAATGTGACTGAACTGGAGGCTTTTGCCCATGATGAATGGGCGAAGATACCCGTAGATCGCTGCAAGACACTTGTGTCAAGCTATGCTTCACGTTTAAAAGCTGTTAGTACAACATCCTTTTACAGTTATAAGTACTAAGATTGAATGTCACTTGGGGGTTGAATAAAACTGATAATGATGTGAGCACAGAAAAGACATTTGTGGTTATTTCATTATAAATGTTATGTTATATTTGTCTGACCTACACGTGCCTCTTTGATTTAATTGTAAGCAAGATGACTGAATGATCAAAATCAATGTCAAACTGGACAAAACACTCAATTTCAGTGGGGGTTGAATAATTTTGAACACAACTGTAGTTGCAACTATTGCAACTATTTAAGGAGGAGAAGCCAGCGGGGTCTCATCTCTTGAAAAAGCCGCAGTTGTTTAGGCGGCGAAACATGTCGAGAAGTAAGGCGTTTTAACAGTTGTATGTTCCCATTACCAACCGTGTATCACTGTTATTCGCCCCTATCAATGAGGACGCAGTGGTCATCACTCCAATTATGATTAATGTGACATTGGCATGGTCTATTTGAACATAAGATTGTTGCAATCTTCACACTTCATAATGGGCTGGCTCATTATTGCTGCACTTGCAATTGTAGTATAGGAGTATATATTTATAGCTGGACGGCTGCTTGGGTTTTGGTTACCCACTCTTTAATTTTGTGATTTTGCCCCTATCAATGAGGGCGTAGCTGTCATTGTGCCATTGTGGCAATCTGTGGGAATCTGTGGGAACCCGCGCCGTTCAATTGTCTCCAATTGTTGCTGTGTACAACATTAGAGTATAATCATCACGTTGTGCCCTTTAGAATATTGCATCACATGCTCCATATCGCATTCAGGGTAATCTAATTGCTATTTGCCAATTTTCGCAATATTGGTATTATACCACGTATGACAAGCAATTGGTTACCTATCCACGGTTTGGTCAATCATCATCCTCTGGGTGATATATTTTTAAAGTATATGTTTTTATACGGTCGGTTGTTTTTTGTTTATGTACACCAAATAAAGTATGATTAGGTAGCTGGTGTCTACCATTGTTATATATTTTTTCTTCAAAGTTATACTGGGTGATGCCCGTTTGTAGACACTAGTGTGATTAACCCCAGTGTTCTCTTGTTCATTACTATTTTTTGTTCCTTTAGGAATTAACAGTTCATTAAGAATCTACGAGGGTTTACCAGGCCAAAGAACTCTTCATACAATGTACATTTGTGTAATCTCGTTAAGGGATTTTTTACAAAACACCCCTTTAACATTGTTGCAACAATGTCAAATACAGCTGTTGTTGCAACCACATTAAACTTCAATGATCCCAAATGGGAAAAATCATAGAATGGCAGGGGAAGCTTCATCAATGAAGCTTCCCCTGCTCCTCTTTAGATTCCAAAATCAGGATAACCAAAGTTTACAACAACTATTTTCAACAACGCTAAACAGTGGCGTTTTTTTTGTATAAATACCCTTTAAGAGATATAAAACTGTCAACATATAAACTTTCTGCTGTTTATTTCCTTGATAGAAAGCTAGAAACTGATCTAGAACCCCCAGCTACAGCCTACTGTGTGCAAAATTGGTGGCTCTGCACTATTCCAGGAGATCATGGAACATCATCATGATTGGCTGAGTCACTTCCTGGTCTTTCTGAAGACATCTAAATAACATATTAAAGTGTCACTACCACTTCCATAAACTGTATCTAGTTGTATTGTACTAGTTGTACTTGTGCATTACAAAAAAAAACACCTTATAAAACACATATTGCTGTTTTTTTTACTTTGTTTGAAGTATGTTGCATGTTAAAAAGAAAAACAATGTTAGGTTTTTATCTTCTGTTTCCATTTTGTGTAATTTTCCCAGGATCCAATATTTCCCACATTCGTATATGGAGTTTACAGCTGTGGTTTATCTTCTACAGTATTTAACAGTCAGTGATGTGGATGAGTAAATGTTTAGATAAGGCTGCAGGGAGCTAATGTGTTGTGTAGACTACCTGAGATTAGAGCTGGCAGCTGAATGAGAAATGACAGGAAGCTTAAAAGACTTTAAATCTACCCCCGGTGATGTTCTTTGAAGATATCCCATACTATACAATGATGTGAATTGGTGATTGACCCCTATACTCCATTCTATGCTCAATGCCACACATTGAAGAGCAAATGCTGTAAAAATAGTGTAGGGGGGCAGATTACAACACAAAAGATCACAGAGTGGATGCACCAAGTGACACATACAGAGTAAAATATTTTCTTAACTAAAACTACAAGAGAAAAGCAAAGCACATGTAAGATATCAGCAACGTAAAATAAACAAGATAAGGACATTTCATTTTTGGCGGTAGTGGCCCTTTAATGTTAAGGCTAAGATGCAATCATGTATTAGTTGGCTTCATGTAAGTAACACATATCAATGACACAAAGGAAGAGAAAAAAAAATCAAATACACTGGATACCTTCATCCTCTCGGCTTTGTTGCTGTCAGGTCCATTCCACTGAATAATGACTCTGCCAAGATCCAGCAAGAAGACGTCTCCAATATTAAAACGGAGCCAGCTCAATTCAACCTGTGGAATCAAATCGTACCAGGCAATTCCTATTATAGACGATGAAACATACAACGATATGGACACAAAGCTATTCTAGGAAAACATTTTAAAAAGTGGAGCAATTATCCCAATGTTTTCTAGCTGACTATTTAATTTTTAGAACTGTGCACTGGCCTATACTCTATATCAGGGTGGCATGATTTTTAGGAAGGAAACACTCTTTTACACAAACCAAGATATATAAATAAAGGTAGAGTGCCACATGTGACCGAGACCATAGGACCAAGTGATCCTAACGCTAGTTAATCTGTGCTTGAACTTTGCGCTCCCCATGATAGGTATAGGGAGCGCAAAGTACAGTAAACTCGCGATATGAATCGCAAATTAACGAGTGCTAACAGGTTTTTTTAATCCGTTATCGATTCGAAAGCGATGTGGGCGTAGCGATATGACCTCCTTTAAGCTAGTGCTACCACTGACGCTAGCGTTACCTTACAGGAGGTGATAGAGCCCAAAGGGCCCCATTACAGTACATTCTAAACGCAAACGTTAACGCTCACTTGCGTGAGCATTAACGTTTGCTGCGGTGTTTACCGCATATTACAATCCAAACGCAAACGGGTTAAGGAAACCGTTTGTGTTCGGTATCTTGCGCTTTTCAGCGCGAGGTTACTGCAGTTTGCGCTCCTTTACTTAACATGGGGAGAGCAAAGTGTTACTCAGTGCTGGATTACAAAGTCCCAGCGCTGATTAACGTCCGGCTCTGGTTAGCGAAAAGTTAACCAGAGCCAGGACTTGGTGTTAATGGATTCCGCATCTCCAGAATCCGTTAACACCAGCCTTAAAAATAATAAAAAAGCATGCTATACTCACCCTCTGTCCCGCGGCGAGGACCGCGGATCCAACCGCCTCCTCCATCCAGCGGGAGCAGGGAAAGACTGGGGGGAAAAGTCCCCCCAGTCTCTCCCTGCGTATCACTATGCCGACTGGATCTCGCTAGGCGAGATTGGCTGGTCATGTGACCAGCAGGGGGGAACTCAATGGAGTCCTATGGACTCCATCGAGTGGATGCTTAATACAAAGGAAAATAGTGGATGCTTGCGCCTGCGCATCCAGGATTTTAACGGGCGGAAACAATGCAGGCAGCATTTTTTGCGCCTGCATTGTAATCCAGCGTTAAAAAGCGGGCGCAGTTTCTCCTCCCTTGCACCCGCGTTTTAACGCTAGGATTGTAATAGAGCCCAAAGTATTTATCATGGTGTATATGAGGCAAGAATTAAATACTCATCTGTCGGCAATTCCATTTCTACTTTCTGATAGTGTCCCCAATACTCTAGGACAGGGATTAGCAGCCTTGGCCCTCCAGACAATTGGAACTACATTTCCCTTTAGGTCCAGCTGTCTAATGTGTAGCCGAGTATCATGGGAGGGAGATGTAGTTCCAAAGCATTTGACAGGCTGAGGTTGTCAACCCCTGCTCTAGAAAATGCCATCCTGGTAGCCTTTATTGTGGGTGCATCTTACACAATGTATCGGCTCTATGCAGAGAATGGCTTTGAGAGAGGGTCTGCATTGAGTCGAAAAATTTGAGATGTGTCCACAATATAGTCTCCCACAATTTCCTCTCGTTTAGTGCACTGATCATTTGTTTCTTTCTGTTCATGAGGACCCGGGCCACCTTGTCCCATATGGCACTTAATGTTGGCATTGTTAAATGAAGTGTGTGCTGCGCGTTCTCTGGTTACGACACCTCTGTAGCAGTGACATTCCTCTTCCCCTTAACATGGAGGAGCCTCTTCACATCATACGTGTTGGTGTCCACGTGCTTCATTCCAGATGCAACACCACCTTTCTTGTAGCTGTACAGAAGGAATATTAGTTATCACGATTAAAGGATGGCTTTGATAATTACTTTGAGTCAGTGATTCAGACTTTCTTCACAGTTACAGTATTAATTTGCCAACTCATAAAACATTTACTGTATTTTATTGTATTATTTTTTAAATGGGTTTAGCGCCTGCTATTTTTATACCCTCAATTACTGCCTGATTGAAGTCATAACTTGGCAACTCGGATAATAACATATGAATAATGAAAAGGGGCTGATGGCAAATTGAATGTTTTCATTACCTTTATATTTCATTTTGCTTTCTTAATAATCACAAAAATATGAATTTCAATGATATAAATAATATAAACTGAATTGCCTGGTTGTTTCAAGATTTTCTAGCAGAAATGTTAAAAGACCATACTTTCTCTATAGTAAACATACTTTTTGGGTCTGTGTTCCAATCGCGTACTCAATTTCTATCCAGCGCACATGATTTTATTATAAAACTTGCCTCGCTGTGTAAACGACCTATGTGATCATTTATGTCCAAGATACATACACGCAGGCCTCAAAATTCCCTCTCGCCTACTAGCATTTGGCGAGTGGAAATTACATGAGGGCGAGTGGGAATGTAGATGCAGGCAGGGCAGGATAGGGGTTAGGTGGGGCAACTAATGGCGAGTAATTCTTAAGGTCTGGTTAGTAGCTTGGGACTTGAAACTTTGAGCCCTGCATACACGGATATAAATACACTGGATATATTGTGCCATGTCATGATCCAATTAATATATACATTTTCTCTCTCTCTATATATTGTGTGCAAAATTACTAAAAATGTAAAAGATTTACTGAAAAAACACTCTCCCGCATCTCATCTGTCAAGAAATTCTTTGATATAGAACAGTGGTCCTCAATTGCCCTTAACAAGGTAGATTTTAAGTATGACCTTGGTGAAATGCAGGCTGAATCCTGCAAACACTGAGCAGCAAATCATATCACCTGTGCCGTCTTTCAGATATCTGGCCTGTTAGGGGGCGCTGAGGGTAAGGGTTGGGAATCACTGTTACGTTGGACTGTGATGGCAGCCATGTCTATACGCAGAAGATTGAGTGACAGCTGAGTCTGAATGTATCATCCTGCAGGTAGCCTGCCTACTCCCACTGTCGGCCAAGCAGAGCATGAGAAATTGCAGGCAACGAAGCCAAGACCTCAGGGCAAGCTCTACTTGGTGATGTGTTTTTACTAGTAGGACCATTCAGAAAAGAGGGGAAACATGTTAGGAAGGAAAGAGCAAATCATGACAGAAAGGAGGTCACCTCATAACCAGACTGGAGATAAGTATAGATGTAGGGCTCTATTAAATTCATCGTGCAAAAGCGCACGTGCAGCGCTATTTTTTTTGCGCGAAGCGTTATAAGTTAACGCACGAAAATCACCTCTGGAATTACATTCCTCGCGCATTTTTTCATCCGTCGGGAAATTGTGCTCATAAAACCGACACTCAAAAATGCGCACAAAGTACCGTTGAGCACAGAAATCAGTGAGAGCAATATAATTTTTAACGCGAGTCTGTCAGACAAACGCATTTTTGTGCGGACTGCGCACAACAGACGTACGTTCTGACGGAAGACAAGGTAGTGGCCGTAATTTTTGATGGAACTAGTAAAAATAACGTGCGCATCAACGTTTTCTGTTGTGAATCCGCAGTTTGGTACGGTCGGGTTGTTACAATCTGCCGTTACTACCAGCTTTTCAAAGACTTTAAAATTATGCGCGCAAACGTTGTCTGTTAAATTTTGCGCTAAGATTGTAATACCATGCTCACACCAGCGCACAAACGCATTTGCGCTCACAATGTTAAGTATAGGAGGCGCGCAGTACAGTACGCTCGCAAAGGGTTCGCGCAGGTTCACCCGCGGTAGACGATTACACGTATTTTGTGCGCGAACGTCGTAATACGACGTTCAGCGCAAAGGGTTTTTCCCCTCGCGTTAATGCGTTTCTGCGCACGCGTTAACGTTTGCGCGAAAAATTTAATAGAGCCCATAATGTCTTAAGCAATGGCCTTTATCACAGATGAAATATGTATACCATATTACAATTACCAGGACCATCATGAACACATGTAGAATGAATCAACAATCACTCCAGGTAGCAAGTAAATAGGAGTAAGCGGTGTTAAGTCAAAAGGGAGGGTGAAAGTAAATGATGTAATCAAGGTCTAACATTAAGGGTTGTCTGACAAAAGCAGAATAATAATATTAGAACAACAGAGGCACATCTCATCTTTGTGTAATCTGGAAGCCATTCAGAGCTATGGAGTAACATCAAAAGGAACAGTTAGGAAGAAGGTGTGGGAGTGGTGGTCTGCCATCTAGTGCCTCCAGGGAATACCATGCCGTGTATTGTATAGGGTCATGGATTTTTTACAGTCATTATGGATCTAGGATGAAAACATAAGAGCGCCATGTTTGGACAAATTTTGCAATGAAATGTATTTACTGAACAAATCGTGTAGTCAGCCACTTTAATCGGTGATGGAGTTTAGTTAAGAATAGAGGTAATGCCAGGGGAGAAGAAAGCTTCCACACTTGCAATATGGTTATATGCCCTACTATTGCGATGATTGGCAAAAATCTCTTAAGGGGGATAGAGAGTGTCGGGACTGGGTCGTATATGTGAAATGTGAGATGGAGAGGAAGAACAGGTATATCATTAGAAAGTGGAAACGTTTACTTTTCCACACGACTGAATAAGATGACAGCCCCATAAATAATGAAACAGATCAGCTGATGAGCAATCCTATATAAACCAAATAGATTTCTTTTTACCCATTTTATACATTTGATTAGGTAAGTAATGACCATAGTGTGTCGCCTTCGGTGTCATCTCCAAAAGAGAGGTGATTGGCAGTAGGCGCACCAGATAGCTATGGGCTAAGAGAATATTATCAAACTGTACACCTGAGAAGAATTTACGCCAGGGATCTCAAACTCTGACCCACCAGACGTTTATTGCCTACTATTCCCAGAATTCATTGAACGCAATAAGTGGCTAGAGAATCATGGGAGTTGTAGTTCCGAATCATCTGTAGGGCCAGAGTTTGACAGCCCTGGTTTACGTCATTGGGCAATACCTGTAAGGTCTACCAGTCTGGTATGTAATACAGGACAGAGTAAAGGGTAGAGATGGCATTTTTATAGGAAGAAACATTTCTGGTAAATTGTGCCCATTTGCTTCACCACATCTAAAGATTCTCAATAGCTTTTATTTCTTTTTCGTCTACTTACATAATGCCCTGTTTGAAGTAACCTTTGAAGGAGTCCGATTCGTGCCCCTGGACTTCCCGATGCTGCACTGGACTTCCCCCTAGGTAATCATCCAGCTGGATGGTGTATATGGCTGCTGAGCCCTGCTCATCTTGTGAGGAGTCTTTTCCGATCCAATAATGGATATCATACACCAGAGAACTGCCAGACTGTCTTGTCTGAGAAGGAAAAGACGAGTAAAAGGGCTGAATAAATAATATATTTTATCCTTTTTTTCGCGATGTTAAGTAATACTTAAATTCGTCCAAATTTTTATGCATGAAAGTCATGACAGTTTCTTACATTTCTTCTTTTATTTTCTGTCACTGTGTTGCCTGTTTCTTTCCCGCTGCTTTTACGTTACACAACTTAGGCTGTTATTTGTAAATACTACATTGCATAATGGGCACTTTGCTTTTAAATTAACCCCCGTCTCGGTTTATCCTGAGTTTATATTTTGGATACTTTGCTGTGTATTAACTATCCCTCCTTTGATTATCCTCTGGTTTTTACTTTGGGCATTTTGCTTTCAATTAAGTTGCCCTCCGTGATCCACATCTTTGGGCAGATTGTATAAATTCCATATTTAGGTGCAGATATTGTAATTGCTCAACTTAATATAAATTTTTTCATTCTCATCAGTATAAAAGAGTAATTTCATTGCAGTTTAAATGTAACCTGCAACTATAGGCGCAAATAGGTCTTTGTGCAGCTCTAAGCACAGTTAAACTATGAGATGCAAACATTGGCAATGATTTTTGTTATAGTCTCACACATGATGGGCTGTCCCTGTTGGTGTGAGCACATACATTATGTTATCCTCGATTCATGTGGTTTTGCAGCCTGTATTCCCAGCAGAGCAAATTGCCTCCTCTCCAGTTTTCTGGAATACTTACAGACAGCAGTAGGTAGCAGTCTCCTTCGTAAAAGTTTCCCTGGGCTTTTTGTGGCACCAACACCAGGTCCATTTTCTAAAAATCAAAAGAACAGGAATCACACTGAGACCACTATAAGAGTTCAGTGGGGTAGAAAGGGGGGCCTCGGGAGCGGTCGCCTCTGGGCGTAATGTTTTTTAGGGGGGGGGGCGCAAAATTTCAAAAGAAATTTGAACCACTAACATTTTCCAGCAGGGATCAGCACTGGTGTCCGTGAGAGGCCCTCGCATGGGCAGCTGCCAGTTTTGCAGCACCGGCGGTGACTTAGCACTCAGCGTCCGGAAAGGAGTACCAGGACAGAAAATTCTGGTCCTGTCCTGACGACTCCTTAACGCTGACATGAGTCACGTGAAGCAGCACAGCATTAACTGACGGAACACCCTGTACCACGCTTGTCAGCCTCCCTTGAAGCCCTGTGCCAGCCCCCCACCACTGGCAGCCCTGCAGCCGCTGCCGCTGAACAGGAAGGAGGGAGGGAGGCGCCTGCCCTGCAGCACATTTAGAATCCGGTCTTCCTGGACAGTCCCCCCCCCGGGCCACCAGCAACTCAACACAGGTAGGCGTCACTGTGTGACACCAGAGCAGCGTGAGCAACACACAGTGAGTGGGTACTGGGGGTATAGGGAGAGGGTGAGTGGAGGTTCAGGGAGAGAATAACTGGGGATACTGGTAGAGAGTGACTGGGGTACTTGGATAGAGAGAGACTGGGGGTACTGTGAGAAAGTGGGGGAACTTGGAGAGAGAAATAGTGACGGGGTACTGGGAGAGAGTGACTGGAGGTACTTGGAGAGAGTGAATGACTGGGGGTACTTCAGGGAGAGAGTGATTTGGGGTACTGGGAGAAAGTGGGGGAACTTGGAGAGAGAAATAGTGACGGGGTACTGGGAGAGAGTGACTGGAGGTACTTGGAGAGAGAGAATGACTGGGGGTACTTCAGGGAGAGAGTGATTTGGGGTACTGGGAGAAAGTGACTGGATATAGTGTGAGTGTGGAACTATGTTAGGGTATACTGTGACAGGGTGGCTGGTAGCATGGTGTAGCGTGGGGGCATGTGTGTTTCATTTTTTTATTAGATCAGTATTTTGTTAATATACAATACATGTACTTGTGAGGTAAGGGGGTCAATACTCTACTGGTGGAAGGGACTCATGGTATGTTACCGTGTCCACAGGTTGGGGGGCGCACAATTCTTGCCTTGCCCTGGGCGCCGACAACCCACGCTACGCCACTGTAAGAGTTACAGTATATACTAACCAATGACTTTCTGTAGAATTGCAATCTTAGGCGACTCTACAGAGGGGGGAGAATTGCCCCCTAGGTTATTCCTTGCCCCCCCATGTGCCCCCCCCCCACCAAAAATCAGCATCCAGCTTCCCACACGTCTCCAGACCGCTGTATCTCCGCCCTCTGCATCGTATATGGACAATTTAGGTGTCATTGGTTAGGGCAGATTCTGGCCTTTCCAATGACACCCAACATGACCATATTCAGTTTGAAGTAAAAGTCATAAAACATTAAAAAATAACGGTCACTTAGGCTGGGGTCAGACGAACGCAGTGCGAACGTGCGTTCAGCCGCACTTTATCATGGCCGTAGTAGCAGCAAATGACATCATGACAGCCAATATACGAAGTATGGCCGCACGAAAGTTCGGCCGCGCAACGCAAGCAGCAAAGGAGCGCATTTCTTCGAGAACGTTGAACCGCTAGTACTGACGCACAGAGTGCGCTGCGTCGGCATAGCGGCGTGTGTGTGTGATTAAGAGAAGTCAGACGCTGCACATGTCTGGCCAACACCACGTCCATTTGTTTTTAATGGCTCCGTCTAAAATCACGGCCATAATTGCGCATCGTATGACCGCTATTGCGTCTTCAGTGAAAAAGTGCGTCCGGACGCACTTTTTGACTGTCGACGTGAAAAATAAGTTTGTCTGACCCTAGCCTTAAACTTAAACATTTTCACAGGGTTGAAATGGCTCAGCAGTGAAGTGGTTAATGTTCAGACTATACATTACATTGCGTATTACGTTAGTTTTTGCCTTGGTTTAGTTGTATATTAATGGTTAATGGGTAGGCTTCATCCCTCACAGTATACATTTTATTTTTTCCTTGATTAATGGCATTGTAGGGGTTAATGGGTAGGCTACATGCCTCACAATGTATTCATTTCATGTCTTACGTTGATTAATGGCATTTTAGGGGGTAATGGGTAGGCTAAATGCCACATTGTTTATTGTTTTTATTGTATTTCCCTGGGTTTATGGCATTTTAGGGGTAATTATGGAGATTATCATCTTTAGATCCTCTGCTTTTCGTCACATTTCGGGGAATTCATTTTGCCGAAAATATGGTGAATTCCTATTTAACGAATGGGCACTGTAATTTGCTAAAAGTGGAGTCGCTGAGGCAGCTATCAGACATTATTATTATTTATAAAGCGCCAGCATATTCCGCAGCGCTGTACAATAGGCACAGTATAGACAGGGTTACAATGCAATACAATGAACAACATTTGACAAACAGTACAGGAGGAGATGAGGGCCCTATTCCCGTAGGAACTCACAATCTGGGAGGGTTGGGGTTGGAAACAGGAGGAGAGGACTGCAAGGTGAGAGTGATTGATGGTTGTGTCAGTGAGTTGGGTGGTAGGCTTCCCTAAATAGAAACGTTTTAAGGGAGCGTTTGAAGGAAGAGAAGTTAGGGGAAAGTCTGACAGTACGAGGGAGAGCGTTCCAGAGAGTGGGGGCTGCGCGTGAGAAATCCTGCAGTCTATCATGGGAAGAGGTGATGCGGGGAGAAGCTAGGCGCAGGTCACTGTTTGACCTTATGGAGCGGGCTGGGGTGTACTTGGTGATTAGGGAGGACAGGTAGTGGGGAGCTGAGTTAGTGAGGGTAAGGATAAGTATTTTGAACTTAATTCTGCAGTGGATGGGGAGCCAGTGAAGGGACTCGCAGAGGGGAGCGGCAGAGACAGAGCGGCGGGTGAGGTGAATTAGCCTGGCGGAGGTGTTCAGGATGGATTGTAGGGGGGAGAGGCGGGACAGAGGGAGGCCAGATAAGAGATTATTGCAATAGTCAATTCGGGAGAATACCAGGGCGTGTATGAGTTGTTTTGTGGTGACAGCGGTAAGAAATGGCCGAATTCTGGAAATATTACGCAGTTGGTATCGGCAGGAGGAGGAAAGAGACTGGATGTGGGGGATGAAGGAAAGAGCAGAGTCAAGTGTAACTCCAAGACAGCGAACTTGGTTTGATGGGGAGATGGTGATACCCTCCACCGTGATAGAGAAGTCAGGAGGTGGGGAGGCATTGGAGGGAGGAATAAGTAGGAGCTCAGTCTTTGACATGTTGATCTTTAGGTGGTGAGAGGCCATCCAGGAGGAGATGCCAGATAAACAGTCACTGACTTCTGAAAGGACAGGGGGAGAGAGATCAGGGATAGAGAGGTAGATCTGAGTGTCATCAGCGTAGAGGTGGTAATTAAAGCCAAAGCTGTTGATGATTTTGCCCAGGGAGGAGGTGTAGATGGAAAAGAGAAGAGGACCAAGGACAGAGCCTTGAGGTACACCAACAGATAGAGGCAATGAAGAGCAGGAGTTACCAGCAAAGGACACATTTGATGCTGGGGGTTATTCATAGTATGTAAGCAGTTGATTATTAGGGTGACTGTGTGGACCATGTTTAAAAGGGACACATGGATAAGTCTTGCCCTGAAACATGTATTATTTATATGCTGCAACAGGGAAATTGTTGTCGCTCACCTGGCCTTCCTTTTGGATCTATTAAATGCATTGTAATGATTCTACATGCTGTTGGGTGGCATTAATCATGCAATGCCCATCAGCCTAAATTAATAGATGTGTGCATCAAAACATGGATGATACAGCCACCTTGGATGATTTTAATAATGCAGGAGTGTGAGGTTATTCACTGGATGTGTTCATATTCAAGCTTGTGAGAGCGGGGGATAGGTATGGCCCGGCACTCTGCACTGGAAAAAAAAAACAGTTCTATCCTGTACACAACCGCATTAGCGCTGGGTCTCAGCCCGGGTCTTAGAGTTTCCCTAGTGTGCGCCAAACGACCTTGTTCATGGACTACCGCGGACAAGGTGATCTGTTAGCGACTCGTGCTAAATTCTTCCTATAGCGAAGGAGTTTTAGCTCACACAGGTGAAAGGGCCTTTAGTTTTATTCAGTGATATGATTTAGTCGTGAAAATTATTAGTGCCCCCCCCCAGTTTTGGCTGCGGTATCTTCTGTGCCCCCCCCCCAATCTTCTGTGCAATAATTACATATTTTGGCCAAAAGTTGAATTCTGGATTTTTTTTTTAATTCAGCAGGATAAGTATAATCTTCTTATTGTAAGTAACTGCTTATCTTGTTTTAATTTCAAAAAGGAGTATGATCGCTGGTAGATACTATGGGCAGTATTACATACCGCCTGCTAAAACGGGGACACTAAGGAGGAAAATCCGTGCCTGCAGGTTTCTCCTCAGAGTCTCTGTTTTAGCTCCATATTACAGGGCAGGCGCTAATTCAGCAGCCTGGCCCATAAGTCAGTGCTAAGCCTCAGGATGCTCGAGGTAGCGCTAAGCGTCGTTGCAAGCATCCCCTCCATGAAGTTCATAGGACTCCATGGAGGCTTTGACTGCCAGTCACATGACCTGCAGAATCTCGCCTCTAGCGACATCCTGCAGGTCAGCGGAGAGATTCGCAGAGGTAGACTGGGGACTTTCTTCTCCCAGTCTCTCTCTTCTCCCGGCGGCCAGAAGAGGCGTATCGGGCCGCTGTTCTCGCCACGGAATGAGAGGTGAATATGCAATTTTTTTGAGCGGATTTGAAACTGGTAATAACGGATTCTGCAGAAGCGGAATCAGTTAACCACAGCAAGGAACTGGTGCTAACATTTGAGTTAACCGCGGCAGGGTGTAATTAGCATTAGGACTATGTAATCCTAACGCTAATAAACTCTTTGCGCTCCCTATGCTTAACATGGGGATCGCAAAGTACAATAAGCTTGCGCTGAAAAGCACAATTTCCGAAGCGTTAATGTTTTTTTTAACCCGTTAACGTTCGGAATGTAATATGTTGCACCCACGCTAGGGCAACCAGAGCTAACGTTAACACTCACACAGTTGAGCGCTAACGTTAGCGTTATGTATGTAATAGGGCCCTATATGCATTGAGAATAAAAATATCACATCATACAATACGAGGGGAGGTCCAAAAATAAGACTAAAATCAATGAAATAATGATGCTAACTCAAAACTTTTTTTCTTCAAAGAAAGCCTACTGTTAGATTTTAATTTCCTGTAAATATAATAAATATTTAGTCTTAAAAAGCCGGTTCTTATAAATGGGCTGTGAAATTCCCCCCCCTCCATTTTTGTTAGTGTCAATACTGTATAGACCGTTCTTCCTTCTATAGGATATGAGCTGTGGCCGATTTCCTGTTATGTTCAGTGCAGGAAAATGTGCGCAGAAGCGGGAAGATGGGAAAAGGGTCTCGTGAACCATATATGGTAGTAAGTTAACTGAGTGGCTAAACTTTGATGTTGTAATGTATCTGTACACTGATTGGCTATAAATTCTGTGTATTTTAATAAATAGGTCTGGCTTAACGAGGAAAGCTAGACTTCTGAGAAAGACCAATACAGTTTTGTGATTGATTCTATTTGGGGGTCTCCGCCATGGCGTAGCGCAGCTCTTATTTTGGTTTTGATATATAAGAAGAAACTTGGAAAAGGTTTATGGTAATTATAATGAATAATAGAATTTTTCAGTTGTTGTCTGAAGTGGGATTTGCCATTCAGATGTATCCTTATATTTAAGTGTATCTTTACATTTGAATGTATTCTTACATTTGCTTGTTCAGATTTTGCGAACTTGCCTCCAGGCTTGGTTTTTGTCTATTTTCCTTGAAGTTAAAGCTATGGTTCAGAGCTTGTTGATTTTTTTTAAAAAAAATGTTAAATTTTTTTTGGTGCAAGGTTGGACTCTTTGTCTTGATTTGTTTTTGTCATTTTATGTATTGTAGTAAAGGAAAATCGTTTGAGGACCTCACGTGTGTTTGAACTCGCCCGCTGTGTTGAGTATTTGTATTTGCTGGAAATTGAACTCATAAAAAAAGAAACGAGATGTTTCTAGTTGTTTTGTCTCCGTTCTGTGTCTATCTTGTACTTCAATTCTGGTGTTTCTGGGTTGTCCATATCTTGTAATTGTGAGAATTTTATTTTAACTGATTAGATTTTCTTCTTATATATCAACTGATTTAATCTCCCATTGAGAGACAGTTTTTTTTCCTCTTAATTTTTTTATTTTTTATTTTCTTGCGCGCTGCTGCCATTTTTTCTTTATTTTTTGCTGCATGTGTTTGCGCGCTGATTCTAAAGGATTTGCTAACTGTTTTTTCTTTCAGATTGCATGTTTGTTTTTGTTTTATTTTTTATTTTGTTTCTGGCCATTGATTGCGTCTGTTTATTTAAATGTTTGTCTTTACTAACTATTAATGTATGTGTTTATCTTTGATGTTTTGTATTTCGTAGTTTTGATATTATGTTTTTATATGTAATTTATGTATAGGGACTGCTTTTCGTAAACCAGGTTTCTTTGTTTCTGTGACCATTACTGCCTTGCCTCGTGTAAAAAAAAAAAAAAAGGCACAGGAAATGGAGACAATAGGGCTTTACTTTTACAGTGACTTTCAAAAGCGCCTGCTAACTTTTTTTCTCTTTCTCATACATTCATTTTTTCTCTCTTTGTTCTTTTTTTATTTAATTAAAAAAAACTCTTTATTTGTAATGTATAATGTTATTATGTGTTTGTATAAGGATTTTTTTTCTTTGAATGCTAGTAGTCTTTTAGCAGTGCAAGTTGGATAATGGAATATGTAGTTATTTTTGTTGTTCTGTGAGTATCTATTTGGGATAATTGAACAGTATATACAAATGACATGTGTCTAATGCCTTGAAAGACTGTAGTAGCAGTTGAATTCTGGAGCTGTTAGTGCTTTATAAAACTGTAACTGTAACTGTTGTGGAATTGGGCACGGTTTGAGTGCTTCGGCGTGCGTACAGTAGTGGAACAGAAGAAAGTAATTATGGGAGCTGAATTTACTGTAAATGGATTATAAATTGATGTATGATATATATATAAAAAAAGTAGTGTATCAAGGTGATGGGCTCAAAGTTGTACATTTTCCCAAGAGAGGCGTGGTCGGTTATTTTCCTCTGGTCTTTGTTTGAGTCCAGCACTAAGGGATTGACCACACCTTAATATAGGTTATATGTTTTGCCAAAATGGCTGACTGAGATCATTTACAGTTTTGTGTAACTTGTATAATGGAATATATATGTAGGTTCATGTTTAGTTGTTTGGAATCTAAGAGGATGAAGTGATATAAAGCTGAAGGATTTGAGTGAAAGTTTAAAGGAAAGCGCCTACAGGTTTAGTAGCGCTGTACAAAGGAATTTAGGCAGATTTCAAATAAGAGAAGGTGGTTTTTTGGTTTTATTTTAGTTGACTAAGGAAGATGGAAGGTTGTAGTTTGGTATCTGAGTATTGTTTGATTTGTTTTCTTTTTCTGCAGTGGTAGCCAGATGTCTAGTTTTATTATTTTTGCTGTCTGATGTTTTTGTCTTTTGGTGTGAAGTGCAATAGCGTATAACTTTGCCTCCATTGAATATTCTTGGAGGGAATAAAACAGGTTGTAAAATAGCTGCACAAACACCTCACGTTTGAATGTTGTGTTTTTAACCAATATCCTTAATAAAGATTATTGATGTTTATTAAGAATCTTTTTCTCTGAGTTTCCTCTGAGAACTTTGTGCTAATTAACGCGTCAAGTTTTAAACATGCCCTTCTATACTTTCTTTCCCAGTTCATGATATTTTTGTTGTGTTTTTTTATTTGAATTGAAGTTCACATTCTTTTCCTAGTCTCCTCCATTTTGTCTCACTCATGACCCCTCCTCTCCTCCGTGTTGTCTCACTCATGACCACTCCTTTTCTTTGTGTCCAAAAATGTGTTGCATTTTTTTCTCCATTTTAAAAGTATTTTAACCATATGAATTTTAAAGTTTTTGACAGGTTAATAATACATTTTTTTCCCAAGTTTTTACTTTAGGTGAAAATTACCCATGCATGCCAACTTTGATCAAGCTAGATGGAAGATTATGCGATACCAATATTGATAAAGATGTTGGAATTGAAGGAAATTTACTCAAACACATTATCATTTCACATTGCAATGTTACATCAACCGGATAATAAGGAATTATCAGACACCAGGCAATAAAACAATCTAATTATCGACAACTCATCAATAAATCATGCTATTTATAGAAGATCATTGATTTGGAAATACAACTTAAGACATGTCAGTTTTACAAAACTGTTATTTTCAACCAATAAGACAGAAGACAAAGAAAGAAGATAATGTATTATTATTCTGATGTGTCGTCTAAGTAATAATTATTTTGTGTCTTTTATTATTTTATATTTTGTTATTTTTGTTGTTTAGTTACAATCAATATTGTTCAAAATTCCCTGACACATTTAGGATTATTGAAGATCACATCCAATTAAAATTAGAGTTCATTAATGTATTTAGGAACATATAATTTAATGCATTTGCATAAATACGTTTCATGACATATATAGTGGTAAATGGAAAGTTTTAATTCGATAAAATTAATGCTTTTATTTTTTTTATTTTTTTTTTATTTCATTTGAGGATTGGTGTGTTTTATAAACGCCAGGTTTGTTTCACAACACCGAACAAGACTGAATAGGATAGTAATTAAAAAAAATAAAAAAATAAAAAATAATTATATTTAATAAAAGGGTGGAATATGCACTTCGGCTATTTCCCTTTTGAGCCAAAGTTGCGTATATATATTTTTCTCTAACAATGAGTCAGAAGTAGTATAATTTTTTTATTGCGTGAGGCCGACAGGCTTCGCGGGGACATTTTGAAATTTATTATCTGTGTCTCTTCTTGTGTAAATTAACATTTTTATTGTTTTCGTGCATTTGAGAGTGACAATGAATGAATGGATGTATATGATTAGCGGGGTATACCATATTTTCTTTTCTTTTTTATTTTCTTTATTGTTGCTAAAACCATATCACATCATCAAGAAACCTGACAGTCACAATGACTGCATATGGAACGAATCATGGACATTTTGTGTCAAGGTCAAAGGTCACAGGTAATAAGCAACCAGCGCAAAGAGACAGCTTGTTCAGGAGTCCCTATGGTGGGAGCTCTGATGACATTCAATGATTATGCGTCTCAAGCTGGGATGTTGAAAAAAAAGACCACACCCTGATCTCGCACTGTGGACTATGGTATTAGATTATGGAATATTTTTTTTTTATTTAATCCCCTAGATAAGTGTGAGAAAGGATTTAATTTGTGAAAATGAGAATGTATTTCTTGAATGTGTGTATGAATGCAGGTGTATATGCGTTTTGTGGAGTGAAGCTGAACATAGGAAAACACACAGATATAGATCTGACTCATGTTGATTTATTAGATAAATGAACTTTTGCATTCAAGTTATTATACTTTTCTTGTTCGGTGAATTATATTTTGGGAAATGGGAATAAATAGTTATTTAAGGTCTAGATCAGGTATTTTTGCCTACGCTCCAAGTGGTTCGCTGGAAGAGTGAATCTAGATAGATAAGTGTATTTTATGCTCATAAAGGGCCTCCTTGGGGAATCCCTTTTGTACATTATAAAAGGTATTGAGGTATTTTAGGAGTAAATACCAGAATTTTTTTCTTCCCATCTGAGCATCTAGAATGATCTAAAGGTCTTAGGCAAGGACACTGTAGCCCAGGTTTAATTGTCTAAGTTTGGTTTATCTTTTAGATGATCACAGGTGATATGTGATCAAAGGAAAGAATTGTTAGATTTTAATTTCCTGTAAATATAATAAATATTTAGTCTTAAAAAGCCGGTTCTTATAAATGGGCTGTGAAATTCCCCCCCCCTCCATTTTTGTTAGTGTCAATACTGTATAGACCGTTCTTCCTTCTATAGGATATGAGCTGTGGCCGATTTCCTGTTATGTTCAGTGCAGGAAAATGTGCGCAGAAGCGGGAAGATGGGAAAAGGGTCTCGTGAACCATATATGGTAGTAAGTTAACTGAGTGGCTAAACTTTGATGTTGTAATGTATCTGTACACTGATTGGCTATAAATTCTGTGTATTTTAATAAATAGATCTGGCTTAACGAGGAAAGCTAGACTTCTGAGAAAGACCAATACAGTTTTGTGATTGATTCTTTTTGGGGGTCTCCGCCATGGCGTAGCGCAGCTCTTATTTTGGTTTTGATATATAAGAAGAAACTTGGAAAAGGTTTATGGTAATTATAATGAATAATAGAATTTTTCACCTACTCCTTCTAATACTTGTAAAAAAAAATGATCTCCTCAAAGACATGGAGACACGAGGTGATTCAAAGAGTGGTTGTGGTCAATGTGTAGAATTGCTCTACCAATTTCATTTTGGTTTCTCTGCAGAATAGTTCTTTGAAGACCTCAAAACTCATGTTGGTGATGAAGAGCCAATTCTCCAGAAGGTCCACAAGTGGTTTAACAGATTCAAGTCCACACAATTTGATATTTGAGATGAACCAAGAGAGGGAGATCTGCATGTCCATGGATGAGACCATGGTGGCCAAGGTGAAGGATCAGGAACCTCAAACCATTTTCAAAGAGCCTGTAAAAGAGTTCATCATTCCAAAAAAAGCATGTTGAGGATTCTACATGACGAGTTGGACATCATCACGAAGTGTAGCTGCCGGGTTCCTTTTTTGGTGAATGCAAAGCAAAAAACTGCTCGAGATAAGTTTTCCAAAAATGTCCTCGGCACATTCAAAGCTGGGACGTCTGTCAACTTCAAGGCAGTTGTCAATGGAGATAATGTTATGTTTGTTACAGTTACAAGTATTTATAAAGCGCCAACAGGTTCCGTAGTGTTTTTGAAGTAGGTGCACAGCTTTAAAAAAATGTGTGGAGATTCGTGATGATTATGCTGGGAAATGCTGAATAAACAAGCTTTCTTTGAAATAGAAAATGTTTGTTACCATCATTATTTCGTTGAGTTAAGCTTATGTTTAGACGTCCCCTCGCACAATACAATAAACGTTTTTTGAGCTGGACTGGAAAAGGACATATGTACACAAATATAAATGGCATGTGTTCAGTATATACTGTGCTTTATTAGATCTCATAAAATGAAAGCAGACCAGTTTGTATAATAAACTCTTTGTTCTTTAGAAGTTACTTTAAACACTATTTTATTACCTGTGACTACTTTAGAATATAATGTAATACTCTTTTTTTACTCAAGATTTTTGGCATTTCTCAAGATACTTGTGAAAGCCAGGTACGTATCCGGAGCACTCAAAATAAAAAGGGGGTAAAATGTAGTGATGAGAGACCAGCTCTTTCGAGCAGGATATTCATTGTCTCCTATATCTTTTTACCTTAACATGTTTGTTTGTAATATTCTCCTTGTACATTGCCACAGAATATGTTGGTGCTACAAATAAATAGCAAAGGAGTTTATGCAAAAAATCAGATAATATGCATAAGTTGCGTTTCTGCATGTAATAGATCTCCGTACCTCGACTGGGTCATGTCTGTTAATGCCATTTCCTCGCTGCATCCCCGTTCTCCCACCAGCAGTCTTTTGTGTCTTTCTCCAGCCCTTAGCCAAAGCTTAAGGACGGGTACACGGAAAGCGTGGTACACGGAAAGCGTGGTGATAGTATTCCCCAGAAATGAGGCAGCACTCAGATCTGGGGTTATAACAGTCAGACAGGAACTGAATTTTTTATGAGCTAAATATATACAGTGCCAGGAGGGGCCTAGCGGCCAATGGTAAATGACACCCTGGCGTGTTGCTGAACTACATCAGAAATACCTCCCTGGCGTCTTGATGTCAGTGACATAATTAGATTAGGGTCAGATAATGGAATTAGCTCTGGACACCAAGACGCATTGTGCAACATTAAAACAAAACAATAGCAGGTACAATAGTCTTTCATAGATGTAAACATATTCTAGATGGGGGAGTTGGAAAGGGCTACGGTGACCCAGACAGTAATCATATTAGCCATAGTAACAAAGACGCATAATTAATAACGATATCAACAATTATTATTATTCTTTATATAGCGCCAGCATATTCTGCAGTGCTGTACAAAGGGCACAATGTAGACAGGGTTACAATACATTGAACAACATTTGAAAAAACAGTACAGGAGGAAACGAAGGCCCTATTCCCGTGGGAACTTGCAATCTAGAAGGGTTAGGGGTGGAAACAGGAGGGGAGGACTGCAAGGTAAGAGTGATGGACTGCAAGGTGAGAGTGATGGACAAGTTGTGCCAGTGAGGTGTATCAGTGAGTCGGATGGTAGGCTTCCCTAAATAGGAATGTCTTAGAGCGTTTGAAGAAAGAAAAACTAGGGGAAAGTCTGACAGTACATAGGAGAGCGTTCCAGAGGATGGGGGCTACGCGTGAGAAATCCTATAGTCTGTCACAATAACAGTATTCCTACATAACACAGACAACACAAACACCCTGCACCTAGAATTGTAGGTACAGGGTGACTTCAACATAGGAGGGGGCAGGGAAACAATATAAAACATCAGACCTGCACCTCCCAAATGACTCTATTAGGTCCATGTACCCCAAGTTTGAAGTGACTCTCGTTACACTGCATATTTCTGCATTGATTTCATCCTGAGGCCTATATTCTTCAGAAGGATAACTACCTTGTATTTTCGGACGCTGGCCAATCCAGCAGAGTTTTCATGGAAGATACTTTCCGTGCCTTGTTAGCCAGGACATGGGTAAATGACTTATCTCTTGGGTATATGTGCTACACATGAGATACTCAGGTAGTGGCTGAAAGATCATTATTGCACTCATAGTCTGAAACTCAATAAAAACCCATCTTCATTAATTCATTTTGAATCCCAGCCTTGGGCAATGGCTATATAATATTATAACATATAATGGAAAGTGAGCCCAGCCACTCTCTGTGTCTCTTAATGGATCACTTATGATTTCATAACAAACCAACTGTAAGTATGGAGTCCACATCCAAATTTACTGTTAATAGCGTGCGAGAATGAGGTCTGGAGTACCTGTGATGATTAACACAGCAAATCATATTTCCAATATTTCAGACCATGGAAGACACCTTGAAAAGGAAGTAGGAAAGTGTTATGGTATATATAGATCTGACCGAGGAATCCGTTGGACTCCATTGAAGGGAGTGTGAGATTGCAGGTACTCTGTCATGCAGAGGATAATGCCTTCCTATACACTGTTGGACCACAGGTCACTAAGGTATTTCTTTGAGGGGGTTTTGTAGAAGCAAAATCACGTAATATCAATTTCCTGCAGATGGTAATTTTTTGTCTTTGCCAGTTGCAAGTGAAAATAATTAGCGACCTTGGAAGGAATCACACAATATTCTCCAGCCGCCTACACGCCAGAGCTTCCTACACAAAGTATAGGAACTGCAAAATAGCGTAGGACAGCTGTAAATGCTGAGCTGAAAGAAGAGTTTGTGTCTCCATGGAACAACATGGTATTTGTTAACATTAAGGAGAATTGCTCAGGTGGATTAGGCCCTATGTATTTTATGAAGGGCTTAGGCCAGTGTCAGACGAGCGCACTACGTGCACCCGTACTGACGTGCCTACCGATGGCCGTTGTAGCATTGTAACGTTACTACGGGGCTGGCCACACGCTGTAGCATGTGCACAAATTGCTGAAAATGTGCTGAAAGCTTCTCCGTCGAACTGCTACGACAAGCGTTCGACGGGACTGCAAAGCGTGATCCTCTAAAGGAGAATTGAGCCTTGCAGCGCTGAGCGCACTAACTGCACTCAGTGAGGTGGCCACACAGGCGCAGAGTGGAAGGAACGTCCACTCTCAGATACGTTTCTTCCGCTCTGAAAAACGTTAGTCTGACCGCGGCCTTAGCAATTTACAATCTGAATATTCTAGACATCTACACTTTATGATAATCCTAAATCATAAAACAATATAGGAGTTATTCAGAGAGCACCGAATTGGCCACAGAATTGTACCAAACAGTGAATTTCCCCATACAGTGCAATTTCGTGGCCATTCGGCTATTCAAACAGCTTGCAATTTGCCAAATATTGGAAAATTGCCAGCGAAATACTGTGACCTTCGGCGGCAGTGAAATCCCCATAGAGAAGCAATGGTTAATCTATTTAGAGAACACTGAACAGCACCGAAATGTCAGTGAAATGTCCTGATTTTGTTTGTGGTTTCATTTGACAGGTTTAATTGGGCGAATCCCATTAGGTTTGAATGTAAAAAGAAAATCCCTGTTTTTATTAAATTTTTATTCAACCGTTTATTCTTTTCACTTGCAGCAAAAAGTCTATTTTTTTTTTGGATATTTTACTCATTTTTCAGGACTTGTTGGGCGAAAATTTTGATTCCGATTTTTTTTACATGGCATTTTTTTTTTTTAAATTCTGTAACAGACCCTTTTTTTTTGCTATTCATAGGATCTCATATATTATTTCCGGGCATTTTCATGTACTAAGTCATTTTCAAAATGCATTTTTAAAGTTGCAGGGGTTCTTTTTGTCTTTTTTTACCCATACAGGGTTATCCAAAGAGATTCGAATTGCTTGAGAAAGGTAACCGAACGCTGAAAATCAGCGTTCGGTTACCTTTCCTGGCCATTCGGCTATCCAGAGAGCAGGCAATTCTCCAAATACTGGCGAATTGCCTGCACATACGGTGCCTGTTCGGTCCCTGTTCGAGGGCAGTGAATCCCCATGAAAAAGCACTGCTTCGGCTATTCAGAGAACACAAACCAGCAGTGAAAGGTTCCCCTAATGCCCTGCCATTCGGTGGTTAATTCGGCAAATTTATTCAGGAGAATCCCATAGGCTTCAATGTTAAAAATATTCCTGTTTTAATTCAATATCTAATAAACCGTTCATTATAAAATTCTGCAGCAAAAAGTCTCTTTATTTATAGATTTTTTAGGATACTTTAAGCATTTTTCTGAATTTTTAAAAAAAAATGTAAAAGTCCGATTTTTTTTTTTTTTTTTTTTTTCAGTTTGCTTATTTTTTTTGTAACAGCCTCTTTATTATCATTCCCTGGACCTCCTGTGTAAATTTCAGACATTTTCGCTCAGTAGTTTCTTTGCAAACAGCGTTTCTTTTTCCCAGATTCATACAAATGGTTTTTTCTAATTTATTCACCTCCCTCTGTCTACGTCACAGCTGCTTCGGCTCTGTGTGATTCGGCTCCTTTTCGGCTCCTGTTCGGCTCCTGTTCGGCTCCTGTTCAAAGGTTAATCCAGATGTTTTTGCTTGTTTTCAGCGTGCATTCGGTTAGTGTTCGTCAGGTGTTCGGTAGCTTTTCCCTGCAATTCGGGGACCCTGTGGTGTTTGCTGAATACACCGCAGGGTCACCGAAATGCAATCGGCAAAAGGAACCGAATTGAAGAGAACGAAAAGTCACCGAACGTGCGGTGACTTTTCGAATCTCTTTGGATAACCCTGCTGGTCGGTGGTTGCTTGGCTTTTTTCTAGCGTTTGTTGGGAGGATCGTCGACGGTTTGCAGATCGATTCGGCGATCTGTTGGGCGGGTAGTCGGCAAATACTTTGCAAATAAATTTTTTGGCAGCTTTGCGTCTGCATTAGAACGTTTTTCAAATGGATTCAGCGGTATTAGGATGCATTCAGCGGGTCAATTCGCCGCACGATGTGGTGAATGCTGAATTCACCGCAGGGTTGGTGAGCTTAACTTGCCAAAAGTGGTGTGGACGAGCGACCACCGAAAGGTCGATGACATTTTAATTCTCTTTGAATAACTCCTTTAAAGTCTGTGCCCCCAACCAATATCAAGACAATATAAAAGAACATAAATATGAAACTAAGACAAGCATTTCTGACCCATCTGGCCTGTTACGTCAATAAAAATATAACTTAGAAAAAAAGCAAAGTGTCTTGTTCATCCAGGCTGATTTTTAACAACATTTACTACAGCTTACAGACATATTGCTGAGAGTTGAATTGCTTTACAGCTCTGTTATACACCCACACACCTCAAATATATTGACTCTTGAGTCTAGATGAAAGATACATTCTAGCACTCTTTTGCGCCCTGCTAATGTTTCAGGAATTATATATACATTCTATTTTGTATATGTTGTATCTATGATTGTCACATCTTTGATAGACAGCAATTGGTCCTCCACTGGCGTGCGCAGCCAATTACATTAGGGTGTGCAGTGCACCCATAGAACATTAACTGAAAACTAAAGTTAAGATGTTGCAAAAAACGCACATTTTACATTCGAAATAGCGAGCTTGTAACCAGAGATACAGCAAGTTTTAATGCTATTTATCATGAACCAAATAAGGGACATCTAAAATGTCAATGTAGGAGGTGAGAAAGGACCTCTTCTTCTTCTTGGGCACACCCCCTGTGCACATCTATGGGCTTAACCAATGTTTATGCTGAGATACAGTCACTATTCATGTAATTTATCATGAAACAGATAAGGAACATCCAAAATATCTATGTAGGGGGTCAAAGATGAACCCTTCACCCAACGTTATGGTGTGCCTGGGCACACCAGGCACACCCTGTGCGCAGGTCTATGTGGTCCTCTTACATCTCTTGAGACCCGTGATCTCTAAAAATGATTGTACTGCTAGCCTTAAAGGATGAATATACAAACAAAAACATTTAAATTGTTTGTGTTTACGTAATTTTAGACATGTATGAACAAAAAAAATGTAAAAATTCAATTGCTATTTTGTCCTTTTAAGCTACGCATTCCAAATTTCCAATAAATAAATCACAGCTATTTGAAAAGGAGTTAAATAAATGATAATGTGTTTTTCCACACAGAAATATATTTGCATGAACAAACAAACAATACACACATTCCATTCAGATTAAATACAGAGTAGTGCCCAGGGACGTTGTCATCGTGCCAGGTGGAAAAAGCAGGATTGGCAGGGTTTGTGTTGATATATATTGCGGTCTATTGGCTGAATCGGTAAAGTCAATAAAGTGTTGGCATCATGGTTCTGTTTGCTCATGACATGGAACAATTCATCTGGTCTGATAAACTCATTGTGAAAGTCCCTTTCTAGCCCGAAATGCAGACATATCAACTATATCAAATTCCCCAATCTTTTATTTTGTTATACAATATAACAAAATAAGAAGTGCGTTATATAAAAATGCTATGGTGTCAAGAGATTATAAATGTCAATGTACATTAGTAAGAAAGAGGTTTTTAAGACTTTTATTTTCCTCAAGCCAATATCCAGATATATACAAAAAAAATTTACAATTGTACACATACATTTATGAAGTGGCCACATTTCACAGGGGCACAAACAAATTCATCATACTGGCCCATTGCACCAGGTAAGTAACACATCCGGTTGGCAGATGTGTCTTGTTTTTCTGGGTGCATATTACACCTTCATGAAGAGGAGAACACATTCAGGGTTATCCAAAGAGATTCGAATTGCTTGAGAAAGGTAACCGAACGCTGAAAATCAGGGTACGGTTACCTTTCCTGGCCATTCGGCTATCCAGAGAGCAGGCAATTCGCCAAATCCTGTCGAATTGCCTGCACATACGGTGCCTGTTCGGTCCCTGTTCGAGGGCAGTGAAATCCCCATCAAAAAGCACTGCTTCGGCTATTCAGAGAACACAAACCAGCAGTGAAAGGTTCCCCTAATGCCCTGCCATTCGGTGGTTTAATTCGGCAAATTTATTCAGGAGAATCCCATAGGCTTCAATGTTAAAAATATTCCCGTTTTAATTCAATATCTAATAAACCGTTCATTATAAAATTCTGCAGCAAAAAGTCTCTTTATTTATAGATTTTTTAGGATACTTTAAGCATTTTTCTGAATTTTTTAAAAAAAAAAAAAAAGTCCGATTTTTTTTTTTTTTTTTTTTCAGTTTACTTATTTTTTTTGTAACAGCCCTCTTTATTATCATTCCCTGGACCTCCTGTGAAAATTTCAGACATTTTCGCTCAGTAGTTTCTTTGCAAACAGCGTTTCTTTTTCCCAGATTCATACAAATGGTTTTTCTAATTTATTCACTGCCTCCTCTACGTCACAGCTGCTTCGGCTCTGTGTGATTCGGCTCCTTTTCGGCTCCTGTTCGGCTCCTCTTCGAAGGTTAATCCAGATGTTTTTGCTTGTTTTCATAGTGCATTCGGTTAGTTTTCGTCAGGTTTTCGGCAGCGTTTCTCTGCAATTCGGGGACCCTGTGGTGTTTGCTGAATACACCGCAGGGTCACCGAAATGCAATCGGCAAAAGGAACCGAATTGAAGAGAACGAAAAGTCACCGAATGTGCGGTGACTTTTCGAATCTCTTTGGATAACCCTGATTGATTAGATGACCTAAAAGATTCCAACATGAGTAACAAATTGATTTCCGCTCTACTTTTATCTATATATTGTAGAATGGATAAGCCGTGTATATATGATTTGCTATAATGCATACGAAGAGAGAATGGCTGCACTCGAAAGATAAAATAATAAAGTTTACTGAAGCATATTAAAAAATGAAGACCGACGTTTCGGCTCTCGCTGGAGCCATTATCAAGGTTACAGTTTATACTAACGGCATGTTTAAATACAAAAAGCAAAACACAACTTACTTATCTACGTATGTATTTATTTACCATTTTTTGGCTATGCACCGCATAGATATATGCATTATTTTTTGAAGGTGTAGCAGGATCACAGGTTTACTATATGATTTGCTATATGTTTGACAAATTGGCTCACATTATTAAACCGCTAGATATAGATAAATAGCCCTACAAAACCTACTGTACATTCAAGACAGATTGCTCTCCTGGCACTGCCAGTAATTTGATTTCAGTGTCCCAGATTGAAGAGAAGTCAAGCATATGTTGCGCCTAGAAACACTTCCGCCAGTCGGCATGGACACACTTCCAAATCCAGGAAACTTCAACATCAATAATTACCGACTCCTTTGTGTGGTAAATCAGAAAGAGGATTTTATTCCACAGTGAGCAAGGGACAACGCTTCGACACAATGGTCTTTGTCAAGTCCCAGACTTGTGTCGAAGCGTTGTCTGGGACTAAACTAAAGTTATTAATGCTAAATTATTTTGTAAATGTGGAATCAATTAGCACCAGCTTTTAGGTGTAGCCTAAAAAGGTGCGCATCCCTGCGGTAATTAGTGCTAGCAGTGAAACCTCACTTATTGAAACTCTAATGATTGCGCTCCCCATGTTAAGTATAGGATGGGCAAAGTACAGTGAACACGTGGATGCTAGCGCAATCACCGATGCGTTAGTTGATTTTTTTAAAGGTTTAGCGTCAGGAAGGTAATATGGGAGATATGCGGTAAAGTCACTTATCCTAGTGATAACGCTTACACATCCGAATGCTAATAATGTTAGCTTTCACTAGGGAATAGTGCCCTGAAACCTTTAATGTGTGGGAGCTTTGACAGTTGTGCCCACAGGGAAGGTCAGCTCTATTAACTGTGCCCGCAGGGCAGTGGAATCTATGGCTGTGCCCAAAGGTTGGAAGGTCTGACAACAGAGAAGTGTACATATAGCAACATGATTTACCAGCTGTGCCAGCAGGTCAATGAAATGTACATATCGGCAATGGGATTTACCAGATGGGAACACATAACAGATTGATTTGCAAGTAATGCATTTAGGAAGTGGCATGTACATTGATGCAATGGGATTTGCAGCTGGTTCCAAGATATGTGCTCATGGGATGGGTGTACACAGACAGCAGGATTTACTGCTTGCGTTAAGTGGGTATAGGGAGGACCGCTGTGTTACGTAATTTTATGAAAAAACATGATATTTATTTCATTAGCTCTTAGTAGTGATGTACCGAAATGTCACCCACCGAAATGTATCACCTAAAAATGGTGTTTTCGGCTTTTGGCCAAAAGGAAAATACGGCGAAAACATCAGCCGATAATCGGTCATTCGAAACTGAACCTGGCCGAGCTGGGGGGTTGCATGGCCTGGAGGCCAGCCGAGCTGGGGGTTTGCCTGGGTTTGGAGGCCTGCTGAGCCAGGGGCTCAGCTGGCCTCCAGGCCCAGGCAAACCCCAGGTTCAGCCCGCCTCCAGGCCCAGATGATAAAGAAAACCCAGGAATATATTCCCCTTTCATATCAGAGGTGTTTAAGGCTAGGGTCAGACGAACGCATTTTCGCGTTGTCTGTGAAAAAGTGCGTTCGAACGAATGGACGCATTTTTTCACGGAGTACGCGATAGCGGTCATACGATGCGCATTTTCATTCGTGATTTTGTACGGTTATCAATAAAACACTTTTTGCCTCTGGACGTTATGTTGGCCGGACATTAGCAGTGTCTGACGTCTCCAATTCACGCACACACGCCTCTAGCGGACGCAGCGCACTCTGTACAACCGTACTAGAGGTTTTACGTTCTCGACAAAATGCGTTCGTTTCCCACTTGCGTTGCGCAGCCGGACTTTTGTGCGACCGTACTTCGTACATTGCCCGTCATTGCCTGGCATTTGCTGCTAGTGCGGCCGTGATTAAGTGCGCCTGCACGCGCGTTCGCACTGCCTCAGTCTGACCCTAGCCTTACAGCACGGAGGAAGAGAAGTACTTCATCGAGATCATGCAGGCACGTGTGGGGGTGTCAGTTTGTCAGTGTTCACTGTGAAATGACCAAATGACCAAATGACCACACTTGGGGACCAACGGTGTGCAGACCGGAGATTCATTGAGGCTCCTGGGGGTCTCTGCTCTCCCTGCTCACATACTTTTTTCCCACTACTGCCTGGAGGCCGGCTGAGGCTGTTACCGGGGGCTGTGTATAATCAATAATCAAACAATAGTTCTGGATACTGCTCACCACTTGTTTTGTGCCAGAATGGATCCACTCCCAAATCCAGTAACATGCAGCGATAAATAAATCTGGCACGGCGTTCCCTCACTTCTGATTTTGTTTATCTCTTGGGCTTCTAGCAGAATGCATTAACTGCATTCCTCTAGCAGCCCCCCCTCGACTGACCCGCGATCCCCGAGCACCTGCGTGCCTGCTCCTCTCACACAGCTGCCGTCTTCAGCCTTGTGAAGGCTGTGACGCGGCCTACTGCCGAGATCTCACGAGATCGCGTCACAGCCTTCATATCAGTTGAAGCCGGCGGCAGCGTGCAGAAGCTCGGAGAAACACGCGGGAGGAAGTCTGTCTGGGTAAGTATAATTCTGGGGTCTGCTGGTACACTGAATTCTGGGGTCTGGTGGTACATTAAATTCTGGGGTCTGCTGTGTACATATAATTCTGAGGTCTGCTGGATATACTGTATATAAGTCTGGGGGGTCTGTGCCTGGTTATACATGATTCTTGGGGGGGTGTATATACACACATCCTTTTTTTTTCTTCAGGTAACGGGGGTTGTGGAATTGTTGGGTGAGTTCCCTCACTTTTAATCCCCAGGACTTGACCCCTGGATAGTCCCTATTCTCTGTGCAGAGAAAATGCATGATGTGCTCAGCTGAATCCGAAAATCAGGCATCCGAACCTGGGCCTGAGGCCCAGGTTTGGATGACTGATTTTAGATCTTGGTTCTCGGCCGAGCTCATCCTGCATTTTCAGTCCCGGTCCCAAATTTTTATTTCGGTGCATCATTAGCTCCTAGAATACTGAGAGGAAGCACTACATGTTGTATGAAAAATAAAAATGTTCTTACCTCTATTCTCCAAACAATGAGACCAGGGGTTTTGGTGACAGCTTTAAACGCCATGCTCAATGACATGTCTGCCAGCAGCTCAGTTATAGACTACCAATATGCACCTGATAAAAATAAAATAATAACATATATGTAAGCAAACCCTCAGATTCCATGGTCATTCTGTAGACAATGAAGAAAACAAGCCAATGGGATTTATACAGTGCTTATGCGAATATCATTATTAATGTTTATATTTCTTTATTCAAACTGCGTATTATTAAAGGATCTCAAATATTTGCTGAAATTAGAAGAAAGTAATAATGTCAGTTTTTCATATTTGGTTAAAATTGTGTGTTTCCTTAGAAAAGTGCATTACCAGCTTCTCTATCTCAGATATTTTTTAAAAGATATATAACCACAAAGCATTGGATGTTAAAATGTGGAAAAGTAAAGTTACATGCTGTAAGTAATTGAAATCCGATGATTACAAATGTACACTTTTTAGATCTAGAAGTGAGATGACATATACACACAGTAATGATAGATTTTGAATTTACTGAGCCCACTAAAACAATATTACCATACTACATAACATGATTTCAACTAGCGTTTAAATGTCATGAGCAAAAGACTGTGAAAATAAGCTCAGCACTTGCGGTTGAAGTGGCTCAGCAGTGAAGGGGCTAATTTCTATGGGCAATATTCCAAGGTTGGTGTAAACGTAGCAACTCTGTAGAATATAATGGCTCTGGTAAGTTTACAACAGCTCTGGTTAAGGCCGGGGTCAGATGACCGGTAGTAAGAGCAGAAGCATTGACCTTGAGAATGGACGTTCCTTCCACTCGACGCCCGTCTGGCCGTCTCGCTGAGCGCAGTTAGTGCACTCAGTGCTGCAAGGCTCGATTTCCCTTATGGAGGATCACGCTTTGCAACCCCGTCCAATGCGCATCTAGCGTTTTGAGGCGTTCAGCACATTCGCTTGCAGCGTGCGCAATTCGTGCAAGAGCTGCAGCGTGTGACTGGCCCTGTCGAAGCGTCACAACGCTGCAACGGATGCCAGTAGGCACGTCAGTACGTGCGCTCGACTGACCCCGGCCTAAGTTAACACTACCTTTGGAATAGAGCTCTATGTATCTAATCTCTGGAGTCGACTTGACAAGGCTATTTTCTGGATACATTCAAACTCTATAATGTATATGCTGCATGTACAAGCCTGTAATAAATAAATAATTGATATTTGGTTTATATATGGGTGTGTATATAGCTAATTATGTGTATTTTTGTGTATATGTGTATGACTGTGTCTGGGTGTTTGTACAGCTGTGTAGGTGTATAAATGTGTATCTTGGTGCATACATACCAAATGTCCCTGTCAGGTGTCACCTGAGCAACAGGAGGACAGACCCTGTGTGGGTATGTTCTGGTTAGAGTGAGTGTACTCTACCGCCCACTCTACCCATCACTATTACTGCGATCGGGACACCAGCTCATAGCCAAAATTAGCAGAGCACCCCTCACAAAACTTGTATGTGGATCTGCCCCTGGCTGAGTGATGTGTCATAATGTTTTCGTTCCAGTTATTTCCATTAGGAATTCATTATAGATTACTGCAATGTGATGCATAGTGCCTTTCTCCTTGCACAGGGGGCATCTCCCTTTGGGCATGTCTAAATTTATAGACAGTGTCAGAATGGGGGTACCTGGCACGCGCCAAGGTGAGGCCCTGGTTCCTGGGAAAGCCCCTATATGCAGACAACTGATACAGTATAACACTGAGTACCACAGTATAAACCATAGACCTCTGCACAGCGAATATACCACAGCAGCCCTGCTCTGATACCAGTCTTTAGAGAATAACCAGATCTGCTCTATAGAAGAAATATTACCGCAGTGCCGTGCAGAGTCTAGGAAATACAAGGGAGGCAGGATTATTGTGAAGACCTCTGCCCCTGCGGCACTGCCTGGGGGGGCTGGCCGGGTGCCAGGTTCGGGAGCTGGCAGATCGGTGTCTGAAGGGGCAGGGCCTAGCGTGATGAGGCGGAGCCACTGGCCTTAAATACAGGGCACAAGTCTTTACTTGTCACCCTGACGTGGAGTATATTTCCCGCATTGCCAGTTGTACCTTGAGTCAGTTTTGCTTTTCTGCTTATCCAGTTACCGATTGATTGCTAGTACGAGGACCCTGATTTGTTGACAGATCCGGCTTTCCCTTTTGCGATTCTTACGCTTCATTCCCTGTATGTCTGTCTGTATTGCAGGCCTATGTTGTGCCGCTTGTTTCCCTTTGGGAGTTCTGCCCTAGAGATTGCTCGCTTAACCAACTTCCCAATTTGCTTAACGAGTCCTCAGCCTGGGTACTCTACATCTCGCATGATCTGTGCAAGTAAACCTGTCCTACAATTCACTGAATCTATCAAGTCGCTATATAGAAAGTGCCAACGTTGTTTTGTTGAGAGCATGTATAAGAGTATTTCCTCTAATATATATACTTCATGCACCACGACTGTTGCTAAAAGCAATCTAAACTATATAGATAACCACGCTTTTTCTGACTCACGTTATGCTCAATTCTTAAGTCTTTATATCTGTGTACAAAGAGTTAAAGTGCTTTCGCTCTGCAGCCTCTTGGTCTTGAAACCAGTTGGTGTTGAGTGGTATTCAGGATTATGTAATACCTACCTGGTTTGGGACTTAAGATATTAGTGGTTTTTTCCTTGAACTTTCGTATTGTAATCATCTGTCCATTAAGATCCAAACTATGCTTATCCTGGGTGAGCGCCATAGCGCCGGTTACAATTATCAATAACAACAGTACAGACTAGGATAAAGCAATAACGTGGTCAAGCGGAAAAGCCAGGAATCAGAACCTAATGCATATGCCAGGGATCCAGAACCGGGAGGGAAGTCAGCCAGGCAAAAGTGTCAAAACCAGGTAATCAGTATAAAATATAACATGAACAGGAAACCTATAACAGCATGGAAAACAACTATGAACTAAATACACAGGAATAACTAGACACAAACCAGAAAACACAGCGGCAAGAGATACAGACAAACAGGGGAAAACAGAACCAAAAGTATAAACCAAAAATATACAAACTAGGACTGGAAGTAAACAGCAAGGAGCTCAGAACACAGCAGACTGGATACACAGGCAAACTGGAACAACGACAGAGCAATGGGATATGGGCTCTCTGCTCTAAATAGGAGGAATCAGTACATAAGGACCAACAGGTGAGCTCAGCTGCAGCAGAAAGGAAGCAATTAACCCTTAAACTGCAACCTAGGATTAGCAGCCTGGGGTAATGCCAGCACATGAATATGGAAGAATACAGAGGGCAGGGGACAGGCCTGGAACGACGAAACGTGACAGTTAGGAGGTCAGAGAGGTTATGGAAGCATGTCTTTGTTTTTATTAGCTATGTGAGGAGCCTAGGAGGCGAGCAAGGACTTATTCAACCTGTCTTTGTTTATGCTCCCTGATCTCTTAAAGGGACACTACCACTTACATAAACTGTAACTAGATTACAAAACCACTTTAAAAAACACTGTAGCGCTGTGGTAAAATCTTGCTGTGGCAGTACCTATTTTTGGCCACAAGATGGAGACTATCGCGATCAGAGATACTGGACATTGGGACTACAATGCCCGGCATGCTTTGCGAGAAGACAGGAAGTGGGTGGAGACTGGACACTTACATCCTCTGCCTCGTGGAGAACGCGGCAGAGCGCGCCAGGGAAGGAAAGAGAGCAGACGCATTGAAGAGATTACGAGAGGGCCTAGGCCAGAGACCAAGAGAGACCTATTAGTCCAGAGAGGATCACCCAATCTGAGGAGAAGGAGACTCGCCGGAATCCAGGCATTGCTGCAGACCGGAGGAATCGAACGGAGAGCAGGCGGTGAGCTGGACAAGCTGTATGGAGTCAGACAACGGATCCGGCCGCTAGTATCCCCAGTCAAAATCGGGTGGAGAGACGTCCTGGGTCAGCGGAGCCTAAAGCAATCGTCGGATGGGTGAGAGGCCTCCAAGGCTGTTTTATGATTAAAGGACGCTCTGCTGTTTTCTCTTTAAAGTCCACAGGGCCCCAACTGACTAGTTGAAGACCTTCCTTTAATAAACTCACTGGCCAGTTGAACAGTACCCGGGTACCACACACACACATATACACCTTCCACATTCTGGGACTTAACTTGTGCAGGACTCATTTCCTTTTACGAATCGGAACAGGGGTTAAAGATAAAGATACGTTCCGAATATATTTCTCCTCTTTTTCCGCTGCGCGTTTACCGTAATACGAAGGGATTGTATGTTTGGGGTTTTTGCTACGTGTCCCCTTTTATGAACTATCGGGAAATTGCATTGCTTTTATGTTCGGTTGCAAATATTTTATTTTCCGAAATACGAAGCCTTTGTGTTTCGTTTCTTTTCCGCTACGTGTTTTACCGGGATACGAAAATACTGTAATAATACTTGTGAATACCGTGTCTCAACATCTGCTTAAATATTTTAGTAAACTATTTAAATGATAAAAACTCACAACTGTGTTGGAGTATATTTATTCCCTAGTGCGGGGAGACTGACCCGTGGTTCATTTTCTGCGGCTCCTCCGGGAGTGAGCGCTACAAAACATACTGCTATTTTTTTTTCTTTTTCTGAACCATTTGCATGTGAAAAGGAAAAATAAAAATTGGTTTTTTTTATCTCCTGATTCTATTTTGTGTATTTTTGATGACAACTGAATGAGAAATGAGTTGCAGCTTAAAAGTCTTCTAATCTACACCTCTGTGATGTCCTTTGAATACACCCCACATAACACTGGTAAAATACTTTATAAATAAATAAGTAAATACAATGCTTTGAGTCAGTGATTGACCTATAGACTCCATTCGATGGCCAATGCTACAGAGTGAGGAGCAAGTGATGGAAATATACTGGGGGGGGGGGCAGTTTACAACACAAAAGATCACACAGTGAATGTGCCCAGTAACACATATAGAGTAAAGGATTCTCTTAACTAAACAAACAAGAGAAAAACAAAGCACATGTAACATATCAGCAACATAAAACCAACACAATAGGACATTTCATTTTTTTGGTGGTAGGGGTCCTTTAAAGAGACAATACAAGAGAGCACAGACAAAGAGAGCTTTATGGGTTTGTTTTTTTCAGAAAATGATGGGGGAACAATACAGTTTTGTTTTATCACAGCTTCACAAATTCAGTAAAATGTACATGTTTCTCCTATCTCTATAGGGCAACTCATTAGCTAATTCAATTCCCAAACATAGATAAAGCACAGTGAATGATAACTGAAGCAAAGCTTCCATATAAATTGTATCGCCTGAGCCTCTGCTATAGTAAAGAAAATATTGCATATCCACCACTAATGTTTTCATCATTACTTATTAAAACATGAGATAAAGCTGTATCGAACACCTGTCCTCAAGCCTGTCACACCTATTTGTAGGATTTTCAGTCATAACGTGTCCTAAAGAACCAGAAAAAAAGAAACAAACGACCATGGGAAAACCTTGGACAACAATATATAACCTTTATCAATCTTTATTAGACTTTAAATGAAAGACATAGTACAGGAGGGGTGGGGGTCGCGCCTATTCCCCGATGGGGCGGCTGCAACCACCAAAGGCATCCAGCCCAACAACATGTGTAAAACAAAGAAAAAAATGTCATCCGCGCTAATACACGGTATAATGGGAATTAGCGCAGATGACATTTTTTTCTTTGTTAGGTTTTAAATGAAAGACGGCTATCATGTACCAGCTGGATGGAGTAGAGGTAGCATCACTGCTCTGCGTGGAGAGAGCCTGTGGAGACACAGGTTCGATCCCGACGAGCACCTCTCCAGTAAGTGTCCTTGGGCAAGACCCCTAACGGTACATACTCGCCACCCAGGACATACTTGAAAACGAGAGAAATCTCAATGTATCCTTCCTGGTAAAATCCTTTCTCAAAATAAAACATGAAAGGAATAATATATTTGTGTTCAAAAGAAACAGGGTAAGTGGCATAAATAGTTATGTCATCCTTACTAACCTTCACCTCACATATAAAAATCCTCAACAGTATTTACAAATACACCGGGGGCTATTCAGAGAGCACCGAAATGTCACCGACATTTTGCTTTCTCGTTCCCCGCACTTTGGGAAATCAACGTTCCCCATCCTGCGGTGAATTCAGCATTCACCGCAGGGTCACCAGAGTTCAGGGAAAACCCACCGCAAACTCGCCAGAACCACCGCGAAAAACACACCAAACACGTCGGAAAAAGTCGACGAGCCACCAATTACAGCGCAGACCAGCCGCCAGAAAAAGCTGAAAAGCTGGGTAAAAAAAATCCAATACGATTGAAAGTTTCAAAATTGAAACGTTGTTTGCAAAAAGTGACTGAAAGAAATTGCCTAGAATTTACATATTAGATCCCATGAATGCTAAGAAAAAGATCTGCTATAGAAAAAAGAGAAAAACGGAAAAGAGAAAAAATTTGATGAAAAAATCCCAAATGCCTGAAAGATCCTAAAAAAATAAAAAAAAAATAAAGAGACATTTTACTGCAGAATAAAATAATAAACGGTTTATAAGATCTTGAATAAAAAGCCTATGGGATTTGCCTGAATAAACCTGTCGAATGAAACCACCGAACAGCAGGGCTCTTCGGCAACTTTTCAGTGCTGTTCGGTGGTCTCTCAATAGATTAACCATTGCTTCTCTATGGGGGATTTCACTGCCCTCGAACAGGCACCGTACTTGCTGGCAGTTCACCAAAATTTGTAGAATTGCCTGCTCTCTGAATAAACAAATGGCCCTGAAATGTCACATTACAGGGACATCTCTGAATAACCCCTATTGTATCACTATGCTCATTTAAGAGGTTGCTCAATATTATACTACTACATAGATATAAGATGATAATAATCAAAAAGTATTATTCAATACCACTGCTTTACTGTCCAGCATTAATGTCGGACAACAGTGAGACAAAAGTGTGATAACACCTCTATGCAGCCCCCTTACAAGGATCATTAATACAGCAGAGACTATATACTATCACCCTCTTTAAACTCATGATAGATTCATCAGTCTCTGATGTGAGAATGATCTTGAGCCATATGTTGTTTCGATGGAAGGGACTGGTCAATTTGCCAGCATTTTGAATAGCCAAATTGCCACGAAAACTGCACCTTTGGGGGAAATTCACCATTCGGTGCAATTCGGTGCCCAATTCGGCTCTCTTTGAATAACCCTTTCAATAGATCATTCACCACTTCCTCAGACACTCTGGGCCTTATTCCACTGTTACTGGTAACAGGGAACTGCTAAGGAAAAATAGTCACAAGCCGGCATCTCTTATCGGCTAACTGTTGTGGGGTATATTCCGCCCCAGTGGCCGTATGAAGAGATGGAGTCATAATAATTTGGTTGCGCAAACAAGTACCGTAAACCGTATTCTCCCATTCCCTTGTTGAGAGAAAGTGTGGAGGAAATGCTGCAGATGGCATGTGAATTCTACATACAGCAGGGAAGCAGTTTTTTCCCGTCAAATTATCTTACCGAGTGAACAGATTTCTGCATCATACAGGAAGTGCTTTCCCGCAGTATTATTATTATTCTTTATTTATATAGTGCCAGCATATTCCGCACCACTGTACAATGGGCACAATATAGACAGGGTTATAATACATTGGACAAACCAGTACAGGAGGAAACTAAGTTCCTATTCCCCTGGGAACTCACAATCTAGAGGGGTTGGGGGTGGAAACAGGAGGAGATGACTGCAAGGTGAGAGTGATGGACTGGTTGCGTATTAGTGAGTCGGGTGGTAGGCTTCCCTAAATAGGAAAGACTTAAGGGAGCGTTTGAAGGAAGGGAAACTAGGGGAAAGTCTGACAGTATGAGGGAGAGCGTTCCAGAGGATGGGGCTGTGTATGAGAACTCCTGCAGTCTATAATGGGAAGAGGTGATGCGGGAGAAGCTAGACGCAGGTCACTGTTTGATCTTAGGGCGCGTGCTGGGGTGTATTTGGTGATTAGTGAGGACAGGTAGTGGGGAGCTGAGTTAGTGAGAGCTTTGTAGGTCAGGGTAAGGATTTTGAATTTAATTCTGCAGTGGGTGGGGAGCCAGTTAAAGGATTCGCAGAGGGGAGCAGCAGAGACAGAGCGGCGGGTGAGGTGTATGAGCCTTCAGAATGGATTGTAGGGGGCAAGGCGGGAGAGAGGGAGACCAACTAGAAGATTATTACAATAGTCAAGTCGGGAGATTACAAGGGCGTGGATGGGCAGTATCGAACATTCATTTGCTACAGACAATGTGATTTCCTGCAGCATATGAATTGTACATACTGCTGAGAAACATAGTTTTCATTAGCTTATAGAAGTTATGTGTGTCTTGGGAAATCTGATGATTGATAGGATGTTCTTTTCATAACGACTTAAAAAGAATTACTAATACTTAAATATTTAAAGCTCTGCTATTTAAGCAAAAAGTAAACCCATTGTCATTTTAATCTAATTCTCTGACCCGATTCATCTCTCCTGCATCCTCTGCTCCTCTCATACAATTCCCCTGCACTTCCCTGGCAGTTCACCAAGTTCAAATTGGAGAAACGTATCCACCGAAGCTGAAACATTTTGTACAACTGCAAGAACTGTACCGTTGGGGAATCATGGAATGAGCTGATAGGCTTCTCTAAAGTAATGTGTTTTCAGAGACTTCTTGAAGGACTGGAGAGACTGGGATAGTCTAATGTTGTGGGAGAGGGAGTTCCATAGAAAGGAGGCAGCTTCGGAGAAGTCCTGAAGGCGAGAGTTGGGGGTGAGGGTACGAGCAGCTGATAACATCAGATCATTGGCAGAGCGAAGTGGTCGGGACGGGATGTACCTGCTAATAAAGGAGGAGCTGTAGGTAGGGGCGCCGTTATGGAGGGCTTTGTACGTGAGCACCAATATTTTGAAATGGATTCTAGAGGAAACAGGGAGCCAGTGTAGAGATTGACAAAGGGGTGGGGTGTGAGAGGTGCGGATTGTGAGGTGGATGAGCCTGCCACAGGTGTTCATAACAGATTGCAGAGACAGAATCTGGGATCTCTTAAAGCCAGATTGAAGGAGGTTACAGTAGTCATGGCGGGAGATAATAAGAGCTTGGAATAGCTTTTTAGTAGAGTCCTGATTAAGACAGGGACAGATGCGTGCAATGTATTTAAGGTAGAAGTACAAAGATTAGGTTAGTGACTGAATGTGAGGAGTGAAGGAGAGATCAGAGTTGAAGAGGACAACAAGACAATGAGCCCAAGAGGTAGAAGTAATGGTGGCACCATTCACCTGTATGTAAATAGGTGCATGAATGTTAGTTTTGGAAAGAGGGACATGAGAACTGCTGAGACATCCTTCTCCAAGACCGGCGAAAAGCAGACATCGAAGAAGAGGGGGCAGGGAGTGATGGAGTGAATGAAGTTGAGTGGTTAATGGAGGAGGGAAGTGAAGAGTTTTCTATGCTAACTTTAGTAATCTTATCGGTGAAGTAGTCAGCAAAGGTGACAGCAGTGAGGTCCGTAGAAGGTTGAGCGGAAGTAGAACGCATTAACAGAGTGAAAGTATAAAACAGACATCTAGAAATATAAGAAAAGGTGGAGATAAGTGACGAGAAGTAAGATTATTTAGTGATGGATAGAGCGAGACTGTGGGAACGCAGCATGAATTTGTAGTGCAGGAAGTCACCATCGTTTGTATCTGCCTCCTCTGCAATTGATGAATTTGGCTTCTCTGAATAGTGAACTTCTCTGAATAGCGAATGTAAGTTGTAGGTGTAACAGTGGTGCAACTACCACATTAAAGGTCTGCCACAGCACCCAGGGACAGCTAGGAGGGTGTTCATGATACCATGTTATTTACATTCATTTTAAATGTTATAGTGTCTATCTGCTTAGTTTTAAGGCTAGGGTCAGACGAACGCATTTTTATGTTGTCTGTGAAAAAGTGCGTTCGAACGAATGGACGCATTTTTTCACAGAATACGTGATAGTGGTCATACTATGCGCATTTTCGTCCGTGATTTTGTACGGATCATCAATAAAACACTTCTTGCATCTGGACGTTATGTTGGCCGGACATTAGCAGCGTCTGATGTCTCCAATTCACGCACACACGCCTCTAGCGGACGCAGCGCACTCTGTACGTCAGTACCTGCGGTTTCACGTTCTCGAAAAAATGCGTTCATTTTCCACTTGCGTTGCGCAGCCGGACTTTTGTGTGACCGTACTTCGTATATTGGCTGTCATTGCCCGGCATCTGCTGCTAGTGCGGCCGTGATTAAGTGCGGCTGCACGCGCGTTCGCACTGCCTCAGTCTGACCCTAGCCTTAGAGCAGGTTTGCACAGGGGCCACAAAAGGACATAGGAATATCTTTATTTCCAGTATCCCGCCGCTCCTTGCGCCAGAGAATGTGGCAATTTGTGTTGCACTGTGTAATCACAACCAGGTTCTTCAAAATTAAATATGAAGTGATTTTTCAAAGACTGGGAAGAACGCGCTATGTTGAAATAGCTTATTCTTCATTAGCTAGCCGCAAAGTAACAGCTCCTATACAAAGTATAGGAGTCGTCGTTAATTCACAGTAAGCAGCCTCAACGTCCAAGTGGCTCTGTTGGAATGGTTAATAAATGTTATGTATGTCAGCTCAGTTTATGCAAAGCCCATTTTGTCGCTTCTGTCTTATTCCTAGGTTTTGGTATACAGTACATTTTTTATTCACCACATAAAGATTGTTTATGGAAAGAGTTAATGACGTACTAGTTCCACTATAAACAGCATTCAGAATTTTTTAAAGCATCATGGTGCATTGCAGAAAATTATAAATTCAATAGGACTTAGACAAACATCTGTGAATCTATACAGAAAATCATTTAAAGGTAACCTGAAGCATCGTACGACCTGCCGCATATATTCCCACAAGACACAGTGAGTATGTGGCTGGGTCTGTAAGGATGAGGTTTTGCCGTGCTAGCTTCCGGCTTGCTAATCTTGCACTGTGCTACATTTTTAATACTCTCAAAATATCACCGTTTACTTTACTTTATACTCATTCATTTTCTTCACAATTCTCCACGGAGAATTCTTTTAAAGCTTCTTTTCGGCTATGGTCAGACGAACGCTTTTTTTCACGTCCTCCGTTAAAAAATGCGTCAATGCGTCCGAACGCATTTTTTAACGGAAGACGCGATAGCGGTCATACGATGCGCAATTTCGGCCGTGATTTTTACGGATCCAAACCAGGAACCTTTGGGTGTCTGGACGTTTTTGTTGGCCGGACATGAGCAGAGTCTGACGTCTCCTAATCACGCACACACGCCGCTATGCGGATGCAGCGGACGCAGCGCACTCTGTACGTCAGTACTAGCGGTTCAACGTTCTTGCGAAAATGCGTTAGTTTGCTGCTTGCGTTGCGCGGCCGAACTTTCGTGCGGCCATACTTCGTGTGTGGGCCTGCGTTGGATGTCATTTGCTGCTACCACGGCCGTAATAAAGTGCGGCTAAACGCACGTTCGCACTGCATTCGTCTGACCCCAGCCTTAGTAAGTGACAAAATCCAGGCCTGTATTCCAACCGAGCTGGTAGGAGGATGCTGCCACAAAGGATAAAATTCATTGCCACCCACTAACCTTTAGGGCAGTGTTTCCCAAACCTGTCCTCAGGACCCTCCTCCTTGCCAGGTTTTCCAGGTATCTGAAGCACAGCACAGGTGATACGATTTGCTGCTCAGTGATTGCAGGATTCAGTCTGCTTTTCCCCAAGGTGATCTGCAAAATCTGGCCTGGTTGAGGATCCCGAGGATAGGTTTGGGAAACACTGCTTTAGGGGTTCCCAATTACCAGCTCTGTTATGACTGCGCTGCTGTGTTACCTGCTGTAACCGACGCTCCCTCCATATTTGTGCCCTTATCCTCCTTGGCACCCTTGTCCACACTATATACGGCCTCTGTGGCAAAGCCAACTCTAACAGACAGTGGCCCTAAGTGGGCATGTAAGTGTTAATGTTGTTAAATGTATTAGTATCTTAAAACTGTCTGTGCAAGAGTTTAGTTTGTTTTTGTTATCCTTTTAGATCTATTGTTCCTGCTGTCTGTGTGATTGTTTACATTGATTTGATGTTGATAATGTGTCAATCCCATCTGCTGTAACTAATCAAATTTCTGTATCTCAGTAATTGATTTTCTACCCCCTCATGTAGTGTATTCTGTTTGTGTAATTTTCCCACCACCTCCGGTTTCTCATATAACTCGTCTCCATTTCAAATTAAAGATGATTCTTCTTCCCTGCACTAAACTGTGTCTGGTGTTTAGGGAGAGATTTAAGAGAATTATACAGCACTCCCTCAAGGGTGATTCTAGGCCCTTGATTCCATGGCAGCCTTTTTCTTTTCCTTAACTGACTTTGCGGACAATAAGGCTCGAGTCAGACGAGCGCCCTGATCACGTCCGTGTTGCCGCACATTTGTACGTCCATTATAGCATATAATTATGACCAATGGAGCCCCACACACAAAGTACATCCGCACGGAACTGCGGACGCATGACGGACACGCCAAGCTGACGCATGTTAGGCAAGAATGTAAATCCACTAGAACCGACGCACAGAGTGCACTGCGTCCACAACGTCCGCATAGCTTTGTGTGTGAGTGATGGAACGTAGTCAGACGGACTGCATTTTTGATGTCCAGCAATTTTGACGGACAAAATGTTTTTCATATTAATTTATTTTTCCTTCTATATCAGTCAAAAAAAGTCAGTCACAAAAACGGATTGTGTCGCCACTACCTTGTCGTCAGTCACAAAGTTCGTCCGATGTGCACGGATGCACAGTCCGCGCAGAATGCGTTCGTCTGACCCTAGCCTTAAAGTTCAACATCTATAGTGAAGGTGCCAGCTTGAGGCACGTTATGATTGGTAGCCCGTGGGAACAAGCTGAAAATATCCATAATTCAACATCACACAGTTTTATCAATCTTATCTAAGGAATGGAATGTTTTGTAGAATTTTGAAAACAAAAAATGAAAACATCACTAAATTAAGACTTCATGGTGTTCCGACCCCCTCCAGCTGTGAAAGTATTCCAAGCACATCACTTCCCTCCACCCTGTAGGCTGTCTATCAGTCAATTAGCTCCTGATGGACAGCCTTCCACTTTGAACATTTTCAGTCAACTTTTAATGAAAATGATAGTTCAGTGTCTCTGGAAGATATCCAGTGCTAGTAGCCATGCATGTGCCAATCATCAGAGCATAGGCATCTGCAGTAAGGATGCCAGGGAAGACAACGGCGTGACAGCCCTTTTGACTTTATCTGGGGTAGGCTTTACCTCTGCGTACAACACTAGTCTGTATACGGTTCTAATACCCCTTTTAACTACAGAAATTATATACGCTATAGAAGGCTTCACACAGCGCTTCAGCAGGTGTTTTTTGAGACGAGATCGTTGTGTTAGTGTGTTAGTGTGTGTTCTCACTGACAGTTTGCCACCTATTGGTGGCTATTGGGGGGGGTCTCATTTCTACAAAATATCTGGGAATTGTTGTAATCTTTGTGTTCTCACTAGGGATGAGCTGTTCGGTTCAATCAGTTCGGAGTTCGATTCAAACTTTGGCCGTTCGCAAGTTCGCGAACTTTGAACTTTTTGGCGTGTTCGCAAAATTTTTTTTTGAAAAAAGTATAAAAAATGCTTAAAAAAATACTAAAAAAATCTAGACATAAAGAGACTCTTTACTGCAGAATATTATAAGCAACGGTTTATTAGATATTGAATTAAAAACTAATGTGTACGTGCAAAGATTCTCACCTCTAAATGACCTGTGTTTTCAAACGGTAAACAACAGGTGTTTTTAGTCTGGTGTAATGAATTTGATACATTGTATGTATATAGACTATACTGAGGGTGTGGTGTCTGCTTCTCTCCTAAGTCTTCCTCTAATATGCTGCATTTCACTGCTGTGTGCTCAGCTAATTGTCAAACTTTATTCTTAAATAAAAAGAAATTTAGCAGTTTCATGTTGTGTCATTTTTTTTGAGGGGGGGGGTGCAAGTAGCTGGTCTTGCCTAGGGCGCAAAATAGTCTAGCACCGGCCCTGACCGCATGGTCCACCCCTGCACTCTTCCACAATAACACAGAGGGGTTACTGTATGATGGCACTTGCTGGTCTGGCACCAAAGGCACAATATTTTGGTGCACTACCACTGACGCCTGTATCAGATTCATATCCTCAGAGGGGTTACTGTGTGACGGCACTGTTGCCGACGCTAAAGGCCCAATTTTAAAGCACCTATTGTTACTTTCATCCAAAGCCTGCATATGTTTCACAATAATTTAGCCCAAAAAAAATCACTAAACTTTTTCTGCGTGTCCGAAAATGTCTCCTCTTTTCATTCAGACTGCCGCCCCAAGCAGTTGTTTATGGATAGATTAAAGGAAAAGCATTTACCGTCATCTGAAACGTCATTTTTTTGTTTTAAATGTTTCTATACATCCTAGAAATCCACCACTTCACGGGCAGATTATGGGGACCTCCTAGGCACGATATTTGCAGGAATTTTTCGTTTTTATTTTTAACCCTTATTTCATGGAAAACTCACTGTCCCTTTAAAAACTTTTTTTAAAACTTTTTGTCCTTGTTTCCTGTCCCCCAGGGCACTACCCGGACCCCCATACACCTTTTATGGCAAATATCTAGCATATATGCTCTCTTGGAGGGCACTCTAAAAATCGAATTTTCAGCCCCATTAACTTGCATTGAGTTCGAGTTCGAATATTTGGAAAGTTCGAGTTCGAATACGAACCGAACTCGGGGGTGTTCAGCTCATCCCTAGTTCTCACTGCCACCAGCAGTTTTGGGGGTCAATCATTTATACAAAATATCTGGGAATTGTTGTAATCTTTGTGTTCTCACTGCCACCAACAGTTATGGGGGTCAGTCATTTATACAAAATATCTGGGAATTGTTCTAATCTTTGTGTTCTCACTGCCACCCATCAGGGGTCTCACTGATTTATAGGAGGCTTCTGGGAATTGTAATCTGTGTCATCTCACTGCCAGCTATCAGGTGGTCCCACTTACTTCTATCAGATTTCTGCGAATTGTAATCTGTGTCTTGTCACTGTTGCCAGCTATCAGGGGGTCCTATCAGGGGGTCTCACTGACTTGTAGGTGGTTTCTGGGAATTGTAATTTGTGTCTTGTCACTGCCACCCATCAGGGGGTCTCACTGATTTATAGGAGGTTTCTGGGAATTGTAATCTGTGTATTGTCACTGGCTGCCAGCTATCAGGGTGTCTCACTGAGTTATACCGGAGTTCTGGAAATCTTTAATCTTTATACCAGAGTTGAATCAGAGTTCTGCAGCATATCTCCAATTTTTATAACAGAGTTGAATCAGAGTTCTGTATATCTTTAATCTATATATCACTCACCAAGTCAGAAAGACCAAAAAGGACAGGCAGACGCTCCCAGGCACAGATAAGAGGGCAAGCAGCCTCTGTGTCGGGAGGCTGTGCACGTGTTGCATCCTCAGGTGGACGTGGTGCATCCTCTGCAGGGGCACGCTTGTCCTTTATAACTGGTGCTGGCCGTCTAAGCAGCAGCAACATACAGAGGATTTGATGGATTGGCTAACCAGGCCATCCTCATCCTCCGAGTCCTCTGCCAGCCAGGCTTCTAGTGCTTTACAGTCCACCTCAGCTGCCAAAGCATCTAATGCAGCCTCCATGTCCACAGCTACTCCTGCCGTAGCCTCACTATCACACACGGAGGAGTCAGCTGAATTGTTTGCCTACAATGACAGTGACATGTTGCTTGAGGATGCGCAGCAACTACAGTGCTCTGATTCAATCCCTGAGGTTGAGGAAGGGAGTATAATCAACCTAGAGGAAGGGGGTGCCAGTGACACACAAATAACTGGCAATCATGTTGCCCCAGCAGTTGAAGCATACTGCCAAGTTGGCTCCAGTGACGAGGAGATAGTGGGTGATGACAATGATGATGAGGTCACTGACTCCACTTGGGTGCCTGATTGAACAGAGGAGTCAAGTGAGGAGGAGGAGGCACAACAAACATGAGGCACGACGTCAGAGCTGCTCAGGTGCAGAGCGCTGTGGCCTCAAAGCACACATCCAGGAACTCTGATGTCTGGGAGTTCTTTAAGAAATGTGCAGCAGACCGCACCGTTGCTATTTGTAATCTGTGTCAGATGAGGCTCAAGCGTGGGAAAGATACTGGACGCTTGGGTACCACGTGCTTGAGGCGACATATGACCACCTGCCACACATCCCGTTGGCACAACACTTTGCATAGGTCCTCCTACTCCTCATCTGTCTCTACCCCCACTAAATGTCCTACCATGTCATTGCCTGCTACAACCTCCACTGACAGGGATGATGCTACAGTAATGGATGTACCAGGTCCTTCCTCACAATGTGACAGCATCCCATCAGCTGAAGATTTACGCAGTCAGATTACGTTGCCCCAGCTGCTGCAGCGTAAGAAAAAAATATAGTCCCAACCATCTCCAAGCACAGCGTCTAAATGCCAGTTTAGCCAAATTAGTCGCATTACAGCTGCTGCCTTTCCAGCTGGTGGACTCTGCTTCCTTCCGTGAATTTGCTGAATGTGCTGTACCACAGTGGCAGGTTTCAAAACACCATTACTTTTCACAGAAGGCCATTCCAGCACTATACCAGCACGTGGAAGACAATGTTATGGAGTCCTTGGGAAAGGCAGTCAGCAGCAAGGTGCATGTGACTTTAGACACGTGGTCCAGCAAGCATGGTCAGGACCGTTACATTTCCTTCACAGCACACTGGGCAACTCTGATTGCAGCTGGGAGGGATCCAAGACGGGGCTCTGTGCTGGAGCTTGTTCATCCACCACGTCTCCAGAAAGCTGCTTGTATGAGGTCTGTCTGCTCCACCACCACCTCTCCCTCTTCCTCATCCTCCTCTTCCTCCTTCTCTGTCTCTGGCAAAGTGGCAGTTAAACCGAGTTTTAAGTGGCAGGGGCTACGCAATGGCTCAAGCAAAAAGATGCCATACTGTGCTTGAGCTGGTTTGTTTAGAGGACAGGAGCCACACTGGGCCAGAAATTCTGTCAGCTCTGCAGGGGCAGGTGCAGAGATGGTTAACACCACGCCAGCTTGAGCTGGGAATGGTTGTCTGTGATAATGGCAGTCACCTTCTCTCCGCCCTACGCCTGGGTATGTTGACGCATGTACCATGCCTAGCACACGTCCTAAATCTGGTGGTACAGCATTTCCTAACCAGGTACCCAGGGCTGGCAGAGCTTCTCAGCCAGGCCAGAAAAGTCTGCAGCCACTTCAGACGGTCATTCCCAGCAAGTGTTCGCCTGGCAGAAATTCTAAGAGAATTCCACCTTCACACAAACCGTCTGATCTGTGACATGCGCACCAGGTGGAACTCGACATTAGCAATGCTGCAGCGTCTGCACAAGCAGCAGAGGGCCATCAACGAGTACCTGTGTATGGAACAAGGACAGGTTCAGGTCAACTTGGTTCCCCCCCGCAGTGGCCGATGATCAAGGATGCATGCACGGTACTTTCACCATTTGAGGAGGCAATGAGGATGGTGAGCAGGGATAGTGCATGCATCAGTGACACAATTCCTTTAGTGTTCCTGCTGGAGCACACTCTGCGGGGAATTATAGATGTGGCTCTAGAGGCAGAGCAGCATGAGGAAGAGGAGGCCTTCCCTAGCTCTCAAGACCCCAGTCTTTCCGCAGACAGCATTCCAGCGGGTCCTCCTCAGATCAGACAGGAGGAGGATGAGGATGAATATTTAAGTAGTGGGGGCATTGAAGGTGGGGATTCCTCAAGGGAGGGTTTTGTGTGCCCAGAAACACAGGCACTAGTACGTGGCTGGGAGGAGGGAGTGCACGATGGGGTCATCCTCCTCATTGACCAGGAAGACTTGGAAGCTAATGCCACCTCCAACGTATGCTGCATGGGCTCCCTTATCCTGAAGAACCTGGTAAAGGACCCCAGGATTCATGCTATCAAGGAGAGGGATCATTACTGGTTGGCAAGCCTTCTTGATCCACGATACAAGGGTAAAGTTGCAGAGCTCATCCTGCCCGCACAGAGGGAGCACAGGATAAAAAAACTTGAAGACGCTCTAAAGCGACACTTGTATAACACCTTTCCAGGCACTGGTAGGTTACCAAGTGATGACACAGGTGCTTCTGAGGCTGCGGATGATCAGAGGAATAGTGGTGAAGGCCGGGGCCGCTTGACTGATGCCTTTTTAAATTTTTTTAGTCCACGACGCCCAGGGATGTCAAATGTAGGCACCCATTGCCAACATCTTCACCGTATGTTGCAGGACTACCTAGAGGCAAGGGCAGACCTGGATACCTTTCCAGCAGATGATCCACTGGCTTACTGGGTGTTGAGATTGGATCACTGGCCATAACTTAGCCAATATGCTATGGAGCTACTAGGTTGCCCTTCATCCAGCGTGCTTTCTGAAAGGACGTTCAGTGCCGCTGGAGGTTTTGTCAAAGACAAAAGAGTACGTCTCTCCACCAACTCTGTAGACCGGCTGACATTAATAAAAATGAATCAGTCCTGGATCAGCACTATCACTCCCCTGATGCTGATGTAATTGAATAGATCGGGGATCTCTTCTGAATTCACAAAACCTCCACCACTGAACTCTTCCACAATACAACAAAGGGGTTATGGTGTGAAGGCACTTGCTGCCACCAAAGGCACAATATTTGGGTGCACTGACACTGACGTCTATATTACCAGATTTATATCATTTCAATTTTTTGGACCGCAGGGTCCAACCCTGCACTCTTCCACAATACCACAAAAGGGTTACGGTGTGAAGGCACTTGCTGCCGTGAAAGGCACAATATTTGGGTGCACTGACGCCTGTACCAGATTTATAGAATTTTCATTTTTTGGAACGCAGGGTCCAACCCTGCACTCTTCCACAATACCACAGAGGGGTTACGGTGTGACGGCACTGTTGCCGACACTAAAGGCCCAATTTTAAAGCACCTATTGTTACTTTCATCCAAAGCCTGCATAAGTTTCACAATAATTTAGCCAAAAAAAATCACTAAACTTGTTCTGCGTGTCCTAAAAGGTCTCCTCTTTTAATACAGACTGCCGCCCCAAGCAGTTGTTTATGAATAGATTAAAAGAAAACCGTTTACCGTAATTTGAAACGTCATTTTTTTGTTTTTAAATGTTTCTATACATCCTACAAATCCGCCACTTCACGGGCAGGTTATGGGGACCTCCTAGGCATGATATTTGAAGGAATTTTTCGTTTTTATTTTTAACCCTTATTTCATGGAAAACTCACTGTCCCTTTAAAAACTTTTTTTTAAACCTTTTTGTCCTTGTTTCCTGTCCCCCAGGGCAATACCCGGACCCCCATACACCTTTTATGGCAAATATCTTGCATATATGCCCTCTTGCAGGTCACTCTAAAAACCAAACTTTTGAGTCCCATTGACTTGCATTGAGTTCGAGTTCGATTTCGAACTTTTGAAATTGTTCGAGTTTGAATGCGAACCGAACACAGGGGTGTTCGGCTCATCCCTAGTCATCACCACTGGTGTGCGTAGCCCGGTATATTAGGGTGTGCACTCGTGGAACATTTATTAATTGAAAACGTAGGTTTATAAGATTTTGCACAAAATACACACTTTTCATTAGAAATAACAAACCTGTAATCAGAGATAGTCAGTTTTTATGATATTCATCATGAACCAAATAAGTGACCTCTAAAATGCCACTGCGAGAGGTGAAAGAAGACCACTTCACCCAACATTAGAGTGTACCTGGTCGCACCCCCTGGGGCACACCTAACAGCATCGCATTATGACAGTAATAATGCAAACAGAGTCGAATCAGAATAACACTGCTACTCTACAGGTTGAATGGGAATTACACGTTGTTTAGTGTTGGGAGGACTCCAAGATTTTGTGGATTCTTTCAAAGAACAAGCAAAGTATAGCAGGAGTTAGAGTTCATGGCACATGTAGCCCTCAGTGTCATTATGGCAGGAACTCACAGGGGTCAGCAACCTTGGCTCCCTGATGTTTTGGGAACTACATTTCCCATGCGGCTCAGTCAGCCTAATGGGTGACTGAGCATCGTGGGAGATGTAGTTCCCAAAACATCAGGGAGCCAAGGTTGCTGCCACCTGCACTACACCAAAGTCCACCTTATCCATAGAGACCCCTTACCCATAAGTTCCGCTCCAACATTGGGCTGTAATGCTTTATATCAAAGGTCCTTTCGCTGATGTGTTTTTTCGATTGACATTATGCTGTCTCCACTTCTTATTTGCTACATTATATCTAATGTGTATGTGTCCAAGAGTTCCTGTTTCACACTTAATGACTGCACTCTTGATGAAGCCAACAGCTACACATACCTCGGCCTAGAAACAAACCGATCGGGAAGTTTCAAACCAGCCATAGAGGCCCTAAGAGACCAGGCGCGTAGAACCTTCTATGCCATCAGGAGAAACCTCTACAAACTAAAACCGCCTGTAAGAGTCTGGCTTAAAATCTTTGATAGCGTCATCACTCCAATCCTCCTTTATGTCAGTGAAGTATGGGGCCCCATCACCTACCCTGACCAACCCAAATGGGACACCAGCCCAACAGAAATATTTCATCTGGAATTCTGCAAGCACCTCCTCCAAATCCATCGGAGCACCTCTAACAATGCTTGCCGGGCCGAGCTGGGCAGACTCCCCTTACTTCTTGCAGTACAGAAGAGGGCACTATCATACTGGGACCATCTAAACATCAGCAGCCTCAACTCATACCACCATAAAGCCCTACTGGCCAACAAGGACCATCCAAAACCATATGGGCTGCAACAACTCATATCCACCCTGATCATCCAAAGCCCCCATGAAGGCAACCTGACAAAATATCAAATAAAGGCCCTAATTAACGATTCCAGGGAAAACTATATCAGAGAATGGAGACATGATATAGCAAACTCCAAGAAACTCGCCATTTACCAATCCTTACAGAGGGAATACAAACTGGCCCCATATCTGGAGGCACTACAAGACCCCAAGGACAGACAGATCCTGAGCCGGTACAGACTGAGCGCCCACAGCCTGGAAAATGAATCAGGGCGGCATAGACAGACCTACAAGCCCAGGGAGAATAGACTGTGCCAGCATTGTGACCAGGAGGCCCTGGACGATGAGGTCCACTTCCTCCTACAGTGCCCCAAGTACTCAGCACTGAGGGAAACTCACTTCCAGAGACTCTCCGCTCTCATCCCGGACTTCACCTCTATAGAAGAGATGAGGAAACTCCACATCATACAGGGAGAAGAGGAGCCGGCGGTGAAAATATCTGCCCAATACGTCGCAGAATGTCACAGACTGAGAGGAACATGAGAGATCCTGGACTTATAAATCCCCAACACGGACTCGCCCCCATCCCCCTTCACATTATCCCTTACCCCTGATAATGTCCATGGACTTGTCCATTCCCCCCCATATATATGTCCCACTACCCCCCCTCCACCCCATATGCTTTGACAATGCTAAAATGTATTTGGTCCTGCCAATAAAGCTTATTTTGATTTGATTTGATTTGATTTGTGTATGGTTTTGTCATCCTGTGCATTGTGTATTATTTTATATTCCTGTCATCCTGTTTATCTTCCTTTTGTGCTTTAACAAAAATTGCTACAAATAAAATATTACATGTCCTTATCTAATAAATTCAAAGGATAATGACACATGAGACATAAACATGCGCAGTACGTTATGGAGTACATCCATGAAAGATGTAGTAATAAGATACTAAAATGGATCTACTTTATTAAAAAATGACCAGCTAAATACAACAATATTAGCTTTAAACTGAGTCATAAAATGTACACTTTGTTTCTTAGCCGTAATCAAGTGTGTAAAATGAAATAAAGATTGTCCAAAAATGTGTAAGCCTGAGCGTACAATATGAAATGAAACAGTAATTCCGCGACAGGTCTAGCACTTCCCTGGGAGAAGAACCATGTGGCCGACTTAGAGCATCCCTACAGTGAGAGCGACGTGCAGCCACAACCACACCCCACTCAATTTGTTTAGCGCTTGCCCACTGCTGAGGCTCCATCCACTGTCCATACATTATCACACACACACCGGAGCAGGAAATCATGTTCCCACAGGTCCGGTACTAAGTGAAGATGATGGCAACAGAAAGAAAAGTTAAGGGCTGAGTTGAGACGATAGAGTATTGCAAATAAAGAGAAATATTTACAGAGCAAAATATCACACACTGACAGTTACAGTTACAAGTTTTTATAAAGTGCTAACAAGTTCCGTAGCGCTGTACAATGGGTGAGACAGAATAACAAATATACATACAGGTTAAATGCACAGTACAGTAGGCGAGAGGACCCTGCTCAAGAGCTTACAATCTAAGAGGATAGGGGTGACCCACTAGGTGAGGGTTAATAGAGTGTAAAAATAGCAGAGTGCATGTGGGCATGTGTGAAGATGCAGCAGAAAATGAACAGAAGAGGGAGTGAGCTGATAGGCTTCTCTAACGTAATGAGTTTTCAGAGTCTTCTTGAAGGACTGGAGAGATGGGGAGAGCCTATTGTTGTGGGGGAGGGAGTTCCATATAAAGGGGGCAGCTCAGGAGAAGTCCTGAAGGCGGGAGTTGGGGGTGTAGGTACGGGGAGCTGATGACATCTGACCACCATAATACTTCATACACTCACATACGAACATACATGAACACTCTATACTATTACATATCTTCTTTCACATGCAAATTGTTACCCAGTACAGTTACATGTCTTCATTCATGCATGCAGTTAACTGACGTACCAGACAAATTTTTATATTATATATATATATATTTTATATATATATATATACACACATTCAAACACACCTGCATTCACACACATCATAAAGTGTACCCCTGCATTCATGTGCTCTAACACTTCATAAAATACACCCCTGCATTAACACATACCATCCATACCATACACTCCCTGCATTGACACATACCATCCATACCATACATCCCCTGCATTGACACATACCATCCATACCATACAACCCCTGCATTGACACATACCATCCATACCATACAACCCCTGCATTGACACATACCATCCATACCATACAACCCCTGCATTGACACATACCATCCATACCATACAACCCCTGCATTGACACATACCATCCATACCATACAACCCCTGCATTGACACATACCATCCATACCATACAACCCCTGCATTGACACATACCATCCATACCATATACCCCCTGCATTGACACATACCATCCATACCATATACCCCATGCATTGACATATACCATCCATACCATACACCCCTGCATTGACAAATACCATCCATACAACCCCTGCATTGACACATACCATCCATACCATACACCCCCTGCATTGACACATACCATCCATACCATACACCCCTTTGCATTGACACATACCATCCATACCATACACCGACTGCATTGATATTTACCATCCATACCATACAACCCCTGCATTGACACATACCATCCATACCATACAACCCCTGCATTGACATATACCATCCATACCAGACACCCCTGCATTGACATACACCATCCTTACAACCCCTGCATTGACACAAACCATCCATACCATACACCCCCTGCATTGACACATACCATCCATACCATACAACCCCTGCATTGACATATACCATCCATACCAGACACCCCTGCATTGACATACACCATCCTTACAACCCTTGCATTGACACAAACCATCCATACCATACACCCCCTGCATGGACACATACCATCCGTACCATACACCCCCTGCATTGACACAAATCATCCATAAAGTACTCCCCTGGCAATCACAAAAATACTCCATAACATTTACCACTGCATTCACATATACAGACACACACGGATGCTGCTCCAGTGTCCCCATGAAGCCATATTCACAGACAGACACTACAAATAAATAAAAATCATTCTATTCACAGGCACTGATAATATTCCTGCTAATATCCCTATTATAATAACAGTTACTACTGAATATAAAGGAATTTGTCTCACCAACCTAATTAGCCTTAATATTTATATATATCATTACAATGCCTGCTGTAGCACTTAATATTTTCTATATCCAGGGAATCCCAGAAACACATTTCCTTTCAATGACTATTTCCAATTGGAACCTTTCATACCACATATACTCCATAATTCAAGATTTTCTATTCATGACGGTAATTACAAGCCATAGGCCCGCGTCAGAAGAACGCAGTGATCACATACGTGTCGCCGCACAGTTTAACGTCCGTCGTAGCATAGAATCATGATCAATAGAGACCCACACACGAAGTACATGCGCAGCGAACTGCGCACGCACAACACACGTGACAAACAGACGCAAGTTAGGCAAGAACGTAAAACTGCTAAGGCTAGGGTCAGACTGAGGCAGTGCGAACGCGCGTTCTGGCGCACATAATCACGGCCGCACTAGCAGCAGATGACGGGCAATGACAGCCAATATACGAAGTACGGTCGCACAAAAGTCCGGCCGCGCAACGCAAGTGGAAAATGAACGCATTTTTTCGAGAACGTTAAACCGCTGGTACTGACGTACAGAGTGCGCTGCGGCCGCATAGCAGCGTGTGTGCGTGATTAGGAGATGTCAGACGCTGCTAGTGTGCGGCCAACATAACGTTCAAACAGCCGGATTTCCCTAGACTTCTTTTTACCCCATCGTCATGAAATACGTCCAGAATTGCGCATCGTCTGACCACTTAAGCGTATTCTGTGAAAAAATGCGTGCGCACGCATCGACGTACATTTTGACGGTGGCCGCAGAAAATGCGCTCATCTGTCCCTAGCCTAAGATGGACGCGTAGAGTGCGCCACGTCCGCGTAGTGGCCTGTGTGTGTTATGCTGCGACATCAGACGCAGCGCATTTGCGACGTCCATAACGTTGACGCTCAGAGGTTTTTGGTCTGGCTGACTGTACCTGTATTTTAATTAATTTTGATTCCCATATTTACCTTTTTTGTTCCATCCATTAAAAAAAAACGACCGTGTGGTGTCTACAGTATCTTCCGTCAATACGTCTGTCCGTTATGCACGCACACAGAGTGCGCTCAGACTGCGTTCATCTGACATTAGCCTTAACTGGCAGTGAAGCACCCATAGTCACTTCCACAGAGCCCCGTGGGGTCACAGACACATACAGGGTTATTCAAAAAGAATCGAAATGTCACTGCACGTTCAGTGACTTTTTGTGCTCTTCAATTCGGTGCGATTTGGCAATCCCATTTTGGCGACCCTGCGGTGTATTCAGCAAGCACCACAGGGCCGTCGTAGCGTAGGGGAAAGCCGTCACAAACCCGCCGAACACAACGCAAAACCCAGCGAACGCACACTGAAACACGCAAAAACATCTGGATTAACCCAGCCGAACACGCCGGAGAAACCCAAGCAGCCGCCGATCACAGCGCAGAGCAGCTGCTGGAAAAACCCGACACCGCAGACAAATGGAGTAGAAGAAAAAAAAACAGTACGCTTGAATGTTTGAAAAGTGAAACGCTGTTTGCAAAGAAACTACTGAACGAAAATGTCTGAAATTTACATATAAGATCCAATGAATGATAATAAAAAGGGCTGTTACAGAAAAAAGAAAAAACGATTAAAAAAAAAACGAGTAAAAGATTTCACAAAAAAATCCCGAAAAATGCCTGAAAGATCCTGAAAAATCTATAAATGAGACTTTTTACTGCAGAATATTATAATCAACGGTTTACTAGATATTGAATTAAAATGGGAATATTTTTAACATTGAAGCCTATGGGATTCGCCTGAATAAACCAGTCGAATAAAACCACCGAACAGCAGGGCAATTCGACAACTTTTCACTGCTGGTTTTTGTTTTCTGAATAGACGAAGCATTGCTTCTCTTTGGGGGATTCACTGCCCTCGAACAGGCACCATATGTGCAGGCAATTTGCCAACATTTGGCGAACTGCCTGCTCTCTGAATAGACGAATGGCCAGGAAAGGTAACTGTACGCTGAATTTCACTGTTCGGTTACCTTTCGGCCACAAATCGGACATTTTTGAATAGCCCTGATAATGTAAACCAGCGAGCCACAACATATGTGTAGCACATAATATTATTCTCTCCGTGGATTTTGAGTTTGCATAAATGAACCAATAACTCATTGGAGTCAGCTTTTTCGCCGACATCATTTGAATTAACTGACAACACATGCAAATTCTAGATATTTGCCTGTTTCCTAGGTATCTTAGTATTTCATCTAACAAAGAGATTATTGATTTCTAATAACCTAGCATTCATAAAATACACTGAAAGCTAACCAAGACAAGCCAGGCCAGTGCTAGGATTTTAGTCACGCTAGTCTAGGCCAATGATGGCGTACCTTGGCACCAGTGGTGTAGCGTGGGGGGGCGCTGGGGGGCAGTGGCCCCGGGCGCAGTTTTGTTAGGGGCGCATAATTTCAAAAGAAATTTGCGCCCCTAAAAGTTCCCAAGCAATGCGCAGGCCCGGACTGACCCGTCGGGCCCTCGGGCGCCGCCCAAGGGCAAGCGGGTTGAGGGGGCCCGGATGCCATGCTGCGGTCCTGAACAGTGTGAGTCAGTGTTGAAGGGGAGGCGGCTGCGTGTGTGCGAAGATCACGCGGTCCAGCCAGTCAGGTGGTACTGAGTCTATGTCCCCTTCAACATGGACTCTCGCGCTGTTCAGGACCGGGCACTCCTGCTGCATGGCATCCGGCCCCACCCCCTGCATGGCATCCGGCCCCCACCCCCTGCATGGCATCCGGCCCCATGAGAGCTGGGCAATATCCAGGTGAGCTGGGGCAATATCCATATGAGCTGGGGGCAATATTCATGTGAGCTGGGGGCAATATCCATGAGAGATGGGGCAATATCCATGAGAGAGATGGGGCAATATCCATGAGAGCTGGGGACAATATCCATGAGAGCTGTGGACAATATCCATGAGAGCTGGGGGCAATATCCATGAGAGCGGGGGCAATATCCATGTGAGCGGGGGCAATATCCATGTGAGCGGGGGCAATATCCATGTGAGCTGGGGCAATATCCATGTGAGCGGGGGCAATATCCATGTGAGCTGGGGCAATATCCATGTGAGCTGGGGGCAATATCCATGTGAGCTGGGGGCAATATCCATGTGAGCTGGGGCAATATCCATGAGAGCTGGGGCAATATCCATGAGAGCTGGGGGCAATATCCATGTGAGCTGGGGGCAATATCCATGAGAGCTGGGGCAATATCCATGAGAGCTGGGGGCAATATCCATGAGAGCTGGGGGCAATATCCATGAGAGCTGGGGGCAATATCCATGTGAGCTGGGGCAATATCCATGTGAGCTAGGGCATATCTATGAGAGCTGGGGGCAATATCCAGATGAGCTGGGGCAATATCCATGTGAGGCTTGGGGCAATCTACATGTGAGCTGGGGACATTCTGTGTATATGTATCTGGCGGATACATACATGTGAGCTGGGGGGCATTTTTATATGAGGTCTGTTCTTATTGGAAAGCGTTCACATGACATAAAATAAAAGTATCGGTACTCGGTATCGGTGAGTACTTTTAAAAAATATCGGTACTCGTACTCGGTGTTAAAAAAAGTGGTATCGGTGCAACCCTAGTTTTCATTTGTAGTTTTTTGTTTAATCACCTGCAATAGTGATTCAAAGGCAAGTGTGGTGTTCGTTGATGCTGGAATAAAAAGAACTTTCATTTTCACAACTTCAAGTCTGCGGCTGTTTATACCCTAGAGTACCATGTTGTTAGGAACCAAGTATCCCGAGTGGTTGTTGTATCACAGTTAAGGGGTTCAATGCCCTAATGGTGGAAGGGAATCAGGGCATGCTAACGTGTCCACAGGTTGGGGGGGGCGCCCACAATTCTTGGCTGGCCCCGGGCACTGACAACCCATGCTACGCCACTGCTTGGCACAGCAGATTTTCTGAACTACATGTTCCATGATCCTCAGCCAGCCTTACCTGTGACTAAGCATCATGGGACATGTAGTTCCAAAACGTTGGGGGTTCCAAGGATCACCATCACTGCCCTAGGAAAATATATATTCCACCCCTCTTTTGTCACTCCCAAAAAATAATGTTTCAAGTCCTCTATCTTCTACCCCCAGCCCAAACAGTACTTTCCTTGTAGCATATTACCTCACTCTATACTGTCTCTCTCCTGGTCTTCCTTTCCTCATACAGTATGTCTATTCTCCTCACTCAGCCTGTGTACCTCGTCGCCCCTCATGCCTTTCGTCATTGACTGCTTTCAGCAAAATATACTCCTCCTTGGTGGCCCACAGCTCATTTATGTGCCAATTCCCAGGCTGGAGGGAATAATTGTGAGAAAATGAGAGGTGTGAGGATCCTGAGGACGAGCAACAGCCTGCTCTATGGTGGGTGCCCGCTCAGGTCTCACAAGGTTTTAGCTTGCTTGTGCCATTACAGGGATGAATGCTCCATAAGCAAATCAGCCTGCTCTCACCCAAAAAGGGTGGCCAGCACTGACTGCCAAGGACGTCATCCCTGCACGAGGTGCAGCAACCCCGATGATCGTTTCAGCCTTGTTAGGCCTCGTCAGGAGGGTGTAGCTAACACCCCTCTAGGCACATCAAGCAAGGGGTCCACATCTGGATGAACCAGTAAACTTATAGTGAGAGAAAACGTTCCTTCCACTCGACGCCCGCCTGCTTCCCCCCCCCCCCGCATCCTAGCACATCGACGGGGAGGATCTCTAGGTGGACGCATGCTACACGCGCACAAGCATGTGACCGGCCCCGTCGCAGCATCACATGGCTGCGAAGGGCGCCGGTATGTGCGTGCGCATGGGCGCACTAAGTGCGCTCGTGTGCACCCGGCCTAAATGAGAGAATTTTTCTGTTTTAGAATTTTCACTTTTCCAGTAGGGATGGGCTGCCGGTTCGAATCTGTTCTAAGTTCGCATCGAACATCGGCTGTTCGCGAGCTTCGAACTTTTCAGGCCGTTTGCAAAAAATTCGAAAAAAAAAATTGAATTTTTTTAAAAAATGCTTGAAAAATCCTACAAAATCTAAAAATAAAGAGACTCTTTACTGCAGAATATTATAATCAACGGTTTATTAGATATTGAATTAAAATGGGAATATTTTTAACATTGAAGCCTATGGGATAAAACAATCTTGTTGCTAAAACATCAAGCAGACAAGGCCCTCTAATCAGGCACTGTAGAGGGCAGCCCGCCGGGGCCTCCCAAGGATCCCTTGAGGAGCATGCGGCCGCCGGATGACAGAGCTGCAACTGTGCGGGCTGGCCGGCCGGGTGCATGTGGCAGAGAGGCGGCGCAGGGAGGGAGCCACTGCACCTGCGGCCACGGCAGACCCCCGCCCCCCCCACAACCAGGATCCAGTGAGTGAGAACGAGCAACAGCACTAGTGGCCTGCTCTATGGTGGGTGCCCGCTCGGGTCCCAAAAGGTTTTAGCTTACTTGTGCCATTACAGGGATGAATGCTCCATATGCAAATCAGTCTGCAATCACCCAATGAGGGGGGCCAGTACTGACTTTTGTGAGACCTGAGTGGGCCCTACCATAGAGCAGGCCACTAGTGCTGTTGCTCGTCCTCAGGATCCATTCCTCACACCCCCCTTTCCCTCACTGGAGGGAATAATATTTGAGCGAAACCTGTGCCTCGGGTTTTTTTTTCCACATCAGTTTTGCTTTTGTTTCTTTTTTAAATTTTAATTCTTGGGCCAATTGTGCCAAAAGGGACAAAGAAAAGGTCAAGGGTCATTGCTTGTCAAGAGCACACAGAAATCTAGAGGGCACCTTTGCCTTTAAAATATATATAATGTTATTGCTCTGGTAAAGTGTCAAACACTAATTCCAAGGAAAGCAAAACCATAACCTTGTAAAGAGAGTAAAGGTATCCGGAAATGGGCTTGACAAAGGCCTGTGACCTGGCTGAAATATTGCCACAGTTTACACTGTAATAAACTGAACTGCTTTAGGAGCACCATATTCCTTTATTGTCTTTACATGGTTTGTTAACCCCTTAATGACGGGCGGGTGTTGCCCATTAATGCCATAAAGGCGTACTAGCACACCTTGTTGCCAGGTGCTGCCGCCGGTGTTCTGGCACATGTGGGAACCTCTCATATGTGGGGACCGGCGCACTTCCGGTGACGTTTCAGCCGCTCACATCAAGGAACCACCAGCAATGCGCATGCGTACCGCCGATTGGATACCCCAGCTCTCATGCAGGCACACGCAGGCTGCTTGCAGAGCACAGCTGTATGAGGTCCTGCAAGGGCGATACAGTGTTTGTCCTGCCATCTGCTGATATTTTCAGCAAATAACAGGAAGCAGTCCCTGTGAAGTTCTTATTTATGCGCATTGCTGGTGGTTCCTTGATGTGAGCGGCTGAAACGTCACCGGAAGTGTTCCGGTCCCTACATATGAGAGGTTCCCACATATGCCAGAACACTGGCCTCTGATTTGGCCTGCTCACACAGCAGACGCACAACATGTGTCATTGGCTGTAGGGGGGCAGCCTGAGTTCAGGCCGTCTCTCTGCAGCCTATGGCGCACAGCATGAGCCGGCTGTGGGGAGGGGCCAAGGCGGCCCATTGAAGTCAGCGGGGCATACCAGTCTTCAAGGCTCACCCGCCTGCATCTTCAAGGCCCACACGCAGCGCTGACAGCATGGTACGTTGCGCAGCAGGAAAGGGTTAAAAGAACATATGGATGGGGAGTATGCTCCTGGCCAGAAAAACTCACCTCCGGGATTAAACTAAGCAAATAGGTGCAAGCCTTCCATTGCATAATTACTGCACTGATTAATATGTTTCAGCTGACAAGATATGAGGTCAACTGACTCCCTGACTATACTAAGGCTGGGGTCAGACTAACGCATTTTTAACGTTAGTAATATTTTGTAATATTAAAAAAAAAAAAAAATTAGCATCATTTCACCAGTGGATTACACATGTTGGTTTGGGGCATGTGTTTGCCCTCTTTACCCCTCAATTTGAGATAATTTTGATGCATTCATTTAATGACTATGTATAGCAGCCGCTCAGTAGTAAGCTGGCCCCTATTGTAGGGAATGAGACCAACTATGTTTCCATCACGTGATGTGGATAATAGATTGGAGCATAACAGTTGGTTACTATGGTGATGAGGTTCCCCAATAGAGAGGTGTGTTCAAGGTACCATTACGAACGTGGATTCCTGAATGGGTGGAGTAACACAGCTGATCCGGCGTTTGCCATCAAGGTCCCAGTATATATAAGTAGCTAAGGATCGGAGGGTTAGAGGTCTTTTACCAGGGATCCTACCAGATCTGTCCTGGGGAATCATTACAAATATGCGGTGTACGCCGCAGCAAACGTTAATGCTCATGCAAGTGAGCGTTAACGTTTGCCTTAAGATCGTAATTTTTCCCACTCGTTGTTGCTCAAACATTTCCCATGGCTTCAAATCGCGTTTAAACGTGAGCAAAAGTGGTAAAAAAAGCTCAGCACACAGCGGTGAAATGGCTCGAAAAACTTTTTTTGGTTCAAAACGCTTTTTTTTAAAAAATTAGTTTTTTGTTTCCTGTCCCCAGGACAGTACCCGGACCCCCATACACCTTTTATGACCAATATCTTGCATATATGCACTCTGGAGGGGATCTTATTTTTCGAACTTTTGAGCCCCATTGACTTGCATTGAGTTCGAACTTTTTCAAATGTTCGAGTTCGAACCGAACACGGGGGGGTGTTCAGCCCATCCCTATTCTCCAGTCATTCTCCTGATTTTCACCTTTTAGTGAATAGACCTGAGAGTATGTTTACTTAGTGGTGTAGTTTACACAGGAGGGCTTAGGTGGTCAAATAAAGTAACTAGTGGGATGAGTTAGGTGTGGGGTGTGTGGTGTGTGGTGTGTGGTGTGTGGTGTGTGTGGTGTGTGTGTGTGTGTGTGGTGTGTGTGTGTGTGTGGTATTTAACCCCTTCGAGGCTTATCACTTTTAGGATGGCGAATGGCAGGCAGGTGCTGATGCCTACTTATCCTCCTCATTAACTAAACACATTGGGCCATATTACATAGTTGGTGCTAACTTAACCAGAGCTGTTGTAAACTTCCCAGAGCCATTATAGCCTATGGAGGTTTTCAGTTTACAACAGCTCTGGTTAAGTTAGCACCAACTATGTAATATGGCCCAATGGGTGGAGGAGAATAGGTCACTCCTATGTTATTGGCTCATAAAGGTAAGAATACGTCATGCAGAAATTGCAGGGTGAATAATAGTAATAATAGTGTTTAACATTCTGTTGTTGCTTTTTTTTTTAAAACCTGGTGCTGCTACTATTTCTAAAGCTGCAAATACTGGACAATTTAAACCCTATCCTAGCGGTAAGCAGCTCCTATCATCTTCTGCATGTAACACCCCATTGCAAGGTCCTGAGAGGCACTGTGGATATCGCTGACTCCCTTTAATTGATTTTGGGACAGTGACAATAGCAAATGGCTAATAAATCTCCATGCCATATTTTCAGAATGCATCTGAGGATTGTATGTTTAGGCAATCTAAGCTATTGAAGAGCTCTTTTTCTATTTATGATTATGCTTACACTGCTGCAAACCTTTCTGTATTGATCCCCATCCATAATATCTGTCAGAGAATGTTACTGATGCTTCAGAATTTATGTAATATAAGAAAATGTCAACATAAATCTAGATTCACTAAAGTCCATTTAAAGGGACAATCTGCACTGAGAAAACTCACTGGTATTTGAGTTGTCACTGTGCCCTAAGTGCTTTTGCACAGAGGGCTGCTTATAGGGCTTGGGCTTAGTCCCACCCAGAACCTGAGTACTGAGCTCAGGTTCCAGGCTATTGTGACCTATGGGAACCAGCTTCATGGAATGGCTCTGAATGTTCATTGGATTGGCTGAATCCCGCGGTCACATGACATGCTGCAGCTATCAGCAAACAGCAGCATGTCACATCTGGACTAGCACCAAGGCAACCAATGCTGGATTTAAGGGTGAGTTTAAACAAAAAGTGTTAAAACAGGAAGGGGGTGTGAATGGGGTTCGTGAAGGGTTAATGTTTAACCCCTCCATTCCCACCCACTCCCATTTTAATCTTCTCGCTGCTCCAGGGCGGCTGAACACGGCTGGAGGAAGTATCGCACTCCAGCTGACTTCCTCCATTACAAATTCATGCTCTGCACCTACAGTCTTGCTTTATCTCTCGCTAAACAGTCTTATTTCTCGTCCCTTATCTCTACCTTTTTTCATAATGTCTGGTTCATACAATCAATCTGTTAATGCGCACCACGTCCACCCAACCTTCCACGGACCTCACCGCTGTCTGCTTTGCTGACTACTTCACCGATAAGATTACAAAACTAAGACTAGAAATCTCTTCATTGCCCCCTCCACTAGCCACTCAACCTCATTCACTCCGTCACTCCCTGCCCCCTGTTCTATGGCTTCCTTTTCTCTGGTCTCTGAGTAGGATGTCTCGGCACTTCTCATGTCCTCCTGCCCAACCACCTGTCCGCTTGACCCCATCCCCTCGCAGCTTACTCAGTTTGTCTTACCAGTTGTTGTCCCCACTCTGACTCACATTTTTAACCTCTCCCTCTCCTCTGGAGTCTTCCCCTCTGCATTCAAATGTGCTCTGATCACCCTCATTCTAAAGAAGCCATCTTTTGTTCCCACGTCCCTCTCAAACTACCGTCCCATCTCTCTGCTGCCCTTTGCCTCCAAAATCTTAGAACGCCTTGTCTATAACCAGCTCACCAGTTATATCACTGCTCTCTACTTGATCCGCACCAGTTCGACTTTTGCTCCCAGCACTCCACTGAAACTGCTCTGACCAAGGTGACTAATGAATGAATTGCTGCCAAAACCAAAGGTCATTTCTCCCTCCTTATTCTTCTCAATTTTTCCAATGCATTTGCCACTGTTGACCACCCTCTCATGCTCCTCTCGCTGTGTCAACTTGGCCTCAATGACTCCACTTTCTCCTGGTTCTCTTCCTACCTCTCTCTTCGCTCCTTCAGTGTCTCTTTCGCTGGTGCCTCTCCCCTCCCCAACTCCTCTCTCAGTTGAGGTACCTCAAGGCTTTGTTCTGGGTCCCCTACTCTTCTTGATCTATACCGCCTCTCTTGGCAACCTCATCTCTTCCTATGAACTTCAATATCCTCTTTATGCTGATGACACCGAAATCTACCTTTCTGCCCCCGATCTCTCTCCTTCCGTGCTGGACCGTGTTACTGCCTGCCTGTCCACTGTCTCCGACTGGATGACTTCCCATTTCCTAAAGCTTAACCTCTCTAAAACTGAACTTCTCATTTTCCCTCTCTCTAAAACTAACATTCCTGCACCCATTACCCTTCTGGTGAATAGTGCCACCAGTGGCGTAGCGTAGGTTGTCACCGCCCGGGGCCAGCCAAGAATTGTGCGCCCCCCCCAACCTGTGGACACGTTAGCATGCCCCGATTCCCTTCCACCATTAGGGCATTGAACCCCTTAACTGTGATACAATGTAATGTGCAGAGTAGGGATAGACCGATATAATTTTTTCAGGGCCGATACAGATTATCGGCAGCTTTTCTGGCCGATAGCCGATATTTGGTGCCGATATTCTGTAAATTTAAAATTCTGAAAAAAACCAGAACAAATCTAACTATGCCATGAACTCAATGGCCTAAACAACAATCCACCGGTTTTCCACCAGTGCAAAATAACATTTAACGCCAGGGGCAAACCCTTTACGCCGAATGCCATATTACATAATCAGCGCAACAAACGCACGTAATCGTCTACCGCGGGTGAACCTGCGAACCCTGCGTGAGCTTACTGTACGTCGCGTGATCTATACTTAACATTGTGTGCACAAATGCATTTGCGCACTGGTACGCGGATGGTATTACAATCTATGCACAGTTTGGAACGCACAGCGTTTGCTCGTATAATTTTAGCAACTCCTAAAAGCTGGTGGTAACGGCAAATCTGAACGTCCTGGCCGAAACCAAATACACCAGCCAAGAAAAAAAAAATGCAGCAAAGTATAGTTACACATTCTACACATACCCAAACCAATAAAATGGAGAAGTTGTGCATGCATGTATTATTGCTGCAGCATATATGCTCAGATTGTCTTGTGGTTGTGGTTCTTAATTCTGATTGGCTGAATTGCGTGAAAAAAAATGACAGTAAGCACACTGATTTCTGCGCTCAACGGTACTGTGCGAGCATTTGGGCGCATCCGCCCCCTGAGGACTGGCGTCATCGTGCATAGTCCTAGAGTTAACCCCTAACTGCCACCAACGGTGGAGATAGGGAGTTCCAATGAACTCCCTATCTCCCGATCCGTGGCAGCTAGGGGTTAAAGTTTGGTATGGTTGGATCGGCCAGAGCATGGCCGTTCCAACGATACCAAACTCGAATGTGAAAAAAGTTTTTTAAAAAAAATAAAAATTAAAATTAAAAATAAAAATATATTTAAAAAGAAAATTATAAAAAAAAAAATAAACATTTTTTTTTCTTTTTTTTGGTTCGTTAGTGTAGCAATATTGTTCCCATTTCAATTATAATGTGAACAATGATGCTGCACTAACGATTTTTGTATGCGGTGCGTTTGTTAAAAATCGCGTAATTTTCCCCAAAAAAAATGTAACGAGACCCCATCTCTAATTTTTTTAACAAGCGCACCCATACAAAATATAACCGCAATTGCTCGCATGTTAAAATGTGAAAAAAAACACTTTACACGTTGTAAATTATTGAAAATACATATTTTATTGCATTTTTTGTTATAATATACAGACATGACATAACGTATACATATAATAATGACATATTATGAATCTACCGAGTCTGACGGAAAGAACGATATATAATATGTCTGGGTAATATACTAAAATAAGCCTTCAAAACACGTTTAAACATGATGAGCAAAACCGGTAAAAATGACCTCAGCACAGAGGTGTGAAAAGCCTCAGCAGCGAAAGGGTTAATAAGAATTTTTATTTTATTTAATCTTTTATTTTTTTACAATCAGACCGTGTCTTTCGCTTTCTTAAAGATCCCGCATAGGATCCTGTATGTAAGGGGTTCAGCAACCTTGGCCCTCCAAGGGTTATATTACAAAGTTAGATTACAGCTCTGGTTAAGCAGTCACTTTCAGGGTTATCCAAAGAGATTCGAAAAGTCACCGCACGTTCGGTGACTTTTCGTTCTCTTCAATTCGGTTCCTTTTGCCGATTGCATTTCGGTGACCCTGCGGTGTATTCAGCAAACAGCACAGGGCCCCCGAATTGCAGGGAAAAGCTGCCGCAAACCTGACGAAAACTAACCGAATGCACGCTGAAAACAAGCAAAAACATCTGGATTAACCTTCGAGGAAGCCGAACAGGAGCCGAACAGGAGCCGAATCACACAGAGCCGAAGCAGCTGTGACGTAGAGGAGGCAGTGAATAAATTAGAAAAACCATTTGTATGAATCTGGGAAAATGAAAAGCTGTTTGCAAAGAAACTACTAAGCGAAAATGTCTGAAATTTTCACAGGAGGTCCAGGGAATGATAATAAAGAGGGCTGTTACAAAAAAAATTAGCAAACTGAAAAAAAAAACCAAAAAAAAAACGGACTTTTAAATTTTTTTTAAAAAATTCAGAAAAATGCTTAAAGTATCCTAAAAAATCTATAAATAAAGAGACTTTTTGCTGCAGAATTTTATAATGAACGGTTTATTAGATATTGAATTAAAACAGGAATATTTTTAACATTGAAGTCTATGGGATTCTCCTGAATAAATTTGCCGAATGAAACCACCGAATGGCAGGGCATTAGGGGAACCTTTCACTGCTGGTTTGTGTTCTCTGAATAGCCGAAGCAATGCTTTTTCATGGGGATTTCACTGCCCTCGAACAGGGACCGAACAGTCACCGTATGTGCAGGCAATTCGACAGGATTTGGCGAATTGCCTGCTCTCTGGATAGCCGAATGGCCAGGAAAGGTAACCGAACGCTGATTTTCAGCGTTCGGTTACCTTTCTCAAGCAATTCGAATCTCTTTGGATAACCCTGTTTGTAATATTGCCCCACGTTTTGTAATTACATCTGCTATGATGCTCATCTTCTCATTAGGTTCTTGGAGCCTCATGGGAAATCCAGTTCCAAAACATCTGGAGGTCCTAGGTTGCTGGACCCTGCTGTAGGAAATAGACCCTGCATCTCCTGTATAGGGAATTCCCTGCCAGATGGGATGGAAGCCCCATTTCTGTTGCCATCATGCTCATGCGCAATACGGTCAGTGAGCAGGGGTCATTCTGCAGTGAGGGCTTACAGCCTGATGTCGGAGAAGCCCCCAGATTCGCACAGTTCTGTGGGATCTTGCGGGTCGCAGCTGCAGTGAGCAAACTTGTCCAAATATCGGCAAATAAAATGCCGATACCGATATCAGTAATTTTCTGAATATCGGCACCGATAATCGGCTAAACCGATATATCTGTCTATCCCTAGTGCAGAGTGTATGAGCATATCACAGAGCTCCACAGCAATAAAACCCACAGTAATGTGCAGCTCACACATGGATATATATTGCCCCCAGCAGCTCAAACATGAATATATTTGCCCCTAGTTGCTCAAACATGACTATATTTGCCCCCAGTATCTCAAACATGAATATATTTGCCCCCAGTAGCTCAAACATGAATATATTTGCCCCAAACATGAATATATTTGCCCCCAGTAGCTCAAACATGAATATATTTGCCCCCAGTAGCTCAAACATGAATATATTTGCCCCAGTAGCTCAAACATGAATATATTCGCCCCAGCAGCTCAAACATGAATATATTTGCCCCAGTAGCTCAAACATGAATATATTTGCCCCCAGTAGCTCAAACATGAATATATTTGCCCCAGTAGCTCAAACATGAATATATTTGCCCCAGTACCTCAAACATGAATATATTTGCCCCAGTAGCTCAAACATGAATATATTTGCCCCAGTAGCTCAAACATGAATATATTTGCCCCAGCAGCTCAAACATGAATATATTTGCCCCAGCAGCTCAAACATGAATATATTTGCCCCAGTACCTCAAACATGAATATATTTGCCCCAGCAGCTCAAACATGAATATATTTGCCCCAGTAGCTCAAACATGAATATATTTGCCCCAGCAGCTCAAACATGAATATATTTGCCCCAGTACCTCAAACATGAATATATTTGCCCCAGCAGCTCAAACATGAATATATTTGCTCCCAGTAGCTCACACATGAATATATTTGCCCCCAGTAGCTCACACATGAATATATTTGCCCCCAGTAGCTCAAACATGGATATATATTTGCTTCCAGTGGCTCAAACATGGATATATATTGCCCCCAGTAGCTCAAACATGAATATATTTGCCCCGTAGCTCAAACATGAATATATTTGTGCCCAGTAGCTCAAACATGAATATATTTGCCCCAGCAGCTCAAACATGAATATATTTGCCCCAGTACCTCAAACATGAATATATTTGCCCACAGCACCTCAAACATGGATATATATTGCCCCCCCTGCTCACTGGCTCTGAGGGCCCGCAGGTCGGTAGGGGGGCGGTTTGGGGCATCATAGTGGGCACCCGCTGGTTTCCCTGTGATGGTCATCAGTGACAGTGCTCTTAACAGGCAGCCAGCGGCGCACTCTGTAAATGCCGCGGTGGCGCCTGCAGCCCAGTCTAAGCACGATGCACTGGTGCCGCCCCTCACGTGACACGTCACGTGAGAGGGCGGCGCAGGCGCCACTGCGGCGTTTCCAGAGTGCGCCGCTGGCTGCCTGTGTGCACTGCTGACCATCACAGGGCAGGGAAACTGGCAGGGGCCCACTATGGCGCCCCCAAAAAAAACTGCGCCCGGGGCCACCGCCCCCCAGCCCCCCACACGCTACGCCACTGAGTGCCACTATTACTTCCACCTCACAGGCCCGGTGCCTCGGGGTCCTCCTAGACTCTGACCTCTGGTTCACTCCTCAAATTTGGTCGCTAATCAAATCTTGCTACTTCCACCTAAAAGAACATTGCACGCGTACGTTCCGCTCTTAAATAGGACTCTGCTAAAATGCTCATCCAAGCTCTTAGTATCTCCCGCCTTGACTACTGTATCTGCCTTCTCTCTGGCCTTAAGAGAGCACAGATTCTCCCTCTGCAATCTTGTATGAATGCCTGTGCTAGGCTCATCCACCTCACATCCTGCACCTGCCCCTTTGTCAATCTCTACACTGGCTCAGTTTCCTTTAGAATCCAATTCAAAATACTGGTCGTCACATACAAAGCTCTCCATAACCGCATCCCTACCGACATCTTCTCCTTTATTAACAGGTACATCCCATCCCGACCACTTCGCTCTGCCAATGATCTGATGCTATCAACTTCACGTACCCCCCCCAACTCGCACCTTCAAGACTTCTCCCGAGCTGCCCTCTTTCTTTGGACCTCCCTCCCCTACAACTTCAAACTCTCCCCGTCTTTCCAGTCCTTCAAGAAGTCTCTGAAAACAGATTACTTTAGAGAAGCCTATTATCTCACTCCCTAATCCCCCTCTGTTCATTTCCTACTGCATCTTCCCACACAGCCCACATGCACTCCGCTATTTCATAGTCTCTATTAACCCTCACCTTGTGTGTCACCCTTATCCTTTTAGATTGTAAGCTCTTGACCAGGGTCCTTTTTCCTACTTTACTGTGTTGAACCTGTATGTATATTTGCTATTCTGCCTCCCATTGTACAGCGCTACGGAACTAGTTGGCACTTCATACAATCTTATAACTGTAACTGAAGTGTCGAGGGTTGCAGGATCATTCATTGATCCTCAATGCTCTGTGCGTTCAGGGGTGCTTCTTAAAGATCAAACCAAAGTAGCATTGTGATTAAACCTCACTCGTAAATGCTGAGTAGTCTTCAGATAGAATACAGGTATACCTTGTTTTATTGCCCTTTATTTTATTGCGCTTTGCAGATATTGCTCTTTTTATATATTGAAGATTTGCGGCAACCCTGTGCCGGCCATGTCTATCTGCACCATTTTTACAACAACATGCTTACTATAGGCTTTATCTACTAAGTACCAGAGTATTGCAGAATTGCAAATAGTGCGACACACACTGGCATTTCTCAAAACTAAAATCCAAACAGTAAAGGGAGACTCTTCACTATCAGGGTTATCCAAAGAGATCCGAATTGCTTGAGAAAGGTAACCGAACGCTGAAAATCAGCGTTCGGTTACCTTTCCTGGCCATTCGGCTATCCAGAGAGCAGGCAATTCGCCAAATACTGGCGAATTGCCTGCACATACGGTGCCTGTTCGGTGCCTGTTCGAGGGCAGTGAAATCCCCATGAAAAAGCACTGCTTCGGCTATTCAGAGAACACAAACCAGCAGTGAAAGGTTCCCGAAATGCTCTGCCATTCGGTGGTTTAATTCGGCAAATTTATTCAGGAGAATCCCAAACAGGGTTATCCAAAGAGATTCGAATTGCTTGAGAAAGGTAACCGAACGCTGAAAATCAGCGTTCGGTTACCTTTCCTGGCCATTCGGCTATCCAGAGAGCAGGCAATACGCCAAATCCTGTCGAATTGCCTGCACATACGGTGCCTGTTCGGTGCCTGTTCGAGGGCAGTGAAATCCCCATGAAAAAGCAATGCTTCGTCTATTCAGAGAACACAAACCAGCAGTGAAAGGTTCCCCTAATGCCCTGCCATTCGGTGGTTTAATTCGGCAAATTTATTCAGGAGAATCCCATAGGCTTCAATGTTAAAAATATTCCCGTTTTAATTCAATATCTAATAAACCATTCATTATAAAATTCTGCAGCAAAAAGTCTCTTTATTTATAGATTTTTTAGGATACTTTAAGCATTTTTCTGAATTTTTAAAAAAAAAATTAAAAGTCCGATTTTTTTTTTTTTTTTTTTCAGTTTGCTTATTTTTTTTGTAACAGCCCTCTTTATGATCATTCCCTGGATCTCCTGTGAAAATTTCAGACATTTTCGCTCAGTAGTTTCTTTGCAAACAGCGTTTCATTTTCCCAGATTCATACAAATGGTTTTTCTAATTTATTCACTGCCTCCTCTACGTCACAGTCACAGCTGCTTCGGCTCTGTGTGATTCGGCTCCTTTTCGGCTCCTGTTCGGCTTCTTCGAAGGTTAATCCAGATGTTTTTGCTTGTTTTCAGTGTGCATTCGGTTAGTTTTCGTCAGGTGTTCGGCAGCTTTTCCCTGCAATTCGGGGACCCTGTGGTGTTTGCTGAATACACCGCAGGGTCACCGAAATGCAATCGGCAAAAGGAACCGAATTGAAGAGAACGAAAAGTCACCGAACGTGCGGTGACTTTTCGAATCTCTTTGGATAACCCTGATAGACTTCAATGTTAAAAATATTCCCGTTTTAATTCAATATCTAATAAACCGTTCATTCTAAAATTCTGCAGCAAAAAGTCTCTTTATTTATAGATTTTTTAGGATACTTTAAGCATTTTTCTGATTTTTTTTTTTTTTTATTAAAAGTCCGATTTTTTTTGATTTTTTTTTCAGTTTACTTATTTTTTTGTAACAGCCCTTTCTATTATCATTCCCTGGACCTCCTGTGAAAATTTCAGACATTTTCGCTCAGTAGTTTCTTTGCAAACAGCGTTTCTTTTTCCCAGATTCATACAAATGGTTTTTCTAATTTATTCACTGCCTCCTCTACGTCACAGCTGCTTCGGCTCATGTTCGGCTCCTGTTCGGCTCCTGTTCCTCTTTTTCAAAGGTTAATCCAGATGTTTTTGCTTGTTTTCAGCGTGCATTCGGTTAGTTTTCGGTGGGTTTACGGCAGCTTTTCCCTGCAATTCGGGGACCCTGTGGTGTTTGCTGAATACACCGCAGGGTCACCGAAATGCAATCGGCAAAAGGAACCGAATTGAAGAGAATGAAAAGTCACCGAACGTGCGGTGACTTTTCGAATCTCTTTGGATAACCCTGTATGTATATACTTCTATGACAGCATTTTTTTTTTTTAAGCAATACAGTATTTTTTATAATCAGGGTTATCCAAAGAGATCCGAATTGCTTGAGAAAGGTAACCGAACGCTGAAAATCAGCGTTCGGTTACCTTTCCTGGCCATTCGGCTATCCAGAGAGCAAGCAATTCGCCAAATACTGGCGAATTGCCTGCACATACGGTGCCTGTTCGGTGCCTGTTCGAGGGCAGTGAAATCCCCATAGAGAAGCACTGCTTCGGCTATTCAGAGAACACAAACCAGCAGTGAAAGGTTCCCCTAATGCCCTGCCATTCGGTGGTTTAATTCGGCAAATTTATTCAGGAGAATCCCATAGGCTTCAATGTTAAAAATATTCCCGTTTTAATTCAATATCTAATAAACCGTTCATTATAAAATTCTGCAGCAAAGAGTCTCCTTATTTATAGATTTTTTAGGATATTTTAAGAATTTTTCTGATTTTTTTTTTTTTTTTTTAAAAGTCCGATTTTTTTTTTATTTTTTTTTCAGTTTACTTATTTTTTTGTAACAGCCCTCTTTATTATCATTCCCTGGACCTCCTGTGAAAATTTCAGACATTTTCGCTCAGTAGTTTCTTTGTAAACAGCGTTTCTTTTTCCCAGATTCATACAAATGGTTTTTCTAATTTATTCACTGCCTCCTCTATGTCACAGCTGCTTCGGCTCTGTGTGATTCGGCTCCTGTTCGGCTCCTATTCGGCTCCTATTCGGCTTTTTCGAAGGTTAATCCAGATGTTTTTGCTTGTTTTCAGCGTGCATTCGGTTAGTTTTCGTCAGGTTTGCGGCAGCTTTTCCCTGCAATTCGGGGACCCTGTGCTGTTTGCTGAATACACCGCAGGGTCACCGAAATGCAATCGGCAAAAGGAACCGAATTGAAGAGAACGAAAAGTCACCGAACGTGCGGTGATTTTTCGAATCTCTTTGGATAACCCTGTAAGGTATGTACATTGTTTGAGGCATAAGGTTATTGCCCAATAAATAAATCACAGTATAGTGTAATCGTAACTTTTATATGCACTGGAAGAGTGTGACTCTTTATTTTTACAGTTGCTTTATTTCGGTGCTCTGGAAACAAACCCACAATATCTTCAATGAATGACAAGCTTGATATTGCAAGTCTTGAATGCACTTTTGAGGTCATGGGACGAGGAGTTCAAGTGGCATTTTTTTACTCTTTCAATAACTCTCACAGTGGTGTGCCAAGTCTCTACAGGTGCTTAACCCTTTCGCTGCGGAGGCTTTTCCCGCCTCTGTGCTGAGGTCATTTTTACCGGTTTTGCTCATCATGTTTAACCCTTTCGCTGCTGAGGCTTTTCCCGCCCCTATGCTGAGGTCATTTTTACCTGTTTTGCGCATCATGTTTAAACGTGTTTTGAAGGCTTATTTTAGTATATGACCCAGACATATTATATATCGTTCTTTCCGTCAGACTCGGTAGATTCAGAATATGTCATTATTATATGTATACGTTATGTCATGTCTGTATATTATAACAAAAAATGCAATAAAATATGTATTTTCAATAATTTACAATGTGTAAAGTGTTTTTTTCCACATTTTAACATGCGAGCAATTGCGGTTATATTTTGTATGGGGTGCGCTTGTTAAAATAATTAGAGATGGGGTCTCGTTACATTTTTTTTTGGGGAAAATGACACTATTTTTAACAAACGCACCGCATACAAAAATCGTTAGTGCAGCATCATTGTTCACATTATAATTGAAATGGGAACAATATTGCTGCATTAACGAACCAAAGAAATTTTTTATTTTTTTTTAAAAATATTTTTAATTTTTTTTAAAAAACATTTTTCATAGTCATGTTTGGTATTGTTGGAACGGCCATGCTCTGGCCGACCCAACAGTACCAAACATTAGCCCCTAGCTGCCACGGATCGGGAGATAGGGGATTCCATTGGTGGCAGTTAGGGGTTAACTCCAGGACTGATGTCATGACTCCAGTCCTCAGGGGGCATTCCCGGAAGCTTAGCCGACATCCAAGATGTCGGCCAGCTCCGGGAAAGTATCACGAACCAGCGGTTTTCGGTGCCTGGATTAACCCCTTGCACCCCGACGATCGGGAGGGAGAGAGGTCCGAAGGACCTCCCCCCTCCCTTTCAGGCGCCTCCTCCGCACACGCGGGGGGGGGGGTGCCTGAATTAGATGTCATCGCGGCGGCACGATGACATCTAATTAGGCCGGCGGCAGTTCCGGGTGCTGGGCGCACAGCGATCGGCCGGAACCCGGAACCCTCCGCAAGGAACGCTACCTGCGGGTGGATGCGCTCAGCGGCGAAGGGGTTAGGCTGGGGTCAGACCAGCGCACTTTTAACGTGCGTTCTGGCGCACATAATTACGGCCGCACTAGCAGCAGATGACGGGCAATGACGGCCAATATACGATGTACGGCCGCACAAAAGTCCGGCCGTGCAACGCAAGTGGAATTTGAACGCATTTTTCTGAGAACGCTGAACCGCTAGTACTGACGTACAGAGTGCGCTGCGTCCGCATAGCGGCGTGTGTGCGTGATTAGGAGATGTCAGACGCTGCTAATGTCCAGCCTACATAACGTCCAGACGCAAAAAGAGTTTTATTGACGATCCGAAAAAAATCACGCCCAAAAATGCGCGTCGTCTGACCGTTTTCGCGCACTCTGTGAAAAAATACGTCAATTCGTTCGGACGCACTTTTTTACGTTCGCGGGGAAAAATGCTTTCGTCTGACCCTAGCCTTAAAGGGCCACTACCACCAAAAAATGAAATTACCTTAGTTCGTCTATTTCACGTTGCTGATATCTTACATGTGGTCTGTTTTTATTTTGTTTGTTTATATGTGTCACTGGGTGCATCATCCATTGTGTGATCTTTTGTGTTGTAAACTGCCCCCAACCCCACAGTTTCTTTACATCACTTGCTCCTCACTCAATGGCGATGGCCATAGAATGGAGTGAATAGTTTGATCACAGACTCAAATCATTGTATTGTGTGGGACATATTGAAAGGACATCACCGGGGCGTACATTTGAAATCTTTTAGGCTAGGGTCAGACGAACGCATTTTCGCGTTGTCTGTGAAAAAGTGCGTTCGAACGAATGGACGCATTTTTTCACGGAATACGCAATAGCGGTCATACGATGCGCATTTGCGTTCGTGATTTTGTACGGATCATCAATAAAACACTTTTTGCATCTGGACGTTATGTTGGCCGGACATTAGCAGTGTCTGACATCTCAAAATCACGCACACACGCAGTGCACTCTGTACGACCGTACTAGCGGTTTGATGTTCGACAAAATGCGTTCGTTTGCCACTTGCGTTGCGCGGCCGGACTTTCGTGCGACCGTACTTCGTATATTGGCCGTCATTGCCCGGCATTTGCTGCTAGTGCGGCCGTAATTAAGTGCGCCAGAACGCACGTTTAAAGTGCGCTAGTCTGACCCTAGCCTTAAACTCCCTGTCTTATCTCATTCAGCTGCCATCTCTTATCTCAGGTAGCCTAGAGAACAGTAGACTTCCTGAAGCTTTATCTAAACATGTCCTCCACCACCCAACTGTTAATTCACAGCAGTAAAGTAAAACTTTTGCACAGATTCTGGTAAATGTTGCAACATCAGAAAAATCCACAAAATGGAAACAGGAGATGAAAAAAGCTAACTTTATTATTCCTTTTTGCATGCAATTACTTCAAACAAAGAAAAAAACCAGCAGCATGTGTTTTTATAATGCGGATTTATTTGTAAGGCGCAGGTGATCTAAGTGGTAGTGTCCCTTTAAGAGATCCTTTGCCTCGAGGTTCAGCCTCAGCATATAAAAGTTTGGGAGGTTGCAGTGAGTTCAAGAGCTGCTGTCTTTTCATTCAGATCATTTAATTTCCTGCCTTCATTCTGAGAAAAGGAAGGAGAGTGGAATCTCCAAGAAACAAACATAAGAAATCGTCCGAGTTCTATTATTAGCACGCTCTGTATCGAAATTATAATCCATTACACGATACCCAGAAACCTCTCATTTGGCTAATTAGTTATAGTATGTCTCATGTGAACAGATATAATCAGAAAGCACGCGGCACAAATATCATACGGACTACCCATCTGAAGTACAACATATATGGCTGGATTTATACAGGGTTATTCAGAGAGAGGTGAAAAGCAGGAGAATGACTGAAGAATGGAAAATTCTAGGCCAAAAATCACCGATTTGGAAAGTGAGATAAATGGGAGAATTTTTCTGGTTCGGCTATTTTGACCTAGAATTTTTTTCATTTTCCAGTCATTCTCCTGATTTTCACCTCTTTGAATAACCCTGATAGTTTTTTGGGGTGCTCCATATCCTTTCCTCTAGTAATGAAAACACAAATTGTGAAACGCAACTGAAAACATCCCTGTGTGAGACGTTTTACAGTGTCTCAGAAAAGTGATGATCAGAGAAAATCTAAAGAACAAAATAAATAAAAATAACAAAATAAATCAATCTATTATTTTGTGTTGCGGTCAGCATCCAGACCCCATCCATCTACTAAAGTGCTCCAAGTGAAGTCCAGTGATCAATGCAAAGCCTGGTTACAGCAAATATCAAAGATTACCACCACTCAGTTTAGAAGGACTGCAACTCCCATGCAGCTCAACCAGTCACAACGTTGTTTGCTGTTACATTTTAAAGCACAGACAAAAAAAAAAAGACAATGTAACACAGACAAAAAACAAATAGAGGTTTCCAGATGGGATTATGCAGGAAAAATGGAAAAGATACAAATATATTCTTTTAAGACTTGCTCCTCAATAAAGCTCATTTATTTAAAAAACAATATTTTTTTTGTATTATATACTAAAACTGCCCCCTTTCTACACAGCAAGAACGATGGAAATAAAAAAAAAAAACACAAAACATGACAACGCCATGAACAAATAGGAGGGTGAAACACGAAGAACACATTTTATTTACCAAATATGCCTTTTAAAGCGAATAATAAAGCAACCCGACTCGTCTCGCTGTACAGATCTGACCCACACAATAAGAGGAAGAAAAAGCACACTTACTGGATGAGGCAGGGTCTGTGCTGGGTGAGAGAATACAAAGAGCTGTTCTTCTCGAGATATGGTCCAGCCTAGTATCTCTCGTCTATCAGACAGTCTGACAATGTCACTATGGGTGTGGAGCTGGCACACTTCAGGGTTACACCCAGAGCCACGTGGAATCAGCCAAACTGGCAGACAGATTCCAATTAGAGAATTTGTGGTCAGCCTCATGTCTTTCCAACCCCTCATGCTCTAAACGGAAACTTTGGCATCAAAGCCATGTCCGCAGGCCACGTTACACTGCCAATTAGAAAGCCTTCAAATTGTAGCAAGACTAAGTAAGACCTCTCTACACAAATAACTGGCACTATTTGGGTAAAAGTAAAATCCTGCAACACTTAGGACTCGATTACATTCTGTGCGCAAAAACGCTCGCGCAGCGCTATTTTTTTTGCGCGCAGCGTTGAATGTTAACGTGTGTAAATTAACACTGGTATTACAATCTGAGCGCATTTTTTCATTCGTCAAAAAGTACCGCGCGTAAAAGAGACACGCAAAAAACATGCACAGTAACTCTGCGAGCAGAAATCGGTGGGCGGACTGTTTTTTCACGCGATTCAGACAATCTGAATTAAGAACCACAATTGTCTCCCGTTCAATTTTGGCGCCTGCCAAAATCAATCTGAGTATATATGCTGCAGCAATAATAAAAAAAAAAACAACTTCTCCATTTTATTGTTTGGGTATGTGTAGAATGTGTAACTATACTTTGCTGTATTTTTTTTTCGTGCTGGTGTATTTGGTTTCAGCCAGGACGTTCAGATTTGCCGTTAACACCAGCTTTTAAAAGACGTTAAAATTTTGCGCTAAGATTGTAATACCTTGCGTGTACCAGCACACAAACACATTTGCGATCACAATGATAAGTATAGGACGCGCAATGTACATTATGCTCGCAAAGGGTTTGCGCAGGTTCACTCGCGTTAGACGTTAACGGCATTTTTTGCGCGGACATTGTAATACGACGTCCTGCGCGAAGGGTTTTTCCCCCTCGCGTTAATGCGTTTTTGCGCACGCATTAACGTTTGCGCGAATAGATTTTTATAAGAATTTATTTAGATGATCAAGCGATTAATATACATAAACCAAAGCGACTACTCGTCCTGTCCTGCGGGGACGCCAGCAAGGGCCTATGTTTGTTTTGTTAGCAGGATTTGCTCTTTCTACACACACACTAATGTAAACATGTTCTTTAAACAGATTAAATAAATATATGCATATGTATTTAATAAAGACGAAGCTTTCAGGAGTCTCCTCTCTTCCTCAGGCCAAGCGTTTCCACACACAATGTACACACTGGTACTTTCCTCAGTTGTACCGTCTGCCACAATCCTATGCGAAATAAGTGGAAGTGCACTCAAGGTCTTGTTCTTTAACTCTTAAAGTTCTGTATTTTAGAACAGCAAGTCAAGGAGCATATTTATGTTTTTAGAAAAGTCCTGTCGAAGACTAGAAACAAGACCTTGAGTGCGTGTCCACTTATTCTGTACATGTCCAGTCAGTGCATTCATAAAGTATTCGGACACATTCAATTGTTTTCACATCTTTCATGTTGCAGTTAAAATTGCTCAATTGCAAATATTGACTATTGAAGTATTCAGACCCTTGACTCAGTATTTGCCAGGGATTGCAGCCTCAAGTCTTTTTGGGGATGATGCGGCAAGCTTTATACACCTGAATTTAGTTACGTTCTGCCATTTGTCTCTGCAGATCCTCTCGAACTCTGTCAGGTTGGAAGGGACCGTCAGATGACTGTTATTGTCAAGTCTCTCCTAAGATGCTTGATCGCGTTCAAGTCAGGGATGTGGTTGGGCTACTCATGGACATTCAGTTGTCCCGAAGCATGGTCTTGGCTGTGTGCTTAGGGTCCTCATCCTGTTGGAATATGAGTATTCAGCCCATTCTTATTGACTGAGTGCTCCGGACCAGAATTAAAAGGACATTCTAAGCATTGTGACTACTCATTGTACATTGAAATTGAGTGGTCACAGTGCACTGAGCTTGCTCACCCTTCTCTCCCCTATGGGGAGCTCTTGGAGGGTTTATTCAGCCTATGAGTGCAAGGGGCTTAGTTCCTTCTTTAAGCTCAGATCAGTGAGCGCTGGCCTGAGTTGAGAAATCAGGACCAGGAAGCGTGAACCAATTTTTAGGCCCACTTCCCTCTCCAATCGAGCAGTGGTTCCCAACCACGGTCCTCAAGTATCCCTAACAGGCCAGGTTTTGAGGATTACCTTGGGGAAATGCAGACTGAATCCTGAAATCACTGAGCAGCAAATCATATCACCTGTACTGTGCTTCAGATATCTGCAAAACCTGACCTGATGGGGGTACTTGAGGACCGCGGTTGGGAACCACTGCAATAGAGAATCTGATTTCACCCCATTTTTGTAAAGCCATGTTCAACAGTTGTTATTGTGTCTTGTGAGAGGTATCATCCATAGAAGCGCCTCCATGTACTCAAGAACTGATTTGTCCTTCTGCAAGTTCCTCCAAGCCTGATCTCTGGATCTCACCCATAGTGACCATTCGATTCTTGGTCACTTCTCTTATCAAGGCCCTTCTTGTCTGTTTGTCGCGTTGGCCAACTCTATGAATACAGTAGTGATAATTTTTCTATACTTTTTAGGATTATAAATTATAGAGGCCACTTTGCTCTTGGGAACTTTCAATGCAGCCAAAATGTTTAATAGCCTTCCCCAAATCTGTGACTCGACACGGTCCTGTCGAGCTCTGCATGCATCTCCATTGACCTCATGGCTTTAATTTTTCTCTGATATGCATTTACAGGTGTGAGTGGCTTTCCAAATCATGTCCAATCAATTGGACTCCAATCAGGTATAAAAACATCTCAAAGATGATCCAGAGAAGTGGAATGCATATGAGCTAAACTTCAAATGTCTTAAAGGGTTTGAATACTTATGTCAATGTGATATTGTAGTTTTTTTTTCTTTTTAATAAATTTGCAATGGTGTAAGGCCTTGGTTTCTGTTTCATACGATTACTTGAAGTCCATATTTGAAGACCATACTCTACTCCTATATTTTCATTAAAATACTTATACCGTGGATTAATGATAATCAAAACTAAAATTTTACTTACAGCATGGCCTGTTATCTCATGAAAAATATATGCTAATCATGATAGTATCAAAACAAGTGTAAACTATATGGTTTTAATAATGCTTTATCCCTACCTAACGTCAGAAAACATAACTTTTCACCAAAATATACAGGTGGCATAAATGATAAACTATTAAAAAAAAACCACTGTATTGTGCACTAGCAAAGGACGGTAACACAATACAGTAACACATTTCTTTCTGTCTAAATCTTTGCGTCCTACAGCATTGGCATCGTCCTTTGTAAGAGGATGTCAACTGGATGAAAATGTCATTAAGATATATTACATTGTGCATTTTTAATCATTGAACAACTTACCTTAAAAGCCGAATCATCCACTTGTCCGAACAGAGAATAATTACTCCTTCCTTTCTGTATCGGATTGAAAGAACACAAGGAAAAGAAGGACGTTCGAGTCTTCTTATTGAGGACACAGGAATTGTGTAATTGTTTACAAAGGGTCAATTGTATCTGTACTCCTTTCATTTGGCTGTATTTGCATTGTAACCCGGCTTCTACCAATCATAGTTTGGTTGCCTCACTGTAAATATATTCAAATTAGATGAAAATTTTCTGTTTGGCCAAATTCAAATCAGTTAGAAGAGGGAGGCCTTCTTCTCATATTCCTCCCATGTCAGACAGATCCACAGCCCACTTAGATTGATTTTTGTAAAGTGCACTTTTAAGCCAATCAATAATTCATAACGGGAAATACGTTCTGGAAGTGGTCAGTAGATACTCAGAAACCTTGAGGTTTTTTATATGCTTTTGTATTGAACATGCAGTACTTGGATTTAGCAAGGATCTGTTTTTATCATTTTTCCTTAACACTGTGCATAATACTTATTCTAGGGGTAAGGCTCGAAGGCCTGTATAGTATGGAAACTATATATATTATACACACACTTTTGGTCCTACTCCATAATCACACAAGTGTGGCTTGTTCTTGGTCCTGGACAGGAAGCTCTGTGATTGGGTGGTGTTAATAGCCAGATAGTGATAAAGAGATACTGTAATATCAGAAATAAAATGATATAAGGAGCCATGCTATAATATACACTGATCAGTCACAACATTAAAAGTACTGACCTGGGAAGAGAATATCATTGATTTATATGGTTACAATGACATCTGTCAAGGAGCAGGATATATTAGGCAGCAAGTGAACAGTCAGTTCTTTAATCCCATAGAGTCTCTGCACTAAAAGGTGAAACTCTGGAGAATTGAAAATTCTAGGTCAAAAAAGTCAAACCAGAAAAATTCTCCCATTTATCTCAATTTCCAAATCAGCTATTTTGACTTAGACCTAGAGGGTTATTCAGAGAGATTCGAAATGTCGCCGCACGTTCGGTGCCCTTTCGTACCCCGCACGTCGGGGTGATTCGGCGATTCTAGTTCACTGACCCTGCGGTGTATTCAGCAAGCACCACATGGTCCCTTTAGCGCAGGGAAAAAAACTCACCGCAAACCCCCTGAACACTCACCGAACACACACCGAAAACCTACAGAAACCGCCGCAAAAACCACGCCGAACATATCCGAGGAGCCGCCAATCACAGCGCAGAGCAGCAGCCGGACAAACCCGACAAGCTGATGAACGGGGTAAAAAAAAAAAACCAGTACGTTTGAAAGTTTCAAAATTGAAATGCTGTTTGCAAAAAAAATACTTAACAAAAATGTCCGGAATTTACATATAAAATCCTATGAATGATAATAAAAAGGGCTATTACAGTAAAAAGAAAAACGATTTAAGAAAAAAAAAAAAAAAAACAGAAAACAAAGTTTGTCAAAAAAATCCCAAAAAATGCCTAAAAGATCCTAAAAAAAAAATCGAGACTTTTTGCTGCAGATTAAAATAATAAATGTTTTTTTAGATATTGAATTAAAATGGGAATATTTTTAACATTGAAGTCTATGGGGTTTGCCTGAATAAACTTGCCGAATGAATCCACCGAACAGCAGGGCATTTCAGCAACATATCTCTGCTGTTCTGTGTTCTCTGCATAGACGAACCATTGCTTCTTTATGGGGGATTTCACTGCCCTCGAAAAGGCACTGTACGTGCTGGCAATTCACCAAAATTTGGCAAACTGCCTACTCTCTGAATAGCCAAAATGGCCCCGAAATGTCCCCATACACTGAATTTCAGTGCCCGGTTACATTTCAGGGCCAGATCGACTCTGAATAACCCTGCTAGAGTTTTCACTTCTCCAAAAGTTCAAGGGTTTCACCTTTTAGTGAATAGACCTGCATGTGTTGGAAGCAGGAAAAATGGGCAAGCGAAAACATCTAAGGGTCTTTGACAAGGGCCAAATAGTAATGGCTAAACTACTGACTCTGCATCTCCAAAATGGGAAATCTTGTGGTGTGTCTCTGGTATGTAGTGATTATTACCTACCAAAAGTGCTGCAAGGAAAGACACTCGTGAACCGGCATCAGGATCATGGGAGCTCAAGACTCGCTGATGCACGTGGAGAGCGATGGTTAGCCCTTCTGGTCTGATCATACAGAAGAATTACTGTAGCTCGGATGGTTGAAAAACTTAAAACTCATCATGGTGGAACGGTGTCAGAGTAGCATCTACCTAGAGATTGTTGCAGACCAATTACACCCCCCTTACAAAGTGAAAAACGCAGCTTTGCCCATAGGAGCGCACTTTCTGTGATAACACAGTGGAATATCACTATTGTATTAACAAGTGTCTATTATACACAACCTTACTCGATACAAGATACTTATCTCCTATATACTGTAGTTTACAAATATTGATCTCAGTCCTGCATTAGCAACAGGGCCGGATTAACATAGGGGCTGATGGAGCAGCAGTTCCTGGCCCATGCCTCAGAATAGGCCCAGAGGAAGGATAACTATGTCTGCATTGATGGGCATTTGGACCCGAAGATCTCCAACTCCATATCAGGTAAAGGGTCAAGTGAGGTATCACTGGAAAGGCCAGTGCATGGCCTTTCCAATGATATCAAACATAACCAGGTTTTATGTAAAAATAAATCTTTATTTTTTTCTTTCTAACACAGCAATATTTTTCACTTTTTAATTATAAAGTGAACAATGATGCTGCACTAACTCACCATCTCATTCCTCATGTCACCAACAAGCGTGGAAGTGATAGCACAATCCGATATTATGGACTAACCTAAATGCCACACTGCAGCGAAGAGCACTGGGGTGTGGACTTTGGAACACTGCGTCACTAATCTTTACACCTCACAAGATCAAGTGAGGTGTCATTGGACAGGTCAGAGTCTGGCCTTTGTATTGATACCAAACGTGACCATGTAAAATCTAAAAGAAAGGAAAGCAAAAATAAATTTATATATTTTTAGTTCCACAGCGATGGCATTGTCCATTTGTCACGTATAAAATCAGCAATATCACTGCCATTACTCATCTTCTCATTATCCATGCTGGAAGCAAAGTCAGTGGTTTATACATAGTCATATTATTCATAAAATACCATCATCCAAAACACAAGGGAAATATTTATTTTTTAAATTTTTTGGTTAAAATTGTATGTTTGCTCAGAAAAATTAAGTAACAGGTTCCCATTTCGATTTCTTTAACAATAATTCCCTATAGAATATATAACTACAAAGGTTTGGATGAGCAGCTCTGACATCTGATGCCTTGGACTGGCTACGGTTGCTCATACATTCTGACGTTCTGCCTTGTTTTTGTTGTGTGCCTCCTCCTCCCTTGACTCCTCTGTTGGATCAGGCACCCAGGTGGAGTCAGTGACCTCATCATCGTCATCACCCATCTCCTCATCACTGGAGCCAACTTGACAGTGTACTGCAGCTGCTGGGGGAACATGAGTGCCAGTTCTTTGTGTGTCACTGGCACCCCCTCCCTCTAGGTTGATTATACTCCCTTCCTCAACCTCAGAGTTTGAATCCGAGCACTGGAGTTGCTGCGCATCCTTAAGCAGCACGTCACTGTCACTGTAGTCAAACAATTCAGCTGACTCCTCCTTGTATGATAGTGAGGCTACGGCAGGAGTAACTGTGGACATGGAGGCTGAATTAGATGTTTTGGCAGCTGAGGTGGACTGTAAACCACTACAAACCTGGCTGGCAGAGGACTCGGAGGATGAGGATGGCCTGGTTAGCCAATCCTGCAAATCCTTTGTATTTTGCTGCTGCTTAAGATGGCCACAGTGGCGGAAGTACCAGGGTCGCAGCGGTCGCAGTTGCGACCGGGCCCTGGCCTTCCGCCACTGGAGGGGGGGCCCAGCGCCGCCACCAGATTCTGTCAAAAAGCGCCGGAATCTGGGAGCCGCGCGCTGGCCGTCCCTCTCCCTACGCGAGCGGCCGCTGACATGCAGCTTGGCCGCTCACGTGGGAGAGAAACCACCTGACCAGCGCACAAGACCTCGCGCTGATCAGGTGGTTTCTGGTGAGCGGCCAAGCTGGATGTTTCCAGCTGCCGCTCGCCAAGGAAGGAGAAGACGCCGGAGAAGACGCCGATGGAGCCTGCCCTGGGCCTGGGGCCCCCCTGAGCAGGTAAGAGCTAGGCTAGTGGCAGTATATCCATGAGCTGGTGGGGCAGAGCTGGGGCAATATATCCATGAGCTGGGGGGGCAGAGCTGGGGCAGTATATCCATGAGCTGGGGGCAGAGCTGGGGCAGTATATCCATGAGCTGGTGGGGGCAGCTGGGGGGGCAGAGCTGGGGCAATATATCCATGAGCTGGGGGGGCAGAGCTGGGGCAATATATCCATGAGCTGGGGGTCAGAGCTGGGGCAGTATATCCATGAGCTGGGGGGCAGAGCTGGGGCAGTATATCCATGAGCTGGTGGGGCAGAGCTGGGGCAGTATATCCATGAGCTGGGGGTCAGAGCTGGGGCAATATATCCATGAGCTGGGGGTCAGAGCTGGGGCAGTATATCCATGAGCTGGGGGGGCAGAGCTGGGGCAGTATATCCATGAGCTGGGGGTCAGAGCTGGGGCAATATATCCATGAGCTGGGGGTCAGAGCTGGGGCAATATATCCATGAGCTGGGGGGCAGAGCTGGGGCAGTATATCCATGAGCTGGGGGCAGAGCTGGGGCAGTATATCCATGAGCTGGGGCAGTATATCCATGTGCTGGGGCAGTATATCCATGTTGGGGCAGTATATCCATGAGCTGGGGCAGCATATCCTTGTGTTGGGGCAGTATATCCATGTGTTGGGGCAGTATTTCCATGAGCTGGGGGCAAATATATCCATGTGTGAGCTGGGGCAATATATCCATGTGTGAGCTGGGGCAATATATCCATGTGTGGTCTTGGGGCAATATATGTCCATGTGAGCTGGGGAATATATGTCCATGTGAGCTGGGGCAATACTATCTTTTTTTATATTGCAGAAAAAAAAAAGGTAAAAATATGGATCTTTTTTGGGGGGGTTGGGGGGCCCTTCATGGATTCTTGCACCGGGGCCCTCAGGTTTCTAGTTACGCCACTGGATGGCCAGCACCAGTTAGAAACAAGGACAAGCGTGCCCCTGCAGAGGATGCACCACGTCCACGACGACCAGGGGCACAGCCTTCCGGCACAGAGGCTGCTTGCCCGCTTATCTGTGTCTGGGAGCGTCTGCCTGTCTTTTGGTCTTTATGACATGGTGAGTGATATATAGATTAAAGATATACAGAACTCTGGGGGCGTGGCCAGCAGCAGACAGAGGCAGACGTGCAGCAGTGGAGCTCTGACTGAGAGTCTATGTCCAGCGGCAAAAAACTGGACTTTCGGCTTGGAAGAATCTCCACCGAGGTGACACTGCTGTCGACCATCAGTGAGTGGACCTCCGGAGACTGTTTACTCCCTCCCTCCGGACCTGCGCTCGAGTCGGGAGCAGTTGTGAGGTCGCATCCCCTGTCTCACGGCGGCCATTTTGGAGGCCTGAGTTGACTGACTTTTCCCGCACTAAGAGGTACTGTCCTGTCCCCGGATGGGAAAAAAGACCAAGACGGACGGAGCGCACCCGCACCCCTGATATCCGTCTCTCGATGGCAGGAGGGCCTGTGCGACGGCTTCAGCGTCCTGCACTGCCAGAAGTGGAAGACATGCCGCGTCTGGAGACAGCAGATACCCCACGTGCTTCCCACGCTGCAAAAATCGACCCCGAGGGACGACGCTCTTCCCGCCAATAAGGGTGATATCCAAGCCCTTCTGGATGATGCCAGGGAATCCTGGCAAGCGGATTTTCAAGCTCTTGGAGCGGCGGTCACAGAGACTCAGATCCAAATGGGGGACCTCCAGCATCGCACCCAAGCAGTTGAGAGCTCACAGGCCGCCTCCTCCTCTTCCATTCGCACCCTACAGCATCAGGTCAGCGGCCTACAATCTGCCATGTTGGTGTTAGAAACGAGGCACAGGCGCCGAAACCTGAAGCTCCGGGGGGTCCCAGAGACGGTGCCGGACTCCGATGTGTTGCCCTACACTGCGCGATTTTTGGAGACGGTTCTCCACTCCACGGAACACTTGCGGGACTCTGTCCTCGCGGCACTTCGTGTGCGGAAAGCAGCCTTGGCCCCAGCAAAAGCGTCGCGAGATGTGATTGTCACACTCCGCGATACGGCTTTGCATTCCGCGGTCTTTCGTGCAGTGCGGAATGTGCCTACAGTCCTTTTTGAAGGAGCTTCAATCGCCATATTCCGGGACCTGCCTTTCATGTTACTTGCCGCCCGTCGACAATTTCGGCCTGTTACCACCTTATTACGTGCGCACGACATAGGCTATAAGTGGGGCGCCTCTAGCTCCCTCATTATTACCCCGGACGGTGGACAAGCGATGGTGGCCGCCTCAACGGCCGAAGTGGAGGGTCATTTGCACTCCCTTGGCCTACTTCCTGCTTTCTCATGTCAAGCGGCTGTGCACTCACCTGCGGGTTCCCCCCTACCCTCAGGCAATTTGGAGTGAGGCTGGGGGTTTTCATCCAGCTGTGGCTACTAACCCGACCCGTTCTGAAGTGCTGCCTGTCTCCCTCTATCCTGTTTTTGTCCTACCTTGGATAAGTGTCCCCTGAAGGGTGATGTTCTCCCATCCCCCCTTTTTTTTTTTATGTGGCAATCTCTGGGAGATCACGAGGCGCGCCATCATGGTATACAAGCCATGCCTGGCCCTCGTGCCCCCGGGCCTCGTGACAGTACCCCTCCATGGCCTCCTCCGGGAGCGTGCCAGGAGAGTCACGGATATGGCCTTTGCCACTTCCTTCACCCCCCCCAGCTTCCCTTTCATGTGGTGGGGTGTTGTTTTTTTTTCTCTTCTTGTTTTGTTGTTCCCTTCCGGATGCTGGAGACGTCTACTCCCCCTCAAAGTGAACCGCGACACGTCCCCCCCTTGTTACCTCTTGCTCTCTCCCACTCTCTGATTTTAGCAGTTAGCAAACGTATAGGTTACTGTGGACTTTTATTCTTTTTAATAATGTGGATTTACGTTGCGTTCCCCGTCTTGCATCACCGCGTCGTTCGTTATCACTATGCGTCATTATCGAATGTATATTGTTCTCATGCGATGCATTCTTTGACAGAATGGTTATGTATCAATGACATTTTTGCAAAATAAAATGTTGAAATTTAAAGATATACAGAACTCTGATTCAACTCTGGTATAAAGATTGGAGATATGCAGAACTCTGATTCAACGGTGTTATCTAGATTAAAGATATTAAGAACTATGCTATAACTCAGTGATACACCCTGTCCCTGATAGCTGGCAATGCCAACACACAGATTCAAATTCACAGAACTCTGGTATAAGTCAGTGATACATCCTATCCCTGATGGCACTGCAAAGGCTAACACAGATTCCAATTTCCAGAAATCAGATATAACTCAGTGATACAGCCTGTCCCTGATAGCTGGCAGTGCCAAGACAGAGATTAAAAATTCCAGAAGTATGCTATGCCTCAGTCATACACCCTTATAGCTGGCAGTGCCAAGACACAGATTCCAATTTCCAGAAAGCAGATATATCTCAGTGATACAGCCTGTTATGCAACAAACAATCTCCTCTCCGATTCACTCCTGAAAAAAAACACGTGCTGGGGCTGCGGGGAAGCCTTATATAGTGTGCTGCGGGACTTAGCTCTGTGAGCCCATGATTGGGGTAAATTTGCCCAATCAGGACTCTGAGCCCTGATTGGCATAGTCTTGCACCTGACCTGTGGTCATGTGCAAGGCTGTAGCCAATTACAAGCTTCAGGCCAGTGGAAACGTGCATTGTGGTCCATTGTGGTGCAATATGGGCGAAGACGCGGCAATGTTTGATGTTCGCCGAACGGGCAATGCTCGAATCAAACTCATGCTCGGATCGAACCGCCAGCCCATCCCTAATCCACACCAAACTCTGTCATCCATGTCTTTATGGACCTTGCTTTGTGCACTGGTGCACAGTCATGTTGGGAGAGGAAGGAGCCAGCTCCAAACTGTTCCCACAAAGATGGGAGCAAGGAATTGTCCAAAATGTCTTGGTATGCTGAAGCATTCAGAGTTCCTTTCACTGGAACTAAGTAAGGGGCCAAGCCCAGCTCCTGAAAAACAACCCCACACCATAATCCCCCCTCCAAACGTTACACTTGGCACAATGCAGTCAGACAAGTACCGTTCTCCTGGCAACCGCCAACCCCAGACTCGTCCATCAGATTGCCAGATGGAGAAGCGCGATTCGTCACTTCAGAGAACGCGTCTCCACTGCTCTAGAGTACAGTGGCGGTGTGCTTTACACCACTGCATGCGACGCTTTGCATTGCACTTGGTGATGTACGGCTTGGATGCGGCTGCTCCGCCATGGAAACCCATTCCATGAAGCTCTCTGCGCACTGTTCTTGAGCTAATCTGAAGGCCACATGAAGTTTGGAGGTCTGTAGCAATTGACTCTGCAGAAAGTTGGCGACCTCGTCGCACTATGCGCCTCAGCATCCGCTGACCCCGCTCTGTCAGTTTACGTGGCCTACCACATCGTTGCTGTCGTTCCCAAACACTTCCACGTTCTTATAATACAGCTGACAGTTGACTGTGGAATATTTAGGAGCGAGGAAATTTCATGACTGGATTAGTAGCACAGGTGGCATCCTATCACAGTTCCATGCTGGAATTCACTGAGCTCCTGAGAGCGACCCAATCTTTCAAAATGTTTGTAAAAACAGTCTGCATGCCTAGGTGCTTGATTTTATACACCTGTGGCCATGGAAGTGATTGGAACTCCTGATTCTGATTATTTGGATGGGTGAGCGAATACTTTTGGCAATATAGTGTACATGGATATAGAGTTCTCCAGTCCACCTCCAGTTTTAAGCTGATTGGATGGATTTGTCCGAGTTGGAAGCATTCAATTTCCATTCCCATCTTTGTGATAGACGACTTGTCAGTCACACACTGCAGCCGCACAACATATTCCATAAGCAGAGTCAAACTGTCTCAAAGCAAACATATTAAAAAAAAAAAAATCAACCCCAGCACTTTTTCTGAAGTGGTTTGGTAGTTAGTGAATAGTCCTTTAAATGTATTTATTTTGTATTTTCATGTCAGATAAGGAGGTAAAAGAGTCTTGGCTATTGTGTTATAATATCAATTAATATTTGAAGAGTAGTATTTTGCATGAGGTTTGCAAAGATTCAAATCAGTGTTTCTCTAGTTAGCATTGTGTCTCATGTGACTAGAATACGCAGGGGTCACATGTGAAATCTAACATTTCATAGTATATTAGTAGTATAATGTAATATTTTTTTTTACTGAGCAACAGTGTGGCATGCTAATTTTCTTTAACTTGCCACCAGATCACTGGGGAAAAATCCTAAAAACAGCTGTGGACATTTGCGTCATCTAACTGGTGTCATCTCACACTTATTCAGATTTGATATATTACAAACCTGCCAAGTCACAAGGGTTTCCCTCAGTCCTCCCAAAGCTGGTAGATATACAGTCAGGTCCAGAAATATTGGGACATCGACACAATTCTAACATCTTTGGCTCTATACACCACCACAATGGAGTTGGAATGAAACAAACACAATGTGCTTTAAGGCTGGGTTCACACCTAGCCGTTTTTACGCGCGTTCGTGCGTGCTTTAAAACGCAGGAACGGGAAATCCCATGCTTTGCTATGGGACCCATTCAGACCTAAGCGTTTTACAGCGCGCAGGAACGCGCGTTAAAACGGCCAACGCAAAAAGAAGTTCGGGAGCTTCTTTTCGGGCATACAGCAGCGCGTTCGCGGCCATATCATAGCCGCGAACGCACTGCAACGCGCGTTCGCGCGTTTTTTTTTGTATGCGCGAATGCGCGTAAAAAAACGCGCGCATTGCGCGACGCAGCGCTACGCCCGGGTGTGAACCCAGCCTAACTGCAGACTGTCAGCTTTAATTTGAGGGTATGTACATCCAACTCAGGTGAACGGTGTAGGACTTGAGGCACATCTGCAAACTGCTGTGCCTCCCACTTGTTAAGGGACCAAAGGTAATGGGACAATTGGCTTCTCAGCTGTTCCATGGCCAGGTGTGTGATAAAAATAAAGGGAACACTTAAACAACACAATGTAACTCCAAGTCAATCACACGTCTGTGAAATCAAACTGTCCACTTGGGTAGTAACACTGATTGACAGTCAAGTTCACATGCTGTTGTGCAAATGGAATAGACAACAGGTGGGAAGCATAGGCAGGTAGCAAGACATCCCCAATAAAGGAGTGGTTCTGCAGGTGGTGACCACAGACCACTTCTCAGTTCCTATGCTTTCTGGCTGATGGTTTGGTCACTTTTGATTGCTGGCGGTGCTGTCACTCTAGTGGTAACATGAGACGGAGTCTACAACCCACACAAGTGGCTCAGGTAGTGCAGCTCATCCAGGATGGCACATCAATGCGAGCTGTGGCAAGAAGGTTTGCTGTGTCTGTCAGCGTAGTGTCCAGAACATGGAGGCGCTACCAGGAGACAGGCCAGTACATCAGGAGACGTGGAGGAGGCCGTAGGAGGGCAACAACCCAGCAGCAGGACCGCTACCTCCACCTTTGTGCAAGGAGGGACAGGAGCAGCACTGCCAGAGTCCTGCAAAATGATCTACAGCGGGCCACAAATGTGCATGTGGCTGCTCAAACTGTCAGAAACAGACTCCATGAGGATGGTATGAGGGCCCGACGTCCACAGGTGGGGGTTGTGCTTACAGCCCAACACCGTGCAGGAGGTTTCGCATTTACCAGAGAACACCAAAATTGACAGCTTTGCCACTGGCGCCCTGTGCTCTTTACAGATGAAAGCAGGTTCACACTGAGCACATGTGACAGACGTGACAAGGTCCGGAGAAGCCGTGGAGAATGTTCTGCTACCTGCAACATCCTCCAGCATGACCGGTTTGGCAGCCGGTCAGTAATGGTGTGGGGTGGCATTTCTTTTGGGGGCGCACAGCCCTCTATGTGCTCGTCAGAGGTAGCCTGACTGCCATTAGGTACCGAGATGAGATCCTCAGACCCCTTGTGAGACCATATGCTTGACCCTGGGTTCCTCCTAATGCAAGACAATGCTAGACCTCATGTGGCTGGAGTGTGTCAGCAGTTCCTGCAAGACGAAGGCATTGATGCTATGGACTGGCCCGCCCGTTCCCCAGACCTGAATCCAATTGAGCACATCTAGGACATCATGTCTCGCTCCATCCACCAACGCCACGTTGCACCACAGACTGCCCAGGAGTTGGGGGATGCTTTAGTCCAGGTGAGGGAGGAGATCCCTCAGGAGACCATCCGCCACCTCATCAGGAGCATGCCCAGGCGTTGTAGGTAGGGATGCACCGATACCACTTTTTTAAGACTGAGTACGAGTACCGATACTTTTTAAAAGTACTCACCGATACCGAGTACCGATACTTTTCTTTAATGTCATGTGACGCTTTCCAATAAGAACAGACCATATAAAAATGCCCCCAGCTCACATGTATATATCCCCCAGCTCATGGATATGCCCCCAGCTCACACATGGATATGCCCCAGCTCACACATGGATATGCCCCAGCTCACACATGGATTTGCCCCAGCTCACACATGGATTTGCCCCAGCGCACACATGTATATGCCCCAGCTCACACATGGATTTGCCCCAGCTCACACATGGATATGCCCCAGCTCACACATGGATATGCCCCAGCTCAACATGGATATGCCCCAGCTCACACATGGATATGCCCCAGCTCACACATGGATATGCCCCAGCTCACACATGGATTTGCCCCAGCTCATGGATTTGCCCCAGCTCACACATGGATATGCCCCAGCTCACACATGTATATGCCCCAGCTCACACATGGATTTGCCCCAGCTCACACATGGATATGCCCCAGCTCACACATGGATTTGCCCAAGCTCACACATGGATTTGCCCCAGCCCACTCATGGATATGCCCCCAGCTCACTCATGGATATGCCCCCAGCTCATGGATATTGCCCCAGCTCACACATAGATTTGCTCCAGCTCACACATGGATTTGCCCCCCAGCTCAAACATGGATTTGCCCCCCAGCTCACACATGGATATTGCCCCCCAGCTTATGGATATGCCCCCACAGCTCACACATGGGTATGCCCCCCCAGCTCATGGATCCCCCCCTGCGACGATACTTACCTTCCTGGGCACCGCCGGAAATGTCTCCGCGCGTGCGCTCGTTGGAAGGACCCCAGCCGCGACCACGTGGGACCATGTGATCACGGCTGGGGTCCTTCCAACGAGCGCGCGCGGGGAAACTTTCCCAGCGTCGCCCAGGAAGGTAAGTATCGTCGCGGAGAGCAGCTGTAGGGGCTGTCCGAATGCTCTATCTGCATTCGGACAGGCCCTGCAGCTGCTCACTGTGTACATACTTACCTTCCTGGGCGCCGCCGGGAAAGTTTGCGCGCGCGCGCGCTCGTTGGAAGGACCCCAGCCGTGATCACATGGTCCCACTGGGGTCCTTCCAACGAGCGCACGCGCGGAGACATTCTCGGCGGCGCCCAGGAAGGTAAGTATTGTGTGAGCAGCTCCAGGGGCGGCTGTCCGAATGCCGATAGAGCATTCGGACAGTCGCCGCAGCCCCTCGGATGCCAGCAAGCCGGCTCAATGCCGGCTTCCGGTATCGGTAAAAATATCGGGGGGTACTGCAGGAGTACCAAGTACTCCTGCAGTACCCAGTATTGGCCCCGATACTAGTATCGGTATCGGTGCAACCCTAGTTGTAGGGAGGTCATACAGGCACGTGGAGGCCACACACACTACTGAGCCTCATTTTGACTTGTTTGAGGACATTACATCAAAGTTGGATCAGCCTGTAGTGTTGTTTTCCACTTTAATTTTGAGTGTAACCTCAAATCCAGACCTCCATGGGTTGCTCAATTTGATTTCCATTGATAATGTTTGTGTGATTTTGTTGTCAGCACATTCAACTATGTAATGACCACAGTATTTAATAAGAATATTTCATTCATTCAGATCTAGGATTTTTTTGAGCAGTGTATATATACACATATAAAGGGTGTCCATAAAGTCTCTTTACAATTTCAAAAACGTATCACAAAAGGCAAATGACAAGACAGATAAGTGAAAATTATTTCAAAATGAGACGTATATATATTAAAAAAAAATTCCTCATTTAATACACCTCTATATGGGCACCATCAGGGCTCGAGTATGCGGGAACGCACGGGAACGGCTTTTTATGGCCACGGTGGTCATGTTTTCAGCGGATCGTCAGCTTTTTCCAGACGAGTTTGGTGGATTTGCGTTGGACTATCAGATCAGATCAAAATCCGATAATTTATCAGATCAGATCCGATATTTTCAGCATGGTTTTAAAAAAAAAAAGAAAAATCCGCCGAACACTCACTGCAAAACGCGCCGAACACTCACTGAAACCCGCAGAAAACAGCTGGATTAACCCCCCGAACACGCCAGAGAAACCCGACTAGCCGCCGATCACAGCGCAGAGCAGCTGCGGGAAAAAACCGACACGCAGACGAATGAGGTGAAGAAGAAAAAAAACAAACCGTAGGCTTGAAAGTTTTAAATTTGAAACGCTGTTTGCAAAGAAACTACTGAACGAAAATGCCTGGAATTTACATATAAAGATCCAATGAATGATAATAAAAAGGGCAGTTACAGAAAAAAGAAAATGATTTAAAAAAAAAAAAAACGGAAAAAAATGTTGACAAAAAATCTTGAAAAATGCCTAAAAGATCCTAAAAAAATCTATAAATAAGAGATACTTTTTATTGCAGAATATAACAATGAACGGTTTATTAGATATTAAATTAAAACAAGAATATTTTTAACATTGAAGCCTATGGGATTCGCCTGAATAAACCTGCCGAATGAAACCACCGAACACTGTTCGGTTACCTTTCGAGGCCAGATCGGCTCTCTTCAAATAACCCTGATAGAAACAAATTTAGAATTCCCTTAAGAGTAATATATTATTGTGATATAGTGACAAACCGTGCCACATGCATTCAACAAAAAAACACTTATATTTCTCCAAAAGTTCTACAGAGTTTCACCTTTCTTTGAATAGACCTGATAATAGACCTGAAAATCTCAGATTACTAACTGCAGGTGAACCTCAGGAGAATGACTGGAGAAGTGAAAATTCGAGGTCAAAATAGCCAAACCAGAAAACTTCTCCCATTTATCTCACTTTCCAAATGGGCTATTTGGTCTAGATTGTTCTCTTCTCCTTGCAATTCTCCTACGTTTCACCTTAAGGCCCCCTTCACACCTAAGCGTTTTACAGCGCGCTCCTGCGCGGTGTAAAACGCTTAAACAATGAAATCCCATGATTTCCTATGTGGGCATGTCACACCTAAGCGTTTTAAAGCGTGCAGGAACGCGCTTTAAAACGGCCGACGCAAAAAGAAGTCCGGGAGCTTCTTTTCGAGCATACAGCAGCGCGTTCGCGGCCATATCATAGCCGCGAACGCACTGCAACGAGCATTCGCGCGTTTTTTTGTATGCGCGAACGCGCGTAAAAAAACACGCGCATTGCGCGACGCAGCGCTACGCCCAGGTGTGAACCCAGCCTAAGTGAGTAGACCTGTTTGTGTTTACAATATAAATGAAAGAAGTTCTTGATTGTGCCGCTCATATGATGAGGTAAGCAAAGGCCAAGTAAATAGTAGTTTTGCAAGTGCAAATAACACGGTGTTACTGCTAATTAACATGTCTCGCCTAATATTAGTTTGCATTATTCAAATGTTATTTCTGCACAAGAATAATAAAACAAAACCTTTTACAACAGTGACATCTTGTGACTTATCATTAAAACTGCGCTCCAGTTTACCTAGCCAAGGGGTTCATTAATGCAGCTATTTGTATTCAGTGATATTATTGAACCTGCCAGCAGCGACACTGTTGCTCCTCACTCTGTAACTTTGACCATAGAATGGAGCGCATGGGTCAATCACTGACTCAAATCATTGTATTGTTTGGAATGTATTCACAGGACATCACCAGAGGGTAGATTAGAAGTCTTTTAAGCTCCCTGTCGAATTTCATTCATTATTTGGAGCAGCAGGCAGAATACAATACAACCCCTGCTGCCTTATCTAAACATTTATTCCTCCACACCATTAACTGTTAAATACTGTATGAAATAAAGTACGCCACAAAGTATAACTCAGCATTAAATTTTGGTAAATGTCGCATCATAGGAAAATTCCACAAAATGGAAACAGGAGATGAAAAGCCTAATTTTATTTCTTTTTACATGCAATTACTTCAGACAAGGAAAATAAACAGCAGCTTTTTTTTATAAAGTGCTTTTGTTTGTAACACACGAGTAATCTAGTTACAGCTTATGTAAGTGGTAGTGTCCCTTTAAAAGACAAGCTTTTGAGAGAATCATGACTAAAGAGGAACGGAGTACATTTGAAATAGAAGTGATCACATATTTTAACACTATAAAGGCGGGACTCAATGTAGACTCTGGCTTTTTAACTCACTAGCATAACGTCACGTAATATTCAGCATTGAAACTGGTTTATGTGTTTTATGAAGTTGTCTCATTGACTTCTTCCTCTTCAGGCACAATCATTAGATGCACATCATTATACTCACCTCTGTTGTTTTATGGGCTGATGATCTCTCCTCTGTTCACCTTTTTTGACCATACTATTCCACTATTCAGTATTTACAACACCCATCCTACAACACCCCCTTCTGCTCTGCGGTTTAGTGTTCAATTCTATGATTTTGCTCAGTATAGCTTCCAGACCTCCTCCGGACCCGAGATGTTCTTTGCAGCTGCGGTTATGTGGCTGGAGTGAGGTGCCGGTGGCCATCTTGCGGCCTTTGCCCCAGCTCCTGCGGTCTCTATTACCGGCTGTTCTGCCACCTCAGCCCAACCTAATCCTGTATTGGGAGCTAGGGAGACGGAGGGCCCTCGTTTCCAGACCGCCCAGGATGGGAGCCTGATGTGTGAGACAGACCGGCCGGTGGCTGATTGGCGGGACGGACACTCTACCCCCACGAGAGGTCCTGATGCCTTCCTTACAGGCCTGGAGACCTGTTTACAACTGCTGGAAGGGGAGGACGTGGACGCCCCACTCACCAGAGGAGTCTGGAGAAGGATGCTGCACGTGCTGCGGAATTGCCGAGAGGAAGAGGACCTGAAATTGGAGAAGATGGCGGCTGTGTCAGACAGCCACCTCGCTGAGGCCTGTCCCACGGCTGTGGCGGGGAACTGCAATATGGACAGCGTTCCGGCTGGGACGCTGATACTGGAGCCCATGCCAGGCAGTGTGAATGTGAAGGTACCCGATACTATACGAAGACTCCCGTGCCCAAGGTTGTCTCCAAGACTGCAAGTGACCATCGCGGGGCCTGCGTGTTTGGGCCTGGCTGCGACCTCCCCCCTCCCGGGGCCGGCATTGATGGCACTGCATGGGACTCTGGGATTCGGCTTCGTTGAGAGAGGCTGGCCTTGGAGGAACCTGGTTACTGGCTGCTCGGGAGGCCGGGGGCAGCAGACGCCGCCTGAAGATGTTCTCGACCCGGAGTATCCCCTGGACACTGGCTGAAGGGACCCACCTAGCTGGCCCACTGTTTGCTCTCTGATCTCTGACCCTGGCACCCCCGAGTCTGTCTCCCCCCTCCTCTTTACCCTTATTTTATTTATTTTTTCTCCTTCATGATGATGTTTTCCAAGTTTTCTATTTTGATTTCACGCTGAGTATGTTTTGTTTTTGAGACTTTTTATTTTCACTTTTTCGCATTTGTTCTGCTGAGGACTTTGTTTTTTGGTCTTTTTTTTTTTTTTTTTGTTTTTGATATTAGCAGTGCTACGATGACCTTTGTTTTATTTATTATTTTTCATGCATGGTCTACCAGATGACATTTTTGGCCCTGCGCGGCCATTTTTGTTTAAGTATGCTTTACTTTGTCAATGTAGAATTTCAAAAATAAAGAAATTAAAAAAAAAAAAAAAAATCCTGCAACTTTTAGAAACATAGAAACATAGAAAAATGTCGGCAGATAAGAACCTTTCGGCCCATCTAGTCTGCCCAATTACATGGATACTTTACCTGGATTTATCTTTTGTTTAGGATAGCCTTATGCCTATCCCATGCCTGCTTAAATTCAATTACTGTTTTGGCCTCTACCACTTCAACTGGAAGGCTGTTCCATGTATCCACCACCCTCTCAGTAAAATAATGCTTTCTGATGTTACTTTTAAACCTTTGCCCCTCTAATCTAAGACTATGTCCTCTTGTTTTGCTATTTTGTTTCCTTTTAAATATACTCCCTTCCTCTACCTTGTGGAACTTTTAAAACGCCTTTTAAAAAGAATAGTGCATGAAAATGCCTGGAAAGAATATATAAGGTCCAATGAATAACAATAAACAGGACGGTTACAGAAAAAAAACGTAAAAAAACTAAAAATCAGAGATTTTAGAAAAATTACAAAGTGGTTGAATATTTAATAAAACCAGGGAATGTTTTTTACAATGAAACCTATGGGATTTTTTTTTTAATTCAAATCTTTTATTTTGAAAAAGCATCAGCAATAAGACAACCTCAAAGTAGTACATCTGATAACAGAAAGTTAACAAACCGTGGGAAAGGATGAAGCGAACTACACCGACCACACACCAGCAAAGGAGCAAGGGAATTTTTTTTAAATATATATATATATATTATAATTGGGTGGGGTAGAGGAGAGTGGCAAAGGCCAAGATTGTGACTTTCCCGGCTCACTCCCGAAGGAGGCCGTGGAAGGATAATGTCACAAGGCCCAGGAGCCCGAGGGCCAAGTATGGCAACCAGAGCCATGGTAGGTGCCATAGTGGCACACCTCGGGGCAGCCCGAAAAATGACCAAAAAAAAAAAAAAAAAGAGAGGGGAGGTAGGGTACACCATTGTTGGCGGGGTAAGTGTCGGTAAAGAACCAAAAGTCTCAAAGGTCATCGGTAACAGGGTGGTGTGGAGGATTCACCGCCTAACTCACAGGGTAGAGGCACAAGGGAGATATAGCAGGATGAGGGGGGCAGGGAAAACACAGAAATAAGGGGGAGCAGTGTGGACTAAGGTGGTCGAGCGAATCTCCGTCAGCAGAAAAATAAATATCTATAGCGTGGGGGGGGGGCTCAAAAGTCAAAGGGGTGTCCGCAAGGGGGGTAGATGTCTCAAAAGAATGTCATCTGGGTTCAGATCAGGGTGGGCGGCATAAACAGCCCCAGATACGGTCACCCGCCGAGGCCGGAGAGCGAATAGCTCCGGAGAGCACGCCAAAGCGGACAGGGGGTTCAGCCGGCATCTAAAAATATACAGGTGGGTAAAATCATCCGAGCAGCCAACAGCAGGCCTTCCAAATGAGGCACCCCGGCGGGACAGAAGAGCCATCCACAAAGCCGGCCAGGACGTGAAGCCGCAGCAGACCGGCCATCACCATCCCCGAATACCGGAACTGATCCGAGGACAGCAGGCCGCTCCAGCAGAGGGACCAAGCGCAGCACAGCAGAAGGCCCCACCGGGCCAGGGCAGTCTCCGCACTGATCACCGACCTCCAGCTCAGGTAAGACATCAGGTGTACAAGAAAGCAGATCCTCAGCATGCCCAGCCAGTGAAGGGGGAAGGCGGCCTCCCAATCCAGTGTTACCCACGGCTGTGGGGGTCCCTCCGGAACGTTCCTCCGTCACCTCCAAAGGCATTACATCATCCGACAGGCACCCCTGCCACGCGTCCGACGCCCCCCCCAGCAACCAAACATCCGGCAGCAGCACGGCTATAGGGTCCCCTGGCTCCGCTCAAGACGCACTCACCCCCTCCGCGATTGCATAGTGAGGCGCAATCGGGTCAGGCGTAATCACCCTCCACGCTGGGACACCGGTACTCTCCGTCTCGGCCCGCTCGACATGCGGGCGCTTCACCGGGACAGCAGCATCATACGTAGCAGCGCGTCAGGAACACAGCAAAAGTTCAGCCCTCCACATCTCACGGAACTCAGCCAAAAGAAGCTGCAGATCACCCTTAGTCAAGGGTCGATCATCCTGGGTCAGTGATGGCGACCCCCGATCTCCACTCATCCTCAGGTCTGGCCCCAGGTCGTAGGCCCCAAGATGGCCGCTGGACAAATTCCCCAGCCAGAAAAACGTTGGCGATTCCGCAGTCAGGTAGCCAAATGTCCCAGGACGATGTCTCATAGAGAGTGGGGCAGTATCCAAAGCTTCTCGGAGCCGAAGGGAGAGAGGGAATACTTCAAAAAATTGGTGAAAATACACCGAAAAGTCGCAATCAGAGCGGAGCTCATGAATCCTGCTTCCTCTCTCCTCGGCAGTTAGCCACGCCCCAAAACCTATGGGATTTGCCTGCTTAAACCTGTCGAATGAAACCACCAAAAATCAGGGAATTTTGAAAACTTTTTGGTGCCGATCGGCGTTATCGGAATAGATTCTGTTATTTCTCTATGGGGAATGTCACTGCCAGCAAAGGTCAATGTATTTTGCTGGCAATTCGCTAATATTTGATGACTGGCCACGGAATTGCACTGTACAGGGAAATTCACCATTTAGTGAGCTAGCAGGTAACATGCCGCAATTCATAGGATGTCAATGTAATGTAACCAGGGGCGGACTGACAACTAATGGGGCCCCCGGGCAATAGGAGATCATGGGGCCCCTTGTGCCATGCCCACAGTAGGCCATACCCCTACAAAACCCCACCAATACAACGCAAAACCCACATACACATTTTTGTGTTAAAGAATTTATTTCTTCATACTATTTTCAAAATAATAATTTTAATGAGAAAAGAAAATCCACTAAGGCCCTTCAGCGAATTAGGGGAATCCACAGTGCCTCCTCCAGACTTACAGACTGCCACTGCTCTGCTAATAAAACTCACAGTAATGTGCGGTGTGTATGAGTGTATCACAGAGCTGCACAGCAATAAAACACTCATGGAAATAGGTAGTGCGTGCGTATAAGCATACACAGAATCCACAGCAATAAACTTTCACAGTAATAGGCAGTGCATATGAGTATACACAGGATCCACAGCAATATAACTCAGTCATGGTTGTGGTGTATGGGCAGGCACAGAATTCACAGCAATATAACTCACACAGGGTTATTCAGAGAGAGGTGAAAACCAGGAGAATGACTGGAGAAGTGAAAATTCTAGGTCAAAATAGCCAAACCAGAAAAATTCTCTCATTTATCTCACTTTCCAAATCGGCTATTTGGTCTAGATTGTTCTGTTCTCCTGACAGTTCTCCTGGGCTTCACCTTTCTCTGAATAACCCTGACAGTCATGGTTGGAGTGTATGGGCAGGCAGAGAATCCAAAGCAATATAACTCAGTCATGGTTGGGGTGTGTCATTCTTAGTTTGTGGAGTGCAGGCAGCAGATATTGGGGCGATTCTACGAGCAATACCAGCCTTTTGGATGCAGAGCAAGGGGGCAACGCCAGAATGCAACAAGGACACAGGCGCAGAATTTTACACACAGCAGCCTGTTTAAAGACAAATACACGCATTTACACACACAGCCATACGTTCACATACATAACCATATATCCACTACACCCCGGGTGTATGCAGCAATAAAACTCACAGTAATGTGCGCTGTGTATGAGTGTATCCCAGAGCTCAGAGCAATAAAACTCACAGTAATATGCAGTGTGTATCACAGAATCCACAGCAATAAAACTTGAAGCAATGTGGAGTGTGTGTGAGCATATCAGAAACCACAGCAATAAACATCACTGTAATATGCGGTGTGTATAAGCATATCACAGAATCCACAGCAATAAAACTCACAGTAATATGCGCTGTGTAAGAGCGTAACAGACATGGGCAGACAGTTTATTAACCCCCTCCCAGCATATCAATGACAAACAGTAACACTCCGGTTTTAACCCCCTCCCCTTCCCAGCATATCAATTATTAACGGCAGACTGACACTGTTTATTAACCCCTCCCTCCCCAGCATATAAATTATTAATGGCAATCAATTTATTAACCCCTCTTAGTATAAAACTGATTTCCATTAATAATTTATATACGGGGAGGGAAGGGTTTATAAACGGATTTCCATTAATAAATAAATTAACCCCTCCCTCCCAGCAATATAAATTATTAAATGGCATTATTATCCCCCCCGGGTCGCTCACCGCTGGGCCGGCATACACGGTCACAATTGACAAAAATCTTCTTTGTACTCACAGCAGGGCTGGCTGGCTCCTCAGGCTGGCTGGCCGCACCCTCCTCCTTGTTACCAGACCACTGCTCTGCCGCTGCGTGCCATGCACGCATCACGTGAGGGGGCGGAGCCAGACAGCTGCGTGGTTAGAGAGCGGTGTGGGAGTCTGAGGCAGGCAGTGGCGGTTACAGAGTGCGCGGCAGGGGCAGGGCCACCCATGTATGATGGCGGTCGGACACAGGCAGCGGATTATTCGGGGATCATTCGACAGGACCTGAATGCTGGCCGGGCCCATCCACGGTGCCTGGCCAAAACCGGGCCCCTACCAACCGGCGGGCAGTGCCCGATGCCGGGTCAGTCCGCCCCTGAATGTAACACATGAAGCTGAAGTTAGCTCCTTATTCGGCCAGCTTCTTATTCTCACACTGAAGATAGCTTCTTATTCAGGCAGCTTCTTATTTACTGACTGAAATTAGCTGCTTATTCGCCCAGGATCTTATTCCTCAAAGAATAATGTCAATAAAAAGTATTTCGAACAATTGGACAATTCTAACACATTCATATGATGAAATAAATTTATCCAGATAACTGCCCCCCCCCCACTCCACTTGTTTCAATGGTAAAAAATGAATAAGTAACTGGTGATTTTCTCTATGAAAATCATCTCGGCTCAACCCAAACTGACTAGTTTTCTATTAATTAGACTGTTCTCTATCAGAAAAAACATAATCTAGCCTGAGCCAAACATTATTGATTAAGCAAACTGGCATCAAACCTAGCCCCCCCCCGCTCCATTAAATGCAATGAGAAAAAATAAGTAACTAGTGATTTTCTCTATGAAAATCATCTTGGCTCAACCCAAACAGACTAGTTTTCTATTAATTATGTGGTATTATTTAATTAATTAATTTATTATAAATTAAATTATTTAATTAATTATGTGGTATGCATTTGGTTTTGATGCATCCCTACTCTATACATAGCGCTCCCTGCGTCCTTATAATATATTTATATATATCACATGGGGTTGCTATATGATCAGGGCTACCTTTTTTATACTATTCCTATTAAATTGGCAATAATTTTTATGTATTTTATTCAATAGAAACTTTTTTGCCTATATGACATGCACTTTTGTGAAAATAGAAGATTTTTGTGTGTACATTTTAATTTAGTTATTGGATTCCTGTCCAGTACTGAGAGAAGCAAACATCATGCAGTGTAGCCTGGCTGCAAGGCGGAGCGTCGTGAAGTCAAGCCTGCAAAATCTTTGCTTCACTACGCTGTGCGTCGCTACGCGCTCAGTGTATCTCAGGCTTTAAGCTCAGCCACACGCATCCTCTCCATAGGACTCCATTGAAACAGACGCCAGCGGTCAAATGACCTGCTGGAGCTCGTCTTGTGAGATCCGACCGGTCAGCGTAGTGATACGCAGAGGGAGACTGGGGGGACTTTTTCCCCCAGTCTTTCTCTGCTCCCACCGTACTGAGGAGGCGGACAGAGCCGCAGTCTTTGCCGTGGACCAGGAGGTGAGTATACGATTTTTAAGAAAAATTTTAGGCTGGTGTTAACGTATTCTGCAGAAGCGGAATCCGTTAGCACCAAGTCCTTGCTCCGGTTAACTTTTTGTTAATCGCAGCCAGACATTAATCAGCGCTGGGACTTTGTAATCCTAACGCTGATTAACACTTTGCGCTCCCTATACTTAACATGGGGAGCGCAAAGTACAGTAACCTCGCGCAGAGAAGCACAAGATACCAAACGCAAACGGGTTACTTAACCTGTTAGCGTTTGGATTGTAATTTGCGTTAACTACTTGGGCTAATCTTAACGCTCATGCAGGTGAGCACTAACGTTAGTGTGACAGAACAGCCGTCACTTTCAAGTTATTGGCACATAAAACGTTAAAAGTTCGTTGGTTCAATGTTAAATTTCGTTTATACAATTTATGTCTGTATGATCCCTGTGTGTATGGTGTTTCCCCTCGCAATTCCCCGCACCAAACGCACCTGTATTCCCTCACAATTTAATACCACCTAAATTGCCCAGTTTTCGTTCCCCCAAGTCTATAATTCGTTTGTACAATTTGTGCTTGTATGACCCTGATGTTTATTAAGTTCTTTGACACTCCTGCCTTGCCCAGCCACCGTGGTTTATCTGCCCAGCGCAACCCTGATACAGCTGCCACCAGCCAAGACCTAGCACAGCCGACATGCCTTACACCCTGCACCGCTCAGCCCCTGTACATGCCACCAGAGTACTTTTTGGTCAGAAGGGCCCTGGGAACATGGTGCCACTGTGCGGTGAGTTGTAAAGGGGAGCGCCACCGAGATCACCCCTCAATCAGCTGCTAAACTCAGGCCGGGCTTCCAGGTGCAGAGAAAATCCTGGGTTCGGAATCAGAGCCCGCACTCCAGGAGGGTGGAATTTCACGGGCAGGGAACAGCCCAGGGCAGGCCAGACAGTGTGGCACCAAGAGCAGAGCTCGAGCTAGGGGCAGTGGCCGCCCATGTTAAGTATACGAAAAGGGCTATGGCTGGAGGCAGTGTTAAAACTGGCGCTGGGATGTCTGAGGGCGGGCATGGGAGAGAACAATGGGACTGTACCATATAAATGTACCGTGTCTGTATTGTTCAAAAATAAACCAACCTGCTTAACCTGCACTACACCTCAACGAGTATTTGATAAGAGGAACTATATGCTAGGTATTTCCTATGACTGACTCGCTAGCTTCCAGCAAGGGACCTGACGCTGGCTCGCTACCGCAGCTTGACTTTTTGCTGCAGATTAAAGGAATAAACAGTTTATTAGATATTGAATCAAAACAGGAATATTTTTAACATTGAAACCTATAGGATTCGCCTGAATAAACCTGCCGACTGAAACCACCGACTAGCAGGGCATTTTACTGACATTTCTCTGCTGTTTGGTGTCTGAATAGATTAACCATTACTTCTCTATGGGGGATTTCACTGCCGTCGAACAGGCACCATATTTGCTGGCAATTCGCCTAAAATTTGGCGAACTGCCTGCTTTCTGAATAGCTGAATGACCCCGAAAATGCGCCGTACGGGGAAATTCATTGTTTGGTGCCATTTCGGGGCCAGACCGGCTCTTTCTGAATAACCCTTATAGTAAAGTTTCAGGGAACTTCGGACTCAGAAGCTCCGCAGTCGAAGAGGAGGAGCTGCGCACATCGAGGGACAAAAGGAGAGTAAAATCACCCCAAAATAAAAAAAAATAATAATTGTGCAGAGGCTGTCGGCAGCATTTGCCCAATTATTTTATGGAAAAGGGTAAAATCTATTTTCAATAGAGTGTCATTTTAAGTGATTTTTGTTTTGCACCAAACAATTGATACTTCAAATTGACAGAGCTTGAAAAATCGCTCACTTACCTAAGATCCATAGGTGAAGGGGGTGGAGTGACCTGCTTTCTCTGGCCATTATCAACAGACAATTGTGAACAAATATTCCTCAGCATTATTTTTTGGTTCTACGGAACCCCACTGAAGTGAACATGCAGGACTTTTGCAGGATTGTCCTGAGCTCCTTGGAGTCCATTGCACTTTTGGAGCCGATACTGGTGAGAGCGGCACTGCTTTTATGGATCAGTAGCTGAAAAATATGCTGGCTCAAGCCAGAATAGCACCGTTAATGTTGAGCCACAAATAGAAAATAAAATCATGCAGCTTTTTTCCAATTGTGGATCCCAGTTGATGACTGGGATATGATTAGCCCAAGGTCGTAAAAGGGGCTAAAATGAGGAGGGCGAATTGGCGGTCAGGTTGCCCTGACAGTGGTCCAGAAAGTGATCCCAACATTTCTAATGAGGTCCTGATTAGTAGTGAAGGAGAAAAGGGTGGAATGAGGTAGAGCATCGCTAATAAAACTGCCTTGTATTGCAGTTTTGGCATCTTGCTTTATTCATCACAAATGCAGGCAGCATACGGACAGAGACACCAGCATTCTATCAACATTGTTTACTACTGGCTGCACCGCTCTCGGCTGGTAACGTAAGCCAGCATTCTCACTGACTCTTCCATGTCACCAACTCTCCCAACTCATTGGCTCACCCATGTGCAGTTCGTGTACTCCTTTGTCTTCTCACATATCCCACTTTGGGAACAACTGTTCAATGACAATCATTTTGGCTCACCCAAGATTGAATTGTGTTTTATTAAGTGGCTTCTCTTCCGTTGGAAAAAAAAACAACAAAATTTTGCCCAAGCCAAACAATATTGAGACAACTCGAACCCTGACATTAATTCTTTTAAATGCTAAACTAAAATGATCAAATCAATGACTTTTTCAATGAAAACTCTCTTTTTTTTCTTTTGAATTATTTATTTTAGAATTTGAATACAGATAGTAAAAAGAAAGTAAGCGATGAACAATGGCCACGCAGGACCATAAAATGTCATCTATAGAGTCATGAAATAGTAAAAATAAAATGGAGGGGAAGGGGGTAAAGGAGTAAGTGGAGTAAAACAAATCCAAACAAATTGAGAGGGGCAGACCAAAAAAAGTGGTGTAGTCCGGCAGGGCGGGGGCATCAAGAAGGGGGGGGGAATCAAAAGGGGGGGGGTGGCAAGGGACTGCCCAGTAAATCATGGCATATATTTCTGGACCTGACTGTATATTTCACATACACATAATATATACATCATATGCCAGTTTGCTTAATCATTAATGTTTGGCTCGGGCTAGATTATGTTTTTTCTGATAGAGAACAGACTAATTAATAGAAAACTTGTCAGTTTGGGGTGAGCCAAGATGATTTTCATAGAGAAAATCACCAGTTACTTATTTTTTCTCTTTGCATTTAATGGAGCGGGGGGGGGGGCTAGGTTTGATGCCAGTTTGCTTAATTAATAATGTTTGGCTCGGGCCAGATTATGTTTTTTCTGATAGAGAACAGTCTAATTAATAGAAAACTAGTCCGTTTGGGGTGAGCCAAGATGATTTTCATAGAGAAAATCACCAGTTACTTATTCATTTTTTACCATTGAAACAAGTGGAGTGGGGGGGGCAGCTATCTGGATAAATTTATTTCATCATATGAATGTGTTAGAATTGTCCAATTGTTCGAAATACTTTTTATTGACATTATTCTTTGAGGAATAAGATCCTGGGCGAATAAGCAGCTAATTTCAGTCACTAAATAAGAAGCTGCCTGAATAAGAAGCTATCTTCAGTGTGAGAATAAGAAGCTGGCCGAATAAGGAGCTAACTTCAGCTTCATATGTAACACGATAAATAAAGCAGTCCTGCTGATTAGTTGCCCCCGTTATCTGCCTAAAGGGCGACTTGTTGTTTTAACAATATTAGATCCACTTTAAGCTTGAACACATGTTGCTTCATGCGTTTTGCACCTTGGTTTCAGTAACATTTGCAGTAGTTTTTGTTTTCGGTGAACATGTAATTTTTTTTTTCTTCTCGCACTGGAGGTCTCACGCACGACGACGCTGGATACGCTGGATCGCAGTCGATGTTTCATGGGCGTTTCACAGATTTATCAGTGGGTGAAAAAGAAATTTCAGCATTCACTTAAATGTGCTTTGCCTACGGGCTGGCCTCGGGGCAGAGACTAAGGCCGGGGCGGGGCAGAGACTAAGGGCGGGACAGACGAGCGTGGAAGGAACGCGTGAGAGTGGACGTTCCTTCCACTTGACGCCCGTCTGGTCACCTCGCTGAGCGCACTCTATGGAGGATCGCGCTTTGCAGGTCAGGTTGACGCACGTTTAGCGTTTCAACAGAGAGGCTTTGTGGGCGGATGCTTGCTGTGCGAGCGCACAAGCGTGTGACCAGCCCCATTGCAGCGTCACAATGCGGTGCCGGTATGGCAGTACGGGCGCATCTAATGCGCTCGTGTACCCCCGGCCTAAGACGGCATTTGGGCAACTGCGTATTTTTCTACACTTGACATTTTGTGTGCGTTTTCAAACGTGTCGGGCATTTCCTGTGTTTTATTGGATTTTGATCCCACAGAACTAGGCTGGTTTTATTGGGGGAGGGGAGGGGGTTCATGTTGTGCTACTTTGATAAATTTATTTCACGATTCTGAGGACATGATTTACTCTCCCACGCCAAACTTTCAGCCAAACATCCCGACTCCAAGGTTGCCATTCTGGAATTGGCTAAAACGTGGGGTTAGAGAAATACTTTATAAAGCTAATTAGCAGACACAATCTAACTACAACTCTCATCCTTATCCGGAATTTTAAAATCCAGAAACCTATGAAAACCAGGAATTTCAGAGCCATCCAGATTTTATAATTTCTAGACTATCAGGGTTATGCAAAGAGATCTGAATTGGGGGCGTGGCCGGCTACCAACAGGAGCAGACGTGTTCTGAGGGAGCGCCACACGTCTGCCACTTTTGGGGTCCATTTGAAGACTTTTATGCGGTGCACTTTTCCTCTGAGGACCCGAGCTAGCTGGCCACCGGAACGGAGTTTCCCAGAGGCCGTTTTGTCGCCCTCAGGACTGGAGATGTTATTTACAGCAGCTGGTATGTGGCTAAAGCGAGGTGCCGGCGGCCATTTTGCAGCCTTCATCCTGGCTCCTGTTGTTTCTCTGCCCGGCTGTCATGCTGCTTTGACCCGACCTGAGCCTACGCTGGGGACAAAGGAGACAGGGGGCCCACGTCTCCTGATTGCCCTAGATGGATGCCCGATGGGAGCGACGAGCGAACCGACAGCTGACCGGCGAGACGGATCCCCTCCCTTCACAGCAGGTACTGATGGCTTTCTTACAGGCCTGGAGGCCTGCTTACTGCTGTTGCAGGGGGAAGACATGGAGGGCCCGCTCACCAGAGGCATCTGGAGCTGTGCGACGCTCGCGTTGCGGAGTTGCCGGGAAGAGGAAGCTCCGAGAATGGAGGAGGTGGAGGCCACGTCGGTCACACACCTGGCTGAGGCCTGCACCACAGCTGTCTCTGGGAGCTGCGATGAGGTCGGCGGTCCAGCCGGGACACGGACGCCGGATTCCGAGACCCTGATGCCATTCTTGCCGGTGCTGATCGAGACTGAGGGCGGGCAGTGCTGGCCCAAGTCCTGGATTGGGGCAAACGTTGGGACCTGGAGACTGGCCGTCCGCCATGCGCCGACTGACGCCTACGAGCCTGAGGAGGCACTTAGCCCTACATTTCTGCATGACACACCTGGTCTACTCGGCTTCACCTTGCCTGTTATTAATCCGCACCCACTCCAGGACACTGGCTGAGCAACCCTGCTTTTTTTTTCTTTACGTTTGCTCAAGTTTTCCTTTTGCCATCCTAAACAAACATTGATGTTTGTGTTTATTTTGCTTCCCCTGCTCCCCCATGCTAGGATGACTCTTGGTGACTTTTGGCTTACACACACACACCCTTTTTTCACATCATAGATGATCCTTTGAGTAACCTATATCATTCTTGACAGATACCTTTTCTTTTTGTTTGTTATTTTTTTTAGGCCGCACCACTATAGATGACTGCGAGGCCCTCACTTTGATTGATATAATCTGCTGACTTCTTTACAAAATAAAAACTGTAAATTAAAAAAATAAATCCGAATTGTAGCCGAAAGGTAACCGTAGTGAAACTCAGCGTTTGGTTACCTTTCCTGGCCATTCAGAGAGCAGGCAGTTTGCCAAATGTTGGCAAATTGCCTGCAAATACAGTGCCTGTTCGTTGCCTGTTCGAGGGCAGTGAAATCCCCATAGAGAAGCAATGTTTAGTCTATTCAGAGAACAATAAACAGCAGTGAAAAGTTGCCGAATTGCCCTGCTGTTTGGTGGTTTCATTCAACAGGCTTCAAATGTTAAAAATATGGGATTTGAAAACAATGGGATTTCCCCGTTCATGCGTTTCAAAGCGTGCACGAACGCGCTTTAAAACGTCTAGGTGTGAACGGGGCCTTAAAGCTTGATTAAAAAAGTATTTCTCTGTATGTGAAAAGTAATAAACCCGATTAAAAATAAGTAAATAAATAAAGACTTGGATTTAAATAAAAAAAAAAAATAATCACCCTATAACGAAGTGCATCGCTCTCGAAAATCAAGTCAAACAAAACAGGGCACAAAAATAGATTTTATTACATGCTCTGTGAGTTATTACATATTCAAGTTATAAAGCAGTTCAGTCCTGGAGAAACTAACATTTGAATGAAAAGAGGGGGCTGAGCAATGCCCAGAAATAAACCTAATCCAGCAAATGTTTGAAAGCCCACCCCCAAAGAAGAAAACAAAAAAGAAGCGTACCAAAAGATACCATGTGTTAAGGTTATTACAGGAATGTATGTTTTGCCATTGTAATATAGGACAATAAAGAAAAAAGTAATTACAAAACATAATGTAAGGGCGCTGACAGCTTGCATAACCAGGAAACACTTTGTCTGCGTAATGTTTTGCAATAATATTGACAAAATGTTGCATATTTTATAAAGGAGCTCTTAAACATGACATCCTCCAGTAGGACTTGGCTCCTCAATGCGATGCTGGTCCACTGAAGGCTCCTTGTAGGCAAGCTTTGAAAATACGAGTCCCCTCAATCAAAGAGGACTAATAGGTCCCAATTCCATGAAATATTTAGTGCCTTTGATTTCAAAAGTATTAAAAGAAGCATCTTCCCCAAATCAAGAATAGTTCTGAGTGGCACTTTCTCCCTGTTCCTGTTATGTATGCATAAAGAAACACGGCATGGTCTGACTTCACTACTCGGGGACGGGACTCTCTGACCCAGTAGATCAGATAGGATAATAGCTATTTAATGTTGGCAGACGAAAAAAAAAAAAAAAAGGAAAGCTGATATTATTTGGCTTTACATTGTGAAGTTAAAGGTTGTGCCTGTATCATTTCCAGTGCAATACACTTTTATATCCTGTGACTTACACATTAGCCTAAATCCAACACTTTTGTACCAAATCAATCTTTTTAAAACTTGATGGTTCAAACAAAATATATCAAAAACAGGCAGGCCGAGCAGATGGATGGTAAGTGGTTGATCAGCAGGCCAACAAGCCGGAAAAATTAGAGAAACTTTAAATATCAGGCCATTGACATCACCTGTACCAGCTGGTCATTAATAGAGACCCAAGGGCCACTCTGCAGTGAGAAAGATTTTACTTTATAAAAAAAAAAAAAGGTAAAATGGGTAAATAAAAATTTGGTTGTTCAGAAAACTCCATGATTGCAGATGTTGCAACCGAGACAATTGCTTGTGTTTCATAAATAAGGAATCTAAACAGTGGCTATTTGGCAAACTCCAGCAGTTTCTGAATAATAGCTATGCGTTTTATCTGTAACACAATCTAGATCCGTGCTTTCCAACCCTGGCCCTCCAGAACCCCTAACAGGCCAGGTTTGCCAGATATGAAGCACAGCACAGGTGATAGGATTTGCTGCTCTGATATTACAGGATTCGGTCTGCATTTCCCTAAGGAAATCCTTCAAACCTTGGACAGGGTTCAGGAACCACTGATTTATATCAATAATCAGGATGTACAAAAGGTTGAACTTGGACTTTAGGAAAACCTGACCTTTAGGAAAACCATTCCCAACCCTCAATCCTTTCCGTCCCGTCTACAAAACTTGTCAGTCTAGGTTTGTCAGTCCAGAATTATTTTTCCTCCTAAAAGGGCAGCCGAAACATAATCCTTTGTGCAACGAGGGTATTTGTGCTCCTGCAGATTATATAGACGGCATCCAACACTGTTATGGAATCGGTATGAAAAAACAGCTACCTCTTTACAGCACATGACAGACTTCCATAAATCTGGTGTAAAGTATAGACATACAAAAATCTGTCCGATAGAAACCTGGAAACAGAGCGTTTGACAAAGTACGACGTTACATGAATTGGCACGAATAGAAACCAAAAAAAAAAAAAAAGTACAAAAATGTAGTTCTAAATTGGTTTGGAAAATATGAGATTTATATTGCGTAGAAAACGTCATAATTCTAAGTGGATGTATTATTCTGTTAATGTTCCCTTTTCCATGATTTTACCTTCTGAGGGCTTTCCCCTCATACTGCAATATCTGAAAACTAAATTTGGTTCTTGTGCTCCGTAAACGCAGAGGTGGTGGTGCAGACACTGAAATGATCGAGCAAGGCCTAACATCCGGATATTACCACCACGAAGATAAGTGCCGAGAAAATATAAACCACAGACATAGCAGTCTACTAATTCTAGGAGAAAACGATCCATCAGATGGGTTTGGGACCCCCCACAGCAGGGATCAGCAACTATGGACCCATGATCCTTAGCCACTCACGTTGGCTCAGCCTTTTGGGAAATGTAGTTCCAAAACATATGGAGGGCCCCTGTCGTAAAGCATCCTTTTCATAATTCTGTCTACACACAGCCAAGCTACGTGGCATTATAAAGGTAATAAATTCCCTTACCTTTTATAAGGCACTACCTTTTTTTAGTGCATGGTTCTTTTGGCTAACATGCCAAATCTTAGGAGTGCCAGTTACCTGAACACTAAACTGTATGTGACCAGCTTCCCTCTGGTATTCACATGGTTAAGCACCACTTTTTTTATATTTTAACTTTTTTCAATACAAGTTCATTCATAATATATTTATTTAAAACAATAATATAATAATCAAACCATAAACCTTAACCTCAAAATAAAGCTATTGAGATTCCCGTCAGGAGCCAGTAGACGATTTCAAGTTATCTAGGAAGAGAAAGGCCAAGCTTTCCAAGAATGGAGAGATTCATTATTGGTCCTTATATATCTTATGGACCAAACGTAAGGATATATATTGGCTGCCCCGATCGATTAAACACTGCAGGGCACGTGCATGCCATTTCAGAAAGACAAATGGGTAAAACAGGGAGCGGTAATGCACTTTGGTTTCTTTGGATCTATCCAGTGTTACAAAATGGCATAACAAAAATATCAAAACTACCGTGCTGTCAAAGCAAATTAGCACAGGTTCTATAGGTTTGTAAGGCTTTGTTTATAGAATAGTAGAAAACAAATTATTAAAAAAGTAGCTAGTCTGCCATAGGCATCTGTCCCGCCAGGCGGGGAGCCTGCCATAGGCATCTGTCCCGCCAGGCAGGGAGTCTGTCCTGCTATGTGGTCATTGCACTGCAATCACACTCAGTGTGGCAGCGATCAAATGACAGCAGCTTCTCTACCTCGTAACAGCATTCTGTAACGCTCATAGAAAATGCATGTAAACATTGATTCCCTTAGCTTGGCATTAGAAGTTTGGATACGATAACACCAAGCGATGTATGGAAGCGTTTACGTAAAACATTCACGGCAGAGGTTGAATGTGTAATGCGTACGGCACCCTCCATGTTTGGTGGCACAATGGGATTGAGGATATGGGTTATTCGTGAATCTTACAACCTGCTTTTCCACGTCAGCTGAATCTGTTCTCCTTTGATGACAGTATGAGGACGTAATAACGGAGTTGTCATAGGTGGGGGGGGGGGAGTGGAGTGTGTCGTAATGAAAGAAAAATACACATTAACAAGTTGTGTTATTTTATAAATTGAAGATAAAATAGGTTTTTGTGGCATTACCACGTAGGGCTATATGCAGATAATCCCACTAGAAAAGGAGAATTACCTGGCACATAGGGCTTGAAGGGATAATCATCAAATCAAGTGGGGATCAATGATCAACTCTAAATAATGTGTTACATAGATTTTTTTTTTTTGCAATCCTAATACCACTGTGTGGCTTTCATTTTTATTGCTCATGTTTGTTCCAAACACTGTTTAAGCAACAGGTTAAATTCCAGGAGGCCTTAACCTTGACATTAGCACATTTCTATGGTGTCTCATGGTGCTTGAAAAGATAACATTTCCTCCCCACTCAAATTTTGATCTGAGCCCTTAAAAACCTAGGAGAGCAATCTGGAACACACATAGTTCATCAAGTAACAGTTACTACAAGTACCAAGGTGTTCATTCGCTGTGCAGTATCGTAGCTCAGGACTCTTCCAGGTGGAGGTACCTCAATAGTGTACAGTAAGACTCAAATGATTCTAGGTAGCACTGTGGCTGCAGCAGAAATAGAATGTAGGTACATGGTACCATTACTAAATAAAAAGGACACTTCCACCAGTGTACCGGAAAAAATGGCATTTAGTATCCCTGCATTCACTGCCAGCATGCCGAAAGACACACCGGCCACCAGGAGTGTGAACCATAGCTGCACCACCTGGTACAGCTAAAAAGGAGGGAAGTGACATTGTTTCTCAAGTCTGAGAAATTTCTCGATCGTAAACTTCCCTTCCTGTTCCTCTTCCTCTGAGGCCAAAGGCACTGCAAGTGTGAGAATTTTGCTTTAAAAAGATAATTTTTTAAAAGAATATTAGGATATAAAACAGTCCCCTGAAAAAAGGAAGGCGTGTGGAGGACCTTCACGGCGCCCGTAACTGCCCGAGACTTGTGTAAATGTCCTCAGAGTCACTGAGCTCCTCAAAAATGGGGATTAGACTCAAAAGCTCTGTGTCGCCAATGTCATCAAACCAAGATTGTACAGGAACCTGGAGGGAAGAAAGGGAAACGTGGTATGGTTACGAATTGCTTGATAATGCGATCAATAAAATAATTCTAACACATTATATTTGAGAGTCACCTCTTTATAATCCACCCCAATAAAAAAAAACAGATGCATACAATAGTGTGATAAAACAATTTGCAGAAATCCATGGTTGAAGAATAAGAAGGAAATAAAAAGGGTGGGGGTGATTCTCCTCAAGACTCAGGGTATTGAATCCAGCATTTAGTAAATGTCTACAGTAGGTTCTGGAATGGAAAGGATTAATCTGCGTTTTTCACTCGGTTCTAGACATATGGTATTGTTAAATGTATCCTAGCAACCAAATCGTATTGCCCTTAAATACAATCTGTCAGCAATATTATTGTGCGAGAAGAATAATTAGATTGGAGATCGAAGCGGAGCAGGTTTGTCATGTGATGATGTTGGTGTTGAAAAGCTCTAAATACCTGAATTTGTGCAACAGTAACCAGACTATTATGTCTCCTATCCGGGGCTCTCCGTGCGCTACTTAACAGAAATGGAACCCACGTGAAAATCAATAGTCTGGAAAGAAGCTCATCCTGCCAGAGCATGTTAGCAGCAAGCTAGAAACGCGCGGCTTACAGAAGATTTTCCTTTCAAAAGGTAAAATCCAAACGGTCATCTGTGACAACCCAATGACCATCAACTGTTCTTACGCTCAGCATTTAAATAGATTTCACTAAAAGTGGCGTCAGGATGGAGTTTGCACAAATGTAAGGTTGACCATGATGACCAAATTTTTTTTTTTTTAGAAAGCAAAGAAAAATGGAAAGTATGACCTGGAGCTGCACAAAATTAAAATATCAGAACGCTACCAGCTCTGTAATTATAAAAAGGCCTCAATAACATTTAATAGCATAATTACCAGTACACAGATAAACGTACACTTGTTGACAGTTTATTCTTCCTTTGCTCCCACCGAGCCTCAGCTATGCGGTGAGGGACAAATCAGGAGGTCTGCAAGACAATCCCTGGTGACCACGAGCCAACAAGCCATTTCAGCCATCTTGCAAAGCGTCATGGCTGCCCTTGTACTCCCATACGACATTGGTGGTATATGTGAATGTGAGCGTGAAAAAGACCTGAATCAGATTCTCCTGCCAAAGCACGCATAGAGAGTCTGCTCGTTTCTATAATATAAAGAATTCCTGGGAGCCAGGGAAGGACCTGTGGTCCTCCTTACCTCCCGTAAGGTGTTCAACAGATAAGTAAAGTTGTATTTCTACCTTACCGTGTATTTGTAGAGCCCTTTCCATATTCTTATTCCTTGTTTTGGCTGCTGTCAACCCCTAGGTTGCAAGGGAACCTGTGACGTAAACGGTGTGCTAGCCACGTCACTAACAAACTATTGCTTAAAGCGCCATCTTGGAAATTATTTCAGCAGCATAAAAGTCCATATTGTTGACAAGGCTTCATGTAGAGAAGGGTTCTCAAACTCTGGCCCCCCCAGATGTTTCCTCCGAACTACACCTCCCTTGATCCTCCGGCCATTTATTGCATTCAAAGGATTCTGGGAGTTGTAGGCAATCAACACCGGGGGGGGCAGTGTTTGAGATCCCTGATGTAGAGAATTGAAAAAGTCAGGAGAGTTAGGTGGATATACAAGCCTTTCTCTTGACCTGCCACAGTTGGACACCGGCAGTGAAATCAGCATATCTACATGTGGTTCCCAAGCAAGCCCCAATCAGTTCAGAGTGGCAGGTGGGATTACTTGGTGGTTTGTTCCAGAGTGGCAGGTAGGCTGCAGATGACACAATCAGGAGACTTACTGCGTTTTCTGGATGGAAGATGTAGGATGCTGGAGAGTTGTCTAAAATTATTGTTTTCTTTAGGTCCCTGCCTAAACGACTCAGATCTTTGACATAGCAGCCTTGATGGAACACGCAGGCTTCCCTGAAGAGACGGGAGCGGAAGACTCCGTGCTTATCTAGAAGGTCTGTCACTGGATCGGCATACTGATTAAAAGGAAAAAAAAACAACCTTAATTACAAAAGCCACAAAACCAGTTAATGAGTCTTTCTAGACATTTACCAACAGGTTTTAGTTCGTGTTTTAAAAGATACGAACAACCGAGATTACTATTCAACAAATACCAGTTTACTTTTCAGAATTCTCAGTTAAATTTTTCACAGGGCCCACTGCACGGCAGGATTACAGGCAAGTTTGGGATGTTTTGTTTATTTTATGTGTTACGGGATTTTGCAAAAACAAAAATCCCGTAACGCCAAGCACGAGTCAGTATTCATTTCCGAATATTTGTACGAAGCAAGAACAGTGAGCTACCATGGAAAACAATATACAGGAGAGGTTAATGTACAGTAACCTGGCACTAATTCCTTGCCGTTATCTTAGGCCAGTGTCAGAAGAGCATTTAGAGCGAGAGGAAAGTCCATGAGTGTGGACGTTCCTTCCACTCTGACGCCCGTCTGGCCACCTCACTGAGTGCAGTTAGTGCGCTCAGCGCTGCAAGGCTCGATCTTCCTATGGAGGACCGTGCTTTGCAGCCCCGAACGTGCGTCGTAGCGTTTTGACGGGGTGGCTTTCAGCACTTCCGCTGAAGCACACACAATTCATGCACGCACTACAGAGTGTGTCTGCCCCGTTGAAACATCACAACACTGTGTTGGGAGGCACGTTAGTACGCTCATCTGACACTGGCCTAAATGGCATGGTTGTAATAAGATCCCAGGTATGCTGGGCTCACGCTGAAACTGCCGACTTGGAGAACACAAAACAAAAAAATACCATGGAGTTCATGACAGACTCAAATTCTTGACTAGAGTTTTAATGTCACAAGAGTCAGGCGTTAAATACAGCACAGCTATACTACTCATAATACAATGCTGCACTCAGGAATCTGTCAATGCAGCAGCGTTATTCAATTTAAATACATTTTATTGAAGGCCATACAATGATAGTGTGACGCAAGTCCCTTAGGACTCGGGGTGCATGGGCCTAGAGCAGGGTTTCCTAAACCTGTCCTCAGGACCCTCCGCCTCGCCAGGTTTGCAGGATAGCTGAAGCACAGCACAGGTGATAGGATTTTCTGCTCAGTGATTGCAGGATTCAGTCTGCATTTCCCCAAGGTGATCTGCAAAATCTGGCCTGGTTGGAGGGTCCCGAGGACAGGTTTGGGAAACACTGGCCTAGAGGTACATTTGTAGGGTGCAGACCTGATGTTATATATCATTTTCTTGGCCTCCCTTGTGTACATAACTCAGATTACATAACAATGTTATTGTCTATCTATTGTATGGTCCATGTGTATCTGTTATCGGTTGAGAGGATTAGCCTCCTTAAAATCTTCTACCGCAAGTCTCCAGGTTATCCTTAATGTATCACAAGGTCAGAATGAGCAACGAAAAAGTTGTGTTTTTTTACAATAGTAAAAGTGTAAATTCAAAATCCTGAAGCATCATGTTATGGACATGTGAGGAATGATCGGGTATACCTCCTTACCTTAGCAAGACTGGCAGTGAACAAAACACATTCATACAGCTCTCCCATTCTTTCTAAAAACTCATCCACATAAGGCCTCTTTAGGACATAAACCTGAGGGAAATAAAAAAGGTACACAGAGTGATTTGTGTTACAAGTTACAACATAACTGTGTTTCTAAGTAATTTCAGCATGCGATGCCTGGAGGCCACACGGATAGCAAGTAAATCAGGATTCTGAAAAACGCCTTCTAGCACCAGGGGTCACCACCACTTCATATAGTTGGAAAACTAGTAAGAAGTACAAAAGCACCTCACGTGATGGTTTGAATACAATGGCCTGCCCATTACTTCAATGCAAACATTTCTTTACAGAAAAATGGCAACATGAAATTCAAATGAAGCAGAAGTCAAAGTGCTTAAAAAACAAAACTGCACCAAAACAAGTCCATGACATTTATCAAGTGACGAAATGAATGATGTGATATTAGCACCTTCCTGAAACAAGTAATCAAGAGTAGGCCGTACTGTGAGGAAACAGCCTATCCTGGATTACTTGAACCAGGCTGGAGCCATTTGTGTCCCACGAGACCACGCCGGAAGAAAACGTGTTAAACCTAAAGAAAACCACAAAATTAATTTAAAAAAATATATAAAAAACATGGTTATTCTGCATTCCCTTGTGCAAATATAAAAAGGTAGACATTGTTATGAGCCAAAATAACGATATTCTAGTTATATACGAGATTACACACAATAATAAATATTTATAAGAATAGCAAGGGTTTCTAGGAGTTATTTTTACAACTCAAAGAAATCCCTGTTGTGATGGAGAACACTGACAATGTGGCAGGCTTACACCAGTTACAATCAGAATTTGTGACCAAAATATCCATCACTGCTCCCATAGGTGGTTTTAAAACCTCCGATATTATATTTAAGTGGAGTGCCATGATAGATCTATATATATATATTGAAGTTTAATTGTAGAAAACATTTCCACATCCCAGCAATTCAGAGAACTGCTCTGCCCAAGAGCTCATGTGCTACATTCCCCATATGCAGCAAGGAACTCTGGGTAGGACATGCAAATGAGATGATGATATATATATATATATATATATATATATATATCATCTTTCTCTCATCACAGAACGGTCACAGAAATTGTCAGAGCTGCAGACCAATGTCATTAGGAGAGAACAGGTTGGGGGGCGGTGAGGATCCTGAGGACAAGCAACAGCACTAGTGTCCTGCTCTACGGTGGGGCCCGCTCAGGTCAAGGTTTTAGCTTGCTTGTGCCATTACAGGGATGAATGCTCCATATGCAAATCAGCCTGCAATCACCCAATGAGGGTGGCCAGCACTGACTGCCAAGGACGTCATCCCTGCACGAGAGGTGCAGCAACCCCCTTTCTCTCACTATAAGTTTACAGGGTCATCCAGACGTGGACCCCTTGCTTGATGTGCCTAGAGGGGTGTCAGCTACACCCTCCTGACGAGGCCCAACAAGGCCGAAACGATCGTCGGGGGTTGCTGCACCTCTCGTGCAGGGATGACGTCCTTGGCAGTCAGTACTGGCCACCCTCATTGGGTGAGAGCAGGCTGATTTGCATATGGAGCATTCATCCCTGTAATGGCACAAACAAGCTAAAACCTTGAGACCTGAGCGGGCCCCACCGTAGAGCAGGCCACTAGTGCTGTTGCTCGTCCTCAGGATCCTCACACACCCCCTTTCCCTCACTATAATGTCATTAAGAACATGGGTAAATTCAGAATTTGAGTGCACCCATTCCAAAAGAAAAGAACGAACATTGTTGATAACTTTTAATCCAATACAGAACTAAAGCATGTGTGAGGACATAGGTCATAAAAAAAGAGATATGCTTTCAGAAACTCTACATTTGTGGAAAATATATATATACCTGATGGGTTGTTCCCTCAATCTCCACAGGAACTATAAAATCTGCATTGCTGATTGGCTGAGTAACAAACAAAAATATCCCATTAGAGATAAAGATACACACACATTATACATAATATAGATGCAATAATTCCGGTCATTAATTTTGCTCCAGAGTTGCAGAGAATCAAAATTCTCATCAAAAAACACCAGGAATTGGATGGAACAAACAAGTTACCACTTAATAGTAGCGTGTAATGCAGGCCTCAAAATTTCAAGTCCTGAGCTACTAGCCAGGCCTTAAGAGTTACTCGCCACTAGTTGCCCCACCTAACCCCTATCCAGCATTGCCTCTGCATTCCCACTCGCCAAATGCGAGCAGGCAAGTGGAAATTTTGAGGCCTGGTGTAATGCATACTGCTACAAGAAGGGGAGAGGATGGTAATTTACAGAAAAAGAAATATATACTTCTTCCAAAATCCTGCACTCACATCCAGGTGACAACCACCACCCCCCCGCAGACACACACACTTTAATGGTATACACAGTCACATACCTTAAAAGAACTATGAACCAGTGTTTCATCTAAATCAATCACCATGCATATCTTCCCTTTGTCTGCTGGTGTTACCTCAGGAAGTAAAGAGGTACCAGGAATCTGAAAAGAAATTAAATTGGGGGGAAATATGTATAAAAGTAGTAACACGTGTCAATAAAAGGTATGCTGCCCAAGACACACGAGTTGTTGACGCTTACAATACGTGAATAGAATTTTTTTTTGCAAATGATGTAGGCGTTTAAAGAACACCTCGGGGTAAAGTTCTACAACTAGTTAAAGGATTATGTAAAATGCAGTACTTGCTCCAGAATCATTATTTATAGGTCGTATAAAGTATAGTAGTTTCACAAAGGACTGAAACATGCGCCAAAAACTACCCCGTGGAAAAACAAACTGAATTAAAACCTTGAATGATTGACAAAGCCTACTTTGGGTGTGATTTCAGTTACAGTTACAAGTATTTATAAAGCGCGAACAAGTTCCGTAGCGCTGTACAATGGGTGAGACAATAAAAAATATACATACAAGTTAAACACACAAAACAGTAGGAGAGAGGACCCTGCTCAAGAGCTTACAATCTAAGAGGAGAGAAGAGACACACTAGGTGAGGGTAAATAGAGGACCTGAAGTAACGGGGTGCAAGAATGTACAGCGGGGAATCATGGAGTGAGCCAATAGGATTCTCTGAAGTATTGGGTTTTCAGAGACGTCTTGAAGGACTGGAGAGACGGCAGAGTCTGATGTTGCGGGGAAGGGAGTTCCATAGAAAGGGGGCAACTCGGGAGAAGTCTTGAAGGTGAGAGTTGGTAGTGTGGGTACGTGGAGACGGTAACAGCAGATCATTGGCAGAGCGAAGCGGTCAGGATGTGTTGTACCTGCTAATAAGGGAGGAGATGTAGGTAGGGGCGCGGTTATGGAGAGCTTTGTATGCGAGCACAGTGTTTTAAAATGGATTCGAAAAGGAGCCAGTGTAAAGATTGAAAAAAGGGGCGAGTTGCGAGAGGTGAGGTGTAGGAGCTTGGCACAGGCATTCATAACAGATTGCAGAGGGAGAATCTGGGATCTCTTAAGTCCAGAGAGAAGGAGGTTACAGTAGTCAAAACGGAAGATAATAAGAGCTTGGATGAGCATTTTAGCAGAGTCTTGGATAAGAAAGGGGCGCACGAGTGCAATGTTTTTAGGTGGAAGTAGCAAGACTTGGTTAGCGACTGAATGTGAGGAGTGAAGGAGAGATCAGAGTTGAAGAGGACACCAAGGCAATGTGCCTGAGAGGTAGAAGTAATGGTGGCACCATTCACCGGAAGGAAAATGGGTGCAGGAATATTAGTTTTAGAGGGAGGGAAGAGGAGAAGTTCAATTTTAGAGAGGAGCTGGAGCTTTAGGAAACGGGAAGTCATCCAGTTGGAGACAGCCAACAGGAGGAGAGAGATCGCGAGAGGAAATGTAGATTTGGGTGTCGCCAGCATAGAGAGGATATTGGAGCCCATTAGGAAGAAATGAGGTTGCCCAGAGAGGCAGTACAGATCGAGAAGAGTAGGGGACCCAGAACAGAGCCTTGAGGTACCCCAACTGTGAGAGGAATTGTGGTGGAGGCACCAGCGAAGGAGACACTGAAGGAGTGAAGAGAGAGATAGTAAGAGAACCAGGAGAGAGCAGAGTCACTGAGGCCAAGTTGACACAGCGTGAGGAACAGGAGAGGGTGGTCAACAATGTCAATTGCAGCAGAAAGGTCAAGAAGAATAAGCAGAGAGAAGTGACCTTTGGTTTAAGCAGCAATTAAATCAATTAAATCTGGTCAGCAATTAAATCTGGTCAGAGAAGTCTCAATGGAGTGCTGGGAGCGAAAGCCAGACTGGTGCGGATCAAGTAGAAAGTTAACAGCGAGAAAATTTGTGAGCTGGTTATAGACCAGGCGTCCTAGGATTTTGGAGGCAAAGGGGAGCAGAGAGATGTGACCTGAACACTTTTACAATACATGAAGGAGTCTTCTACAAACTGAAAACCACAGAAGGCCTGAGATGTCTGAGGAAAGCCTCCCTTTGCGCACATCGTGGTCTGATACAATGTACATGTTACTCCACACTTTGTCACGTCATGTTGAGAGTGCTGTGCTCAAGGGGTATACAAGCAGGTAGAGGTGGACAGATTTGGGATATTAGATATTTAAAAGAACAGTTACCTGATACTTTAGTCCCTCCACCCCCCCCCCTTTATATTATTACAGTTACTGATAAGAGATGTGTTACCACAGCACATCACAAACCTGTTAAAACATTTACCTCATTAAATGGAAAGAGTAAAAAGCATACTGTGCTTTTAAATAGAAAGGACGTTGGAAAAGGATTTACTTCGCATCAGGCTGGCTGGTTGCAATACTGAAGAACTCCATGGAAATTCTAACAATATCAGAATGCAACCGTGTATCAAAATCATCTGTCCATCAACATGTAGAACCAACATTTTAAAGAACCCAGTGGGTTAATGTGTTCATGGGGGGGGGGGGGGTGATATATAGAATATTGCTTTAGTAAGGTTAGCTTGATGCAGAAACTAATATTAAAAAGACAGACGGATGAAAAAACAGAGAGGCTTTTGGGATATGCCTTGGGACCAACAACCTCCCTGCAATGTGTCATTTTCTACTTACGCTTTTTCTTGGTGTCTCTACCGAGAACAATGTTTTACTTGAACAGACATGCTACGCAATGCATACGAGAGAATTTATTTTTCTATAGATGATTTGAGTTCCTCCTATTAAATAGATATCACAAACAGCAATTGACACGACAGAGCTGCCCAAACAACACTACCACACCCATTTAAATATGTGCCGTATGATGCCGGTGATTGATTGGCGACAGTATGAGGGAAAATTCACCTAAAAGTGTGCTTGCTATGCCCCCTGCTGGCCAGTATGAGATTTATTTCTAGAAATAAATCTAACGGGGTGTCACTATATAGATGGGGGGGGGGATCCTTATTTTTGGGATGGAGGCACTTACAGATGTAATATCTCACTTTGCAATAGATTTATAGTGTATAAGATAATGCACGGGAAGCATCATGACAGGACCATTTTGACTGGGTATCAATAAAGAGCCAGATGCGCTTGAAGCCTCACAGGTCAGCTGCGCGCATCCAGGAGAGCCAGATGCGCGCGCAGCCCTAACGGCCGGCTGCACGCTCATCCGGCATCTGGAGAGCCAGCTATGCATCGCTCAGTGGGTCCCGCCGACAAACCTGCAGACACGCGAGCCACAATTAAAAAAAAAAAAAAAAGCATGCGACTCACAATTTAAAAAGGGGACCTGTGCCCGTGAGCTTACAATCTAAGGGGTCCAGTTCTCGTGAGTTTACCAACTAAGGGGTCTTGTTCCCCTGAACTTACAATCTAAGGGGTCCCACGAGCTTACAATCTAAGGGATCCCACGAGCTTACTATCTAAGGACTTCTGTTCCCAGAAGTGTACAATCTAAGGGGTCCTTTTCCCATGAGTTTACAATCTAAGAGGGTAAAGAGGAGCCGCTCACAGGAGCTTACAATCTAAGAGGGTAGAGGAGCATGCTCGAATATATAAATGCATTTGTAATGCGCTGTCAGCTGCACACGCACCCATCACAGCTGCTCACTCGGGAATGGCGGACAGGAATGGCGACGGACGCGTTACAAATGCAATATAGTGTATATATACTCTTGGATAGGACATTGAAAAGCAAATTTGTGGACACAGATTCCTAGCTGGCAACAACAACAATAGACTGCCCTCTGGGCAGACTTAACTAGTATGTTATAAATAAATTTTGCTGTTTTATTTTTTCTCGTGTGCAGCCAATTTGGTTATTTATGTATATTCGTGTTTTGGCTTCCACCGATTTGGCTTTCAAGAGCTTTAACTTTTTTTCATTGAAGGAGTTGCGGGACTATAGGTTCAATATATCGAACTTTTATTATTGCAGAAGTCATTAACACATCTCAGCAAATCAAAGAACGGCTTCACAGAGCTTGTGTGTTACATTTCCCATATGCAGCAATGAACTCTGTAAGACATGTAAGTGATGAAGTTTGCAATTTCTTATTTTTTTACATCCGGAGTCTGTTTTAACACTGAACGGTCTAATCAATGCCATGCCGTACTAGATTGCTTTTTTTTTAAGCAAGGGTCAGGTTTATGCAACAGGTCACAGCCACTCCTGTACCCTCGTCAGCAGGAGCTAGGCATGACATAGAAACATAGAAAAATGTTGGCAGATAAGAACCTTTCGGCCCATCTAGTCTGCCCAATTACATGGATACTTTACCTGGATTTATCTTTTGTTTAGGATAGCCTTATGCCTATCCTATGCTTGCTTAAATTCAATTACTGTTTTGGCCTCTACCACTTCTACTGGAAGGCTGTTCCATGTATCCACCACCCTCTCAGTAAAATAATGCTTCCTGATGTTACTTTTAAACCTTTGCCCCTCTAATCTAAGACCAATTGCAGTTTGAGGCTTTACCCCCAGAGGAAATATACACATCCATCAACACTATTTGGGAAAATTCCCAATATATTTCTTATTCCTATTTGACAGGCAGGGATAGCCATCTGCTGGCCAAAAGGAGTTACTGACGTTTTGGTCTCTGCAGGATCAAATTGGGAGATGTCATTCAGCCATATTCCCAGTCGGTTTTAAAAAGTGTTCGTGAATCATGCCTGGGCACTAAAACTTTAGGGGTATGTTCTGGAGCCCAAATTCAAATAAATTTTATTTGCAATAAACACAATTGTTTTGCACTGCTCCTGTGGAAGACCATATTGATTAGACTTGATATCGGGGCACCAGGAGGCAGTGGCATAGCGTGGGTTGTCGGCGCCCGGGGCAAGGCAAGAATTTTGCGCCCAACCGCAACCTGTGGACACGGTAACACACCCTAATTCCCTTCCAACAGTAGAGTATTGACCCCCTTACCCCACCACAACATGTATTGTATATTAACAAAATACTGATATAAAAAAATTAAACACACATGCCCACCCATGCTACGCCACTGCTACCAGTCACCATGTCCCAGTATACCCTAGCATAGTTCCACTCTTACACTACACCCACTCTCTACCAGTATCCCCAGCCACCCTCTCTCCAAGTACCCCCGCTTTCTCCCAGTACCCCCAGTCACTCTCTCTTCAAGTACGCCCACTCTCTCCCAGTACCCCTAGTCACCCTTTCTCTCTCCAAGTACCCCCACTTTCTCCCAGTACCCAAGTCATTCTCTCCCCAAACCTCCAGTTACCCTCTCCCCGTACCCCCCTATCCCCTCATTGTGTGTTGGTCACGCTGCTCTGGTGTCACACAGTGTTGTCTACCTACATGGAATTGCTGGTGGCCCGGGGGGGAGCTGTCCAGGGGGCTTATTGGAGACCGGATTTTAAATGTGCTGCAGGACAGGTGCCTCCCTCCGTCCTGTTCAGCGGCTGCAGGGCTGCCAGCGGTGGGGGGCTGGTACAGGGCTTCAAGGGGGGCTGACAAGCATGGTAGACCGTGTTCAGTCGAATAATGCTGCGCTTCTTCACGTGACTCATGTCAGCGTTAAGGAGGAGTCAGGAGAGGACCAGAATTGTCTGTCCTGGACCTCCCTTCCGGACGCTGAGTGCTAAGTCACTGCTGGTGCCACAAAATAGGCGGCTACCCGTGCAAGGGCTTCTCACGGACACCAGTGTCCGAGAGTGGACACCTTGCTGGAAAATATTAGTGGTTCAAACTTCTTTTGAAAATTTGCGCCCCTAAGAAAATTGCACCAGGGGCCACCGCCCCAGAGGCCCCCCCCACGCTACGCCTGTGCCAGGATTTGCCTAGCAGATCTTTGTAAGAAATGGGTTAAATTTAAAGCAAAAACAACCGCAAATTGTACTTTTATTTTGCACTGGCACAAACCAAAACAATGTAGGCCAATTTTAAAGAAAGAAAACTTTGTACTTGTGGATGTTATGATTTGTTTGACAACAAAGGCCGTTTTTGTGCATGTTTCTTTAATGGTGTCACCAGTAACAAAAACTGTTTCTAAACATAAAAAAGCAACACAAAACAGGACACAAATTAAAAAAAAACAAAAAACTAGAGGTTGATAGATACGGTACTCTCTCACTAACTCAACTACAAACACAAAAAGGGGTGAAACGACTTTCTGTTCTATTCCATCCTTAGAGGAACAATTAAAATGCACAGGTAGACATCACTAGAATTAATGCCATCGGTCTTCACATTATCTACCTTTGGAGGATGAAATAGTGAGCAGAGCTCGCCGGGATTAGATCCTGCGACCTGCAGGTTACACAAATGCTTCCGTGTACCAGTCTCATCTGGCTAAGCCACCTCTTCGGTCCCACACGCTGAAGCATTAAAAGTGCGGGGTGGGGGGGGGGAGAGAAGCTCATTGGTGAACGTGCATTTCAGAAAGTTTTTCTTGAAATTTAATGAATAATGCACAAAACAGATGAAAGCGAGAATATTCTTGGGCTAGGATATTTTGTAGCATTAATTACAGTTGTGTTCAAAATTATTCAACCCCCAATGCTGTAAAGGGTTTTAGGGAATTTAGTGTACATTTGTAATTGTAATCAGAATGAAATCCTACAAGGACTTTTTAAAGAACCATATGCAACTAAAATGACATGAATTGGTTTTGTAATACAGTAGTAAATGTTTCTTTTGTGAATTCTTCATTGACACAATTATTCAACCCTTAAAGACTACCACTCTGAAGAACAGAGGTTCATTCAAGTGTTTTCAATCAGGTATTGAAAACACCTGTGGATGTCACGGAGCAGCAATAAAGCATAATAAGCACCAATTAGGCAGCTTTAAAATTACTGATACTCAGCTCCTTCTAGACATTTACTGGTGTGGTTACAAACATGGTGAAGTCAAGAGAATGGTCCAGGAAGACAAGAGAAGAGGTGATTACTCTTCACAGGAAGGGCAATGGCTATAAGAAGATTGCAAAGATGTTAAACATACCAAGAGAGACCATAGGAAGCATCATTCACAAATTCAAGGCAAAGGGCACTGTTGAAACGCTACCTGGTTGTGGCAGAAAGAAGATGCTGACTTCGACTGCTGTGCGCTACCTGAAGCGTAGAGTGGAGAAAAGTCCCCGTGTGACTGCTGAGGAACTGAGAAAAGATTTGTCAGATGTGGGTACTGAAGTTTCAACTCAGACAATACGGCGCACACTGCATAATGAAGGCCTCCATGCCAGAACTCCCAGGCGCACCCCCTTGCTGTCTCCAAAGAATAAGAAGAGTCGACTGCAGTATGCCAAAAGTCATGTGGAAAAACCACAGATGTTTTGGGATAGTGTTCTGTGGACTGATGAAACAAAATTAGAACTGTTTGGGCCCATGGATCAACGCTATGTTTGGAGGAGGAAGAACAAGGCCTATGAAGAAAAGAACACCTTGCCTACTGTGAAGCATGGCGGGGGGGTCAATCATGCTTTGGGACTGTTTTGCTTCTGCAGGTACAGGGAAGCTTCAGCGTGTGCAAGGTACCATGAATTCTCTTCAGTACCAGGAGATATTGGATGACAATGTGATGCAGTCTGTCACAAACCTGAGGCTTGGGAGACGTTGGACCTTTCAACAGGAAAATGATCCCAAGCATACCTCCAAGTCCACTAGAGCATGGTTGCAGATTAAAGGCTGGAACTTTTGGAGTGGCCATCGCAGTCACCTGACTTAAATCCGATTGAGAACCTCTGGTGGGACTTAAAGCAGTTGCAGTGCGCAAGCCTAAAATGTGACTGAACTGGAGGCTTTTGCCCATGACGAATGGGCGAAGATACCCGTAGATCGCTGCAAGACACTTGTGTCAAGCTATGCTTCACGTTTAAAAGCGGTTATAACTGTAAAAGGATGTTGTACTAAGTACTAAGATTGAATGTCACTTGGGGGTTGAATAAAACTGATAATGATGTGAGCACAGAAAAGACATTTGTGGTTATTTCATTATAAATGTTATGTTATATTTGTCTGACCTACACGTGCCTCTTTGATTTAATCATAAGCAGTCATCTTGACTTACAATAAAATCAATGTCAAACTGGCCAAAACACTCAATTTCAGTGGGGTTGAATAATTTTGTACACAACTGTATATATAAAATTTTCCTATTGAAATCAATAGATTATGAGATGGTACAGAGCGCAGCACCGTGGCCGCTTTTTAGCCGGTGAAAAGGATATATTGTGCTGATTATTGAAGACAAGGCCAGGGTTTGGCAAATTATTTTTATATATATTTTTATGTGCATTTTATAACTCCCCAAATGAAATGTACTCGTCACTAACCCATACATATTATTTCACAGCCTTCTAATAAGTAAGTAAATAGAGAGAATCGATAGCCAAGTCTGGAAATGTTAAACCCTCCAGTATCCATTCATCTTGACCGTTTTGGCCTAAAAACCTGAAATTCTCCAAATTCTTACACTGGCAAAGATGTAGAAATTAAGTCAATGCAGAGAGTGCATCCTGCTTCCCCGTCATACATCAGTAGCTTTATTCATGGTGATGCGTGTGTGAACTCAAAAAGTATGTTACATTTGTTTTAACCAATATATGATGATATTACTGTAATATGTAGAAGAAGAAGGAAAAAAAATAAGAAAATTTCCTTTCGAGTCTACTCCTGCTAATAAAAATTACATCTAAATTTTAGCAAGGTATAATATGGTAATATTTAGCTGATCTATAAAGTCAAAAATAAAAATAATAAAGAAATTGTTTTACAGTTCTAAATATATTTTTTTTTATATGTATAAAAATATTGTTAAGGCCTATGGGTAAATATGGACCAATCTACATATATCTATACTATAAAAGAGTAAGGGCTGGCGTGTCCGTCGCCAAACCCCTACTGCGCATGCGCGCGCAACCAGCGGCGGTTGGCTGCGCACGCAGCAGCCGGGTAGAGGCTGCGCGCGCATCCTGTAGAGCCGGATGCGCTCGCAGCCTCTACCCGGCTGCCACGCGCGCATCCAACCCCTGAGCGGCGAAGGGAAAGTTTCCTCGCTTCCGCTCTTTGAAGGACCCAAGCCGCGGTCACGTGGGAGTCCCACGTGACCGCGGCTTGGGTCCTTCAACGAGCGGAAGCGGGGAAACTTTCCCTTCGCCGCTCAGGCAGGTAAGTATGCCGGAGACGGAGCTCCAGGGTCGGCTGTCCGAATGCCCATAGAGCATTCGAACAGCCGCCCCATGTCTGGTCTGGGGTTTGAGCTGGGCCATATCCATGAGAGCTTGGGGGGGCAGTATATCCACGTGCTGCTGGGGCAGTATATCCACGAGCTGCTGGGGCAGTATATCCACGAGTGAGCTGGGGCAGTATATCCACGAGTGAGCTGGGGCAGTAATATCCACGAGTGAGCTGGGGCAGTATATCCACGAGTGAGCTGGGGCAGTATATCCACGAGTGAGCTGGGGCAGTATATCCACGAGTGAGCTGGGGCAGTATATCCACGAGTGAGCTGGGGCAGTATATCCACGAGTGAGCTGGGGCAGTATATCCACGAGTGAGCTGGGGCAGTATATCCACGAGTGAGCTGGGGCAGTATATCCACGAGTGAGCTGGGGCAGTATATCCACGAGTGAGCTGGGGCAGTATATCCACGAGTGAGCTGGGGCAATATCCATGTGTGAGCTGGTTGGGGCAGTATCCATGTGTGAGCTGGCTGGGGCAATATCCATGTGTGAGCTGGCTGGGGCAATATCGATAACGTGTCCACAGGTTGGGGGGGGGGCGTACAATTCTTGGCTGGCCCCGGGCGCTGACAACCCACGCTACGCCACTGCGCGCATCCAGCGTCTTAGTTGGGGGCACTTTAAACCACGTGAGCTGGGAGCACTTATACCCACGGGAGCTGGGGGCAACTATACCAGCTGGGTGCAAAAATTCCCATGTGAGCTGGGGGCAAATATTCCCATGTGAGCGGGGGCAATTATACACATGTGAACTGGGGGCGATTATACCCATGTGAGCTGGGGCAAATATACCCATGTGAGCTGGGGTAATTATACCCATGTGAGCTAAGGGGCAATTATACCCATATGAGCTGGGGGCAATTATACCCATACGAGCTGGGGGCAATTATACCCATACGAGCTGGGGGCAATTATACCCATACGAGCTGGGGGCAATTATACCCATACGAGCTGGGGGGCAAATATACCCATGTGAGCTGGGGAATATATACCCATGTGAGCTGGGGAATATATACCCATGTGAGCTGGGGGCGATTATACACATGTGAACTGGGGGCGATTATACACATGTGAGCTAAGGGGCAAATATACCCATGTGAGCTAAGGGGCAAATATACCCATGTGAGCTGGGGCAAATATACCCATGTGAGCTGGGGCAAATATACCCATGTGAGCTGGGGAAAATATACCCATGTGAGCTGGGGGGCAAATATACCCATGTGAGCTGGGGGGCAAATATACCCATGTGAGCTGGGGGGCAAATATACCCATGTGAGCTGGGGGGCAAATATACCCATGTGAGCTGGGGGCAAATATACACATGTGAGCTGGGGCAAATATACCCATGTGAGCTGGGGCAATTATACCCATGTGAGCTGGGGCAATTATACCCATGTGAGCTGGGGCAATTATACCCATGTGAGCTGCTTCGCTTAACAATAGACTGCCCTCTGGGCAGGCTTTCCACCTAGTCAGAAATAAAAAAAATAAGGATTAGGGGTAATCCTGGCTCAATATATGGTCTTTCAGGATATTTTAAAAATCAACCTGCACTAATACATAAACTAATACATAAACCGGGTTATTCAAAGAGATCCGAATTGTGGCCAAAAGGTAACCGAACAGTGAAATTCAGCGTACGGTTACCTTTCCTGGCCATTCGGCAAATGTTGGCGAATTGCCTGCACATACGGTGACTGTTCGAGGGCAGTGAATGCCCATAGAGAAGCAATGCTTTGTCTATTCAGAGAACAAAAACCAGCAGTGAAAAGTTGCCGAATTGCCCTGCTGTTCGGTGGTTTCATTCGACATGTTAAAAATATTCCCGTTTTAAGCAAATATCTAATAATCCGTTGATTATAATATTCTGCAGTAAAACGTTTCATTATTTTTAGATTGTTTAGGATCTTTTAGGCATTTTCTCTTTTTTCTGTAACAGTCCTTTTTATTATCATTCATTGGATCTTATGTGTAAATTTCAGACATTTTCGTTCTGTAGTTTCTTTGCAAACAGCGTTTCACTTTTCAAACATTCAAGCGTACATTTATTTTTTTAACTCCCTTTGTCTGCGGTGTCGGCTTTTTCAGGCGGCTGCTCTGCGCTGTGATCGGTGGCTGCTCGGGTTTCTCCGTTCGGCAGGGTTAATCCAGATGTTTTTGCAGGTTTCGGCGAGTGTTCCCCGGGTTTTGCAGTGAGTGTTCGTCGGGTTTGTGGCGGCATTTCCCTGCACTACGACGGCCCTGTGGTGCTTGCTGAATACACCGCAGGGTCGCCGAAATAGGATCGCCAAATCGCTCCGAATTCAAGAGAATGAAAAGTCACCGAACGTGCGGTAACTTTCGATTCTGTTTGAATAATCCTGAAAGTGTATTTTTTATAGTCATTAAATCAAGGATACAGACAGTATACACCTCGCTGACATAATATCCTATGTTTGGAAGAAATGTCCCAACCCGTCCCCCACATGTTCTAAAAGCGACAGGGAGAGTACCCCAAAATGAGCATCTGTATGATGAATGATGACGGGATAGAAAGCAGTGGATGTGGAGAGGATACATACCTGGTAGTACTGATACTGCAGACACTGGAGTAAGTCCGACTGAAAACAAAGAACACGGTATTTCAGATAGGATTACTGCAGGGCTTCATGAGAGGGCTGGGGTATAAAGATGGCAACTAAAGTGAGCGCTGGGGTAGAAGTAAGGCTACTAAAAGTGTGTAGTGGCATTAGTAGTGGCCCGATGGACGAAGAAGTGAGAAAGTGGAAAGATGTGACCACCTTATTAACAAAACTGTTGGGCATGAAATAACATGTCTCTAAAAAAAGAAACTAAAATGGATATGTAACAGCCCTCCACACGATATCCTACTCACGGCTAATAAACCCACTTGGCTCAGGCAGGTGTGCATCAAATACACAGAGACCTACACATTAGAAGCACAGGTTAATGCTACAACATTGATATATATATATATATATAAATAAATCAAAGTGAGCCAGGAATTGTTTTATAAAACTAAAACCAAAGAAATAGCAGACGGATGACCACTTCTACTAAATCTGAATAAAACAGCAGTACAAGAGCGGTACTGGGGACGTACTGCCTTAGGCTAACTCAGCATGGAGGGAGCGCAGCACATCTGCTCGCTAGAAAAGGTTTGCTACTTTTATCACGTCAGATAACTGTAGAATTATAGGCATCAACTTCTCCGGGGGCCATGATTTTGACAGCACTGTTTTAGGGTTTATTCACGAAGCACCAGTATGGCTGATACTGGTGACAAATCGCCAGCATGTCACAAAACCCAGTGACAGGAGAAGCTTCACAATGCAGCTTCCCCTGTTGCTCTATGGATTTTGGTTTTGTGAAATGCCAGAGTTGCAATTTTGACAATTTTGGCATTTGCAACACCGGTGCTTTGCGAATGAACCCTTGTGTGTTGTATGAAAGGTGCCATCATGATCCCTTGGCCTTGCCATCACACTACAGATTCTGGACAGTCTACGGTTTAGTCATTTTCGTTGTTTGTTTTGCAACCAGCGGAGCAGCGAGTGCAAAATCCATCCTTTTCCAACAGCTACATCTACGTTTGCGGATGCATGTATTAAGCGGGTGAGACATGGGGAAAAAAAAAAAAAAAATCAGACGGCAGGGTCCCCAGGACTTACTTTTGGAGAAGGGTGCGCCTCCTCCTTTTGAGTCGGAGGATCACTGGGTCCAGCTGGTCGGCTGACATTCTGTGCACTAAGGCAACAGAAAAGAGCCTTGAAGATGCTCCGATTTCGAGGCTTCTTCAGGGAGGTTTTGGACACCAGTCCTGAAATGCAAGAGACAAGAACATTTCATTAGTACAACTACAGAGAAACTCAAAAATAACAAACTATGCATTAAATATATATATACACATACACACATTAGTGGTGGAGCGCAAAAATTTGATAAAAAGCCTCCACACTGTACTTAATAAAGTTTGTTATTGCAGAAGCCATTTGCACATCAGAGCAATTCAAAGCACTGCATCCCAGAGCTAGTGTGCTACATTCTCCATATGCAGCACAGAACTCTGGGTAGGACATGCAAATGACGTCTCACTTTTTTGCATCCTGGGTCTGTTTTCTCACAGAACCCTTCAATCAATGCCATGTCATACTAGATGCAACTGGTCAAAGTCACTCCTAGGACAGCGCTGTTTCAGGTTTATTGGACCCTCATCAGCAGGAGCTAGGCATGACCAGTTGCAGTTGATGCTTGGCCCATCAAACATATGGTTGTCTTACTGGCTATCAGGAGGATCAGAGGGCCAGTTTGGTTACTTTGAAGGAATAGTAGAAATTTGAAAATATCGATTAGTGTAGTCCGGGTATATTAGCTTTGGCCAGCTGATATATTTTTAGCTTATAATACCAGCTGCAGACAAGAATAACAAGAGAGGCTTTGGAATTGCTCGTTATTTTCTGACTGCCTTAAAATTAGTACTTCCTATACAAAAGTAACAGCTGAGCTACAACTGGGGTTTTGTGGCTCGACTGGACCAGCAGGGGAGCAGTTAATGATTTCCGCACAGACTTTGATGGCTCAGCTCGCATAGTGTCCTATAGATCTATATAAAAAAATGTAATTCCCAACAAGAAAACAGTTGCCATGGATTTTTGTTTCATATTACCCGTATAAACTTTGCTTGGCTCCTAAAAGCCAAGCACTCTGCTCCCAAATTTGACCCCCCCCCCCTTTAAATCGCTGACAGCTTTTTGTCCATTATTTCTGCTCATTTATGCCACGCAGCCTGTGCTGCGGTCCCAGCTCTTCTCCCAGTGGACTTCGCATCACTCTGTATTCAGGGAAGACGGGAGTCCATTACGCTGGAGTCAGGTTCTACAATCGGACCTTCAGCGTTCGATCCCTTTTATGTTCCATGATAAAAATATTCTGGCTAGTGTTACATCATGCTTTTATTTTAACCCATTAGCAATCCATCTTCCTGCTCTGGTAAATGGACCCATTGTACGTGACAGCCAGTCTGCACGTATAATTGTATCATGAATGGCTGGGGCTTGCCTGTAATTAAGCATTCCCCCCGCCGCACCTTTGTCGCATGCAGGTCCCTTTTTTGGCAACGCTTTCCCAGGGAATGGAAGTAGAATGAACGTTTATACTCCAAGATATGCAAAGAGGTGAAAACATTTTATTCATGGACCAATGGCATAAATCTTCATGGTGATGCAGAATTTCACTCCGTGATGTAACGGACGCAATAAACAAGTGCCTTTGTTACAGTTATTAGTTTATAGAGCAACACAAATAGCATTAATACACATCCGGACAGTTTATGATCTCCGGCATCTCCGTCGGCGTCTATATATGTGTTACATCACCAAATGATTATGAGACAATAGAGTCATATCCAGTGTCCTCTGCTGTGCAGAAACAAATATTATTGTTTATAAATACATTTTAAAAATATTGGTTACCTGGAGATTTTCCAAACCCAAACTGAACTATATATGCCACTATATTCAGAGCGTACGGCAAACCGATGGCAGCGCTAGGTTTTTCCGGCAAGCCAGTCTGATTACTCAGAAAATATGTAAACACATAACAACATACAGAGGCTGTCGCTTCTGAGTTATCAGGGTTTATATAAAGAACACGGTCCGGCCCTCAGGATTTTGGCAGAGACAGTTCTCATAAATACAGACTTCCTCTTAATATACAACATAATAACAACAAGAAAAAGGAAAAAACAAAAAGATCATAGAACCATGGCCTCGATTTAATTCCGCCCGTTTGCTGAAATTGGGACCTTTTCCAGACATACTTTGGGAGTTTGCTGGAATTTCGATTCCCAACAAATATTCAGAATAAGTATCAGTGCTCGTGGTTCTACAGAACTTTAGAGGGTCTAGGGTGGTCTTCTTACTGTATGCAAGCTTACTGTATGCAATGTATGGCCTTTTAAAATAAAATATTACGTTTCTAAATTGAATCCTATGGGATTCGCCTGTTTATGCTGGGGGGGGGTCACACGAGTGGTCTTGAGAGCAGAAGGAACGTCCCTGAGAGTGGGCGTTCCTTCCACTCTGACGCCCGTGTGGCCGCCTCGCTGAGCACAATTAGTGCGCTTAGTGCCACAGAGCTCGATCCTCAATTGGAGGATCACACTTTGTAGCCCCGTCCTATGTAGCTTTTTGACGGGGAGGCTGAAAGCACACCCGGTGCTAGCGTGTGCAACTAGCGCACACACTACACTGTGTGGCCCTCCCCGTCCGAGCCATCACAAAGCTGCGACGGACGCAGGGAAGAGCGATCACATGGATGCACCTTGTGCGCTCGTGTGACCGCAGTCTTAAACCTGTTGAACTGAAACCCCGAAAATCAGAGCATTTCGGTGTTGTGTGAATAGATGAACCATTATTTCTCTTTATGGACCATTTCGCTGCCCTCGAAGACCTCTGAACTGCTGTGAGCTGCAACGTATTTCACGGTCAATTCACCTGTATTTGACAAATTGAGAGCTTTGTGAATAGAAGAACTGCCCCGAAACTGAACCGAACAGTGAAATTCACCGTTTGGAGGTTAGTGAATGACCGCTTTGGCTGGCTGTAATCTTTTAGCCAATCCTATCACAAAAATACTACTACAGGGTTTTCAATTAGGATTGAATCAATCGGTTTTAAAAAGCTATATTCATAAATAAAACGAGGGATCATCCTTAAAACGCATTAGAACAGGTATTGTGTCTACATAACTACGTTGAAGAACATGACCAATATCCCTCTATGGCATGAAATCATTTTAGAAAATGCAATAATACCTCAGGTAATTTAGAGTATTAAAACACATAGTTTTGACCAGCTTTGATTATTTTCCTGACATTGCATTTTGAAGTTTGGCTTTTCCCCCCGCATAACTTTGTCCCTTGCCAGTAAAGGCAAATTTAACACTGCTTTTTTGTATTATTAGTTTGAATTTGTTTGTGGTAATTAAACGGTTAAAGTGTTTATTCAGCGCAGGCGTGCCTTTTTTTGAGGAGACAGGTGACGACAGGTGTTCTGGTATTCAAAAAGGCACCAACTCACTCCCTCGGCTCTTCTAATAACTTAAAGGCAGATCAGGCATCCACGGAGGAGCAAATTCAAAGAATTATCTGCTTCTAGCAGAGTTTAGCAAGTCCACAGACCAGTTAATCACGGCCTTATAAATCTCACAATCTCCCCCCCCCCGCCCCCCCTGACACACACACTTGGGAAAAAAGTACATAAATGTTTGGCTCCTCAGTTTTCATACTGGCTCCTAAGTTTTATATAAGGCCTTCAAGCTCTGGTTTTCTCAAAATGTGGTGTACAGACAATATTTGCTCCCTGCAGAGACCATGACTCCTTCACATCTAGATTCTGGTGCCTTTGTATTGTGTGACACAGACGGTGTTCCCAGCATGCTCTGCTCTCGCACTACAGAGGACACCATATTGTCACACGCACTGCTCAGTGTCTTGATACTCCAAACACCCATCCATAACTGCCCAGCAAAACCTACATTGTGGTAACCAGAACTAGAGGCACAAACAAGCCACCAGTGTCAAATCACAAACACAACTTGAACTTCAAATATATCAAGTGAGTGCACCTGTACACACAGCGTATATATATTCCAACATACTGTACTACGAATGGCAGTCACTGGCCACTCCGCCAGCCACAGCGGGACCCAAACTCCCATCACACAGGAAAACCTCCATCACAGCCAGGCAACCCAGTCAGGGAATTAGAGGACCAATTGAAGAAGAAAGAAAAAAAAAAAATGGAGCCAGCACTATGAAGCCTCTGTCAAGGGGGATTACAGGTCACATCTGTAACACTGGTACCTGCAGACTGAGAGTGAGGCTATAATCCTGCCAGCCCAGGTGTTTGAAAGCCACTTTCTCTGTCAAGGCCAGGATGTTGCTATAGCGCTGGCTGAGCACCATGGGAAGTTTAGTTCAATCATTTGAAACCTCCAATTCCACACAAGGCAATCAGTATGACCCGGATCAGAGAACGCAAAGCCATCACACACCGACACTGCGAGTCACCGGCCGATCATACACATAAACCTTAGTTATAAACATTTGCGACGGGACTTTCACAAGGACCTGCTTTAAGCACAGTGAGTCATGTGTAAACTTAACTAAAGCTCTTGAAAAAGTAGCAACTCCAACAAAGAGGTAACATCACTGCTCTGCGTGGAGAGAGCCTGTGGAGACATGGGTTCGATCTCGGCAAGAGCACCTGTCCAGTAAGTGTCCTTGGCAAGACACCTAACGGTACATACTCGCCACCCAGGACATACTTGAAAATGAGAGAAATCTCAATGTATCCTTCCTGGTAAAATCCTTGCACAAATTTTTTTTTTAAAAAAACCCATTATCTAAACAAATCCAGAGGACAGGTAGCCTGGGACTCATACTATCTCCATAGACCATAATGGCTTTGGCAAGTTTACAAACAGCTCTGGTTAAGTTTGCACCAGGGTTTGAGCACAGCTTCCTCAATTTTACTGCCGGTGCCTATATTATTTTGGAATTAACCAATTCAAATTTTACTGAAACCAAGATGTAGTTCATTCTCGAGCTTGACGTAATAATTTGCCATGCCTGGATTTAAAACAAACATACTTCAGATTACTATTTTTTTGTGTTTTTTTTTAAATATTATTGCTAATACACTTAAAAAGAAGTTCAGTGAAGCAATTTTTTAAAAAAATATTAAAAGAGAATATTTACGCATTATATGTAATCTTCCACAGAGCTGCATACACCGTCTCATCTGATGGTGGGATTACCGTAGAATACTTGCAGGGGCTTTTAATCTGCTATTAATGTAGTCCAACAAAACTCTAATATGTCTAGTATAATAAATATTGAATGTGATGGTGGAAAGCCTGGTAGTACTTCATTCTATGGACACTTGTGGGATCCCAAGGGAATGCGGTCAGTCTCCCAAAGGATTCCATGACTAATCATTATTTGCCCTGGCTCACTCATTACATCCACAGGTAGGATCCAACTGGCCACATCACAAGGACCAAAGGACAAGTGTGCTTTAACTGCTGCACAATTTACACCCTGCTCAGCACACAGGCAATCCGTGTGCACGTCCTCCATATGCCGACAGTGGGAAACTCCTCAGGCTGGCGTCAGACGAGCGCACTGTGTGCACACGTACGGACGTGCTTACTGGCGTCCGTCACAGCATTGTGCCGCTGCAACGGGGCCGGTCACATGCTTGTGCGTGCACACGAAATGCACGCACAACAAGTGTCCGTTATCCAAGCCTCCCCGTAGAAGCACTAGGACGAGCGTTGACGGGGCTGCAAAGTGTAATCCTCTACAGGAGGATCGCACTTTTGCAGCACTGAGCGCACGGAGCATGCTCAGCGAGGTGGCCGTCGAGTGGAAGGAATGTCCACTCTCACGGACGTTCCTTCCACTCTCCAAAAGACGCTCATCTGACACCAGCCTCGAAGTGTGGGAAACATTGCCACTTTATAAATAATTGTAAGTGCATGGGATAAAACTAATGTTAATCAAAAATAGATTTGAGAATCAGGGCAATAAATTAATTAAAACATAATAATAATATCACCTTCAGTTGACTTTTCCTCTACTCATGGTCTTTAAACAGCCCCATCCTTGGATAAGAGGATTACGTTTACCTTTTTAAAACTTTAAAATTTATGAAGCTGTTTAGGACAGAAATGTTTGTCAGGGCTTACATTACACGTACATAATTCACCGGGAGGGATGAAAAGCGAGATGGCCATTTTTGTTTCCAGCGTTTGAGAAGCAGATGGCGAGCCAATATGTCTTCCAGATACAATGTCAAAGGCATTGGGGCAGGTGGCTCGCAAGACCACACACTGTACAGGGGAGAAAAAAAAAGGGCCAGCACGAGGGACCCTCTAATAATGCAATTAAACATGAAGGAGGCCATGAAGCGGGACACATTGTCCTGTCCTCTATGCCATTAAGTGTCCGGTAACAAGAGGAAGCATTGAAACCACTTCAGGCACAGGAGGCTATTTTTTTTTTTTTTAATAGTGTAAAAACTAAAAAGCAAATTAAACCATCTCAAGATACTCTCCAGGTACCCTGAACTTCACGGATATCATTAATAATGGAGATTTGAAGGCAACGTATGGTCTGTGTGAAACATGGCTGATATGGAGGTTAAAAACAATTTCACCTCAAAAAGCAGTTATCAGGGGGGGGCGGGGGGAGAGAAAAAAAGCCCGTCATGAACGAACGGACTCCAAATCCAAAATATTCTCTTATAAGGAAAAATAAAAAAAAAGTATTTATTTAGCTCCAGGCTGCCATATTACAAGTATGTTTTATTAAATCTAGATTTCTGCGTGCTCTGAGGTGAAATGTAAAAATGTTCTCGCCAGTCTCTGCTGGGAAAGGATTCAAGGGAACATTATTTCATGCTCAAAGTCTACATTCTCTAACAAACACCACTATCTCGATTACAACCTGAAGAAGGTTTTAGTTAAGGCTGGGGTCAGACCAGCGCACTTTTAACGTGCGTTCTGGCGCACTTAATCACGGCCGCACTAGCAGCAAATGACGGGCAATGACGGCCAATATACGAAGTACGGTCGCACGAAAGTCTGGCCGCGCAACGCAAGTGGAAAACGAACGCATTTTTTCGAGAACGCCGAACCGCTAGTACGGACGTACAGAGTGCGCAGCTGCGGCATAGCGGCGTGTTTGCGTGATTAGGAGATGTCAGACACTGCTAATGTCCAGCCTACATAACGTCCAGACGCAAAAAGAGTTTTATTGACGATCCGAAAGAAATCACGCACGAAAAATGCGCATCGTATGACCGTTTTCGCGAATTCCGTGAAAAAATACGTCAATTCGTTCGGACGCACTTTTTTACGTTCGCGTGTAAAAATGCTTTCGTTTGACCCTAGCCTTAGTCACTAGTGAACACCTCAGCGCGACTGGTCATCTACACCAGAGCCTTGGAACAAAATTTGACCACATCTTTACAACTGATCATGAAACCGCGAATATTGGCTTCACTGCGCCTAAATTTAAAATTTATTACGTTAGTACAGAACTATCTGGTTCAGTTTCTCATTAGTTTATGAAGGGCGAGCATCAATTCATTCGCGGTTACATAACAGAAAAGTTTAATCTGGCTGTCCAATTTGGTCTTACGCTAAAACGTTGAGGCGGGTCACCCTAAAATGATTGGATATATACCAAAAAAGGAATACAAAATCAGGCCTAGCCCATGAAGCCATCGCATACCTTTAGAATGCAAGAATGACTTTCAAAACGCAAAAGAAAAGTATTCTGTCACGATTTCATCCTGTCCCTCCGCATCACTGCAGAAGGACAAGTGAAAAATGCAGGTGAAGGATTCAAGAAACCGAGCTCACGATCAGGGCTTTAAAACGCCGGCCCAGCAAATGTTTCTGAACTACAATTCCCATGAGTCTCTTGCCATTTCTTGCATTCAATGAATTAAGGGAATTGTAGGCAATCGAGATCTGGAGTTTGACGCTCCTGCTCTAGCCACTTTACACATGATAGAGGGAATTGATGAAGAGGTGGCGGCAAGGACCTTACCAGGGTTATTCAGAGAAAGGTGAAACTCTGGAGAACTGGCAGGAGAAGAGAACAATCTAGACCAAATAACCGATTTGGAAAGTGAGAAAATAGTGAATTTTCTTCTGGTTTGGCTATTTTGACCTAGAATTTTCACATCTCCAGTCATTCTCCTGAGTGTCACCTTTCTTTGAATAGACCTGTAGGTAAAATACAGTATAATATGCAGGATGCCATTGCCAATACATCTGCAGATTTCATAGAGAACAATGTAACTGTACTTCCTGCATAAGGACACTATATAGAAGAACATTCTGGGGGCTTTGTACACGAGGACAGCCTTGCGGATACACCTGCCAGCAGCAAAGCAATAAGACCAACAGCACACAACCCTTTGGGCTATAAGGTCATTAGAAAGTTAAGAGTACAAAGTTCTAACTAGACTGGGGGGAAATAAAAGAGCATAAAGTCTGCTGTAGAGTTTGATTTGCCTGTTACATCTCCTTTTTCCATGAAAAGAGAATTTATGTATAAAATGATGAATTTAAGTGAACACTCAACTAAAACAGCAAAATGTTTATAATTACAGAAGTTAGGACAATTTTCTAAAACAAATATTTAAAATCAATTTAGGATTTTAAAAAAAAAAGGTTGGGGCATCTTTGGTTTGTGTGTACATGCTCACAGTATTAGATATATATTATCAGGGCTTGGCAAATGGCATATTGATCGGAAAGAACAGTGTGAACATTGGAAAGAATCCTAAGTGTGTGGGAGTTATATAAATGGCTCGCTTATATGACTATTTTTTTCTACGTCTGGGACACCAAGCTATGACGTTGGTTTTCTTTTCAGCCCATCAGGTTCTAGAGGTCCTTTGCAGGGTGCCGTTTTGATAATAGCAGAGGTGTAAAAGACATGGGGCTCTATCACCTCGTTAACGCTAGCGCTCACATAAATGAGCGTTAGCGAATCGGTATTAGCACTTGCTTACTGTACTTTGCGCGCCCTATACTTAACATGGGGAGCGCAAAGTCTAAGCACAGTAACTAGCGTTAGGATCAAAGTCCTAAAACTAAATACAAAGACTAAAAACGTTTGCTACAGCTCAGATGGAAACAACGGATTCCGCTGCTGCAGAATTTCGTGAGAGACAAGATCCTGCCAGTCATGTGACGCGGCAGCACACGCCTCCATGGAGACCATAGGACTCGATGGAGAGGATGCTCGCGACGGCGTGTTAGCGTTGCCCCAAGCATCCTGGAGCCTAGCTGCTGGACTCAGCGCCTGCCCGTAATCTACAGGTAAAAAACGGGGGCACTAGAGGGAGATTAGCAAAACAAATTTTTTCCCCTTGGCGTCCTTGTTTTAGCTGTAGGCAGCGGATAGGGCCCCTGGGTTTTAAGTCGAAATTTATATATATTATTTATTTGCAAAAGTATTTTACCAGGAAGGATACGAGCTAATTGACAGAGAAGCAAAAAACCACATTGGTCTCCTCAAAGAGTTCCTTGAGGCATTCAGCTTTGATAGCCTGCAGAACCTTTTCAGCAGACACATTTGGATTCATACCGTGGTTCCAAATAGGGCCCGATTGTAGCGATAGTATGGGCGCACACAATGTCCAGTATAACCTGCATTTTGCAGTGTTTATGTCTGCCGTAAAAGAGCTATGATCAGGGAGGCCAGATCTCAGTACTGGGTGGGCCGACCAGAAGCATAGGGGGTTAACAACCAGCTCTCCAAAAGTACACACACTTCCAGGAGGCGGGGAGGGGAGGGAAGCTTGCAGGACATTCCATGTGAACCTGTGAAAACCAAGGGCACAAGCAGCTCCTCTTTCTGCCTGTTGAAGAATCTGCTCCCTCTGCTGAGGTTTACTACAAGCCAGTATGGGAGATCAAAAGAGGACCTCTGACCTGCGAGAATATATATTGGAGGCACCACGTGCCATTTCTGGGATCCGTTGAGCCCTGGTAGCTACAGCATACATATCCTCACCCACTCACTAGATTCTAGATACATCATCTCATTTATAGTGCCAAAAATTTACTGCATTGGTTTATTATAAAGAACGGGGAGTAAAACAAAATGACAGACTTAGAAAACAGGATGTGTGAAGGGTCCTGCGCAAAGGAGTTTACAATCTAGAGAAGATTATGTGTATCCGGGTAGGACATACATCATTTCTTGCCTTTGCCTTACAAAAGAGACTTATATATATATATATATATATATCAAAAGACACCCCACGTGCTATACTAGGTGGCTTCAAGCGTAGGTTAGGGCAGGAGAAAGTAACTTTGGCCCTGCAGATGTTCTGAAACTACATCTGCCACAAGACTCTGCCACTCATCAGATTGCCTGAGCCTCAGGAGAACTGTAGTTCCAGAACATCTGGACGGCCGAGGTTGCGGACCCCTGGGTTAGGGGAGCAACAAGACAAAAAGCACTCTGGGACAGCTGCTTCATGCTAGCATGTCCTACCCAGAATTCCCTGCTACATACAGAGTAGTGTGTCAATAGAGCTCTGTGAGCAAATCAATCATCTGGATTTGCTTGGACATGTAGATGGTTTTCACAATGGCTTTTAGTCTCTCCTCCGATTTGTGTCGAAGAGGCTTATCTTGCCTTTTACGTCCTCAACTTTTAAATAAATTATAAAAGACATAATATTTCACACACTGCTCATCATAGATGACAATTCAGTCATTATCCTGTAAACTCCAGCGGCTCTACTTTTCCCCAGCCCATTGTGTTTCCTCAGGACAGCACTCCTAGGCTTTGTTTACTGGCAGCTGACATTTCCTTTGAAGTCCCTGTTTTTTTTAATGTCAAGCCCTGGTCGCCTCCTATATAAAGAGATGGGGAGCGTCTGTCCTTCCAGCTGTTGCAGGCTATAGGTTCCATGACACTTTCAGGGTTATTCAGAGAGGTGAAAAGCAGGAGAATGGCTGGAAACGTGAAAATTCTAGGTCAAAATAGCCAAACCAGAAAAATTCTCCCATTTATCTCACTTTCCAAATCGGCTATTTTGACCTAGAATTTTCCATTCTCCAGCCATTCTCCTGCTTTTCACCTCTCTCTGAATAACCCTGCTAGTTTGTGTAAAAACTGTTACAAAAGAGGTGATTATAGGCAAACTGTACAGGGTTTTCTATTGTAACTTCTGTCTGACAGGTGGAAAATAAAATTATAAAGTACACTATCAGCATTGTTACCAATTTCGAGCATAGCACAGTAATCAGAAATTACATAAAAAAGGTGCAGAACAGAAGAGATGAGAAAATAAAAAAAAAGTGGGTTTTCAAAAATGTCCAAGTATGTAGGAAAAATTGAGCACACGAGAATTATGGAAACATGTCCACAAAGGAACCACTGGCAACAAATAATGTGCAGATATCAGTTGGGACAAACTCCAATCACACATGAGAAAAACTGGAGAAAAAAAACTGCATTGTGTCATCGGTTCCCATTATGCAAGATAAAAAAAAAATAAAATGCAAGACTTCTATTAATTTAACTATAAGCTTTTTTAGTAGTTGGGACTTCTATCATCTCCAACTGCTGAGAGGAGAAAAATAAAACTCGTAAAACAGGGTAGGAAAAAGGGAATAAAAAAAGGCCACATAAACCAATGTAATGTGTAAAAATTGGGAAGAGCTAAAATGTGTAAGAGTTGCTAGGAATGCGTGGTATTTTCAGCAGAGCTCAAACAATGGCCTTCATTACTAAGCGGCATCTGAAGCCTTCCTCACATTATTTCCCTTTTTCTCCCCCCGCCCTGCCCGCTCTTTTCAATTCGAGAGCCTGAAGTGTAGGCAGCAGAGATGAATACACAAAAATAAAAAGTTAAGATTAAAAATCTAAATCCATGCTATGAGATGCAAGAGAAAAAAAAAACACACACTAGGTCAAAAAAATAGCTTCGGTCCCCACTCCCTCCCCAATTTAAAGCTGTCAATGCAGTTTTCAACTCGCAGTTTAGCTGACAAGTCCTGATGTGGAGAACGTGCTGGAGGAATGTATTGTCTATTCATTCTCTGGAATGTGGATGTTTGTGTGGCGGCTGCCCATCATGTGTACCAAAAGAGGCTAAACCGCCAATTACTAACTCTGCTAGCCAGAATTTATTAATTTCTAAAGGATTTTACCAGGAAGGATACATTGAGATTCCTCTCGTTTTCAAGTATGTCCTGGGTTCAAGAACATTGAAGTGTTACAGAAATCCAAAGTAATAAAATGCAAGATATTAAAAATAACAAAGTATTCAGATTAACACAGAAAATAAATATGTAGAAAATATATTCACTAGGTTTACAGGTGCATTCCGTATTGAGGTATGTTAATAGGGAGTTTGAGTGACTTTAGACTGGTGGAAGGTGCTGGTCCTGGATCGGAGGTTATAGGATGAGGAAACTACTGGGTGAAGCAGTCTATTCAGGTAGGGTGGCAGCTTCCCAGAAATGCTCTTAGACACCAGGCTGGAGAGGTGAAGGGTGCGTTTAGATTCCAGCAGCCAGTTTAGCTCTTTTAACATGTCACAATGGTGGGTCAGGTCGTTACATTGTAGAACTCATTCTGCTGCTTTGTGGTACAATGTATTAAGTTTATGCAGGTGCGTAATAGAGAATGTAATTCATAAAAGCCATTTGTGCAAAGATTATGGGGTTCACCCAGCAAAAACTTACATTATGCTAAGTGGATCAAATTATAAATTGTACTTTAATATAAAAAATTTGATATTTTTTGTGAGGGCATGCAGTTGCTCAGAGGAGCAGCTTTTGGTACATTGGTTAGGACTCACTCTACCGAGAGGTGCCTTGATGGGGGAGCTTACGCTTCAATGGCCATTTAAGCAAACTAAAACCTCTGACAGTGTTTTGTTGCACATGGAAATATATAGAAATTAGCGCAGATGTCATAATTTTTTTTTCTTGGAGAATATATATATATATACACACACATATACATACACACACAGTACATATCATATTTAAAATTGATATATGCTAAACATCAACTTGTAACAAATCCAGGGGCCAGGAAATTTGTTCCTGGAATTTTATCTCTGCCGTCTAGGTTTGTACACAACTAAAAAAATCATCCTGCTCCGTAATTATGCAGTTGGACAGTTACACCTGCACCTCCAGAGGTCCTAGAGACATGCTGGTCAACGAGACCGTAGACGGGCTGAAATCAATTTATTGCAGAGCAAAGGAGCCAGGCTTAGTTTTCCATGTAGAGACACACACACACGTAGGAGACTGGCTACCTGGCCTGTGGATTGGTCAAGCACAAGTTTAATTACCCCTATTATAAATAGCAGGACTTAGATAGTCGCAGGCTTCTAAAATTTCTGCACCTGGTTCCCAAGTATAGAAACAGTAAATCTATAGATTACTCCCTGGTTTGTAATCAATCATGTGCTGTAAAAGGACCTGTCCGAAACAGGACAGGAGGAAGAGGACACACCGTGGTTATAGCCCTGTATGTTTATCTGGCCTTGAGAAATCTAGGAGCCAAAGTTTCTGAATTTCCAATGAGATTCTATATGGAAAATCTTGCCAGTTGCCTCCTACATTTTCTTATGGTCTCCTAAAGATCTATAAAAGGTTTCTCAAGCCATAGGTTGTATTGATAAGCAATAGACAACCAAAACATTTGCTCCATAATGCTAGAAGTACCTTATACAAAGCTATACGGCATCAAAAGGTCTGCCTTATACCAACACTTGATGAGTCCAGGAACTTGGTAGCCATTTGCTCCTAGAATTTTACCACTGGCTTCTTCCAATTAAATCCATTTACCCACCTTAGTCTGGCTCCTAAAATATGTACTTGACTCCTATGATTTATAGCAAATGGTCATGCTACTCCTTATACGAGTTCTACATTTCTGTAGGTTCCCTTGAGGAAGGGGGTCAAACCTTGGCCTTCCAGAATTATTGAAGCTACATATCCCATTGGCTCAGCCAACCCAATGACAGGCTGAACATCTATGGAGATGTAGTTCCAAAATATCTGGAGGGCCAAGATTGCTGGCACCAGTCTTACAGAATGTAAAAAAGAAATGATTGCTGGTTGTACATTGTACTTGTCAAAGAGAAATGCTGGAGGTTTTGCCATGGACAATCCATTTGTCTTCTGTGCAGTAGATTGTCGAGGGCAACAAACACTGGACGTAATAAAACACAGAGGTAAGTTGTACATAAAACACAATGTTGCACCAAGAGTGCATTACAAAGGAGACCTAAAGTGGAGCAAATAAAGTGTAAAATAAAAAGGAAACGAGTATTAAAATACTTCATCTAAAACCTACAATTAACACGTCATTACTTTTACAGCTAGAAACAGAAGCCAAACTATGAAATCCTTGTTCAGAGGATTTACGAGCAGATGAATGCTTGGGGTGAATATCCACTGATGAGACTTGATGCGCACATTGTTATCTGCCTGTTAACCACTCAGTGTTATAGAGTACTTCTTAGTTTCCTCTAGGAATGTGAGGAGGGTGTTCAGATGAAAGTTAATATATAGGATTGTAAAAACTAAAAATCAGAGCTTGACAAATCCAGAGGAAAGATAACTCCTAAATATTTGGATAATCTTCCAAGAATAAGTTGGTTCCATTTACTAAAGTTCCAACAGGTAAAATTCGGTTTTATTCAGAGTTGCACTTAGGAATCTCAAACTCCAGCCCCCATGATGTTGATGGTCTATATTTCCCAGAAATCTTTGAATGCAAAACGACCAGAGAATCATGGGAGTTGTAGTTCAGAAACATCTCACGTGGAAGGGTGGCAAAGTTTGAGATTCCGGTTGTGTGGAAACGTTGGCCAATTCAGGAGTATTCGCCCACGCTTCCAAGGGATTAGCCGAGCCGCCACTAGGCAACTACAGAAAAATTCTGAACAGAGTCCAAGCTATCACTGGCGCTCAAAATGTGTACTTCGCTCCCAAGCTTGTCATACGTTTGTCAAGCCCTGCAACATTTCTTTTGACAGTTGTTGGGAATTCAACATGTAGGAGTTTCCTGGGATACATAAACTGCCTTCATGGAACGTGTTATTTTACAAAAAAACTCACTTCAAGCAATTACCCATCAAAAGCTTATTTTAGATTGGAAGAACGGCTGGAATCATTAATGTTTGGGGCTGCTTTCTCTAAGCCATTGTGTCCTATACTTTGTGTAGGAGCTATTAACAACGGTCTGGCACAACAATGATCAGTCATTCCCTGGTAGCTTGCCATTTATGGCGCAAGCCAGTATACTGCAAAGAATACCAGCTCAGAAGCCCTGGTGTTAAGGTTTAGATTTTCTGCAAAATAATATATCAAAGCATTCACTTGTAACATGGGAAGCATAGTTGACACTTAACGTGAACATGTCAGGCTAAAACAAGTTGTGCTCATCTGTGAGTCAGTCCCTTTATATAGATCTGTGTTTTTTTTCCATCCTGCTGACCTATATTGGCAAAGGGGAGGGATACTCATCTTCAGAGTTTCCCGGGCCCCTATATGAACACGGCATGCAACAAGTGGCAGGGACCACAGAAAGCTAGACCCATCTCAGTCAGCTGGCGAGTGCACACAGACTATAAGGCTAATGTCAGACGTACGCAGTCTGAGTGCGTGCATAATGGACGGCCGTACTGACTGAAGATACTGTAGACACCACACAGTCTGTTTTTTTGACGGATGTAGCAAAAAAAAGAAAAGGAAATATGGGAATCAAAATTAAATGGCAGGTATAGTCAGCCAGACCAAAAAAAAACTTCTAGGCGTCAACGTGATGGACATCGCAAAGGCGCGTCTGATGTTGCTTCATCATGCACACAGGCTGCTACGCGGACGTAGCGCACTCTGGGCGTCCAACATAGCGCTTTTACGTCAAGGCCTAAATGGTGTCCGTTGCCACCTGCATGCGCACGTACTTCGTGTGTTGGTCTCTATTGATCACAAATCAATGCTACGATGGACGTTAAACCTTGAGGCAACACGGACGTGATGACTGCATTCGTCTGACGCTAGCCTAAGACAGCTGCATGCTCGCCGCAGTCCCGTTAGGGAGCAGAATCTGAGAAACTGAATTTCTCCTCTTTTCCCACACATAAGAGGGTAGAAGAAAAAAAAAAACTACACAGATCTATATAAAAAGGAGAGATTCTTTGAAATGAGAAGGGACGGGAAAAAAAAAGTAGTGTCCCTTCCAAAAGTTAGGGTTAAAAAAAATAAAAAATTTAAAAAAAAGCAATTTTCAATAAATATTCTTTTACTTTAAGAACCGAAAAAAACGTATTTTCTCATGTGATAGTTTAACCATTACAGACTTACTGCAGGGATGAAAGGTTCTAAACTCTAGATGGTGTCCCCTCATCGTCCACAATTTCAAACAGAGTTTGCAATATTAGCATAAAGGCAGAAATGACATTCATGTCCAACAGTAAATGTGATCAAGACAAATAATAAAAATGGACATACATGCTGCTTATGGGGGTTTGTAGTGATCATAATGAGATAAGCAATGCAGTTTCCAAAAAATGCCAATAGAATATTAAATTGATGTGTATGTGGGCATAATACCTGCAGTGATTTCCAGCAATTATACCCCCCCTAAATAGTACTCCTGTACAGTAGTGACCCCAGAGTTCTCCCTGTATTCTGCCCTCTCCCTGGCTGTGGTAATGCTTGAGCTGTTACAGTGGGGTGGAGGCTTCTTGTCGCTTCTTTACTGTAATTCATGGTGACAGGAATGAGATCTCATAATTTTGTTTCTACACGGGGTAAACTAAGCTTTCCATTGTACAGCGCTAAGGAATTTGTTGGCGCTTTAGAAATACTTGTAACTGTAATTAAGCGCTGCAGAATGTGTTGGTGCTTAATTAAATAAAAAAAATATATACTATGCCAATTTCTGGTTTGTATTAATGCAAGATTGTGCATACATTTGTGGTAGTAAAAAGCATTAAATAGTCCTCCATCAATGCAGCTAGCAATAATATGGATGTGCAGACAGATAAGGACCAACACACCAATTTAACCTGTCTTTACGTATTAAAAGGAAGCAATACATCATCACGATATGTTAATGTTTAGTCTGGGCTATGTCCACTGGAAGCCCGTGGCAGCTATTTCCGCAACCTTCTTCTAAAGCGTGTCATCAGTCTAGATTTCAGGAGAATTACATTTCATCCTATATCAGTCGAGTCACATCATTCATGAAACTTTTTATCTGATCATAGTCATTTATCCCAGCGTTTAAACTAGAGATGTGCACGCATTTTTTTTTTTTCGTTTCGGCTCGTTGTTTCGTATAGACTTTCATTTTGTGATATCGGAAATTTTCGGATCGTCTGTTTTCGTCGTTTCAAAAGGGTCTATTTCATTTTGACTAAGGCTAGGGTCAGACTGAGGCAGTGCGAACGCGCGTGCAGCCGCACTTAATCACGGCCGTGCTAGCAGCAAGTGCCGGGCAATGACGGCCAATATACGAAGTACGGTCGCACAAAAGTGCGGCAGCGCAACGCAAGTGGAAAATGAACGCATTTTTTCGAGAACATGAAACCGCAGGTACTGACGTACAGAGTGCGCTGCGTCCGCTAGCGGCGTGTGTGCGTGATTAGGAGACGTCAGACGCTGCTAATGTCCGGCCAACATAACGTCCAGACACAAAAAGAGTTTTATTGATGATCCGTACAAAATCACGGACGAAAATGCGCATAGTATGACCACTATCACGTATTCTGTGAAAAAATGCGTCCATTCGTTCGAACGCACTTTTTCACAGACAACATAAAAATGCGTTCGTCTGACCCTAGCCTTAGATGAATGGTATTTCGGTCGAGACGGTAATTCTGCCGATTCGTTCCTTCGGACGTATCTTTTTTTATGAAAGATCCTTTTTTTTTCTTCTTATGAATATGCATTGCACAACTTTAATCATATTAAAAATGAAAGGAAAAAAAAATAAAAATTAACAAAACGATTTACCTCTACAGAATAGTGCAGCATATGAATCTGCACACTGCCGGGCAGCACCTCTACAGTATAATAATGCAGCATATGTTTCCGCACACTGCCGGCAGCACCTCTACAGTATAATAATGCAGCATATGAATCTGCACACTGCCGGGCAGCACCTCTACAGTGTAATAATGCAGCATATGTTTCCGCACACTGCCAGGCAGCACCTCTACAGTATAATAATGCAGCATATGAATCCGCACACTGCCGGGCAGCACCTCTACAGTATAATAATGCAGCATATGAATCCTCACACTGCCGGGCAGCACCTCTACGGTATAATAATGCAGCATATGAATCCACACACTGCCAGGCAGCACCTCTACGGTATAATAATGCAGCATATAAATCCGCACACTGCCGGGCAGCACCTCTACAGTATAATAATGCAGCATATGATTCCACACACTGCGGGGCAGCACCTCTACGGTATAATAATGCAGCATATAAATCCGCACACTGCCGGCAGCACCTCTACAGTAAATAATGCAGCATATGATTCCACACACTGCCGGCAGCACCTCTACAGTATAATTAATGCAGCATATGAATCCGCACACTGCCGGGCAGCACCTCTACAGTATAATTAATGCAGCATATGAATCCACACACTGCCAGGCAGCACCTCTACGGTATAATAATGCAGCATAAAAACAAAAAACCAAACTGACCCAAATCACCAAAATGATACAAACGCCGAAATGACCCAAAAATCGACCCGAAATTTCAAATCAAAATGACTCAAAATGTCAAAAAAAAAAAAAAAAAAAATAATAGATCCGAAAATTTAGTGTGGTCGACATTTCGGATTCGGGATGCCCTCGGAAGCACGAAAATGGTAAATTTCGTACGAAAATCAATTAGGTAAGAAACGAATTGCACATCCCTACTTTAAACCTCTTCAAGAAGACAGATCATCACAATTTATAAACCACTAATCGACTTTCCAAAGGAAAAAACAGATACGCACACAAAATTAGGGCTCTATTCCAATCCTGGTGTTAACATAACCAGAGCTATAGAGTACTTCCCAGAGCCATAGAAATGTCTATAGAGTTGCAATGTTTTCACCAGGTTTGGAATAGGGCCCTTAGACGAGAACAGAAAGCACAGCGGATTTGTAACCAGTAGTTTCCTTCCTCTCAAAAGGAGCTGTAACCAATTTTACGCAAAACACAAACCATGACGGTTTCATTTGATCTTACCTTTAAGAAACAAAAATGACAAACCTTAGAGGAAGTTCCTGTTAAGAGGAAACGAGAAGCCTGCTTGTTATGCCGTGAGCAAGCACCACACGGCACACCCCTACACATGAATAATCAATATAGATGTTAAAGCCTGTAGCCTTCAGGTGAAGGGAAGGGTAGAAAAAGACTAAAAATTCCCACGTGAACCTAGCTCTCCATTGTCGTTGTCAAATGTCTTTCAGATGTATCATATCAGCCTATGTTCAGCACGGAGGAATGTGTAGCTGCTTTATAAATGAAGTATTATTAACCATAAAACCGTCAAAATTCCCTCTGACCCCTGAGCAGCCATCTGTGGTTACATTCTGGCCACGATGCCAGTCGGCCTTTAACGAGCAATGTTCTAGGTGCCCGCCATACCGGAAAAACTGTGCTGCACACCTTTTTCCTCTGACGAAGGGATCTCAAACGCTGCCCCCCCCATATGTTAATTGCTTACAATGCCCAGAATTCTTGGAATGCAATAGAAGGCCAGAGAATCATGGGAGATGTAGTTCAGAAACACGTGGAGGGCCAGAGTTTGAGATCACTGTTCTGAAGGATTTCACACAAGATGCAGTTCCACAAAAGGGTAATGCCTGCGTTAGGTCAGTGCTTGACCAATTTATATTAAAATTTAGGAGCCAATGACACATTTTCTTGAGGGGGACCAGCCAGACATTAGATTTTTTTTGCAGAATAATAGAGATTTCGGGGTCGGAGGCATAAATAATAGATTATAGGGCGTCCTGTGTCTATGTGGCTTGGATTTGTCAAGCCTCAGACGATGTGTACAGATGAAAAGTGCTAAACCTGAATTTAAGTGAAATAAAAAGGAAATCTATAAAAAAATAAAAAAAAATAAAAAATTGTAAAAATTTTTTTTTTTTACAAATGAGAATGTTATTGCATGTTTTGAGGGGCGGGGGTTAGAACTCATCTGTCACTTCAGTTATGAAAAACTGCAGATAACATTCAAGAAAAGAACCAAAACAAACTTTTTATTATTCATATGGAGCGGTTTAATAAAAATCTCAGGACTGTGAGCGCGTTGGTTGACATCATTATCCAAATATAACGTGAGGTGTTCTTTTAAACAAGCCGCTTCTTGCAAGTGATCATTTCTGTGCCTGTTTATCTTCAGAATTCACCACAAAAGCTCAGGAAAAAAAAAATATTCTTTTTTTTTTACATTGAAAGTGCAAATAATGAGAAAAATATCACACTATTGGTGGTTAAGCTTTTTTCCCCTACCGTACATTTTTGCATTGCGGCTGGTTAGTACTTGCCCCCGGGAACTCTAGAAATTCCAGGCATACACCAGCCATCAAGACGAACGCTCAAAAACAACCGTTTGAGTTTCGGTCTTCCTGTCCTCCGTGAAATAACATGTGCATTTTTTCCCCTTTTTCGAAAAAGTTAAATATATATATATATATATATATATATATATATATAGTATTTCTTGAAGAGTTCTAGATCATCTTGGGAAGAAGAAAAAATAAATAGGATCAAAACTCAAGTTTTACTTCTCGATTAGCTTTTCACGTATGCCAGAGTTCTGTAACTTTGCTGCCACCCAGATGTTTTAAAACTACATCTCCCATGATGCTTGGTTGAGTGAGCATCATGGGAAATGTATTTCCAAATCATCTAGGGCCATGGTTTCTGACCCCTGTGTTACACCATCAGGTAACTAAACTGCTTCTATAAAATTCTCCTTGTGTTTTGCAGAAGTTAAAAAAAAAATAAAAAAATAGCAATCACAAGTGGGCGTCACGTCATGTGCTCCCTCCAAGCCAAAAAAAATATTTATATATAGTAATAATAAATGTTATACAGAAGAGGAAGCAACTCAAGCTACCATTCGTCCAACAAAGTCATACAAATGACTATAGAAGAGGCGATTGTAGGAAGCAAAATATGTTATAGTATTGGCTAATCCAGAAACTTAGAGAAAAAAATAAATAAATAATAATATCGAAAAAAGGAGGAGGTATGCCACTGGGCGTGTATCGTCCGACATTCGGAGCTATGAGCTGGGGACAGTGGTGGGTGGGCCTAGTAAAGGGCGAATCGATGAAGCAGAATGTATCACTGGCAAAGCCCAAGAGGAGGGCTTGCCCAGAAAAGGGGCGTGTCGGATCCCCAGGCATTAGCAAAAGGGTTGGAATGCCCCAAAAAAGTGATGCTGCCTCGCCAAAAGATCGGGACTGCTTGCTTTCGCAGAAGGACAGTCCCCTAAATACCGGAGTGTCCCACCCAAATCTGAACAGTAGGGTATTGCATGAGCTATGTGTAGCTGCAGAATACTTTGCTATTTACAAGCCAGCAGTAAAGATGGGGCAACCATTGGTCCACTCAACGTACACCTAGAAGAACGCCACTTCTGCACCTCAAGAACTCGAATAACAAGACTCAACGCTTCCCTTATCAGTGATCGGAAATTTACTCCGGGGAGGTGGAATCTGGTGCATTCTTCTCCATGTTCTACAAAATAGGATTTTTCTGTCTCCTTGTTAAAAAAAAGGTATAGCAAAAATTGGACCAAACATTAGCTACGTGGGACATACAGACTGAGTTTTGGATCCCCTCCCTCAACGTGCAAGAATTTTTATAGGCACCGATCAGTCAAACGCTTGCGTCTTCTCTTGTTTTGTCATATACAGGGTCAAGTACAAAACTAAAATCTGTGATAAAGCAGGCGCCCCAACAAGAGACATTAAAGGGGCTCTTGCACCCCTGTTTTGGAGAAGTAATGTCAGGCCCCTCACATTCATTAAGTTTAAAACGCTCTTCCAGTGTTTGAAGAGGTTCGCACTATCACTGCTATTCAGGATGGATTTTGTTTGCTTTCCCCGAGCTTAAATCAGGGAACAGCAACCTTGGCCCTCCATATGTTTTGGAACTACATTTCCCATGAGGCTTAACATCATGGGAGTTGTAGTTCCAAAACAACTAGGAGGGCTGAGGTTGTTGACCCTGCTTTAAGTCTCACATACCAAAGGAACGATCACTTCTAAACAACGCAGAATGTTCCTGAACGAGTATGGCATTCCATGGAGCGCACATAAATGTCAAGAAGAAGGGGGGGGTGGAAAACACAATTTAGACATTGCCCCGTATTTTTAGAACGGGGACATAAAACCTCTTTTAAGGCTATAAATCCCAAATTATATATTGCCAAGCTCAAGTAAATAGCCGTGTCTGGCTCCTAAGCCTCTCGACGTTACAGTACGGAAGTCGACCAATGTTTATCGTAAATGTTCCAGCTCTCTGCCAGAAGAAATGCTAAGCCAATATCGAGCTATGCGTAAGCCTATGTTTAGTGTAAACAGGAGGAGAGGCCGCCCCATCCCCACTATACGCTTTAGCAAAAGGCAGCGAGAAGTGACTTATTCCCGGAATGAGGACTTTCAGGTGTCGGTGGGGTGGGCATATTTACCCCAAATCAACAGGAGGTGGTTTAACCGCTGCAGAACATGAAAAGAGAATAAAACAATTGTTGCCATGACAACATGGGGGATAGAAATGTATCCTTTCTATCGAAATATCTCAACAGATTACTATGGAGGGTACATATTGCATCATGATGATGTCATTGCAGAATACAGATCCCAAACACTGGAGATAAAAACTTGTCAAGCCTTTTAAATGAAGCCCCTTACACACGGTTAGAGTAAGGTAAGGCTTGTGTAAAATAAACCAGACGGGGGCAGGGGGCCAGCCCCCCCCCCCCGGAATAATTCTATCCGTGCGGGACATATATGCACCTCTATCAGATAATGCCGGGCAACAAGGAAATCGTTGTTCTTCTGTAAACAAACACCCTGTTCACAAACTGAAACCAAAACAACACTGGAGACCCATTTTGTGCACACTTCGATGAAACGAAAAAAATAAAATAATGAGAAGTGATGTCGTCTCGCAGTATTACATAGTAATGATACGTCCATTTCTCCCCAAAGCATGACTCAATCAATCATCCAATAAATAACGATCTATTTTCTACACGAGTCACCAAGAGGCAAAACAAAAATGGGGAAAAAGAAATAAAAGCGACTTAAAATACATAAAATGTTACTATTGTAAACTTTCTGCCCTGGTTCTGGCAGGTTTGCAGGTCTCCAGTTTATCTAATCTGATGGTCAAACAGCCTACATTGTAAGAGGACAACCTTCAATCCGGTCATAAACAACAGAGAGGGTGGGGGGAGATCCTTGTGTAATACCAGCGAGTGTTTATTCTGGTTAAAGTGTAATGATGGGCAGATCCGACCAAACAACCAGCTGTGTGTTCAGTACCTACAAACACCAGCCGTGGGACAAGACCACACAAATATTAACCCCCCCCCCCGATGGGTCACAACACCACCTTTCTATAACCTGTGGCGCTATATAAATTAAGAATAATAATAATGGAATCCATGCATATCATAAAATATAATAACCGCTCCCAACATAACACCAACATGTAGGTCACATTTAAAATCAGGGCTTGACACATTTGTAGGTCACTTTTAAGTCAGGGCTTGACACATTTGTAGGTCACTTAGGAGCCACCAGGTAAAGTTCTGAGTATAGATTTGCAAAGGATAATTCATCAGACAATGTAGACAGATCCATTTGTAGGTGCCAGTGACTTCCTGGCCCACGAATTTGCCGAGCCCTGATCCAAATGGCAGTTAAGAAGAGGTAGAGCAAGGTGAGAAGGTTGAGACAAACCTAGAACATCCATCAAACGTGGTCTGGATCCACTTGAAACCTTACCCCAGTGCTTGACAAATTTAAAACGAAAACTAGGAGCCAGCTTCGTGTTTTTAGGAGCCAGACTTTAGCTCTTGGTTTACAAGGGATAATTAAAAAATTAATTTAGGAGCTCAGGTAAAATTCTGTCGAGTTGTGTTTTACACCTAGCGTCAACGATCTGTGGGACACGGTCTTGGACCAAAAATTGAAGACAAGGAAACCGTTGACTGCCCACCTGTAAACCAAAACCCAAGGCACCCGTTCTCCTCGTTAACTAGAAGACCTCCAAAAATAGGTGAACCTCTACTGTAGTGGAGAAGGAATACGCCAGAGTAACCGGACATATGACATTCGAAGAACTAGGCACAGGTTGGAGACAATATAAACACAACCAAAACACCCATGAAGTGCCACAGCATGTGTCAGATCCTAAAGAGGACAGCACTAGAACATGACCAGAACAAGTGTGTCCCACCATCAGATGGTCCATGCAGGGGCCAAGTATGGGTTTCATTAGATTTGTGTAGAATAATCCAGAAATGTAAAAGCCGGAGATTAAAAACCCAGGAGCCCCTAGCTAGCCGGCACCTGGATTTGCCAAGCACTAGCACAGTGTCTTCTCCAGGTTGGTGTCCACCCGGAGTGGTGTTACCGCCAGAAGGACCAGCATCGCCACGTCTGCTCCGATCAGTCGCTATCCACACGCCTGGATCCGTGTGCTCGGAGCTGCGTCGCACGCCGCGTACCAGACGCTTCACCAATGGTTAAAACAAAAATAAAAGGAAATAAAAAGAAATAGAGCGGGCGAGCAGAGCGGGCGGCTAAACGAGCAGGTCAGCAGCGCACGCTTAGAAAAGCAGGCTCGAGCCAGGCGCATCCTTCATATAAAAACAAGTGCATTATTTAAAATGTGTGCTGAACACACCCCTTTAATGCCAGGGAGGGGGGGGCAGGAGAGGTTTTCCTCTTCTCAGCAGATAAAGAGAAAAATAATGATGGATAAATAGATAGAGGGATAGAGAGACAGATAATGGGAAGAATCCATGAGGAAAAGGCGAAGAAGTGCTGGGAATCCTGGGTTTGTGCACAGGTCTTACATTGGGGAGAAAATAACAAGTGTGATAGAGCTGGGTGTGCAGGTGATGGGGGGGGAGATGCAGGGTGTGCAGGTGATGGGGGGGAGATGCAGGGTGTGCAGGTGATGGGGGGGAGATGCAGGGTGTGCAGGTGATGGGGGGGAGATGCAGGGTGTGCAGGTGATGGGGGGGAGATGCAGGGTGTGCAGGTGATGGGGGGGAGATGCAGGGTGTGCAGGTGATGGGGGGGGAGATGCAGGGTGTGCAGGTGATGGGGGGGAGATGCAGGGTGTGCAGGTGATGGGGGGGGAGATGCAGGGTGTGCAGGTGATGGGGGGGAGATGCAGGGTGTGCAGGTGATGGGGGGGAGATGCAGGGTGTGCAGGTGATGGGGGGGAGATGCAGGGTGTGCAGGTGATGGGGGGGAGATGCAGGGTGTGCAGGTGATGGGGGGGAGATGCAGGGTGTGCAGGTGATGGGGGGGGAGATGCAGGGTGTGCAGGTGATGGGGGGGGAGATGCAGGGTGTGCAGGTGATGGGGGGGAGATGCAGGGTGTGCAGGTGATGGGGGGGAGATGCAGGGTGTGCAGGTGATGGGGGGGAGATGCAGGGTGTGCAGGTGATGGGGGGGAGATGCAGGGTGTGCAGGTGATGGGGGGGAGATGCAGGGTGTGCAGGTGATGGGGGGGGAGATGCAGGGTGTGCAGGTGATGGGGGGGAGATGCAGGGTGTGCAGGTGATGGGGGGGGATGCAGGGTGTGCAGGTGATGGGGGGGAGATGCAGGGTGTGCAGGTGATTGGGGGGGAGATGCAGGTGTGCAGGCGATGGGGGGAGATGCAGGGTGTGCAGGTGATATGGGGGGGGGTGCAGGTGATATGGGGGGTGCAGGGTGTGCAGGCGATGGGGGGAGATGCAGGGTGTGCAGGCGATGGGGGGAGATGCAGGGTGTGCAGGCGATGGGGGGGAGATGCAGGGTGTGCAGCGATGGGGGGGAGATGCAGGGTGGCAGGCGATGGGGGGGGGAGATGCAGGGTGTGCAGGCGATGGGGGGGAGAGATGCAGGGTGGTGCAGGCGATGGGGGAGATGCAGGGTGTGCAGGCGATGGGGGGAGATGCAGGGTGTGCAGGCGATGGGGGGGGAGATGCAGGGTGCAGGCGATGGGGGGGAGATGCAGGGTGGGCAGGCGATGGGGGAGATGCAGGGTGGGCAGGCGATGGGGGAGATGCAGGGTGGGCAGGCGATGGGGGAGATGCAGGGTGGGCAGGCGATGGGGCAGATGCAGGCGATGGGGCAGATGCAGGGTGGGCAGGCGATGGGGCAGATGCAGGGTGGGCAGGCGATGGGGCAGATGCAGGGTGGGCAGGCGATGGGGCAGATGCAGGGTGGGCAGGTGATATGGGGGAGATGCAGGGTGGGCAGGTGATATGGGGGGTGCAGGATGGGCAGGTGATATGGGGGGTGCAGGATGGGCAGGTGATATGGGGGGTGCAGGGTGGGCAGGTGATATGGGGGGTGCAGGGTGGGCAGGTGATATGGGGGGTGTAGGGTGGGCAGGTGATCGGGGGAGCAGGGTGAGCAGGTGATCGGGGGAGCAGGGTGAGCATGTTCTGGGGGAGCAGGGTGGGCAGGTGATCGGGGGGGGAGCAGGGTGGGCAGGTGATCGGGGGTGCAGGGTGGGCAGGGGGGGTGCAAGGTGGGCAGGTGATGGGGGGGTGCATGGTGGGCAGGTGATCGGGGGGGTGCATGGTGGGCAGGTGATGGGGGGCAGGTGATCGGGGGGTTGCGGGGGGAGCAGGTGATCGGGGGGTTGCAGGGTGGGCGGGTGGCCGGGGGGGGTGCAGGGTGTGCACAGGGTGTGACAGAACTTAGGAAGGGGATGGCAACAAGTGTTGGAGAGATGCTGGAGGTTCCATGCAGGGACACAATGTCTCTTACCTGGCTTGGCTTGCACAAGCACCTCTTCTCGCTGTACCTGAGTGATCATGCAGCTGCTTTCCATCTAAGACTCGCACAGGTCCAGTGCTGGGGTTTCTCCTCTCCAGATCTGGACCCCCCCCCCTGTCTCTCTCCACCCCAAGCCTTGGAGGAGCCCCCCCTTGTCCCTGTGTCGCCCCCCCGCTGGGATCCCGCTCCGTGCCCTCTGAGGAGCGATGCGTGGGGCGGCGTGCGGTGCAGGCAGAGAGGCAGACCCCAGCCCAAATCTCAGGATCGCTTCATCATGGAGAACGCTGGGCTAAAAGAAGCAAAACAACAGCGGAAATGGGACATGGCGGTTTCAAGGCTCCCCCCGCCGTGATACTACGGATAAACAACCTCCCCAGACCTGCCCCTGGGACCCGGCGGCCCCGGACTCTGCAGCACCCCGGGGGCCGGACCGGCTCGGGATCGCAAGCCGCGCGGGACACGGGCGGGAAGATCACGGATTTCGTGGAAATTAAGCTTTGTTTTCCTAGAGCTGGGCAGTGTGCTGGGGGAGCCTTGAAACAGCGCGGGGTTGTGATTGGCTGACAGGGCTGTGGGCAGTATATAAAGGGAGGTATTTTACTATGCAGTGTTTATCTAACTACATTCCAGTGCATGAGCCCCGTGCTGCATGGGATCAGCTGCCGAGCGCAGGAGGAGCCCCGTGCTGCATGGGATCAGCTGCCGAGCGCAGGAGGAGCCCCGTGCTGCATGGGATCAGCTGCCGAGAGCAGGAGGAGCCCCGTGCTGCATGGGATCAGCTGCCGAGCGCAGGAGGAGCCCCGTGCTGCATGGGATCAGCTGCCGAGCGCAGGAGGAGCCCCGTGCTGCATGGGATCAGCTGCCGAGCGCAGGAGGAGCCCCGTGCTGCATGGGATCAGCTGCCGAGAGCAGGAGGAGCCCCGTGCTGCATGGGATCAGCTGCCGAGAGCAGGAGGAGCCCCGTGCTGCATGGGATCAGCTGCCGAGCGCAGGAGGAGCCCCGTGCTGCATGGGATCAGCTGCCGAGCGCAGGAGGAGCCCCGTGCTGCATGGGATCAGCTGCCGAGCGCAGGAGGAGCCCCGTGCTGCATGGGATCAGCTGCCGAGCGCAGGAGGAGCCCCGTGCTGCATGGGATCAGCTGCCGAGCGCAGGAGGAGCCCCGTGCTGCATGGGATCAGCTGCCGAGCGCAGGAGGAGCCCCGTGCTGCATGGGATCAGCTGCCGAGAGCAGGAGGAGCCCCGTGCTGCATGGGATCAGCTGCCGAGCGCAGGAGGAGCCCCGTGCTGCATGGGATCAGCTGCCGAGCGCAGGAGGAGCCCCGTGCTGCATGGGATCAGCTGCCGAGCGCAGGAGGAGCCCCGTGCTGCATGGGGTCAGCTGCCGAGAGCAGGAGGAGCCCCGTGCTGCATGGGATCAGCTGCCGAGAGCAGGAGGAGCCCCGTGCTGCATGGGATCAGCTGCCGAGCGCAGGAGGAGCCCCGTGCTGCATGGGATCAGCTGCCGAGCGCAGGAGGAGCCCCGTGCTGCATGGGATCAGCTGCCGAGCGCAGGAGGAGCCCCGTGCTGCATGGGATCAGCTGCCGAGCGCAGGAGGAGCCCCGTGCTGCATGGGATCAGCTGCCGAGAGCAGGAGGAGCCCCGTGCTGCATGGGATCAGCTGCCGAGCGCAGGAGGAGCCCCGTGCTGCATGGGATCAGCTGCCGAGAGCAGGAGGAGCCCCGTGCTGCATGGGATCAGCTGCCGAGCGCAGGAGGAGCCCCGTGCTGCATGGGATCAGCTGCCGAGAGCAGGAGGAGCCCCGTGCTGCATGAGATCAGCTGCCGAGCGCAGGAGGAGCCCCGTGCTGCATGGGATCAGCTGCCGAGAGCAGGAGGAGCCCCGTGCTGCATGGGATCAGCTGCCGAGCGCAGGAGGAGCCCCGTGCTGCATGGGATCAGCTGCCGAGCGCAGGAGGAGCCCCGTGCTGCATGGGATCAGCTGCCGAGCGCAGGAGGAGCCCCGTGCTGCATGGGATCAGCTGCCGAGCGCAGGAGAAGCCCCGTGCTGCATGGGATCAGCTGCCAGTTCAATGCATGAGAAGTGCTGTGCAGTCCAGTGAAAGAGCCCTGAGCATGCAGTAGCTACTGGGTGGAGTACATGAGATCAACCGCTGGGCTCGTGCATTGAACCCAGCAGCTGATCTCGTGCATTGAACCCAGCAGCTGATCCCATGCATAGGGCTCGTGCATTGAACCCAGCAGCTGATCCCATGCATAGGGCTCGTGCATTGAACCCAGCAGCTGATCCCATGCATAGGGCTCGTGCATTGAACCCAGCAGCTGATCCCATGCATAGGGCTCGTGCATTGAACCCAGCAGCTGATCCCATGCATAGGGCTCGTGCATTGAACCCAGCAGCTGATCCCATGCATAGGGCTCGTGCATTGAACCCAGCAGCTGATCCCATGCATAGGGCTCGTGCATTGAACCCAGCAGCTGATCCCATGCATAGGGCTCGTGCATTGAACCCAGCAGCTGATCCCATGCATAGGGCTCGTGCATTGAACCCAGCAGCTGATTCCATGCATAGAGCTCGTACATTTAACCCATGCATGAGATCTGCTGCTGGGTTCAATACATGAACCCTGTGCATGAAATCTGCATGGTTCAGTGCATCAGCTTTGTGCATGGGTTAGGCTGCGGTCACGCGAGTGTTCTCTGATGCCTGGGTGCAAGGGATCCGTTGCTGTCAGTGTGTGAGAACTTTGCCTTGTATGGGCCACAGGGTTCAGTGCATGAGCCCCCTATCTTACTGCTGGCTTTTGCGCATGTGCCACATGCATCTGTGAGCTGGCCACAGTTAATTAACCCCTTCACGATCAAATGATTTTCCAGAAAACCGCTGGTATGACACAGTGGTTTTATGGAACATCAATTTTCATTGCCTACACAGTAAAAATATACAGAATTTTTTCCACTGTAGATAAGCCTTATGTGACAGGCAGAGAGCTCCATCTCATGGCCAAAAAGTGTTACATTTACATTAAGGTTATTTCCTAGAAATAAAAAATGGACTTGCATCCTTTTTCACGGGCTGGGTGCAGTAGAGATAACATCACTGCTCTGCGTGGAGAGACACTGTGGAGACACAGGTTCGATCCCAGCAAGAGCACCTCTCCAGTAAGTGTCCTTGGGCAAGACACCTAACGGTACATACTCGCCACCCAGGACATACATGAAAACAAGAGAAATCTCAATGTATCCTTTCTGGTAAAATACTTTCTAAAAAAAAAATCAATATTGTGGAAAATGCGGTGGATAAAAGTGCTTCTTTCAAATAAGGCAAAGTTCTTTCTCTTAATGTCCTTTTTAGGTCTTCTCGCCTCAAAGAAAACACAGGACAAGGAAAAGGGACATGGTGCAGCCCGTTAAGCAAATAAGGCTCAAGTATCATTATAAAGGGTACACTCACATTTTCAGGTGTCACATCTCGGACACCAGATGTATGTGCAGCCGGTAAAGGTAGAGAGGTACTGGATCCTCCTTTGGATAAATGTCAGCGGTACTCCTTTTCATCAAACACCAACAGGACCATAGATAAAAGGTTAAAACAATTTATTCCAATAAAATACAAATCAATATACCACTGAGATGCGTTTCGCGACCTAATCGCTTCCTCGGTCAGTGTATAATGTCATGCTAGTCCTGCAGTGTCCTTATATGCTGTCCTTTTGCTATAATCAATCCTTAATTGTAAATCGAAAGTGAAAAACGTCTGGCGTTTGATACTTCCGTGAATGCGCGTGACGTCATTTGCCCGCGAATTGCATTTCAGCTCCGAAATGGACGTGCGTTTCATCTTCGGGAGATGTCCGCTTTCTCTTTCCTTCTACAGGGGAAATATTGATGTTCTTCCACCTCATCACGATCAGAAAAATTACATTTAAGCCTTTGTAGCGCTCACTCCCGGAGGAGCCGCTGAATTTAACCTCGGGTTAGTCTCACCGCACTAGGGAATAAATATACACCAGCACTGTTGTGGATTTTATAGATTATATACTTTACTGATCCCAATAAAGCGGCATATATAATATGAATACGGTATATGAACGACAGGATTTCGTAATGCGAGAAAACCACGCGGCGGCTAAAGGAAAGTTTAACCCCTTTGTTTCTGGAGTGTAAGTCCCGCAAAAGTAATGTCCCAAAAAGGTGTGTGTGTGCGATTCAGGTACCCGGGTACTATATTCAACTGGCCAGTGAATGGATTGAGCAATTCTTCGACTAGTCACGTTGGGGCCCTGTACATTTAAACAATACTGCAGCGTGCTTTGTTTAAACTTGGACTGTGGCCTGGAAGGCCTCTCACCCATCCGCTGGACAATCTGTTCCGCTGTCCGATCAAGGATCTCTCTCCGCTTGATTATACTGGAACTCTGTGCCACCGGATCCGCTTCTCCTGCTTGTCCGAGTTCGGTAACGAGAATTACGGCCTACCGCCTGCACTCCCAGTGGATCATCGCGGTCTCCTTACTCGGGGTCCAAACCGGAACGTTGTGTCTGCGCAAAAACCTCTCAGCGATGTCTGGATAGGTCTCCGCCAGCACTGTCTCTGATTCTCAGCACCCGCAAGGCAGCTCCTGCTCGCCGGCCTGGTCTCAAACTCTGACAGTCTCACGTGCGTCTTTCACCTTTCGTCGCTCGGCTCACACTGGCTCTCCTTCGCGCGAGGCTGCGGATGTCCTTCGCTCTCTCCCACCCTCTTCCTGTCCCCGCCGCAAAGCATGATGGAAAACGTAGTCCCGTTGTGTCCAGTATACTTTACAGCAGTGGTCCCCAACCATGGTCCTCAGGGCCCACTAACAGGCCAGGTTTGCCAGATATCTGAAGCACAGCACAGGTGTTATGATTTGCTGCTCAGTGATTGCAGGATTCAGTCTGCTTTTCCCCATGGTGATCTGCAAAATCTGGCCTGTTAGTGGGCCCTGAGGACCAGGGTTGGGGACCACTGCTTTACAGTGCGCTTGTCTCCCTCTGGTGGCCAAACCCGAGCAATACATCAACAGAGCTTTTAAACAGCGCTACACCTTCAACTGAACGGACCATGTTTTAACTACACATGTGGTAGAACGTGTATAGGAGAAATGGGGATATTAACCCTTTCGCTGCTGAGGCTTTTCCCGCCCCTGTGCTGAGGTCATTTTTACCGGTTTTGCTCATCATGTTTAAACGTGTTTTGAAGGCTTATTTTAGTATATGACCCAGACATATTATATATCGTTCTTTCCGTCAGACTCGTAGATTCATAATATGTCATTATTATATGTATACGTTATGTCATGTCTGTATATTATAACAAAAAATGCAATAAAATATGTATTTTCAATAATTTACAATGTGTAAAGTGTTTTTTTTCACATTTTAACATGCGAGCAATTGCGGTTATATTTTGTATGGGGTGCGCTTGTTAAAAAAATTAGAGATGGGGTCTCGTTACATTTTTTTTGGGGGAAAATTACACTATTTTTAACAAACGCACCGCATACAAAAATCGTTAGTGCAGCATCATTGTTCACATTATAATAGAAATGGGAACAATATTGCTGCATTAACAAACCAAAAAAAAGAAAAAAAAAGTGTTTTTTTTTTTTTTATAATTTTTTTTCATTTTTTTTCATTTTTATTTTTCATTTTTTTTTTTTTTTTTACAAAATTTTTCACTTTCATGTTTGGTATAGTTGGAACGGCCATGCTCTGGCCGATCCAACCATACCAAAATTTAACCCCTAGCTGCCACGGATCGGGAGATAGGGAGTTCATTGGAACTCCCTATCTCCACAGTTGGTGGCAGTTAAGGGTTAAGTCAAGGACTGGCGTCATCGTGCTACGCACGATGACGCCAGTCCTCAGGGGGAGTTCCCGGAGGCTTGGCCGACATCCAAGATGTCGGCCAGCTCCGGGAAAGGATCGCAAACCGGCGCTTTTCAGCGCCGATTCGCGATCCAGCTCCCCAGGGTTAATGCCAGGCATCATTTGGAAGGGCAGGCTGTGCCCTTCCAAATGATGCTGGGTTAACCCCGCAGAGCCGCCGATCGGGAGGGAGAGAGGTCCGAAGGACCTCCCCCCTCCCTTTCAGGCGCCTCCTCCGCACATGCGGGGGGGCGCCTGAATTTGGTGTCATCACGCTGCCGCGATGACACCAAATTCCGGCGGCTGCTGTTCCGGATGCCGGGCTGACATCCAGGATGTCAGCCCGCACCGGAGGGGCCAGCGATCGGCCGGAACCCGGCCGAACGCTGACCCCAATGGGAGGACGCGCTCAGCGCATCCTCTGCATACCAGCGGGAATGCTGAGGACGCGCTGAGCGCGTCCTCAGCAGCGAAGTGGTTAAACAGAAAAACGAAAACATCCTGGGCTCTATTAACTTCTTTGCGCAAATGTTAAAGCGTGCGCAAAAACGCATTAACGCGAGGAGAAAAACCCTTCGCGCAGAACATCGTATTAAATTGTCCACGCAAAAAATGCGCGTTAACGTCTACCGCTGGTGAACCTGCGCAAACCTTTTGCGAGCGTAAAGTACGTTGCGTGTCCTATACTTAACATTGTGAGCACAAATGCATTTGTGCGCTGGTATTTGGATGGTATTACAATCTATGCGCAAATTTTAACGGACAACGTTTGCGCGCATAATTTTAACATCTTTGAAAAGCTGGTGTTAACGGCAAATCTGAACGTCCTGGCCGAAACCAAATACACCAGCCCGATAATAAAAATACAGCAAAGTATAGTTACACATTCTACGCATACCCAAACAATAAAATTTATTTATTTATTTATAAAGGATTTTACCAGGAAGGATACATTGAGATTTCTCTCGTTTTCAAGTATGTCCTGGGTTCAAGAACATTGAGTGGTTACAAAAATACAAAGTTACAGTTACAAGTTACAGTTGAGAAGTTGTACGTGTTTTTATTATTGATGCAGCATATATACAGATTGATTTTGACAGGCGCAAAAACTGAAAGGGAGACAATTGTGGTTCTTAATTCTGATTGGCTGAATCGCGTGAAAAAAACAGTCCACCGACCGATTTCTGCACGCAGCGTTAATGCGTGCGCGTTTTTGTGCGTCTTTTTTACGCGCGTTATTTTTTGACGGAAAAATGCGCTCGGATTTTAATACCAGTATTAATTTACGCTCGTTAACGTTTAACGCTGCATGCAAAAAAATAGCGCTGCGCGTGCGCTTTTGTGCGAAGCAGTTAATAGAACCCCCTCTATTTACAATTGCTGCATTGTTTTGCCACATGTTGGTATAAGTGGCGATCCCAACATACAATTTATTCATATCCCTAAATACCTTTTATTCATATCAACCTTAAACTTTTTATCTTGCACACAATCAGTGTTTCTGGGTTTTTTATTTTGTATATTCCACTAGTTTTAACAGATGGTATGTTTATTCAGCCTTGGATAACAGTGTCTCCCTTAAAGACCACTTTAATGATGAGTTATCGCGTTGAAAATCTATATGTACTGTATATGTGTGTTTAACTTTGTTATTAATTGTGGCTTAAAGTGCCAAGTGCATATGATAAACGGAAGTGTTAATGAAAAAATATATAGCTATAATAAAAAAGTGTTGTTATACATGTGGTGTATTTATTAATAATTCCTACACCCTTATTCCTAAAATAAATCTATATTTATACATATTTTGCGTTACTATTAAAGCTTAAAGTGCCAAATGCATGTGATATAAAGAAGGTGTTAACATGAGAATTTATTGTTATGGTGAAGTGCACTACATACACATATATATATATATATATACATATACACACACAACACCGAGGAGATGGAAGCACTCTGGGTTTTCCTATCTTGAAGATTCCAGAATAGGAAGATAAAAACAGCTATCCTCCCCACGTGGTGGTTCTGGAATCCATCGATTGGAAGACCAATTAAATATTGTAGTACATAAGAGGACTGAGAAATCAGTATGAACATTACCGCTGAAGAAGCCTAAGGGTAGACATACCCAGGCGAAACGCGTTCGGTTTTTTATTATGTTGTATTCATGTTTTTATTTTGTTTTTACCCATTTATATTGGGATTAAAATTGTCCTCTTTAGTGTGGTTTGGAGATTTATTCCGATACACCATTTGGATCTCAGGCTTTTTTGGGAGTTGTGCCAATTTAGAACAACCCCTGGGCAAATATACAGGAGCCTAGCAGGCTCAGGAACATGTGAGTGGAATCATCAATTGTACCATACTGTTCATTTGTGTTACCATCTAAACTATTTCTTAATCTTCTCATCCTTTGATATTGCTGGGATTTACATTCAACACTGAAGAGGGCCAGTGGGGGAGCCTATAAGAAATCCACCCACGGGCAGACATACCAGAGCCAGGATAGGCTCTGTAAAGTGTGAGTGGTTACTCATCACATAAATTATGAAATATTATGTTTTATTTTCTCTCTTATATATGAGGTAATATATCTAAGTATTAGCAGATCAATACTTTACAATCTTTTCTGCACTGGGAAGCGCCACACCCCTTTCTCTTCATTAATTTGAGCAAATTGATGAAGGTTTTGCAGAAAAGTTCAACGAAACAGGAAGCATTCTAACAGTGTTAAAGGTTATCAAATCTGGTACTGCTAAAAGTGATGCTCATCAACAAAGACAGCTTGACAGTAGCTGAGCTGAAACAGTTCCTTAGAGCTAACCTTTGAGATAAAAAGAATACTGAATTAATTCTAGAGTTCACAATTCAAGATAATAAGACAGAGAATCTCCTCAGCAATTTATATACAGATTGATGGGGCTCAAGCACAAAGTGTTGTTTACATCACCGGTGCTACACTGGTCTAAGTTGGTTTCTGCCATTCACTGACACTGTATCAAGGCTTAAATTTTAAAATAATCCCGTGTACGAAGGTATATTAAACCTGTATGGCCACTTGTATCATGTTTGATACATTATTCAAAATTTATTTAACAATTATTTCAAATTATGTCTAAAAGTGCAAAAAAGAGATCATATTCCCAGTGAAAAAATTAGAATTTTCTGACTATTACTTCAATGGACCAGCTTTACAAAAAAGAAACAGTCATAGCAACACAGACAACACTTCATAAGATTTTGGAAATTGTTATGCAATTTAGGTCACACCCCAAAACCAGAGTGCCAATCTCTAGTGTAACACAGCAGGGTGAGTTTGATGGTCAATGTCCTCACTATAGTAAAGCTGACTTTAAAGCCAATCGCCAGGACTTTCATGAGCTATTTATAAGTGTCTGCTTTGACCAAGAACCTGAAGAAATTTTTCACATCTATGGACTGTGGTGCTCAACAACAAATAAAGATAGCTACAGAAAATGAGCAACAACCAAAAGCTAAAACAAATGAAAATGATGTATAACCCAAAACTTTGATACCTGTAATCACTGTCTTCAGTGTGGTCAGGCAGGTCATCAAGTGGTTGGATGTCTTCTGAAAAACAAGTGGGGCACTATTCCCGTCTTAAAGCATCATATAGATAAGCATTAACGTTAGGTTAAGTGCCGTAATCACATGCTCGACAAAATACATTCCAACGCTATTGGGTTAAAAAACCTGTTGGGTTAAATCACCATCAGTGATTGCGCTCCCTTCTGCGAGCTTACTGTACTTTACACTCCCTGTGTTTGGCTACCAGCCAAAAAAAAACTGGCTACCTCCCCCAAAAAAATAAGACACTCCCCTCTCATCCCGCAAAACGGATGGCGCCCCGATCTTCTGCTTCTGGCCTCTGGGAGCAGATTGAGACTGTGGACAAATAGTCCCCAGTCTCCCTCCATGAATCAACTGCGGCCCCCGCACTAGACTTGTGCACCGATTTTTTTTTTCGGTTCGATTCGGTTCGGTTCCTTCGTATTTTGTAAATTTTCATTTCGGTTTGTTTCGGCCGATTTCCGTTTCGGTTCGTTTCTTTTTCGTTTCGTTTTTCGTATCGACTTTTTTTTCGTAATTTCAGAAATTTTAGTGTTTTTCGGAACGTCTGTTCTCCTGGTTTCAAAGTGTCTATTCATTTTGACGTAAACTAATGCTTTTTCAGATCCGATATTTCTGTCGATACGATAATTCTGCCATTGAGATTTCTCATGTTTTACAAGAAGGATACATTGAGATTTCTCTGGTTTCACAAGAAGGATACATTGAGATTTCTCTGGTTTCCCGGGAAGGATACATTGAGATTTCTCTGGTTTCCCTGTAAGGATACTTTGAGATTTCTCTGGTTTTCCAGGAAGGATACATTGAGATTTCTCTGGTTTCCCGGGAAGGATACATTGAGATTTCTCTGGTTTTACAAGAAGGATACATTGAGATGGGAATGATACAAAATTACAGAATCAGTGATATAATCAAAAAATACGTTGTCCGAAATTACTGAAATGGAACCGAAATCAGGAATGGAGCCGAAATTACGAATGGAGCGAAAATGATTTTCGATTTTACACATTTCTAGTCCATTTGAAAATTCTGAACAAATTTTCGTTTCGTTTCGTAAATTTTTCGGATCTGCCGTTGTCGGATCTGAAAATTTTCGGAAAATCGGCCGAATCCAAATGCACGAATTGGGAAATTTCGTGAAAATTCCGAAATTCCGAAACCCGAAACGCACATCCCTACCCCGCACAATCTGATGAGATTACCAGATTAAATGCAGTGGGGTATTGTTGGGTGGAAGAGTTAGTTGACTTTAATGTTAACAAAAGATACAGACCTGGAAAAACAAATACAGATGCTGATACACTACAGAGATACTGTAACGACTGGGGGGGGCCTGACTAGACATGGAGCAGGTGGGTGTGAGCTAGTTTGCAGTGAATAGACATGAACAGACATGAATTTAAAGAGTAAATAAAGGAATTTATTTACAACAAGACTAATAAACAACGAAGAACCAGATAAAACAGAGCAGATATCCAGAACTAAATACACATGAAACTAGAGACCAGGGAATTTAGCAAAACATAAGCAGAAAGAGAGACAGACCTGAACTAAATATACAATGGACACTAAACTAGATAAACATCTATCCTATAAAACAATAAGGGCTGGCATGTCCGTCGCCAAAACCCTACTGCGCATGCGCGCGCAACCTGCGGCGGTTGGCTGCGCGCGCATCCAACGGCCGTGGCACGCGCACAGCCGGCGTGCGAGAGGGACAAAACAAATCCGATCCATTGGAGAGGCGCACGGCACAGCGCCTCTCCAATGGATCGGATTTGTTTCCTGCATCTCCTCCGTGCCCGGCCTGCATCTCCTCCGTGCCCGGCCTGCCATATTACCAGTCTGCCATGCACAATACCAGTCTGCCATGCAAAATACCAGTCTGCCATGCACAATACCAGTCTGCCATGCATATTACCAGTCTGCAATGCACAATACCAGTCTGCCATGCACATTACCAGTCTGCCATGCAAAATACCAGTCTGCCATGCACAATACCAGTTCCCAGCCATATTACCAGTCTGCCATCATATTACCAGTCTACCATGCACAATACCAGTCTGCCATGCACAATACCAGTCTGCCATGCATATTACCAGTCTGCCATGCACAATACCAGTTCCCAGCCATATTACCAGTCTGCCAGCCATATTACCAGTCTGCAATGCACATTACCAGTCTGCCATGCACAATACCAGTCTGCCATGCACAATACCAGTCTGCCATGCACATTACCAGTCTGTCATGCACAATACCAGTTCCCAGCCATATTACCAGTCTGCAAGGCACAAAACCAGTCTGCCAGCCATAAAACCAGTCTGCCAGCCATAAAACCAGTCTGCCAGCCATATTACCAGTCTGTCAGCCATATTACCAGTCCGGCAGCCATATTACCAGTCTGCCATGCACAATACCAGTTCCCAGCCATATTACCAGTCTGCCAGCCATATTACCAGTCTACAATGCACATTACCAGTCTGCCATGCACAATACCAGTCTGCCATGCACAATACCAGTCTGTCATGCACAATACCAGTTCCCAGCCATATTACCAGTCTGCCATGCACAAAACCAGTCTGGCAGCCATAAAACCAGTCTGCCAACCATATTACCAGTCTGCCAGCCATATTACCAGTTCGGCAGCCATATTACCAGTCCGGCAGCCATATTACCAGTTCGCCAGCCATATTACCAGTATGCCATGCACAATACCAGTCTGCCAGACATATTACCAGTCTGCCAGCCATATTACCAGTTCGCCAGCCATATTACCAGTCTGCCATGCACAATACCAGTCTGCCAGCCATATTACCAGTTCGCCAGCCATATTACCAGTCTGCCAGCCATATTACCAGTCTGCCATGCACAATGCCAGTCTGCCATGCACAATGCCAGTCTGCCATGGACAATGCCAGTCTGCCATGCACAATGCCAGTCTGCCAGCCATAATACCAGTGTCTCATAATACCAGTGTGCCTAAATACCAGCCTGCCATGCCATGCATACCACGTGCCATTAAATTTACGCATAACGTATACGCTACAAAAAAAATGCCCTGCCCAAGCCCAACACAATCTAAGGGGCCCCATGATCTTACAATCTAAGGGGCCACATGAGCTTACAATCTAAGGGGTCCCACGAGTTTACAATCTGAGGGGTCCCACGAGTTTACAATCTGAGGGTCCGGTTCCCGTGAGTTTACAATCTAAGAGGGAAGAGGAACCTACTCTAATATATAAATTCCTTTGTAATGCGCTGTCAGCTGTGTGCGCACCCTTCACAGCTGCTCAGTCGGCCCTCCTGTTGCGGATGGGATGGCGATGGACGCGTTACAAATGTATTTATAGAGAGAGATACTCTTGGATAGGACATTGGAAAGAAACTATGTGGACTTGAATTCTGACCTGGCGACAACAACAATAGACTGCCCTCTGGGCAGGCTTTCCACCTAGTAACAGATAAACAACCAAGGACCTGGGTAACAATAATCAACAGACAGCACGGCTCTTGAGCGACCTGGGTACAGCACTGCTCTTGAGCGATCTCGGTGCCAATGATCTGCTGGGCAGTGACCAACTTGGTTCTGCGGCGATGTCGACGGCCCCGTGGCGATGTCTCTGGGGTGGCGCACTTGGGGTATTCGTGCTCCTGATGGGCAGCGCACTCAGAAGATTCTTCACTCTGCAGGGCAGCATACTGGGAAGATTCTTCATGCTGCTGAGCAGCACTCTTGATCTCACCCTGTTGGGTAGTACACGTGGAGTCCTTCTCCTGCTGGGCAGCGCTCGTGAATTTATGAATTTATTCTCCTGTTGGGTAGCACTCATGTTCTCACCCCGTAGGGCAGCGGATTGGATCTCACCCCGTAGGGCAGCAGACTTGATCTCACCCCGTAGGGCAGCGGACTTGGCTGGAAGCTGGTACACAGCACGCTCCATCTCACCCTGTTGGGTAGTACACGTGGAGACTTTCTCCTGCTGGGCAGCATTCGTGGAGTCTTTCTCCTACTGGGCAGCACTCGTGATCTCACCCTTTAGGGCAGCAGACTTGGTCTCACCCTGTAGAGCAGTGGACTTGGCTAGAAGCTGGTACACAGCACACTCGATCTCACCCTGTTGGGTAGTACCCGTGGAGTCTTTCTCCTGCTGGGCAGCACTCGTGGCTTTTTTCTCCTGCTGGGCAGCACTCGTGTTCTCACCCTGTAGGGCAGCGGACTTGGCCTCACCCCGTAGGGCAGCGGACTTGATCTCACCCCGTAGGGCAGCGGACTTGGCTGGAAGCTAGTACACAGCACACTCGATCTCACCCTGTTGGGTATTACATGTGGAGTCCTTCTCCTGCCGGGCAGCACGCGTGGATTTATTCTCCTGCTGGGCAGCACTCGTGTTCTCACCCTGTAGGGCAGCGGACTTGGCATGAAGCTGGTACACAGCAAACACAGATTGTTCGTGCTGCAAGGCAGCATACTTGATCTCACCCTGCAGGGCAACGGAATTGGAAGATTTTTCATCCTGCAGGGCAGCGGACTCAGGAACATTATTCGATAAGGCTTGGCACGTCTTGACCACGGAGATGTGGCAAGGCTGGATTAGGGAGGCTTGAGAAGGCTGGAACATGGGAGCCTTCTATGGGCACACTTTGCAATTTGCTAACCTGTGCTGGCAAGAACCACAATAGAAAGATAGACCCTGGGTTCTTCTCCAGGCTTTCTCCTCTTTGCTCTGAGGTCCTCTGTGTCTTTTCTCGGTAGAAGGACCTTGAACAGGCTCCTCAGGGAAGACGTCCCTAGGAGTGTGCAGCAGGACTCTAGACAGATCATCCAGGTGCAGCCACCACGTTTGCCCTTCTCAGGTTCTCCAGCAGACTTAGTATCACTGCTAGCTCACTTTTTACTGGCTGTCTCATTATGTAACAACTGGGGGGGACCTGACTAGACATGGAGCAGGAGGGTGTGAGCTAGTTTGCAGTGACTAGATATGAACAGACATGAACTTAAAGAGTAAATAAAGGATTTTATTTACAACAGGACTAATAAACAACGAAGAACCAGATAAAACAGAGCAGATATCCAGAACTAAATACACATGAAAGTAGAGACCAGGAAATTTAGCAAAACATAAGCAGAAAGAGAGACAGACCTGAACTAAATATACAATGGACACTAAACTAGATAAACATAACAGATAAACAACCAAGGACCTGGGTAACAATAATCAGACAGACATGAACAGAACTAGGCTTGGGAATACGCAAGACAATACCTGACAGAGAATACAAAAACTGAGAAAACATAAGCAGGATCAGGATCAGAATGAGGCTTGAACTCAAAGGGAAAACAGGACAGACTTGACTAGACTAAGAACATAAATCTCTAGGAGGCTTGGATCACAAAGAGTACCTAACAGAACCGAGCTCCAGAATAAAACTGAGCCCCAGAGCAAAATGAGGCAGCGTCCTTTATTGGGCGCTGCCTGCTTTTAAGCACATGAGTAAATTAACAATTGAGTCCAGGTGTGAATCCATGGCTTGAAGTCCAAAAAGAGAAAGAAAGTCCTGAAGAGCAATGTCCACTTCCGCCAGAGTTGGAGCCAGGGACCCAGAACGTAACAGATAAATTCTAAACTTGCAAGATCATCTGGATTAGCACACAAGGATATCATCCTTAGAAACTGTGTCTACAATGTGGCATGTTAGTAAAGTGGTTGTTGAGTATGAAATTCCTTGGGCTGCTGCACTCTCACTCAGCATTCAAAGTGAAGAAGCTACAGGAACAAAGTGTGTCCAATGTCACCCCTGAAAACATCAATGATGCTCTACGAAACAACTCAGAGATTGGTGAAGTGATTAAGTTAAATGAGCAAGGTTGGCTAACAAGGTGAGTTCTCCTACAATATCTCATACCTTTAGTGCACCGCTTGAGCTTGCGAGATTGAACTATTTACAACTGAAACCACGTTTTACAAACCTATATATAATTGTCCTTGTAGACTTCTTCACTTGTTTTGCTTAGGCATATCCAACGAAAAACAGGTTTGGCAAGACCATGGCAGAAACGATCTTCTAAGACTTAATTCCTTGATTTGGGCATCCTAAAAAACTCCACCGTGACCAAGGACTGTAGTTTGAGAAAATGCTGACCATGTATTTCTTACATGATTGGCCTCCTGTCCCAATTTGTTAACCACATAATAGAGATAAATTAAGAGCTAGTGGGAGAAAGGCCACCATTTTTAATAGATTGTCAAGACATAACATTATAATTTATTTCTGCAGCTTCTGTAAGCCCCCCAATGCACAATCTGGGTAAGGAAGCATGTAATGGGAGAATATAGTTTATAGAGGAGAAGGGAAGAGGGCAATTGCCCACTGTGCCACTAGAATATAGGGCCTGTGAGTCACAAGTTCAAAGCCCCATTCTCAAATACATTATGAGGTATGCATGACTGTCTATACACGCAGGAGAAAGGGGCTAATTTACTCAATAGCGGGAAAGATATAGGGACTATATCAGTACCAATTAAATATTCTTAAGGAAATGTTTATCACAGCAGTATATATAACTTGGTTGAAAAAAAGGACACAATAATATGATAATATAATCTGTATAAAGAGTATTTAATTAATATCTAATGTATATAAAATTCTTTGAGCAAAACTGGAAACAAAAGTGTGAAATCGGCCAATCTGTTACTTTCCTCAAGTCTTTACTAACTCAGTGCCCCCTTTTTTAAAAAGAAAAAAAAGAGTTGCAATAGTTTATGACCACTTATTCTCCTCCATTATGTACATTTATCAAACAGTTAATTAATTAAAATAACTAAAGACTAATAAAGCAGCTTCACAAAAAAAGTCCTAGAAAGCTTCACTAAAAACAAAACACCAAATGAACTGAAGTGCACATACAGAGAGCCAGACCACAACTAAGCTGTCTGAAAGGTAAAATGGTGGGGGAAGGACACACGAAAAACAGGCACAGACATGTCAGGGCTTGTTTTGCATGTTTTGCACAGTTTCTTTACCAAGATAGCATGCCCTATCTACACATACCTCTCTCACTCTCTGTAAAATCCTGCTATAATTATTTTTGGATTCGTTTCAGTTTTTCACGTAATTTTATCCAGGTAAATTGTAGAAAAATTAGTGGTTGAGTGGTTTAATTCTTTGTAACTACCAACAAGAAATTTTAATATTGTATGATACCATTTTGAAATTTGGACTGACTGGCTTCAAGACCTTCAAGTGTGAATTTTTTTGAAAATGTTAAAAAATTCAGGGCAGTGTTACAAAGTTGGTGCTAACTTAACCAGAGCTGTTGTAAACTTAACAACCCCCTGGAATGTAATTGTTCTGGTAAGTTTACAACAGCTCTGGTTAAGTTCGCACCAACTTTGTAATACAGCCCTCACTTTTTTTTCGAAAACCCAAAATAACTTTTTTTATTTGTGAATTTTTGAAATTTTACAAGTGGGTCATGTTTTATATCATATTAAAGCCCTATTCATAAGCATTACAATGACACATGTCCCATGTCTGCAGCTATCATAGGTATTTTAAACATCTCATGGAAACGTACAAATGTACTAAAAATGAACAAAATTTATGACATTAAGGTTTTATGCATTGGTTGATCTGACACTGAATGACCCACCTACATTACTATAATGTTGTAGTTAGTTGCGAAGTCATGTCCGACCCGTCGCAACCCCATGGACAACGTTCCTCCAGGCCTTCCTGTCCTCTACCATCTTCAGGAGTATTATTATTTTAAGTTGTCGTTTGTGCTCCTGTGGCTCCATGCGAGACAAAACACAATCAGACGGTTTAGTTTACTTGAATGGCCATTAAAGTGTAAGCTCACCTGCCACATCACAGCACCTCTGGTCAGACGAGTACCTAATGAAACCAAGCTGTTTTTTAAGCAAGCTCATAAGCTCATGCTGCTTTTCAGTCATGAGAGAAACTGATTGTGTTTTGTTTCACATGGAGCCACAGGAGTGAACGCAAATGACAACTTTTTTTCTTGCTATGTTTTATACATGGAACAGGCTGAATACTTCTGGTCCACTCAGCCGCCCTGATCGGGAGTAGGCGCAAAACCGTTTATTCTGTACATTACTATAATACGGCTTGGGCTAGATTATTACCTTGAAGAAAAAACGTAAATCCAAGAAATTTCTTTAGCACCTCGGGTTAGAATAAAATGTTTTAATTTATCAGTCATTAAAGAAAAGGGGGGCAGCTAATGTGAGAGGATGCTGTGTGCAGGGCTCTGTCCTAATATAGACATTTTGGGGATTTTTTGCCCCCTTTGGCTGTTTTTTTCTTTCTCACCTCAGTCCTGTGAAGTTTGGAGGACCCCCCCCCCCCAGTTCTGGGTGGCGATCCAGGATCAGCGCCTAACTTTAAGGCAGGTGTGTTACCTCTCCTCGCCTGGCGTATCAGGCTGGTGGCCATCTTGAGGCCTACTTCAGTGTGGCCAGAGGATCCCTGCACCGCCGCTTCCTATCTTCCTGTGGTGTTTCCCCCCTGTTTGGGGGCCTTCTGCTTGCTGTGGGGATGGAGGGCCCACATCTCTCTGCCTCCAAGGGTGCGTGCGTGGCAGGAGTGATCGGGTTGTACAAGGATTGGAGACGGGATGATTCCCTTCTGAAGTGGAAATAGGCTGAAAGACGGCCGCCATTGTACACAGGCGGCCATCTTGTTCAGAATATTGGTTCACTTGTATATAAATAGACAGGTTTGTAGCTGAGACTAGAATGAGGTATACGTAGAAACTTAGGAATGCGTTTAGATTAGCAGAAAAGCAATTAAAGTTTTATGAAAGATCTCTGTCTGTTCCTGGCACGGAGGAGAAAAGCGACTCCAAGGTTGGTGGGGCCCTCGGAAAGACGAAGGAGTATAGAAGACCGGGCCCCAGGCCATCTGAATAAACATAGCCGATAGGGAGGGAGGCACTGCCCGGAGAAAGACAGCACAAACAAATCACAGACTGTCAAACTAACGAGAAGTGTATCAATTTATAGTTATATGTGGAATGTTCTTTGTGTTCGAATTAATGATGGGAGGTATTAACCCACGTGGGGTGGAATAGAGTGTCATAGGGAGGTGGGCTAATGGGGATGTACCTAATTATGTATTTGGGGCATAAAACCTCATGTCTGGGTGTAATCGGGGCTCACTCTAAGCGATTCAATCCTGTGTGAGCACTTGTGTGACGACACAATAAACTCTTGCCTTTCCTGAAGAGACTAGTGTTTGGACAATCCTTGCTTGTGTCTGGTCCGGCGCCGTTAATGAAGTGAACCTGATTGACTCCGGTTACATTTTCTGGGGTCTCGATAGCCGGATAACGGGCCTTTTGCCAAGACACAGGCAACGGCTGCTGAACACAGTGCGGCGCTTGACTGCAGCAGTGCCAGAATCCCGATGGTTGGGGGCGTCCATTGAAGGTGAGCTGACATCTGCAGGCGCCAAGCAGGATTTCCTGTACAGTGGACCTCATCTCGTCCCAAACGGACCCCCCCAACCCGGGAAGCTGGGACACCAGAGTCCGAGGAAACAGCAAGCAGCGCCGGCGATAGGTAACGTGTCTTCTATGTTTTGTATGTCTAAAGGAAATACCGGTATCTAAGGGAAACGTCCGACTGCGATAGACGGATAAGAGGATGCGATGGCCACCATCCTATTGGCATATCTTTCCCGCCGCTGGTAGCGCTGACATTGCTAAGGAGCCAGAGTGGCTAGCGGGCGTCTGGATTCGGGGGAATTGAATGCCAATCAAAGGGTAGTTCTGTATGAGAGGGAGAAAGTAGCTGCGTGGAGTTGCATAGTTCAGTGTTTGTAAATAGAGCTTCACCACGTGGGTAAACGGGAAAGGAGGAGGATTTTTCTGTGACTGGGCTGAGAGCCTGAGTCAGTGCCTAGTGTGTACGTCGTATAGTGACAAGGGCTTATAGTGAAGCCAACGATAGCTGCAGAGATAGTGGTGCTGAGTGGGTAGATTATCCATAAAGCAGATTGGAATTGCAGACGGAAGTGTAGACAAGGAACGGGGTGCACATAGCCACAAGCAGTCAAGAGTTAGAGTTCAAATTACGGGGTATAAGGAGCCACTAAGGAGGGAATACGTCCTCGGCTAATGGAAAGAGTTGAAGTGATATATGTTCTATATTATGCTGAAAGTATCTGATACGGAATGTGTTGTGAATGAATTGACTTGAGTGCTGTGAGTGAACGTGCGCCTACTCGCTCCGCGAGGAAGCAAATTCGAGAGTGGACCCTGGAACGTACGGTTTCGGCTCAGGCGACTGCAGTCGGCTACTGAAGGGGGAAGCGTATGTGGATGCGGATAAATTGTTGACTGAAGTATCAGACTGTAGATTTTAACTGTTATTGAAATAAGATAATTGTATCGCAAAAAGTATTGTTTTCAAGAGTGACAATGGGTAACAGGTCATCTAAGCCCAAGAAGGTAAAGGAGGGTAAGATGCCCCTAGAATATATGGTGCGAAATTTTGAAGCATTATATAAAAACGTATGATTATGGTGTAGAATTGACAAAAGAGAAATTAAAAGTAATGTGTACAGTTGTGTGGCCGTTATTAGTCCCAGGATGGCCAGAGCAGGGGTCAATGGACCCGGAGTTGGTACAGAAGGTATATTCCCAGGTTACAGAGCAGTACAGATATCCTGAAGAATACCCGTATATAGATATATGGATATATTGTATTAAAAATAAGAGTTATTTTATAATGATAGCGGGGAGAAATAAGAAACAGGACCCCCAAAATAATAGAAAGAGAGAGAGAGTGATGTTTTGCCCCCGTTCTATCTATTATGTTATGGGGCAGCCAGAGAAGATTGAGATGCCCGATGGGAGTGTATATAAATTAGTGCCCCACGGGAATAGTGATGATAAAGAGGAAGATGAGAACCAGGGAGTTACCACATGCGCAGCGAATAGTATATATAAACCCCGGGATCCGTACCAACACAATCCCTACAAGAATGCTATGCAGTTGCCTTTGCGAGAGGTGCCAGGCCCCCCCCTTGGCGGATGGGAATCCAGGGCCAATGCAATACACATATGTCCCGTTCACGACAACGGATTTTTTTAATTGGAAAACACACACACCACTGTATTCCACAAATCCCGCAGCAGTGGCCAGTATGATAGAGTCAGTTATGCTCACACATAACCCCACATGGGCAGATTGTCAGCAATTAATGTTGACAATGTTTACCACAGAGGAAAGAGCCCGGATAAATAGTAGCGCGCGAAAGATTTTACTCGCCCAAGCTGTAGCAGATGCTAAGCCTTATCCAGAAGCATGGGCAGAGGAACATTACCCCAAAACAGATCCTAAATGGCCGTACAATACAGTTGAAGGAGTTGCCCATCTGCAGACATACAGAACTGCTGTAATTATGGGTGTTAAAGCGGGAGGGAAGAAACCCACAAACATGGAAAAAATAGCAGATGTGATGCAAGAGATTAAAAAAAAAAAAAAAAAATCCCCAAGTGCGTTTCTAGAGAGATTGCTGAATGCGTACAGGATGTATAGTCCTATTGATCCTGAAACAACGGAGAATCAGAGGTTAATTAACTCCTCGTTTGTGGGTCAGTCAAAGAGGGATATACGGAACAAAATACAGAGAATAGATGGGTTTTTGGGGAAAGGTATTAGTGAATTAGTTGAGATCGCTAATAAGGTGTATCATAACCGGGATTTAGAGGAAATAAAGAAGTGAAGGGAATGGAGCGGGGTTTGTGGGACTGGCGGGGACATCATTTGAAGGGCAGGATGTATATTGACGGGGATCTGGGCCCATCCCGCTCGGTAGCCACGAGCCCACGGTCACAATGAGAGTGGGAAATAAAGATGAAGTTTTTTATGGTTGATACAGGTGCCGAATATTCTGTTGTAACAAAGCAAATTGCATCTCCAATGGGAAATAAGGTTGATATTATGGGAGCATAAAATAAATTAATATTTTACGGAGTGAGATGGTTGCGGTGCTGTATAGTTTGTGTGTGTGTGATTCAGACTGATTTTGTCCGATTGTGTTTTTTAATTGATTATTAAACTGTTCAATTAAAAGTTGAGATTGAGCGTCGTCTCTGGTGTATAGGCAGTGCTTCTGACAGACTGTTTGCAAAAGAGAAGGGGGAAGGGAGGGAGTCAGTAAAATATGCCAAGGGAGGATGTTTTTTCTTTGCTCTCTGATAGCTAACCCTTTGTGTATCTGTGCAGCGTACTATGCTTAGCTAATTTTAATGTGTGTTACAATAGAATATTTGTCTGAAGTCTGAGTGCAAGATATATGTTTATACTTTGTGTTAAATATTAGTCCGAAAGTTTTAGTTTTGTTCAGAGCTAGAATTAAATAAAAAAAAAAAAAGAAAAGAAAAGGGATTCCTGGTTTTTATATTATTACATATAAACAATAATAAGTATGTAATGGTATACAAAATTGTCTACCAAAATATGAAATTTATTAACAAATTGAAATATGGTTACTGTTTTTAAAAGGTATGTTTTTGTTTGATTTTTGATGGAATGATTTATTGTTTTTTTTTTTTTCTTTCGATGTGGTATTAAGAGTCTGTTTTGGGCTACGGGAAAATATCTCTGAGAATATTGTTTACACAATGTGTATGTGTATATGCCCGAATGTCCCATCCAGCTCCTGGAGCGGGATATTTTTTGCAAATTGCCAGCCCAAATTATGTTTTTTTTTTTTTTTTTTTTCGGGGGTCACGCTCAATTAGACCTGCCCGAGAGTGGCGGCTCTATTCGGCAGCATGATCCAGCCAGCCCGCACAACCCCCAATCTGTGAAAATCGCAGTAGTTATGTCAAAGGAAGAAGAATGGCGCACGGCACCTACTCTGCCTGTTGTCCCCGCACGCACTACTCCTTGGAATTCCTGAGGTGGGGGCGGAGGAAAACCCGCCCAGATGAGTTGAATCACAGCCCGGCGCAACACCGGTGGCTCTAAGACAATATTATATCCCACAGAAAGCCAAGCAGGTTACAGAGTGTCTAAAAAGAAAGCACAAATATGTAAACAGAGCGTAAAATACCTGGGCTTCCAGTTAACAGGTACCAAACGTGCACTGGGGGCAGAAAGAAAAGAAGCAGTGTGCCGCATACCCCAACCAAAGACCAGGAGCTCCAAGCAACTCGACCCTGTGGCCTGCGGCCTACCCCATGCCTGAAAGCAGTGGCTGCCACCGCAATGCTAATAGCAGAAGCAGACAAACTGACCCTTGGACAAGTTCTTCATGTCAAGGTGCCCCACGCTGTCAAGGCTCTGCTGGATGTGACAGGAGGTTACTGGTTCAGTAGCAGGCCGGATTTGAAAGACGTACCCCTAGACAAATACGATCTACAGCTATTCACTGATGGAAGCAGCTACATGGATGATGGGAAGAAAGTCTCCGGCTATGCAGTAGTCTCAACAGAAGAAGTCATCGAAGCAAAGCCACTGCCAGGCCATACATCAGCACAACTAGCTGAAATAACAGCTTTAACCAGAGCCCTTGAAATTTCTGAAGGCAAAAGAGTAAATATCTATACAGACTCCAAATACGTTTTTATGACAGTCCATGCACATGGTGCACTCTAAAAAGAAAGAGGCCTACTCACGTCTTCAGAACAACAAATTAAATATGCTGCAGAAATCACGGCCCTCCTGGAAGCAGTGTGGAAACCAAGTGCTGTCAGCATCAGGCACTGCCGTGGCCACCAAAAAGGCCATGATGAAATTCCAAAAGGTAACAGACGCGCAGACCAGGCCGCAAAAGCAGCTGCAAAACCGCCACCGCCAACAGAAGATCAAGCTAAAGTACTGATCTGCAAGCAAGAACCTTAACCTTCCATGCCAAATTACGAGTTCTACATGAATTTGAAAAAGTTTGAACCCCACGGCGAGTTCATTGAAATAATACTGCACAAGTGGCAAAATGATTATGAACTGATAGAACTCAATTAAGATTATATCCAATGGCTTTTCCCAACTCGGACACAAGGCCAAAATTTCTACTCTACTCCTCTAAATCCGCAAGAGACACGCCTAATGGTTAACACCTCAGAAGTTCAGCAAAGACTGCGCAGAGCCTACAAGATGATGCTGAAATTCTTCGGCATAAAAATAGTGGGGGAGGAGGAAGACAAAGAAATAACTGAAGTTGAACGAGCAGAAAATTTCGCGTCACGTTTTGAAAATTTGACAATCAATTCTCACAATAATCTACGAATCACACGAATACTGCACAGTCTGGGAGAATTGGGAGCAGAAGAATATCAAGTCCCACTGGTGAGGTTCTTCCTCAAGGAGATCCTTATCAAGAACAGACTGCCAAGAATGAAGAAAAGTGTAATGAACTTTTTCATACCAGCAGTAAGAGATTCACAAGACAGACAGGATTTGTTATTTTGAGAACAGGCCCATCGGGCTATCCCCAAGGGCATTATTACAAATAGACTTTACAGTGCTGCCACCCTGCAAAGGATACAACTATTTACTAGTGGTGGTGTGCACTTTGACAGGATGGGTGGAAGCCTTCCCAACAAGAATTGAAAAGACTACAGAAGTGGTAAAGAGCCTGATGAAAGAAATAATACCACGTTACGGGCTTCCACTCGAGATAGGGTCAGACAATGGCCCTGAATTTATCCAGAACTGTTTGCAACAACTTGCCCGGCTACTGGGCATCACCTGGAAGCTACATACCGCCTACAGGCCCCAAAGTTCGGGAAAAGTTGAAAAAAAAATGAACCGTACTCTAAAGACTTTGATGTCCAAACTGTGCCAAGAGACGTCACTGGGCTGGTTGGACTTGCTGCCGATAGTCCTTTTGCACATTAGGTGCAGACCAACCCCCCAATTGAAGCTAAGTCCGTACGAACTTATGTTTGGACGGCCAACCCCTCTGATTAATGGACTAAGGGGGGACCTTCGGGCATTGGGAGAAATTAAACTAAATGATCAGGTAGTAATGATGGGTAAAAGAGTGGAAAAATGATCCACTAGGTCCAAAATGGAGAGGTTTTTATTTTGTCCTGTTATCAACCCCTATAGCAGTAAAGGTTGCCGAGGTGGTCCCGTGGATACATCACTCCAGAGTAAAAGCAGCTGCCAGTCCTGAGCTAACATGGAAGGTCGTCGCCAACGAGACCAATCCGCTGAGGCTGAAGCTGACAAAGACCACAGTCACGAGCACCTAAATGATCCTAACCCTGATGATTCAGAGGATCAACAAGTGGGTGTTTTGATGGGCACAGACCCTGACCACCTGCCAACGGGGGATAACCACAGGGTGCTTTTTAGGGGCCCGGCCCCCACCCTTGATTATCCAGAAATGTTCTTTACTTTTGAAATTCCAGTGGGGAGGGATTGGGTTTATGTGACTGTAAAAAGAATTGCCCAAGGAATTCTGACACTCGGGGCATTTGTGGTGCTGATTTTATATTTTGCTAATTTGATTTATGGACTCTCGCGTGGAGTATGCTCTAATTGTACGGGCAATGTGGGGAAAGTGGATATTTCCCATATCTGGAATAGTACGCACCCGGTGATGGAGAACCGTACCATGTGGAGACAAAAACGAGAGGCGCTATCTGGAACCAACCCAAGAGGACATTTACTTGTGCAATTCAAATATGACTATGCTAAAAAGTCTGGGCAAACTGCATGCTGGGTGTGTAGTAGACTGCACCCAGAGACAATTCATATACCATTTGCCTCTGTTCCAATGAATTTGAGTATGTTTGTATCAGGGAATATCACAATACATGCTGTCGATGCACAAAGGGAAAAGACAGAATCAGTCAGTCCCGGGTACCCCATAATAGGACCAGTGTATCCACCAGAATGGTGTTTTCAACTAGGACCAGATAAAGAAACAAATAACGAGGGTGGGTTATGTAACTCAAGTCAGTTCAACTGGACATCATATATTTATATATTCAAAACAGGACAAAAGGCGAATTATTTATATATACGATGCAGGCAACTCACTAGAGACCAAGAGGCGGTGATTGGGAATGGGACCAATGGGAGGCAGGGTGCAGTGGATATGATGAGACGGCTGAGACATCTTGCGATAGAGATATCAAAGGGAACACTACATTCATCACCATTTATAGTGACAGGAGGGTACCAGGTGTGCTGTGAAAGGGTGTGTTACACATGGGTACCACCAACGATAACGGGAATGTGTTATTTGGCTAAGCTGGTCCCAATCCAGAGACTAAGGGGAGAAGACACAAACACAGACACGGAACTGCACCCTAGGTACCCACTGGTGTTTGAAAGACCAAAGAGAGAATTGTTTGCGAAGATGGATCGAATATGGACATGGTTGCCAGCATGGACTGGATGGGGAGGAGAGATGATGAGGAGATTGAATAGCTATGTCAATCTGATGGATGAGATTCTGAATAGGACCAGTATGCATATCCAGCTGTTGAATCTGGAAATGCGTGAGTTACGAAAGGTGCAAATGATATATGAAATGGCGCTTGAGCAGATCAGTGCGGCCTTGAATGGGTTGTGTGAAATGACAATGCACTATGAATGTTGCACCTTCATCAGAAACACTACACACGAAGTCCCAAACTATTACCAGGTAATTCAAGATCATCAGGAGAAGGTAGCACAGTTGCAGGGCACAGCCAGAAGGATTGCTGCCGAAGGCTGGAATCTGCTCCGTGGGTTTGGAGCAATGGGAGAATGGTTTGGTTCTATCTTACGATTTATCTCAAGGATTGGATCCATGATACTTATGATAGTGGTGATTTTGATCATAGGGATACTGATATACCGTATAGGGCTATGTTTATGGCCACTGTGCAAAACAGCACTGATATCTACACAAACACAGAAGATACCACTGATAATTCCACAGGGTATGTTCCCAGTGAAAGAAACCCCCCTTTTTCAGTAGTTTCAGAATAGTGGAGTGTAATGGCTACAAGTGCCAGGAAAAGATCCTGACACTTGAGCCAAGGGGGGAATGAAGTGGAAATAGGCTGAAAGACGGCCGCCATTGTACACAGGCGGCCATCTTGTTCAGAATATTGGTTCACTTGTATATAAATAGACAGGTTTGTAGCTGAGACTAGAATGAGGTATACGTAGAAACTTAGGAATGCGTTTAGATTAGCAGAAAAGCAATTAAAGTTTTATGAAAGATCTCTGTCTGTTCCTGGCACGGAGGAGAAAAGCGACTCCAAGGTCGGTGGGGCCCGCGGAAAGACGAAGGAGTATAGAAGACCGGGCCCCAGGCCATCTGAATAAACATAGCCGATAGGGAGGGAGGCACTGCCCGGAGAAAGACAGCACAAACAAATCACAGACTGTCAAACTAACGAGAAGTGTATCAATTTATAGTTATATGTGGAATGTTCTTTGTGTTCGAATTAATGATGGGAGGTATTAACCCACGTGGGGTGGAATAGAGTGTCATAGGGAGGTGGGCTAATGGGGATGTACCTAATTATGTATTTGGGGCATAAAACCTCATGTCTGGGTGTAATCGGGGCTCACTCTAAGCGATTCAATCCTGTGTGAGCACTTGTGTGACGACACAATAAACTCTTGCCTTTCCTGAAGAGACTAGTGTTTGGACAATCCTTGCTTGTGTCTGGTCCGGCGCCGTTAATGAAGTGAACCTGATTGACTCCGGTTACACTTCCACTTCCTGACGACTCAGGGGCCATACTGTTGCGCGGCACCTAGCTGGATGCATGGCGCTGCTGCTGGAGGTGGATCAGCGTCTCCTGCCGGAGGATGATGACTACCAGCCACTGACCATGGGTGAGTTACGTTGCTTCCTGGCAGTGCTGCGGGGTGCCCCAGGTGCCACACTGCTGTTGGTACAGGATTTCGGAACTGCAGCGGAGCCAGAGGAGTGATGTCCTGTACCAGCGGTGGTTGGAGGACAGGCAGCTCAGCCTGGGTGGTGAGGAGCTGCTTGAAGAGGCTCTGGATCTAGGAGAGCAAAAAGACACAAGACTATAATTTTCTGGAATGACTCAGTGGAGGCATCAATATTGAGGGAGGGAAGTGCAAGGGTTAAAATCGCAATTCTCCTTATTTTCTGAATGATTAGGTCTTGGGATGGGACAATAACTAGAAAGTTCCTTTAGAAATGGAAGTAGTAACCAACACTCTGTCCAGACCACCAACCAGTGGATAAAAGGGCAGATATACGAGAAATCATTTACCAAAAGGAAAGAATCTTATAAGACATTTCAAGCAATTTAGAGATAAGGGAACCATGGTGTGTTGGAAACAGCTTCTTGGACCACTGATCGTTCGTTATAGATGTACCAAAGTATTCAAAGAAGAATCGGGGATCTAAATTAACTCTTCTTCACCACTGTAATGGACCCAGTTTTGCTGCATATATTGAGCATTATGAAATCATCATACTCCTCAGAAACCCTGAGAGTGGTTCAGGGTTGGTTAGTGACAGGGAGACTTAGCTGGGGAATAAAACCTGTTCGTTTAGGACAGTTGGGAGAAGTACCTTGCTAAAGTTAGATAATAAATAATGGATTGAAATTAGCAATATGCTTGTCTTCACATGATGAATTGATTTAGATAGTGTTCATGAACCACTTTCATGTCCCTTTCCTAAAGACATGATTCTAGCTAATAGGATGATTCAAGATTTATCACAAGGGTAGCTGATAGCAATTTATTCCTATTTTTTTCCGTTTTGGAAAGAAAGGGACCGCATTTATCATATAGCATGAGTGATGAAAGTCACCAGAAGGCCAGCTTTAAATATTATCTACCATACTACAGTATAAGATCTCACCACGTGCCCGCTCGACCCCATTCCCTCACATCTAATTCCTCCCCTCTCCTCCTCCCTCACCCCTGCTCTCACACACATCTTCAACCTATCTCTCTCCACTGGCTCCTTTCCATCCGCCTTCAAACACGCGCTAGTTACCCCTTTACTAAAGAAACCATCCCTAGATCCCAACTCTCCATCCAACTACCGTCCTGTATCCCTGCTTCCCTTTACCTCTAAGCTCTTAGAAAAACTAGTCTTCAACCGCCTCTCCATCTTCCTGTCCTCCAATTCCCTACTTGACCCCCTGCAATCTGGCTTCCGTCCCCTACACTCAACTGAAACTGCCCTCACCAAAGTCACCAACGACCTCCTAACTGCTAAAAAACACGGCCACTATTCTATTCTCATCCTGCTTGACCTCTCGGCTGCTTTTGACACTGTTGACCACCCCCTCCTTCTACTGACCCTCAACTCTCTGGGTCTCGGTGACACTGCACTTGCTTGGATTGACTCCTATTTATCCAACAGGTCCTTCTGTGTGTCCTTTGCTGGTAACTCCTCCTCCTCATTGCCTCTATCTGTTGGTGTACCTCAAGGCTCTGTCCTTGGTCCTCTGCTCTTTTCCATCTACACCTCCTCCCTGGGCAAAATCATCAACAGCTTTGGCTTTAATTACCACCTCTACGCTGATGACACTCAGATCTACCTCTCTACCCCTGATCTCTCTCCCCCTGTCCTTTCCAAAGTCAGTGACTGTTTATCTGGCATCTCCTCCTGGATGGCCTCCCACCACCTAAAGATCAACATGTCAAAGACTGAGCTCCTACTTATTCCTCCCTCTAATGCCGCCCCACCTCCTGACTTCTCGATCACGGTGGAGGGTATCACCATCTCCCCATCAAACCAAGTTCGCTGTCTTGGAGTTACACTTGACTCTGCTCTTTCCTTCATCCCCCACATCAAGTCTCTTTCCTCCTCCTGCCGATACCAACTGCGTAATATTTACAGAATTCGGCCATTTCTTACCGCTGTCGCCACAAAACAACTCATACACGCCCTGGTAATCTCCCGACTCGACTATTGCAATAATCTCTTATCTGGCCTCCCTCTGTCCCACCTCTCCCCCCTACAATCCATCCTGAACGCCTCTGCCAGGCTAATTCACCTCACCCGCCGCGCTGTCTCTGCCGCTCCCCTCTGCGAGTCCCTTCACTGGCTCCCCATCCACTGCAGAATTAAGTTCAAAATCCTTATCCTTACCTACAAAACCCTCACTAACTCAGCTCCCCACTACCTGTCCTCACTAATCACCAAATACACCCCAGCCCGCTCCCTAAGGTCAAACAGTGACCTGCGCCTAGCTTCTCCCCGCATCACCTCTTCCCATGATAGACTGCAGGATTTCTCACGCGCAGCCCCCACTCTCTGGAACGCTCTCCCTCGTACTGTCAGACTTTCCCCTAACTTCTCTTCCTTCAAACGCTCCCTTAAAACATTCCTATTTAGGGAAGCCTACCACCCAACTCACTGACGCAACCATCAATCACTCTCACCTTACAGTCCTCTCCTCCTGTTTCCAACCCCAACCCTCCCAGATTGTGAGTTCCTACGGGAATAGGGCCCTCATCTCCTCCTGTACTGTTTGTCAAATGTTGTTCAATGTATTGTAACCCTGTCTATACTGTGCTTATTGTACAGCGCTGCGGAATATGCTGGCGCTTTATAAATAAAGAATAATAATAATAATAATAAGAGGAGTTGGTAGGAATATATTTTAGACATGTGCATCTAGTTTCATTCCGAATCAAAATTCGGACAAAATTTACCAGATTCGCATTTCGGAAGCAGCATCGAAATACGAATCGGCTCTGTCTGAATTAACGAATCGGTCCAACATTACGAAGGAACCGAAACGAAACAAAAATGTAGCGAAATGATTTGAAACTAAATGAAATAAAAAGAAAACAGAACGAAATGATCTGAAACGAGAAAAAAAATGACAGCAAGGAAATAAGGAGGGAAGGGTTCATATACACATACGTAGGTGTTCAAAATGTGCTAAAGGAGACCTAAAGGGAGTTTGTAGGGTTTGCCAAAGTTAGCAGCGGTGAGAGCTCTACATCTTGGAGAACATAATATAACACCAAATATGAGTCGTCAAGTGACGCGAAAGCCCATTTCACTTAGCTCTTCTTGTGATTATCAGGCTATCAGGCTTAGATGCTTGTTCTGAGTAACTTCATTCTCGCTACACACACCCACATCTTATGTGGTCCTCTCCTGACCCAGACCTAGATTTCTTTATTAACTACTCTAGATTTACCCAGCTATTCTAAGGGCCAGATTATGTAGGGATTTCCTGGTTAGGTTTCGTGCTGGGTTTACCCACTATCATGATGTCAAAATGAAGTACGAAACCAGACCCATATGGTGGGAAACCAGGATTATAGGTGATGAGCATCAGGGGGAAGAGGAAGTGGAAAATTCCAGTCTATGTTTATATTTTCTCCATAGGCAAACTGTAGGGGAAAATCTGGGGTCGTCCATGGGACCTATAATGTTAGAGGGTGAGTGTTGCCTTGGGTAGATCGGATAGAGAGACTGTTCTATAGTGACCCAAAATTTATCACATGGGCATGCAGACCAATCATAGAGCTTTATCAGTACTGACACTGTATAGTAGTAATCCATGTACAGCAATCCCATACCTCCATCAGTTTTTGGCACATATACCTATGATCCCTACACCCAGACACTATCTGCCAGTCTTCACTACACTGCCAGTCTTTACAATAGCTGGATTGAAAAACGCAGAACAGGCAGAGGAAAGGAAGTCAGGATAAACCAAAATTAGGAACCAGATCAGATTATCAGACAAAGCAAGGGATCAGAACCAGAACTGGTACTCATACAATGCCAGGAGTCAGAACCGGAATAGAATGTCAGACGAAGCCAGGATTCAGAGCCTGAGTGGGTAATCATACAATGCCAGGAGTCAGAACCGGAATAGAATGTCAGACAAAGCCAGGATTCAGAGCCTGAGTGGGTAATAATACAATGCCAGGAGTCAGTACACAGTAGGAGCAGAGAGCATAAGAGTCAATACAATAGAACAGTCAGGAAGCAAAGCCAGGGGTCATACACAGAATAATAGCAATAAGAAGATATGGAAATCACACGTAATGGGAAAACCACGACAGGGCGGTGAGCTTAACTCACCTCTTGGTTTTTTGAACCTGGCGGTTGTCGCGTCATCACGCCCGCTCACGTCACTGACCCACGGCCGCGATCGCCTTCTATTTCACTCGGCGGCTGGCCAGTGAGCAGTGAGGACGTTGCTGCTGGCCACTAGGCACGAGGGAACGTAGGAGCCGTGACAGTTTTAACTCATATATGTTTTCCTATACTTGTAAACGCGAGGCAATCATGGCTCCACTGTGTAGCCACAGATTGTGCCTTTTAGTTTTTCTTCGAGCAGGGATTTGCTTGTGGCACCTCACAGCTCCTGCATTATTACAATGAATTAGAACAGATGTAAATTAGCAAGGATGATACGTTACACTGGAGATGCTGTTCCCAAGAGAATTTGCAATCTATAAGTCATATATAAATTACGAGATAGATGGGCTGCCACTCCCAGTGTTTCCCTGTGATCCTGCTACCTACCACTCTCACTGAGTCCACTGTCTGACTCCAGGTCTCCAGAAGCAGACTGGCAGCAGGGTCCTCGTCCTCTAATTCAATTCACTCCCCCTTAATTAATTTTTCTCCTTTAATTACTTTCACCCCCTGCCCCCTTAAATTCATTTCATATAGCGTATGACAGAGCTCCACAGCAATAAAACTCACAGTAATGTGCGGGGTGTATGAGCGTATAACAGAGCTCCACAGCAATAAAACTCACATTAATGTGCGCTGTGTATGAGCATATCACAGAGCGCCACAGCAATAAACCTCACAGTAATGTTCAGTTTGTGTGTATACGCGTATCGCTGAGCTCCACAGCAATAAAACTCACACTCATACACACTGCCCATTACTGTATCACAGAGCTCCACAGCAATAAAACTCACAGCAATGTGTGGTGTGTATGAGCGTATCACAGAGCTCCACAGCAATAAACCTCACAGTAATGTACCGATATCAGTTTACTCAAACCCCCCAGCAGAACATTGCACACACACACACACACACACACACACACCAGAACATTACACACACCCCAGCAGCACATTACACACATACCTCCCCAGCAGAACATTACACACACACACCCCCAGCAGAACATTACACACACACCTCCCCAGCAGAACATTACACCCCCCAGCAGAACATTACACCCGAGCAGAACATTACCCCTCCCAGCAAAACATTACACCCCCCAGCAGAACATTACACCCCCCAGCAGAACATTACACCCCTCCCCGAGCAGAACATTACACACACACACCCTCCCCTCCCTCATTTTATTCAAACCTTTTAAAAATCTTCTCTCGGCCTCTCTGCTCAGTCCTCCTTCACACTACAGTGGAAGCACGCAGGCTGACTCTGCTGCAGGGCCGCACCCTAAGCTTTGGGGTTTGTCCTCCAGGCTTTTCTGCTGCTGCGTGCCCTGGCTATGCGTGTCACGTGAGGGGGGCGGTGCCAAATTATGCAGTGTGCCTGCTCGCAGGGCCGGTGCTAGACTATTTTGCGCCCTAGGCAAGACCAGCTACTTGCACCCCCCCCCCAAAAAAAAAAAGCTCACATGGTGAATATATTGCCTCCAGCTCACACATGGCATGGAGATATTGCCCAGGCTCACACATGGGTACGTGCCCCCGGGCTCACACATGGGTACGTGCCCCCGGGCTCACACAAGGGTATCTGCCCCCCCCAGGCTCACACATGGGTATCTGCCCCCCCCAGGCTCACACATGGGTATCTGCCCCCCCCAGGCTCACACATGGGTATCTGCCCCCCCCAGGCTCACACATTGGTATTTGCCTCCAGCGCTGTCTTCCTGTAGCCAGTCTCATGCGTGCTGGCGTCGCCGCTGGCGTCAAGGAGATGGAGGCGTGGACTTGGTCCAGGAAGCTGGAAGCAACAAGTCCACGCCTCCGTCTCCTTGACGCCGGCGGTGACGCCGGCTCGTATTGGGGCTGGCTGCAGAACGCGGCCGCCCCAGGGTGCCCCGCGGGCATTTTTATTTACAATTTTTTTTTTATTTTTCAATTAGTCGTGCCGGCTGCCGCTGCGCCCTAGGCGGGTGCTGCGCTCTAGGCGCCCGCCTAGTTGGCCTAGCAGCAGCGCCGGCCGTGCCTGCTCGTGTTTAGAATGTGGGACTGAGGCAGGCACACTGCATCGGTCGGAGAGTGCGAGGCTGGGCCCCTGGTTGATGTCTGAAGATCATTCATAGCTCCGCTTCCGGTATTTTCAAAACAGAATTTTTCCACCCCTCACACTGACAGCAAGCCAGGACAGTAAGGCGGACGCCTGTGCCGCCTTACACTAGCGCCGGCCCTGGTGGTATCAATGCATCCCTACTCTATACACAGCGCTCCGTGTCCCTATAATATATATGAACAGGGGTTACCCTTTTTTATATTTTTATACTATTCCTATTAAATTAACAGTAATTTTTGATGTATTTTATTCAGTAGAAACTTTTTTTGCATATATAACATGTGCTTTGTGAAAATAAAACGGTTTTGTGTGTACATTTTAATTTAGTTAGGATTCCTGTCCAGTGCGGTGAGAAGCAAACGTAATGCAGTGTAGACACGCTGCGAGGCGGAGCGGAGTGAAGTCAAGCCTGCAAATATTTGCTTCTCTTCGCTACGCTGTGCATCGCTACACGCTCAGTGTGTCTCAGCCTTTATTCCCGCATCGCTAGCAGTTTGTATACTTGTTACTGACCCTGCTTGTTCTGAGGACCCGATCTGTTGCCGACTTTGCCTGCCATTTGACTATTCTCTCTGTGTATTCCCTGCCTGTTCTGTTTGCTTCCTGTTGCTACTGGTGTGCGCCGATTCTCACCATATACAGTAGCGCAGTACAAGTGCCTAAACATTGCTGACCCAGTTTTGTTATAGCTGCTGATGTAACTGAATAGATCGGGGATCTCTTCTGCATTACCAAAACCTCCACCACTGCACTCTTCCACAATACCTCAGAGGGGTTACAGTGTGAAGGCACTCGCTGCCACCAAAGGCACAATATTTGAGTGCACTGACGCCTCTACCAGATTCATATCATTTTAATATTGGACCGCAGAGTCCAACCCTGCACTCTTCCACAATACCACAGAGGGGTTACTTACGGTGTGAAGGCACTTGCTGCTACCAAAGGCACAATATTTGGGTGCACTGCCACTGTCACCTATACCAGATTCATATCATTTTAATATTGGACCGCAGGGTCCAACCCTGCACTCTTCCACAATATCACAGAGGGGTTACGGTGTGACGGCACTGTTGCAGACACTAAAGGCCCAATTTTAAAGCACCTATTGTTACTTTCATCCAAAGCCTGCATAAGTTTCACAATAATTTAGCCAAAAAATCACTAAATTTGTTCTGCGTGTCCTAAAATGTCTCCTCTTTTCATACAGACTGCCGCCACAAGCAGTTGTTTATGAATAGATTAAAGGAAAACCGTTTACTGTCATTTGAAATGTCATTTTTTTGTTTTAAAATGTTTCTATACATCCTACAAATCCGCCACTTCACGGGCAGGTTATGGGGACCTCCTAGGCACAATATTTGAAGGAATTTTTTGTTTTTATTCTTAACCTTTATTTCATGGAAAACTCACTGTTCCTTTAAAAACGTTTTTTTAAAACTTTTTTCCTTGTTTCCTGTCCCCCAGGGCACTACCCGGACCCCCATACACCTTTTATGGCAAATATCTTGCATATATGCCCTCTTGGAGGGCACTCTAAAAATCAAACTTTTGAGTCCCATTGACTTGCATTGAGTTCGTTTCGTCTTCGCGTTTGAACTCGAACTTTTGAAATTGAAATTGAATCACGGGGGTGTTCGGCTCATCCCGAACCACAGGGCCATCGTTATGCAGGGAAAAGCCGCCGCAAACCCGCCGAACACTCACCGCAAAACCCAGCGAACGCACACCGAATTCCGCAAAACCATCTGGATTAACCCCGCCAAACATGCCGAAAAAACCCAAGCAGCCGCCGATCACAGCGCAGAGCAGCCTCCGGAAAAAGCCAACACCGCAGACGAATAAAGTGGAGAAAAAAAAATCTACACTTGAATGTTTGAAAAGTGAAACGCTGTTTGCAAAGAAACTAAAGAACGAAAATGTCTGAAATTTACATATAAGATCCAATGAATGATAATAAAAAGGTATGTTACAGAAAAAAAGAAAAAAACGATTTAAAAAAAAACCGAAAATAATTTTTGCAAAAACATGCTGAAAAATGCCTTAAAGATTCTAAAAATAAAGAAACTTTTTACTGCAGAATAAAATAATTAACGGTTTATTAGATAT